>CM057338.1:787556980-788156980 GCA_030015575.1 Agapanthus africanus
ACTTACGGTCACAGAAAAGAAAGTGTAAAACTACAACAGTTGGAATCCACAACCTCCATAGACATCGCATGCCTAATCAAATGAATTACTTAGACATCGTATGCCTAACAATTATAAATCCCGCATTTTAGTCTCAAAATCGAAAACACTTTTCAATATAAAGTCGGGCAATTCAACAAGATTCCCGACATCCTGATCGAATGCTCGTCGCAAACTTCAGTATACGGCAGCACCCCCGATACCGTCGACGAAGTGCACCAAGGCGGAACACCGCTACCGGGAGCACCCAAACGGATGCTTTCGGCGACGGGGTTCTCCTACAGTCACTTGGTCGGGGCTATAGAGTGAGGCTGTCTATTAAGTTTACCCGGCGAGTATCCGCGTACGCTACGTGATTGCGACGGACTTTTGATCACATCAAAATTCCGTGGCAACCGATCAAGTGAGACTAAACCGCTAGATTTATAACATTCATTCAGTTATCTCATAACTACTTGTGGATTCCAAGTATTGTATCACATTCCGGATAAATAGAAAATGTTAAACTTTTCGATCGAACATTCAAACACCCAAGTTTTTCCCGATACAGATCAACACACGAAACAAGTCTAAAAACATTCAGTTCGTGCCTCAGTACCAACGGTCCAGCCGTAGAAGGGTCAAGCCAACGCCTCACATGTGGCACGCCGTACTGCCCCAAACCCGAAGGTTCAAAGGGCAGTTCAAGACGGTCACATAATCGAGTTAAGGTTTGTTGTCTTCTAGAGGGACCATCGCGTTACTTGCACTACTTAGAACGTCCTTTAAACCACGGAAAGATCCAACACTTGGAAATTTCCCGACAGGGGAAAAGTTAGGTATTTATATCCGGTCGAACTTTTTAACATATTCTAAAATTTCCGGAAAGCCACATAGACAAAGTTAGACAATCCGATCGAAACACCGAGTCCCCAATACAACCCAGAAAACTCAACTCTTGAGTTCAGAAAAAAAATATATCCCAGGAAAACCAGCACTGCTAAACAGGAATTACTGTGCAAAATTCAATGGGAGAAGAGACAAAATGGCCGCGGAACAGTCGCATTAGCACGCTAATGCCGCGGTTCCGCCGCACTTTAGAAAGATCATTAGGTACTTTTTTGCACCGTAATTCTTAGAATTTTCTTCTGAATTTTCTGCATATTTTTAATCTGGAAAAAACCCAATTTTTGGAAAAAGTCCAGAGAGCAAATTTGTGTTAGGGTTTCGGTTAATCGGACTTCAAACTCCGTCTACGCATCGCCTAAGGCTCTAGCTAGGCTCTGATACCACAGTAGGGTTCCTAGGCACACTAATGAGGTCTCACAAGGTATCAACCATGCCAATTTCAAAATTTTACAAGTGCCGAGAAACTCTAATACGGATCGTTAACTAGAATTTTAGGCGACAAAACAAACTAGTTAACAACTTAACTACAAGAACGGAAATACAACCTTTGTAGATCCAGTGCTCCACCTCCATAGCTCCGCGATGAAGTCTCCTCGCTGTCCAAATCAAATCCCGGGCTCTAGCGTCGGCTTCATCGGAGAAATGGGCGGGCTAGGTCATCGACTACGATGCCGAAGATGATCTACGTCGAGACATCGCTAGATCAAGCTCCCACTTCACCAAGTCATGAAACTTGTGAAGAGAACACCCTATACCACTTGGCAAGAGGTAGAGGATGAAGAAATGGAGGTGGGTTCACTTTAGAATTGGATTTCTCACTCATTTTCTCAAGTTGCCATTGATGGAGGCAAGCTTCTTCTTGTGAAGAAGAAGAAGAAGAAGATGAATATGTTATGATAAGTTATTTTCAAAATAGAAAATAAATGAATACTTATCATAATCCAACCATGGTCAAGTGTAGAGAATGAACTAGGGTTTAGTGGAATGGTTAGGGTTAAGCATGAGACAAATATGGTCACTTAGTCAAAGCTTCATGAAGCTTCAACTAGCATCCAAAGAAAGCCACCATTCATTTATTTTGCAAAATAAATAAAAAAAATAAATAAATGATAAAGAAAAAGAAAACCCTAACCATTACACAACCATGGTTTAAACTTTACACAAACTCAAGTTAGCTTGTATCATCAAACATGACACAAACTTGTGTACAAAAGTATATCACATATACATTATGCACTTCAAGTGAGAAAATCCCTTTAAATGAACCAATACTAGTTAATGCAAAGTAATATATCAAATATATAATTATACATTAAATCATTAAATCAACACTTGATTTAACGATCCGGTCATATCGCATATAACCAACTAGTATCTCATGTATCGGCTTATCGAATCAATCCTTGAATCGATAACTAGGTTATATCGCATACAACCAATCGATACATTCATTGCGAGAATGGAATACGGTATCACATACACGCATTATTCTCGGTCCTGCACATATCTCATATGCGCTCCTATTTCGTTTCGCTTGAGCCAGGAAACCTCTGTGTAGGACTCTAAAGACTCGTCAATACGCCGGCAGCAGATGATGATCATATCAAACACCCACAAGCCGCAAGCGGTCTGCTAAACGTAACGGCCACCCGGGTATTGAGCGATCAGAAGATCGACGAGCAAGCCCGCTCACACTCCTGTGAATCCAACCAGTAACACTTACGGTACAGTCCGGTCTGATCGTCTGATATGTCGCATATCTCGCCTAGGGGTGGTAAACGTCAGACCCCAATAACTTGATAAGTCGTGTCGATATGAGGTCTATAACAGCTCGAGAAACTACAGGTAACACTTACCAGTAAATCTCAGCAACCCTGGCCAGGGATTTCCTGTTATAGCCAATCGAACACTGCGCAACATCAACTCCCTATACCAGGAGAGACGAATCCCCTCCTATCGCTCATTGCCTCCATGTGATTCGGGACTGTACCCAAAAACCACCGTTTTGCATGCCCTCTTGGACGTGGTAAGGTGGAAATCAAAGTACAGTGGGAACCACACAAGACTCTATGACGATCTCGGGTCAACAGACTACTCTGTACCAGTGTCACCAGAGAACTGCCATCTGACGTAAGGTATAATACCATCTGGGAGTTCTCGGCGAGTCCGTCCAGTGTACCCAGTCTCCACTGAGCACCCGTATATCATCTCTGATGTCAAACACCAATGGATATGGGATCATCCATCGCCCATCTGTATGGGTCGAGAAGGTATACGCTAGTCTACTCTGGTATATCGATGCCCCGTCTCGATATACCCACGACTAGGGACTTTGAAGGATGTACTTATGGACTACCATGTCCCCACTAGTATGATCCGCATCATAGTCCAGGTAGTCAAGTACACATCCTAAGGGCTTTACCAACATGTAACAGAGAGACAATCAGTGTACACGTTAAGGTAAAGTTCAACCAGATAGCATACTATCATGTCGAGCAAGAAAGTCCTCCCTATATATGTCCAAGCATCCACTACAATATACATCCTATGTATAGTAATGGCCTCTAGGGCATACATATAACTAACACTAATCTAAGCTATCTAGGGGATATAGAGTGAGCTTATGGATGTATTAGTCTAGCTAACCCATGATCTCAACTCATGAGAGGTTAGGGTTAGGGTTTCAAGAATGAGAGAGCTTGAGGAGAGAGAAGGTGATGATAAGAATGAATCATGATATTGTTTCTCACTTGATATATGAAGCATAATGAATAAATGAATAATTGAATAAATAGAGATTATTCATCATGCTACATAAATGCATTATGAGTGATTCACTATGTGAGTCATTAAGCATTTAATAATGCATTAATGACATGATGAATCACACATAATGAGTCACAATATCATTTAATGCTAATGCCACCTTACCCCCCAAGTCACCATGCTTCTAGAAGCTTCCCGACAAATTACGAGAACGCCCCTACAATCCGTGAAAACACGGAAAAACTTTAGACTGTATAAATCCAATAACCCGATACTAGAATCTGGCTTAAACCAAAGCCGGATAGTAAAAACTGTCCGAACGTCGTACGTGCGTAAAAACATGTATGCGTCCGAACCCTTGTCGTAAAAACATACGACCTCTATATCGTTTCGCCTGGAGCAAGGAAACTCTCTGTGTGGGACTCTAAAGACTCGACACTACGCTGGCAGTGGGTTTTAACTACAGACCGCAAGCGGCACTAGCTGTACGTAACGGTCCCCAGGTAGATGTCGATAAGAAGGCCGATGAGGAAACCCATCCGAATTCCCACTGAGCCTGATGTGACAATCTCCGTACAGTCCGGTATGTTCTTCTAAGACTATCGCATATCGAGCCTAGGGGGCAGCAAGCGTCAGTCCCCTAATAGCGGTATAAGTCGTGTCGGAGCGTAGCCCATTACACCCTGAGAAACTACTGGAACCTACCAGTAAATCTCGCTTGCCCTGGCCAGGGACTTTGCGTAATGGCTCTCTGACACAGCGCGATATCATCTCCCAATACCTGGAGAGACGAATCCTGTCTAACCACTACTGTCTCCAAGTGCTCGGGACTGCACCCAACTGCTACCTGTTTGCACGACTCCTTTGAGCCGTGGTAGGGTAGCAATCTAAGAACAGTGGGACACACTCGAGGCGAAGTAGCAGTGTCAAGTCTGTGGACTATGCTATACTCATGTCACCTGGGAACTGTTAACTGACGACGGGTATAATACCAGCCAACAGTTCCCCTGCGAGTCCTGTCCGGTGTACCCATAACCTAACGAGCACCTGTATACTATCTCCAGTACGACGTACTGATGGCTGTGGGACAGACCATCTCCCTAACTGGGATGAGAAGAGTACACACTAATCTACTCTGGAGTATTGATGCCCTGTCTCGATAATCCTACGACTAGGGACATGTATAAGATGTTTCTTATAGACTACCCAGCCCCTACTAGTGTGACTGCAATCATAATGCTGGTAATCAAGCAAAGAACCCATGGGCTCTACTAATATGTATAAGTGATACGTTATAAGAAACATATGCACATATTAAAGTAGACACAAACCAAGTAGCATACTACCATTTTTAGCAAGACTGTATATACAACTGTGAATATCCCAAACTTCCATTAAGTAATATACAACCTAGTATGATACAATAATGGCCCCTAGGGCATAAACACTAACAATCTCCCACTTGCACTAGGGCCATGAGCTGGCATATCGTAGACCTATCATCTCGAATAGCCTCTCGAACTGCGTCTGAGGAATGGCCTTTGTGAATAGATCAGCAATGTTATTCTCCGTCTCTACTCTTTTCATCTCGATCTCCCGGCGTTCTACGATCTCCCTGATCAGGTGATACCGCCTTAAGATGTGTCTGGACTTCTGATGGGATCTGGGTTCCTTCGCTAAAGCTATAGCACCGTTGTTGTCACAATACAGAAGTATTGAACCAACACTGGTAGGAACCACCTGAAGTTCTGTGAGGAACTTCTTCATCCAGACAGCTTCTTTTGCAGCATCGCAAGTAGCTATGTATTCCGCTTCCATTGTTGAGTCAGCAACGGTCTCCTGCTTGGAACTCTTCCAATAGACCGCCCCTCCATTAAAGGTAAAGACATAACCCGACATGGACTTGGAGTCATCCTTGTCACTCTGGAAGCCTGAGTCGGCAAAGCCCTCAATCTGGAGGTCTTTTCCGCCATACACCAAGAACATCTCCTTAGTCCTCCTCAGGTACTTGAGAATGTTCTTTACTGCTATCCAGTGATTCTCCTCTGGGTTTGCCTGATACCGGCTTACAACGCTCAATGCGTATGCTACATCTGGTCTGGTACATAACATCGCATACATTATAGAGCCTACCGCAGAAGCGTAGGGTATAATCGACATGCGATCCCTTTCCAAATCAGTCTTGGGAGACATATCTTTGGAGAGGGTGATTCCGTGACAAGCCGGTAGATTACCGTGCTTAGAATCATCCATACTGAATCTTTTCAATATGGTGTCTATGTACCTGGACTGCGAAAGTCCCAACATCCTTTTTGATCTATCACGATAGATCTGGATCCCCATAATGTAGGTGGCATCACCCAGGTCTTTCATGGAGAATTTATGTGACCTTTTGACTGACTGTAACATAGGAATATCATTTCCTATTAGGAGAATGTCATCCACGTACAAGATGAGGAATACTACAGCTCTCCCTACAATCTTACTGTATATGCATGGTTCATCTGGATTTTTGATAAAGTCAAATTCCTTGACAGTATCATCAAAACAGATGTTCCAACTCCGTGATGCTTGCTTTAGTCCATAAATGGACTTAAGCAACTTGCATACTTTACGACTGCTCCCACTCTGAATGAATCCCTCTGGCTGATCCATATAGTCGCTCTCTTCCAAATTTCCATTTAGAAAGGCCGTCTTTACGTCCATCTGCCAGATCTCATAATCGTGGAAGGCAGCAATAGCAAGAAGGACCCAAATGGATTTGAGCATAGCCGCTGGAGAAAAGGTTTCGTCATAGTCCAAACCAGGTCTTTGACGGAAACCCTTTGCAACAAGTCTAGCCTTATAGGTCTCAACCTGTCTATCTATCTTCTTTTTGAAGATCCATTTGCATCCTACGGGTTTTACCCCATCTGGAGCAATGTCCAAAGTCCATACTTTGGTAGTGTACATGGACTCCATTTCGGTCCGCATTGCATCCAGCCATTTTACCGAGTCGCCGCTCTGAATGGCTTGCTGGAAGCTAGTAGGGTCATCATCATCAATGACGCAATCCTCTCTATCCCCATCTATGAGAAAACCGTAGTATCTCTCAGGCGGATGAGACTGCCTACTACTTCTGCGGATAGGCACTGGTATGTCCCTTTCTTCTGAAACCTCTGGTTCTACCATACTTTCAATTGTAGTTTGTGGTTCTGGAATTTCTTCCAGTTCTATTTCGCTCCCACTTGTTTCCTTTTCTAAAAACTGATGTTCTAGAAAATAGGCATTACGAGAAACAAAAACCTTTTGTTCCTCTGCGTAATAGAAAAAATACCCCCTGGAGTTCTTTGGGTATCCCACAAATTTACACAGTACTGAGTGTGCCTCGAGCTTGTCCGCATGCTGCTTTTTAACAAAAGCTGGACATCCCCATACCTTCAGGTACTGAAGACAGGGTTTCTTCCCACTCCACATCTGATATGGTGTGGTAGGCACAGTCTTGGTTGGAACCTTGTTCAAAAGATATGCAGCTGATTCTAGTGCATAACCCCAGAAAGATTGCGGTAACTCAGCCTTACTCATCATGGAACGAACCATATCCAATAGGGTTTGATTCCTCCTTTCTGATACACCGTTGTGTTGTGGTGTGTATGGAGGAGTAAGCTGAGAGAGAATTCCATTCTCTTTTAAGTAGTCCAGAAACTCGGCACTCAAGTATTCACCACCTCGATCAGATCTCAGTATCTTGATACTTTTGCCTGTTTGTTTTTCAACTTCATTCTTGTATTCCCGAAATTTCTCAAAGGCCTCGGATTTATGCTTCATCAGGAAGACATGTCCATACCTAGAGAAATCATCTGTGAAAATAATGAAGTATGAATAACCACTTCGCGCATGTGTAGACATTGGGCCACACACGTCACTGTGTATGAGTCCCAAGAGCTCGCTTGCTCTTTCTCTGTGTCCAATGAACAGAGTCTTTGTCATCTTTCCCATGAGACAGGATTGACAAGTTGCATATGTTTAATATTCGAACGGATCCAAATATCCTTCTTTATGTAGCTTAGTCAACCTTCTCTCATTGATGTTGTAAGTCCATGCTACCTCTCCCGGTACTTTCGGGCATGCGGAATTTGGTAAAAAACGATTTTCATAGAGGTGGTAACATGGACTTAAAACCCGGATATTTGTTAAACATCTAACTAACAACCTAATTACGAGTTGCTAACTACTCGGTTAGGGGGTTATACCTTTCTTTTTATCGAACTCCTTCGTCTTCAAGCTTCGATGGTCGTCCGAATCGGCTTCTCCCCGTCGTCTCCTTGCGCCGAAGATAGATCCACCTGAAAGCTTCAACCTTTGGCTCCTTCTTCGAACTTTGAAGAAACTAGTTCACTCGGTTTGCTAAACCTTTTGAACTAGAGTGAGTAGAGAAGAGTTTGTATGGGATTTTATCTATGATTCTTGGTTCTCAACTCATGAGACAAGTGAACCATAGAGTCAAGAGAGGGAGAGCAAGAGGAGGAGATGAGAGCTCAAGAGCAAGAGAGAGAATGAGCATGAAAGAATGAGAGAAGACTTTTCTCATTTGGCTCTCATAATCCAAAACAATCATAACACCTCATATCAATCAAGTATTATGTGATGGTTTAAGCAACCATAGCCATATCATTTCATGCACTCATTTTGCACAAAAGAGCAAGCAAGCAAAAGTCTTGGCCATGAAATGATAGCTATAGTTATCATGATGGTCAACTAGTCAAGCCTAGTCAACCGGTCAACAAAGTCAACAAGTCAACAAAAGTCAACAAGTCAACAAAGTCAATCCCTCAACAACCATGTCACCATAATACTTAATTAATATAATTGTTTATCACATATCATATTCTCATTAGGGTTGAGCAAAAAGTCAATAGTCAACTGTCAACGGTCAACAACCCTAATAAGAATCCTCTGCCTCTGTCTCTCCGTCAACTGTGCATACACACCCGCATCCGCGTTCCGAGGAACACGAATGCATACTGGATAAATCCAATCCCAAAAGATATACTAGGATCTGGCTTAAACCAAAGCCCGCTAGTGTAAGCTGTCCGGACACTGTACGTGCACAAGTGCACGGAATGTGACCGAACCCTGTCGCAAAACCATGCGACCTCTACTCTTTTGCCTAAAGGAGAATAGCTTTCTGTGTGGGACTCTAAAGACTCGACACTACGCTGGCAGTGGGTTTAACCACAGACCGCAAGCGGCACTAGCTGTGCGTAACGGTCCCCAGGTAGATGCCGACAAGAAGACTGACGAGGCGAAACCCATCTGAACTCCTACTGAGCCTGAATGTGACATTCTCCGTACAGTCCGGTCTGTTCGTCTGATACATCGCATGGCGGGCCTAGGGGGCGGTAAACGTCAGTCCCCTAATAGCGGTACAAGTCGTGTCGGAGTGAAGCCCAAAACACCCTGAGATAACACTGGAAGCCTACCAGTATATCTCGTTTGCCCTGGCCAGGGACTACTCGTGTAATGGCTCTCCTAGACACAGCGCGATGTCAACCCCCAATACCGGGAGAGACGAATCCTGTCTAACCGTCACTGCCTCCAAGTGCTTCGGGACTGCACCCAACTACTACCTGTTTGCACGACTCCTTTAAGCCGTGGTAGGGTAGTAATCAATGTGCTGTGGGAACACACTCGAGGCGAAGTGACAGTGTCAAGTCAGCAGACTAAGCTGTACTCATGTCACCTGGGAACTTATAACCGTCGATAGGCATAATACCAACTAGTCAGTTCCCGACGAGTCCTGTCCAGTGTACTCGTAACCCAACGAGCACCCGCATACTATCTCAATTACGACGTACCGACGGCTGTGGGACAGACCGTCTCCCACACTGGGATGAGAAGCGCATGCGCTAGTCTACTCCGGAGTATCGATGCCCTGTCTCGATAGTCTTGCGACCAGGGACCTGCATAAGGATGTGCTTATAGATTACCCATCCCCACTAGTGTGACTGCCATCACAACGCTGGTAATCAAGCAAAGATCCTAAGGGCTCCACTAATGTGTATAGGCGATATACTAAAATAAACACATGTACACATTGAAGTAGAAACAAACCCAGTAGCATACTACTATTTTGAGCAAGATTATATATACAAGGTGAATATCCCAAGCTTCCATTAAGTAATATACAAACTAGTATGATACAGTAATGGCCTCTAGGGCATATACACTAACAGATGTGACCCAGTCTACAATGCCATAAGAAAGCCTGATTTAAATCTGGAGACTTTCTTTTAAGTGTGTTCTGGACACTGAAAATCTGAGCTTGATTTAATACGTATATTCCGTTTTCTAATGTACCTGACCCAATCAGAACTTGATTTAGGTGGATGTGGACCACATCGCTTATAAAAGTAAAATCATATCCTTCTTTAGAAAGTAAGGATATAGATATAATATTACAAGTTGTACCTGGTACATAAAAACAGTTACGCGGAATCAATATCTTCCCAGTTGTCATTCCAAGATGATATTCCCCTACGGATTCAGCGTTCATGCTCATTCCGTTAGCAACCGTGAGGGTCATATCACCTATCCCGATAACCCTACGGTTTCTTAGAGCCTGTAATGAATTACAGATGTGAGATCCTGACCCGGTATCCAATACCCAGGAAGTAGGGTTAACTGACATACAGTTCTCTATCACAAACACACCCGAAGCCGAAGCCATAACATGCTTCGAATCCTGGCTACTGGCTTTGCTAGCCCTGCAATCCTTCTGCCAATGTTCATTCTTGTAACAATAGGAATGTCCCTCTTTTACTACATCCAGTCCTGAAACATTTGCCCTTCTCTTTCCTTCTTCTTCCCTAATTTTCTTTAGGGTAGAAGGCAGAGACTGTAGAATTAAGTCAGTATCTGACTCGTTTCCCAACGTGGTCTCCAGGTCCTGGAGCTTATCAATATAGCTAGTCATTGTAAGGACGTTGTCCCCTACCGATGACCCGACGGCCAACCTCGCTTGATTTAATTCGGTCGAGGTCTTATATCTTGCGATATGAGATTGCTCTCCATATAAATCTTTGTTATGGAGAAAGATGGAAACTAAGTCCATCTTCTCGTGCTGCTTCTGGTATACACCATCAACTGAAGCTAACACGAGGCACTTGGCTTTCGTTTTATCCTTTCCCCTTGTCTAACGGATATCCATATCCGCGACGGTGGAAACTGGACCTGGGACGGCGGGATCTTGAGTAGTAATAGGGTGTTCCAGCTTGTCATAGGCAATGGACATCTGGACAGACCTTTGCCATTCATATAAGTCAGATTCAGTCAATTTGTTCTCTAGATGTAACCTAGTCGTGGTCACAAGGTCGCTGCAATTAAGAGAGAGAGAAGAAAACACTTTTAGCATGATACTCTTGAAAGTTTAGAGTGGTTTTTAATTTATCTAAACAGGATGGCTCCCACTGTTTCTCGAATCCTTCCTCAAACAAAAAAAGAAGAATTAGCCAGGACTATTCTCACCGTACAATACTTGCTTAACCGTTCAGCCAGGCCAGTGTCGATACTTCAAGGGAGGTTTTCCAACGCTTTCGCAAAGTTCCTTAATTAAATAACCTCTTTTCTCTGGGGGCGTAACGCCGCTGACACCTTTCTAGGCACCTACTTGGTTTATAGCATTGATCGTTAAGTGACGAATCTCCTGATAAGTAGTATATACTCACAGTAGGATCGGGATCCAAAATATCATCGTATGATAATGTTGAAGGAATCCTACCAACATTCATCAAACTCCAAAATGGTATGCAACTCTAGCAAGTTTCAGTTTCTTTAGAAATTCCCGATGTGGATTTTTGCCCCATGCTCTTATGACCTTGACGAAGGCCAACATATCATAAGTCATATGTCAAGTTCTACCCGTCATTATCCTGGTTAATTTGAACCCACCCGTACATACCCTTGGCGAAGGCCAAAATAGTAGTACGACGGTCCCAAACCAACGCATCTATCTATGCTACAGATAAATGTTCAGCAGCTACCAATCACTATGCCTTGGCGAAGGTCAAAATATATAGCTTGAATACTACTGAATATTTAACTGAAATTATGGAGGGCTACGACTGGTTTTGGCAAAATCGTGAACGTAGTGAACTTGATATAATCGAAGGAACCTGATACTTTTTAAAAGGAGTGGTTAAAGCTCCGCAATTAAAAAATTCTGATCCTTTTAAAATAACCGAGTGGTTTCTTTTAAATTTGTTCCAACGATTTAACTTTGGTTTATTTTCTTTGCATTATAATAATGCGTCCCATCATTTATCCTATCATTGCAGAAAACAACGAAAATACCAAGTCCTCTTATGCCATCCGCATTTGCCACCGGGTCCCGTCATCACCCGTTAGGTTACTTAACTAACGATAAAGCGGGGGCTGAGCTAGCGCGGGTATAAAACATAAGTGACATCTAATAGCTATCATATATAGATATTGTACATTTGTCAGACGCAATAATAGGCATTCCAGATCACAGATGAACTTTATTGGATATACTAGCAATCCGCATTTGCTTTGAGCCTACAATAAAAGACGGATTACACAGTTGTGATGAATAGCCATTACCCCACACTAGACCCCTACGGGTACGGCAAACTACCCGCCAAGTACCCGAAGTGAAGCGGTCTCCCTCAACAACGTGAGTAGGCCACTAAACACTTCAACGTACCCGGTAGTTTGTGTACCCCACCTTGTGTTAGTTATGTATATGCCCTAGAGGCCATTGTTGTACATATGATGTATATTATGATGGATGCTTGGATATATATATAGAGAGGACTTTCTTGCTCGTCATGATAGTATGCTATTTGGTTTCACTATATCTTAACATGTTGACTTGTATTGGTTTACTGTCTTTCTCTCACATGTTAATAAAGCCCTTAAGATCTGTACTCGACTACTAGGACTATGATGAGATCATACTAGTGGGGCCACGGTAGTCGATGAGTACATCCTATAACTGTTCCTAGTCGAGGGTATATCGAGACAGGGCATCGATACACCAGAGTAGACTAGCGTATACGCATCTTGACCCATATGATGGGCGATGGATGATCCCATATCCATCGGTGTTTGACATCAAGGATGGTGTACGGGTGCTCAGTGGAGACTGGGTATACTGGACGGACTCGCCGAGAACTCCCAGATGGTGATATACCACACGTCAGATGGCAGTTCTCCGGTGACACTAGTACAGGGTAGTCTGTAGACCCGAGATCGTCATAGAGTCTTGTGTGATTCCTACTGTGCTTTGATTTCCACCTTACCACGTCCAAGAGGGCGTGCAAAATGGTGGCTTTTGGGTACAGTCCCGAATCACATGGAGGCAATGAGCGATAGGAGGGGATTTGTCTCTCCCGGTATAGGTAGTTGATGTTGTGCTGTGTTCGATTGGCTATAACTGGAAGTCCCTGGCCAAGGCTGATATAGAGATTTACTGGTAAGTGTTACCAGTAGTTTCTCGACCTGTTATAAGCCTCACATCGACATGACTTATTGGTTACTGGGGTCTGACGTATACCACCCCTAGACTTGATATGCGACATATCAGACGAACAGACCGGACTGTACGGGAGTGTTACTGATTGGATTCACAGGAGAACGTACAGGTTAGCTTGTTGATCTTTTGATCGCTCAATACCTGGGTGGTTGTTATGTTTAGCTGACCGCTTGCAGCTTGTGGGTGTTTGATATGATCATCGCCTGCTACCGGCGTATTGACGATTCTTTAGAGTCCTACACAGAGGTTTCTTGGCTCAGGAAAAACGGAGTAGAGGCACATATGTGATATGTGCAGGACCGAGGATAATACGATATGAGATACCGTATTATATTCTCGCGATATTTAGATATGAACCGGATCATCGGATCAAGTGTTGATTCGATGAATCGGTACATGATATATTAGTCGGTTATATTCGATATAGCCGGATTGTCGGATCAAGTGTTGATTCGATGATTTAATGTATAATAATATATATGATATATTATATTACATTATCTAATATTGGCTCGCTTTATTATTTCATTTTCTCACCGGATAATACATTGATATATATGCGATATATGTTAATTGTATTATTTTCTTTTGTTGCAAATATATAATATATATGTGATATATATTATTGTGACATGATATGATTAATAATGGAACATGTTTAGTGATGATTAAACAAGGTTAGGGTTTGATTAGGGTTAGCTTCTTCTTGCACCATCTAGAAGCTTTCTCTTTTATCTTGGTTAAGATATTATGGTTGATATTTATCCATGACTCATTTTTAATATAACCAAACCCTAGCTCTAGTTTATTCTCTACAAGGGTTATCCTTGTCATACTAAACAATGGTTACATTATTAATTCATATATACATTTCATTATTCATGACAAAAGGAATTATCTCATTATTCATCTTCTTCTTCTCTCTTTAGCTTTGTGAAAGCTTACTAGAAATTCCTTTTGTGATGATTTCATGTGAGATTATGATATAAAAAGAAAGCATAAATACTAATCCATCATCCTCATCTAATCTAGCCCATTAGATTAGGGTGTTCACCTCATTAGAGTGAGAGCGCTTGAGTTATTGCAATTTCGATGTAGATCATCGGAGAAAAGGAATACGACAAGCTATCATGGATCGTTCGAGTCGTGGAGCCTCTCTTGAGTCCGGGAGATCGTGGATCGCGGCGAAGGGACTTCTACTCGGAGCTTATGAAGTGAAGGAGAGGACTACAAAGGTTGTAATCCCTCACACTTAGTAGTAAAGATGTTTACTTGCATGTTTAACCCTAATAATCTAGCAAAGATCCCGGCTTTGTGTTGTTCGGCACGTCTAAATTTTTATTCGGGCATGTTTAATGCCTTATGAACCCTCACAAGAGTGCCTAGAAACCCTACAGTGGTATCAGAGCCTAGCTAGAGTATTAGGCGACATGTATACGAAGTTAAAACTCCGATCGAACCCGATACGACGAAAATGAACCCCTCTCTGGATAATTTTTAAAAACTGGGATTTTTATGAATTAAAAATACCTAAAAAAATCAGCAGGTAAATTCAAGAATAATTGTGAAAAACGATGACGTCATCCCTAAAGAGCGCCGCGGAACCGCGGCCGTACCTTGCTTGGGCCGCGGATCCGCGGCACTACTGTTTGATTGGACACTTCTTTCACAGTAATTCCTTTTGCTGCTTGTATACTTTCAGGGTATTTTTTATTCTGACTCAAGTGTTGAGTGTTCTGGTGTATATTTTGTAATCGTTAATTCGATCGGAAAATTTAAATTCGTTATTATTTTCGGATATTTAGAAACTGTTAAAATGTTCGAACGGATATCATTAACTCACTTTTTTCCCGGCATGTAAAACTTTCAAGTGTTGAATTTTTATCGGGTTTAAATCTTTCGGAAAAATGTGCAAGTAACACGGTGGACCCTCTAGAAGACAACAAAGCTTAACTCGATTATGTGACCGTCTTGAACTTGCTCTAAACCTTAGGGTTTGGGGCAATACGGCGTGCCACATGTGAGGCGTTGGCTTGACCCTTCTACGGCTGGATCACCGGTACTGTGATATATTCTGGGATTATTTAAACTCCGCTCAAGTGTTGAGCAATTTAGGAAATTTTGGGTATTTGATTATCTGTTCGGAAAGTTTAATACTGTCTATTTATCTGGAATGTGATACAATATGTGGAATTCATATAGTTAGGCATGAAATGCGAAGTATGTGATATTTCGGATTTACGATGTTTAAAGTGATTGTGGATTCCAAATATTGTAGTTTTACAATTTCTTTTCTGTGACCGTAAGTGTAGTATGTAGTTGTATTGCCGGTTTTCGTTTCTACACGTCAACGACGATCAGTGTATGCATACTTACTTACGTTGATGATATGTGATAGTATGTGTTGCTGTGATATGTTATATTGGATCGTCGTGTTCTGAATAGCCGGGGGTTTTATGTGAGATGAGGGTTTTTATTTTCATTCATGTAAAATTCATTTGTATGTAATATTCTTTTATTGGGGCACTTCCGGGATGAGGTTGATGTCACCATTGTATATTATTTACTTTTCCGCATTAGGTAGACCCAAGGAGGGCAGCATAAGTAACCGGGTTCTAGGGTCCAGTGGGAGGCCATCTCGAGGAGTCGAGACCGGGTCTCCTAATCCTAGAATTGGCAGTGTTACTTGCCGCTGTCGTAGGGGTCTTGGGATGTGGGTTTGGCTATTTGTCGCGACTGTGGAATCCGTGTTTTATACAGGCTCGTATTAAAAACACGGACGTCCTAGTATATCCAATATTTCATATATGTTCTTCTGCTGCAATGTTCTGTGATGAGATCATATTACTGCCTGAGACGAATGCTTATACTATATATATATATGCTGATATATAAATATTACTGCTTTCGTTTCTTCTGTAATACTTAGAAAGCATAAGCTGATGGGATTTTATTAATGAGATTAATAAAAAGAAAAGAAACCTAAAAGATGTTGTAGAATCAAAACTTTATAAAAAAGGGTAGCTACAGTTTTGCTTTGCATAGAGGTATATATGATATACCCTGCACCTTATTCGATGAGGAAAGAGCCGAGATCCCTTCACCGGGAGTGACCTCTTTAGCGAAACTGGCAGATGCTACAAACTTGCAGTTTAGTTTTTTGACATCTTCTATAGTTTTTGCTTTGCATAGCGGTATATATGATATACTCTGTACCTTATTCGATGGGGAAAGAGCCGAGATCCTTTCACCGGGAGTGACCTCTTTAGCGAAACTAGAAAAGCCTTAAAAACACTCCTTTTCAAAAACACTCGATTCTACGACGATATCAAGTTCATTACGCTCAGGGTTTTCTGAAAAACCTATGTAGCCCTCCGTCATTTCAGATAAAGACTAGTTAGTATTCGTGCTACGTTTGTTGACTATGTCAAGGCAAAGTATGCGATAGCTAATTAGTACTTATCTGCTAAAACATGAGATGTGATTGGATTAGGATAGTTGTACGATTTTGTTGACTATGTTAAGGGTCGTGTAGGTGGGTTTAATTCAATCGGGAAATGACGGGTTGAACTTGGCTAGCAATTATGATTTGTTGACTATGTTAAGGTCATAAGTTGCTAGGGGCAAAATATTATCGAGAATTTCAAATGTTGAAATTTGCAATGAGATTGCATACCTCCTATGAGATAGTTGGATCCCGATACCCACTGCGAGTAAGTGTTACTCCTGGGAGAGTTTTACAAAGGACAATTAGCCGATCAAGTAGGTGTCTAGAAAAGCGTTAACAAGGTTACGCCTCTGGGAAAACGAGGTTTACTTTAATTAGGTCCGTGCGAAAGCACGGGGAACCTCCCTTAAGTACCGACACTGACCTGGCTGAAAGATTGACGAAATTGTAGGGTGTAATTAATCCCGGCTAATCTTACCTTTTAGGGTATGAAGGAAGATTTGATAAAAACAGTGGGAGACATCCTGATTAGATAAGATAATAACCAATCTAATCTTGCAAGAGCATACGCTAAAATGTTTTCTTCTCTCTCTCTCCAGGTAGAGACCATGTCAGGCCATAATCAAGATAATAATATGGATGTATTGACTGAACCCGCTTATTATACTGAGCAGGGGAACGTTGGACCCGTTCTTTCTTATAAGAGTTATAAGACTGAACAGGGAATAGAAGAATATCTGGATTCTCAAGCCGCCTAAAAGAACATGCATGCTGATGCATCTTCTTCGGGTGTGTTAGTTATTGAGAACTGTCTCTCAGTTCACCCTACGTCCTGGGTATTAGATACCGGATCAAGATCCCACATATGTAAATTGTTACATGGGCTACGAAAAGGTAGAGAACTGGGAAAAGGTGATCATTCCGTTCAAGTAGGAAACAGTGCAAGTATTGCAGCCAAAGCAGTTGGCGAATATCACCTGGTATTACCAAGTCGTAATACACTGATTCTAAATGAGTGCTATTATATACCGAACATGATGTGCAACATTATATCAGTTTCTTTATTAGGTAAAGAAGGATATAATTTTGTAGTAAAGGATAATGTTATGAACATATTCCTAGATCAAAAGTTGATTGCATCAGGCTCGTTACATAATGGCATATTCATTCTAAATCAAAATACAGTCCTCAATATACAAAACACACACAAGAGGAAAAGTTCAGAAATGAACGAATCTTTCTTGTGGTATTGTAGACTTAGTCATATCAATGCGACACGACTAGCTAAGTTACATAAAGATGGATATTTGAACCCGTTCGAATTATCATCTTATGATACTTTCCATTCATGTCTCAAAGGAAAAATGACCAAAGCTCCATTTAGAGGACACAGAGAAAGAGTTACGGAACTCTTAGGACTGGTACATAGTGATGTATGCGGTCCCATGTCTACACACGCCAGGAACGGTTCTTCCTACTTCATTACATTCACTGACGATCTCTCAAGATTCGGACATGTGTTCCTGATAAAACACAAGTCTGAAGCTTTTGAGAAATTCAGAGAATATAAGCACGAAGTAGAGAATCAAACGGGCAAAAGTATTAAGATTCTTCGATCTGATCGAGGAGGTGAATATTTAAGCAATGAGTTCCTAGATTATCTAAAAGAGAATAGGATTCTCTCTCAGCTTACTCCTCCTTATACACCACAGCACAACGGTGTATCGGAGCGGAGGAATCGCACCCTATTAGATATGGTGCGCTCTATGATGAGTACTGCTGAGTTGCCTATTTCCTTCTAGGGTTATGTGCTTGAGACAGCAGCATACCTATTGAATCAAGTTCCGTCTAAATCTGTACCTACCACACCATATGAGATATGGAGTGGGAAGAGACCATATTTTAAATGAATTAAGATATGGGGTTGTCCGGCCTATGTCAAAAGGAAAAATCCGGACAAACTTGAGGCACGGTCAGTTCTTTGCAAATTTGTGGGATATCCTAAGAATTCCCAAGGATATTTTTTCTACCACGCTGAAGAACAAAAAGTGTTTGTTTCTCAATATGCCACCTTTTTGGAAAAGGAATTTCTTGCAAAAGAAATTAGTGGCAAAGAGGTAGAGCTGGAAGAGGTTCCAGCAACACAAACTGCAACTAAAGATTTAGTAGAACCAGAGGATTCAGTAGTACCCGACGAACCCCAGCCTCTCCGCAGATCTAGTAGGGTTTCTCGTCCACCTGAGAGATACTACGGTTTTCTCATTGATGGTAGGAGCGAGGATTGCATCATGGAAGATGATGACCCGACTAGTTTCGAGCAGGCCATCACGAGTGGTGACTCTATGAAATGGCTGGATGCAATACGATCTGAGATGGAATCCATGTACACAAACAAAGTATAGACTTTGGAAAATGCTCCTGAAGGGGTAAAACCCATTGGGAGCAAGTGGATCTTTAAAAAGAAATTTGGTGTAGATGGAAAAGTTGAGACTTTCAAAGCTAGATTTGTTGCAAAGGGTTTTCGTCAACGACTAGGTGTGGATTATGACGAAACCCTTTCTCCAGTGGCTATTCTTAAGTCCATCCGGATCTTACTTGCCATTGCTGCATACCATGACTACGAAATCTAGCAAATGGATGTTAAGACCGCCTTTCTAAACGGTGATTTAGAAGAGTGCGTGTATATGACTCAGCCAGAGGGCTTCGTAGATAGTGGGAGCAGCGGAAAGGTATGCA
Source organism: Agapanthus africanus (assembly GCA_030015575.1). Taxonomy (NCBI): domain Eukaryota; kingdom Viridiplantae; phylum Streptophyta; class Magnoliopsida; order Asparagales; family Amaryllidaceae; genus Agapanthus; species Agapanthus africanus. The sequence goes on from CM057338.1 coordinate 787,576,393, forward strand.
AGCTGCTTAAATCCATTTATGGGTTAAACCAAGTATCGCGGAGTTGGAACATCTGTTTTGATGTTATAGTCAAAGAGTTTGACTTCATCAAAAATATAGATGAACCTTGTATCTATAAGAAGGTAGCAGAGAGTAAGGTTGTCTTCCTCGTATTGTACGTAGATAACATACTCTTGATAGGAAATGATATTCCTATGCTGCAATCAGTCAAACTCGTCTTATCACAAAGATTCTCAATGAAAGATCTAGGTGATGCCTCCTGCATATTGGGAATAATGATCTATAGAGATAGATCTAAACGGATACTGGGATTGTCCCAATCCAGGTACATTGACACCATACTAAAGAAGTTTAGTATGGAAGAATCCAAGCGTGGGAACCAACCCACGATCTCTGGACTCACTCTCTCCAAAGAGATGTCCCCCAAGACTGATTTGGAGAGAGCTCGCATGCAAGGGATACCCTATGCTTCGGCAGTAGGCTCTATCATGTATGCAATGCTATGTACCAGACCCGATGTAGCATACTCACTAAGTGTAGTGAGTCAGTATCAAGCAGATCCTGGAGAGAGTCACTGGACAGCTGTGAAGAACATTCTCAAGTACTTGCGAAGGACTAGAGACATGTTCTTGGTGTATGGTAACGGAGAACTCCGGGTGGAGTCCTTTACCGATTTCAGCTTCCAAAGTGATAAGGATGACTCTAAGTCGCACTCGGGTTTTGTCTTTACCCTCAATGGAGGGGCGGTATGTTGGAAGAGTTCCAAACAGGATACCGTTGCAGACTCGACGATGGAGGCTGAATACGTCGCTGCCAACGATGCTGCCAAAGAGGCTGTCTGGATAAAGAAGTTCATCATTGAACTTGGTGTGGTTCCATCCATTGAGCATCCAATACCTCTGTATTGCAATAACAATGGAGCTGTGGCTTTGGCCAAGGAACCCAGGTCCCATCAGAAGTCCAGACATATTCTGAAGCGGTATCACTTGATCAGGGAGATAGTTGATCGCCGGGAGATCGAGGTCAGGAGAGTATATACGAAGGACAACACTGCGGATCCACCCATGAAGGCCATTCCCCAGACACAGTTTGAGAGATTATTCGGGATGCTAGGTATGAGATACTACAGCAGCTGGCCTTAGTGCAATTGGGAGATTGTTAGTTATGTATATGCCTTAAAGGCCATTGTTGTACATATGATGTATATTATTATGGATGCTTGGATATATATAGAGAGGATTTTCTTGCTCGTCATGATAGTATGCTATTTGGTTTCACTTTATCTTAACATGTTGACTTGTATTGGTTTACTGTCTTTCTCTCACATGTTAATAAAGCCCTTAGGATCTGTACTCGACTACTAGGACTATGATGAGATCATACTAGTGGGGCCAGGGTAGTCGATGAGTACATCCTATAACTGTTCATAGTCGAGGGTATATCAAGACAGGGCATCGATACACCAGAGTAGACTAGCGTATACGCATCTTGACCATATGATGGGCGATAGATGATCCCGTATCTATCGGTGTTTGACATCAAGGATGGTGTACGTGTGCACAGTGGAGACTGGGTACACTGGACGGACTCGCCGAGAACTCCCAGATGGTGATATACCACACGTCAGATGGCAGTTCTCCGGTGACACTGGTACAGGGTAGTCTGTAGACCCGAGATCATCATAGAGTCTTGTGTGATTCCCACTGTGCTTTGATTTCCACCTTACCACGTCCAAGAGGGCGTGCAAAACGGTGGCTTTTGGGTACAGTCCCGAATCACATGGAGGCAATGAGCGATAGGAGGGGATTCGTCTCTCCCGGTATAGGGAGTTCATGTTGTGCTGTGTTCGATTGGCTATAACTGGAAGTCCCTGGCCAGGGCTGATATAGAGATTTACTGGTAAGTGTTACCAGTAGTTTCTCGACCTGTTATAAGCCTCACATCGACACGACTTATCGGTTACTGGGGCCTGACGTATACCACCCCTAGACTTGATATGGGACATATCAGATGAACAGACCGGACTGTACGGGAGTGTTACTGATTGGATTCACAGGAGAACGTACAGGCTAGCTTGTTGATCTTCTGATCGCTCAATACCTGGGTGGTTGTTACGTTTAGCTGACCGCTTGCAGCTTGTGGGTGTTTGATATGATCATCACCTGCTACCGGCGTATTGACGATTCTTTAGAGTCCTACACAGAGGTTTCTTAGCTCAGGAAAAACGGAGTAGAGGCACATATGTGATATGTGCAGGACCGAGGATAATACGATATGAGGTACCGTATTATATTCTCGCGATATTTAGATATGAACCGGATCATCGGATCAAGTGTTGATTCGATGAATCGGTACATGATATATTAGTCGGTTATATTCGATGTAGCCGGATTGTCGGATCAAGTGTTGATTCGATGATTTAATGTATAATAATATATATGATATATTATATTACATTATCTAATATTGGCTCGCTTTATTATTTCATTTTCTCACCGGATAATACATTGATATATATGCGATATATGTTAATTGTATTATTTTCTTTTGTTGCAAATATATATTATATATGTGATATATATTATTGTGACATGATATGATTAATAATGGAACATGTTTAGTGAAGATTAAACAAGGTTAAGGTTTGATTAGGGTTAGCTTCTTCTTGCACCATCTAGAAGCTTTCTCTTTTGTCTTGGTTAAGATATTATGGTTGATATTTATCCATGACTCATTTTTAACCTAACCAAACCCTAGCTCTAGTTTATTCTCTACAAGGGTTATCCTTGTCATACTAAACTATGGTTACATTATTAATTCATATATACATTTCATTATTCATGACAAAAGGAATTATCTCATTATTCATCTTCTTCTTCTCTCTTTAGCTTTGAGAAAGCTTACAAGAAATTCCTTTTGTGATGATTTCATGTGAGATTATGATATAAAAAGAAAGCATAAATACTACTCCATCATCCTCATCTAATCTAGCCCATTAGATTAGGGTGTTCATCTCATTAGAGTGAGAGAGCTTTTGTTATTGCAACTTCGACGTAGATCATCGGAGAAAAGGAATACGACAAGCTATCATGGATCGTTCGAGTCGTGGTGCCTCTCTTAAGTCCGGGAGATCGTGGATCGCGGCGAAGGGACTTCTACTCAGAGCTTATAAAGAGAAGGAGCGGACTACAAAGGTTGTAATCCCTCACATTTAGTAGTAAAGATGTTTACTTGCATGTTTAACCCTAATAATCTAGCAAAGATCCCGGCTTTGGGTTGTTCGGCACGTCTAAATTTTTATTCGGGCATGTTTGATGCCTTATAAACCCTCAAAAGAGTGCCTAGGAACCCTACACCTTGGGTCTATCCTAGGAGCAAAAACAGTAAATAGAAATAATACAACGGTGTCTACAACCGCAACCTGGATGTGCCCCGCAAAAGAATATTACATCATATTACATTTACATCGAATGAATGAATATAAAACACATCTCAAACCCCGGCTAATCATCACAACATTCCAATACAGTTCATATACACAATCGTAAACATTTCAGAAATGTGCAACCCTCTGCCAACCGACATACTAGTAGTTAGGGGAGGTTTACGAACATATTAAACATTACAGATAAAAACCCAATTAGCAAATATCTTAGAACATCGATCGTTCACCATTTTCCGTGTCTACCCCAAAAGAAATCTTATACTGAAGTAACCTGGGTAGAAACAGAACATTCTGGAAAACAGAAAACCATAAAATATGAATTACAGAGGAAATCCGAGTCAACTCGGAGTTGACTTGGCGGCGGATCCGCGGCCAAAAGCACCATTGTGCCGCGGATCCGCGGACATCTTGCCGAGTTAGGGTCTCGTATTTTCTCAGAATTCTTATATTTCCCTGCTGTGAATTTTAATGCATATCAAATAGTTTTTTAGACATGTTTAAAATTAACAGAACTGTTAGGGTAAGGTTTTTCGTTTTTCGCATTTTTCCGTCGATCGAACTTCTAATTAGTTGCTAACAAGTTAGTAATGGTTTAGTTGGCTCTGATACCACTGTACGCACCCCACGAACTTGCGGGGAGGCGGAATATATGAAAAACGATTATCAAAGCTTCGTAACACGGACTTGAGCGCATGAATCGTGTCTAAACCGTTACTAGCAAACTACGAAAGGTTTAACTACTCTAATTCAAAGTTATACATCACGTTACATGTCCTTCGGGTCTTCATCGCTGTCCTCCACTCCTCGTAGGCTCCTTGGAACATCGGCACCTCAACGGCCTCCTCAAGTCAGAGACGATCCACCCGAGAGCTCCTACGTCAAGCTTCATCTCTAACTTAAGATAACTAGGTTGCTCAAAGTGCTAATCTAAGCTACCTAGGGGATATAGAGTGAGGTTATGGATGTATTAGTCTAGCTAACCCTTGATCTCAACTCATGAAAGGTTAGGGTTAGGGTTTCAAGAATGAGAGAGCTTGAGGAGAGAGAAGGTGATGATAAGAATGAATCATGATATTGTTTCTCACTTGATATATGAAGCATAATGAATAAACGAATAAATGAATAAAAAGAGATTATTCATCATGCTACATAAATGCAATATGAGTGATTCACTATGTGAGTCATTAAGCATTTAATAATGCATTAATGACATGATGAATCACACATAATGAGTCACAATATCATTTAATGCTAATACCACCTTACCCCCCAAGTCACCATGCTTCTAGAAGCTTCCCAACAAATTATGAGAACGCCCCTACAATCCGTGAAAATACGGAAAAACTTTAGACTGTATAAATTCAATAACCCGATACTAGAATCAGGCTTAAACCAAAGCCGGCTAGTAAAAACTGTCCGAACGTCGTACGTGCATAAAAATACGTATACGTCCGAACCCTTGTAGTAAAAACATACGACCTCTATATCGTTTCGCCTGGAGCAGGGAAACTCTCTGTGTGGGACTCTAAAGACTCGACACTACGCTGGCAGTGGGTTTAACCACAGACCGCAAGCGGCACTAGCTGTACGTAACGGTCCCCAGGTAGATGTCGATAAGAAGGCCGATGAGGAAACCCATCCGAACTCCCATTGAGCCTGATGTGACAATCTCCGTACAGTCCGGTCTGTTCGTCTAAGACTATCGCATATCGAGCCTAGGGGGCGGCAAGCGTCAGTCCCCTAATAGCGGTATAAGTCGTGTCGGAGCGTAGCCCATTACACCCTGAGAAACTACTGGAACCTACCAGTAAATCTCGCTTGCCCTGGCCAGGGACTTTGCGTAATGGCTCTCTGACACAGTGCGATATCATCTCCCAATACCGGGAGAGACGAATCCTGTCTAACCACTACTGCCTCCAAGTGCTCGGGACTGCACCCAACTGCTACCTGTTTGCACGACTCCTTTGAGCCGTGGTAGGGTAGCAATCTAAGAACAGTGGGACACACTCGATGTGAAGTAGCAGTGTCAAGTCTGCGGACTATGCTGTACTCATGTCACCTGGGAACTGTTAACTGACGACGGGTATAATACCAACCAACAGTTCCCCTGCGAGTCCTGTCCGGTGTACCCGTAACCTAACGAGCACCTGTATACTATCTCCAGTACGATGTACTGATGGCTGTGGGACAGACCATCTCCCTAACTGGGATGAGAAGCGTACACACTAGTCTACTCTGGAGTATCGATGCCCTGTCTCGATAATCCTACGACTAGGGACATGTATAGGATGTTTCTTATAGACTACCCATCCCCCACTAGTGTGACTGCCATCACAATGCTGGTAATCAAGCAAAGAACCTATGGGCTCTACTAATATGTATAAGTTATACGTTACAAGAAACGTATACACATATTAAAGTAGACACAAACCAAGTATCATACTACCATTTTTAGCAAGACTGTATATACAACTGTGAATATCCCAAACTTCCATTAAGTAATATACAACCTAGTATGATACAATAATGGCCCCTAGGGCATAAACACTAACAATGATTCTAAAGACTCGTCAATACTTTGGCGGTGGATTTAACCACGAGCACGTCAGAGGTATTAGCCATAAGTAACGGGCTACCAGGTATTGACCAAAAGGGACGTCGATGAGCGAACTCATCCTGACACCCTACTGAGCCTGTCAGTGACAATATCCATACAGTCCGGTCCGTTCGTCTATGAGCATCGCATGGCGGGCCTAGGGGGTTGGTAAAAGTCAGACCCCCAAAAGCGGTACAAGTCGTGTCGGAGTGTAGCCCAGAACACCCTGAGATACTACTGGAATACCTACCAGTAAATCTCCTTCCTTGGCCAAGGACTTCGTGTAATGGCTCTCCTAGACATAGCGCGACCTCACCCCCAATACCGGGAGAGACGAACCCCTGCAGATCCGCTCACTGCCACCATGTGGCTCGGGACTGTACCCAACTAAAACCTGTTTGCACTACTCCTTTGAGCCGTGGTAGGGTAGTAATCAAATTACAGTGGGAACTCACATTAGAAAAATGACGATCTCAGGTCGATGAACTAACCTGTACACATGTCACTAGGGAACTGCTATCTGACGTCAGGTATAATACCAACTAGCATGTTCCCGGCGAGTCTTGTCCGGTGTACTCATAACCCAATGAGCACCTGTATACATCTTAGGTGAACCAACTGACACCAGTGGCATGTGAGACCGGCCACCGCCCCTCGTCGGGGTCTCGACTGTATACACTAGTCTACTCTGGAGTATCGATGCCCTGTCTCGAAAACTCCTACGACTAGGGACCTTTTAAGGATGTGCTTATAGACCCCATCTCCCACGTATATGATCGTCATCATACTGCTGGCCGTCAAGTAAGAATCCTAAGGGCTCTATCAACGCGTAATAGCGACCTGTGAGGTCACCTAAAGCAGTACACGATGATAAAGATAAACCAGATAGCATACTATCATCTTGAGTAAGACTGTCCTACCGGCATAGGTCCTCCCTCAATCATTGCAATCACGTGCCTGTGATCCAATAATTGACTCTGAGGGCACTATATCCAACATGATGAGCACCACTGAGTTGCCTATTTCCTTTTGGGGTTATGCGCTTGAAGCAGCAGCATACCTATTGAATCAGGTTCCATCAAAATCTGTACCTACCACACCATATGAGATATGGAGTGGGAAGAGACCATGTCTTAAAAGAGTTAAGATATGGGGTTGACCGGCCTATGTCAAAAGGCAAAATTCGGACAAACTCGAGGCACGATCAGTTCTTTGTAAGTTTGTTGGATATCCTAAACATTCGAATGGATATCTATTCTACCACAGTGAACATCAAAACGTGCAACATGCCACCTTTTTAGAAAAGGAATTTCTTGCAAAAGAAATTAGTGGCGAAGAGGTAGAGCTGGAAGAAGTTCCAGCAGAACAAACTACAACTGAAGATTTAGTGGAACTAGAGGATTCGATAGCTCCCAACGAACCCCAGCCTCTCCGCCGATCTAGTAGGGTTCCTCATCCACCTGAGAGATACTACGGTTTTCTCATAGACGGGGGGAGCGAGGATTGCATCATGGAAGATGATGGCCTGACTAGCTTCGAGCAGGCCATCACGAGTGGAGACTCTGTGAAGTGGCTGGATGCAATGCAATCTGAGATGGAATCCATGTACACCAACAAAATATGGACTTTGGAAGTTGCTCCTGAAGGGGTAAACCCTATTGGGAGCAAATGAATCTTTTAGAAGAAACTTGGTGTAGATTGAAAAGTTGAGACTTGTTGCAAAGGTTTTTCGTCAATGACCAGGTGTGGATTATGACGAAACCTTTTCTCCGGTGGCTATACTTAAGTCCATCCGGACCCTACTTGCCATTGCTGCATACCATGATTATGAAATTTGGCAAATGGATGTTAAGACCGCCTTTCTAAATGGTAATTTAGAGGAGTGCATGTACATGACTCAGCCAGAAGGCTTCATAGACAGTGGGAGCAGCGGAAAGGTGTGCAAGCTGCTTAAATCCATCTACGGGTTAAAGCAAGCTTCACGGAGTTGGAACATCTGTTTTGATGTAGTAGTCAAAGTGTTTGACTTCATCAAAAATGTAGATGAACCTTGTATCTACAAGAAGGTTGCAGAGAGTAAGGTTGTTTTCCTCGTATTGTACGTGGATGACATACTCTTGATAGGAAATGATGTTCCTATGCTGCACTCGGTCAAACTCTTCTTATCATATAGATTCTAAATGAAAGATCTAGGTGATGTCTCCTGCATTTTGGGGATAAGGATCTATAGAGATAGATCTAAAAGGATACTGGGATTGTCCCAATCCAGATACATTGAAACCATACTAAAGAGGTTTAGTATGGAAGAATCCAAGCGTGGGAACCAACCCAAAATCTCTGGACTCACTCTCTCCAAAGAGATATCTCCCAAGACTGATTTGGAGAGAGCTCGCATGCAAGGGATGTAAGTCTACGGTAGCGCCCCGGCAGTCTGTCCGAGGCCAAAATGTGGAAACGAAAACTTTTTCAAAACTTGAAACCGGCGCTATCATATACTTTAATCCCGGATCGCACCATTAACCTATAACTAGCAAACTAGAGAAGGGTTGGAAAAGTTATACCGATCGATCCGTGTCCTTCGGCCTTTGGCCACCATCCCAAGCTCCTCGCGGTATCTCCGATCTCGAGCTCCTCGTCGGAAGGGCACCACATCTTCGAGTATTTTTACGGGCTCCCGCTTCGTCCGAAGCAACTCGGACACGAAGTTCGCTAGCCGACGTGTCTAAGGTGAAGTAGAGAATGTGTGTGACAACTTTGTCTCTTGCATCTATTGTATGGATGGAGGTTGAAGATGGAGCCATCAATGGAAATGGTGAGCTAGAGGAAGAAGAAGAAGAGGAGGCATTTTCTTTTCTTTGTGTTGTATGTTGAAAAATGAGAGAGTGAGAGTGAGATAACACAAGAGCAAACCCACAACCTTATGGCTGCCCTTCTCTCTCATCCTCTCATTTCAACACACAAATCCATTACATAATGTGACATATGCACAATAAAAGAGACCATGAGTCAATAGATTGCATGTGTCAAAATAAATGCACCTCATTATGATTTCTAGCTCATTATTTCCATTTGTAAACATTAACCCAAATGTTTACAACAACAAAAAGATACGGCAACATCTAAAGTAAACTCGTGACGGATCAGAAGGATACCCCTCACCTGTATATACATACCTGCATCCGCATTCCAACCGAATGTGAATGCGATGAGACGAAAGTAATCCAACAAATATAATACTAGGATCCGGCTTAAACCAAAGTCCACTAGTATGATTCGCCCGATCATGATCCGTGCACTACTGCACGTATATGATCGAACCCTGCCATATATCATACGGCCTCTACAACGTTTCGCCCGAAACTTGAGAAACCGTCTTTGGGGGACTCTAAAGAATCGTCAATACTTTGGCTGTGGATTTAACCACTAGCACGTCAGTGGTACTAGCCGTACGTAACGGGCTACCAGGTATTGACTAAAAGAGAGGTCGACGAGCGAACTCATCCTGACACCCTACTGAGCCTGTCAGTGACAATATCCGTACAGTCCAGTCCATTCGTCTATGAGCATCACATGGCGGGCCTAGGGCGTTGGTAAAATTCAGACCCCCAAAAGCGGTACAAGTCATGTCGGAGTGTAGCCCAGAACACCCTGAGATACTACTGGAATACCTACCAGTAAATCTCCTGCCTTGGCCAAGGACTTCGTGTAATGGCTCTCCTAGACACAGCGCGATCTCACCCCCAATACCGGGAGAGACGAAACCCCTGCCGATCCGCTCACTGCCTCCATGTGGCTCGGGACTGTACCCAACTAAAACCTGTTTGCACGACTCCTTTGAGCCGTGGTAGGGTAGTAATCAGAGAACAGTGGGAACTCACACGAGAAAAATGACGATCTCAGGTCGATGAACTAACCTGTACACATGTCACCAGGGAACTGCTATCTGACGTCAGGTATAATACCAACTAGCATATTCCCGGCGAGTCCTGTCCGGTGTACTCATAACCCAATGAGCACCTGTATACATCTTAGGTGAACCAACTGACACCAATGGCTTGTGAGACCGGCCACCGCCCCTCGTCGGGGTCTTGACTGTATACACTAGTCTACTAATGGAGTATCGATGCCCAGTCTCGAAAACTCCCACGACTAGGGACCACTTTAAGGATGTGCATATAGACCCCAGCTCCCACGTATATGATCGCCATCATACTGCTGGCAGTCAAGCAAGAATCCTAAGGGCTCTATCAACGTGTAATAGAGACCTGTAAGGTCACCTAAAGCAGTACACGATGATAAAGATAAACCAGATAGCATACTATCATCTTGAGTAAGACTGTCCTACCGGCATAGGTCCTCCCTCAATCATTGCAATCACGTGCTTGTGATCTAATAATTGACTCTGAGGGCACTATATCCAATAAGGGATACCCTATGCTTCGGCAGTAGGCTCTGTCATGTATGCGATGCTATATACTAGACCCGATGTAGCATACCCACTAAGTGTAGTGAGTAGGTATCAAGAAGATCCAGGAGAGAGTCACTGGACAGTTGTGAAGAACATTCTCAAGTACTTGAGAAGAACTAAGGAGATATTTTTGGTGTATGATAACGGAGAATTCCAGGTGGAGTCCTTTACCGATTCGAGCTTCCAAAGTAATAAGGACGACTCTAAGTCACACTCGGGATTTGTCTTTACCCTAAATGGAGGGGCAGTTTTTTAGAAGAGTTCCAAGCAAGAAACCGTGGCAGACTCGACGATGGAGGCTGAATACATCGCTGCCAACGATGCTGCCAAAGAGGCTGTCTGGATCAAGAAGTTCATAACCAATCTTGGTGCGGTTCTGTCCATTGAGCATCTAATACATTTGTATTGTGATAACAATGGAGCTGTGGTTTTGGCCAAGGAACCCAGGTCCCATCAGAGATCTAGGCATATTCTGAGGCGGTATCACCAGATCCGGGAGATAGTTGATCACCGAGAGATCGAGGTCAGGAGAGTTGACACGAAGAACAACACTGCGGATCCACTCACGAAGGCCATACCCCAGATACAATTTGAGAGACTCTTTGGGATGTTAGGTATGACATACTAGATAGTATTAGTCGGAGATTGTTGGTTATATATATGCCCTAGAGGACATTGTTGTACATATGATGTATATTATAATGGATGCTTGGATATATATAGAGAGGACTTTCTTTCTCAACATGATAGTATACTATCTGGTTTCACTTTGTCTTAACATGTTGACTTGTATTGGTTTACTGTCTTGCTCTCACATGTTGATAAAGCCCTTAGGATATGTACTCGACTACTAGGACTATGATATAGATCATACTAGTGGGGCCAGGGTAGTCCAAGAGTACATCCTATAACTTTTCCTAGTCGAGAGTGTATCGAGACAGGGCATCGATACTCCAGAGTAGACTAGCGTATACGCATCTTGACCCATATGATGGGCGATGGATGATCCCATATCCATCGGTATTTGACATCAAAAATGGTGTATGGGTGCTCGGTGAAGGACTGGGTACACTGAACGGACTCACCGAGAACTCCTAGATGGTATTATACCTATCGTCAGATAGCAGTTCTCTGGTGACACTGGTACAGGTTAGTCTGTAGACCCGAGATCGTCATAGAGTCTTGTGTGATTCCCACTGTGCTTTGATTTCCACCTTACCACGTTTAAGAGGACGTGCAAAACCGTAGCTTTTGGGTATAGTCCCGAATCACATGGAGGAAATGAGCGATAGGAGGGGTTTCGTCTCTCCTGGTATTGGGAGTTGATGTTGCGCGGTGTTCGATTGGCTATAACTGGAAGTCCCTGGCCAGGGCTGATATGGAGTGTTGCTGGTAAGAGTTATCAGTAGTTTCTCGACCCGTTATGAGCCTCACATCGACACGACTTATCGGTTATTGGGGTCTGATGTTTACCACCCCTAGACTGGTATACGACATATTTGACGAAGAGACCGGATTGTACGGTAAGTGTTGTCAGTGGGCTCGACGGGAGTTTTGACAGCTTCGCTGGTTTTCTTCTGATCACTCAATACCCGGGTGGCTGTTACGTTTAGCTGACCGCTTGTGGCTTGTGGGTGTTTGATATGATCATCACCTACTGCCGGCGTATTGACGAGTCTTAGAGTCCCACACAGGAGTTTCCTAGCTCAGGCAAAAAGATGTGGTGTGCATATGAGAAATGCGTGGGGACCCGATTAAATGCGTGTATATGATATCGTATATTAATCGGGCGTTTTTCTATTGGTCGAGTCGTATGTGATATGACCGGTTTGTTAAGTCAAGTGTTGATTTAACATTTGACTTTTAGATTAATTCTTTATTAAACCCTTTTTCTTAATATTTGATGTATGCATGCATGTATGCACATGTTGATGTGCATGGACACATACATACATACATGGATGTGTATCATGGTTGATGATACACAAATGGTGGCAATGCAAGACTCACATTGTAGTTAATATGTATATGTTTATTTATTTTAAGTTAAAGAAAAGATAATTCACTCATGGTTGATATTTATCCTCACTTGACCTCACTTGACCTAACTTTTAACCATGAGTTAATTCTCTTTTGGCTTTTAAACTCAATGATAAATATCTAGATATTAACTAACCATGGCTTGAGGAGAGAATGATTTAATATTGATTATTCATTCTCATCTCATTATTCATCACAAAAGACTTTGAGCTCAAGTTTTGCCATTATCTTCTTCTTCCTCTCTCTCTTGAGTTTTCATTTGAGTGAGGTAGTAAAAAAGAAAGGGTTTTGGATAGAGAATACAAACCACCTCATCATTCTACACACATATAGCCCATTTGTTTAGGGTGTTTCCTATACTTCTTTCACAAATCAAGTAAAGCAAGGAGCTTTGGGCAAAGGGACTTCGGGTGGATCATCGTGGACGAGAAAGGCCTCTAGCGATCCGTTCCATACTCTCAAAGGTCCAAGGAGTCACCAAGGGAGGTCTACAAAGGTTGTAATTTCTTCACTTAGTGATAGTTTTTATTTACATGTGATGCTAATTGTATGTTACCCTAAATATTCTAGTTATGATTCATGGTTTGTTTGCTTTGCACCTCTCTAAATTTTAAAGTGGCATGAGTGATGCTTCCATACCTAGATTAGGTGCAAGGGAAACCAACAGTGGTATCAGATCCAAGCTAGAATTTTAGACACGGTGTTAAAACAATTGCGAAAACGAAATCGACTCCGAACATACGATGTTTGAAACCCTTGATATTGCTCTCTGGAAATTTTGTAAAAAGTCGTTTAAAAATATTTTTGGCAACTGCAGAAGTTAGTATGAGATGTACTGAGAACACTGGAGAAATACGGGGCATTTCCACCTCAAGAAAACCGAGCACATTGGCCATATGGCCGGCCTGCTCGGCCATCCTAGCCCCAAACTGCTCCGTATTTCTACTGTGGTCTGCTCTGTAGGATTTGGGGTTTCAGGTATTGTTTATTTAGTCTATATTTTCATGTGATGATAATTTGGTTAGGGGCTAATTCGAAGCTATTTTGTAGTCGTATATTGTAACACTGTACTGGTAACCTTGTGTAACGTTTTGAAAATCGTTCAGGTGAAATTTCGGTTAATCGCTAAAATAACGGGTGTCTTCCGTAAAAATCAAGATATAAATATCTTTTAATATAAAATTAAATATACATATTCTAGCTATGTAATTGCTAGTATTTGGTGTTTATTGAACCACTTGTAAAATTTCTAGTTTACTGAAAAAATTTCGAAATTAGTTATTTTAATATTATTTTAAGCCGTCACTAATACATTTAATTAGGGAAAATTACAAATTTTAATGGGTTAATAAAATTTTGTGCATCATGACATACTAAACTAACTTGTAAAATATTGTTTTTGAAATGAAATAAAACTGCCAAACGGTGTTAGAAAATATCGAAGAAAAAGGCTTAAATAGTGAAATTATTGTAAATAGAAATTAGGGTAATATTTATCATTTTCTTTCCTCGCCCACACTCACCCACACCCTCTCACCCCCTCCCCATAGGCTTGGCCGGCCATGGGCTGCCCCCTACTCCCACTCTTTTCCCCACTTCAAAACGAAAAGAAAAGGAAACAAAGAAATGAAAAGAAAACAATAAGAAAGAGGTATGGGCTTTGACTTTTTGAGTTGACTTGGCTTTTTTTCCCCACCTCACTCTCTCTCTCCTCCCTCACCCACATCTGGCCGAGCCCCTCCCTCTCCTTCAACAGCAGCCCCTCCCTTTTCTCCCCTCATTTCTCTTGAAAAAAATTCATCAAAATTGCCTCAAAATCCATCAAAAAAATCCCAAAATCCAAATCCAACTCTTACCCATTTTAGTTTAGCCTATCATGCATGGATTGTGGTGAAAAGAGAGCATTTTGATATGCTAGATTGCAAGTTTGATCCATGGTTCATGAGGTATAAATCTTAAACCTTTAGTGAATTGTTGTCTAATTACTTTAATTTAGCTTATTTAAGTGTAAATTAGGTGTTTAAATAGGTTAATTACAAGTTGGAAAAATTCAAGAGAATGGGTTGTGATCAAATTAGGGTTTTGGGTATTTGGATCATTGATTGTGTGTTGTATTTGAGATTTTAAGGCATGTAAAGGAAAAGCTAGTTACTAGTTGCTAATTGTTAGTTTAAAATTTTGCTAATTATGCTAATTTTGTTAACTAGGTTTTGGGAATTTATTAATTAATTGAGATAAAAATCTAATTAGGGTATTCATGACATTAGTAGCATTTTAAGTTGTAGTTTCATACTTTAGTTCATGCAAAACCAAGCTTAAGTGTTGAATTGTGAATTTTTGCTTTAAAAAGTGTTAAATTTAAGCTATATTGCAAACTAGAATTTCGGGTTAATGAAAGTTGTGAGATTAAAAATATGGTTTTGGTTTGTGTGACTTGGTTAAGCTAATTAGTGAGTATTGTGACCACTAGTTTGCTAAATCATCAAGACTTGTAGTAAAACGGTTAACGACCCCCTTTACTAGACATTTTGGAAATAAACCGATTTGATCAATTTATTAGTTTTGATGATTTGCATCCTATTTTATAGATTTTTAGTGTGCTGTAAAACCATGATTGGTACGTTTGGTGTTTTTCTCGATGGTTTGACGTTTGTACATCGACATCGAGGGTTGGTTTTGTAGGGTTCCTAGGCAGTCATACAAGGGTCTATAAGGCATCAACCATACCCGATTTAAAATTTAGACGTGCCGAAACAACCCAAAGTCGGGATCTTTGCTAGATTATTAGGGTTACACATGCAAGTAAACATCTTTACAACTAAAAGTGAGGGATTACAACCTTTGTAGTCCGCTCCTTTGCTTCATAAGCTCTGAGTAGAAGTTCCTTCGCCGTGATCCACGATCTCCCGGACTCAAGAGAGGCTCCACGACTCGAACGATCCATGCTAGCTTGTAGTGTTCCTTTGCTCTGATGATCTACGTCGAAGTTTCTATAACTCAAGCTCTCTCACTCTAATGAGGTGAACACCCTAATCTAATTGGCTAGATTAGATGAGAATGATGGAGTAGTATTTATGCTTTCTTTTTATATCAAATTCCCACACTTAAACATCACAAAATGAAAAACTTGTAAGCTTTCTCAAAGCTCAAGGTTGAAGAAGAAGAAGAAATAATGCATAATCCTTTTGTGATGAATAATGAAATGATATATGATTAATAATGTAACCATGGTCAACCATGACTAGGCTAACCCATGTTGAGAATTAACTAGGGCTGGGGTTTGGGTTGGGTTAAACAATGAGTCACTAGAAAATATCAACCATAATATCTTCTTCATGACAAAAGAAAACCTTCTAGAAAGTTCATGAAAGAACTAACCCAATTCAAACCCTAAGCTTGTTTAATCTCCACTAAACATGTTTCATTAGTAATCACATCATGTTACAATAATATATATCACATATATATTATATATTTGTAACAAAAGAAAATAATACAATTAATATATATCGCATATATATCAATGTATTACCCGGTGAGAAAATGAAATAATAAAGCGAGCCTATATTAGATAATGTAATGCAATATATCATGTATATTATTATACATTAAATTATCGAATCAACACTTGATCCGACAATCCGGCTATATCGAATATAACCGACTAATATATCATGTACCGATTCATCGAATCAACACTTGATCCGATGACCCGGCTCATATCTAAATATCACGAGAATATAATACGGTATCTCATATCGCATTATCCTCGGTCGTGCACATATCACATATGTGCCCCTACTCCATTTTTCCTGAGTCAAGAAACCTCTGTGTAGGACTCTAAAGAATCGTCAATACGCCGATAGCAGGTGATGATCATATCAAACACCCACAAGCTGCAAGCGGTCAGCTAAACATAACATCCACCCAGATATTGAGCGATCAGAAGATCAACAAGCTAGCCTGCACATTCTCCTGTGCATCCAATTAGTAACACTCCCATGCAGTCCGGTCTCTTCTTCTGATATGTTGCATATCTAGTCTAGGGGTGGTATACGTCAGACCCCAGTAACCGATAAGTCGTTTCGATGTGAGGCTCATAACGGGTCGAGAAACTACTGGTAACACTTACCAGTAAATCTCTATATCAGCCCTGGCCAAGGACTTCCAGTTATAGCAATTCGAACACAGCACAACATCAACTCCCTATACCGGGAGAGACGAATCCCCTCCTATCGCTCATTGCCTCTATGTGATTCGGGACTGTACCCAAAAGCCACCGTTTTGTATGCCCTCTTGGACATGGTAAGGTGGAAATCAAAGCACAGTGGGAATCACATAAGACTATATGACGATCTCGGGTCTACAGACTACCCTGTACCAGTGTCACCGGAGAACTGCCATCTGACGTGTGGTATATCACCATCTCGGAGTTCTCGGCGAGTCCGTCCAGTGTACCCAGTCTCCACTGAGCACCCGTACACCATCCTTGATGTCAAACACCGATGGATATGGGATCATCCATCGCCCATCATATGGGTCAAGATGCGTATACGCTAGTCTACTCTGGTGTATCGATGCTCCTGTCTCGACACACCCTCGACTAGGAACAGTTATAGGATGTACTCATCGACTACCATGGCCCCACTAGTATGATCTCATCATAGTCCCAGTAGTCGAGTACAGATCCTAAGGGCATTATCAACATGTAAGAGTAAGACAGTAAACATATACAAGTCAACATGTTAAGATAAAGTGAAACCAAATAGCATATTATCATGACGAGCAAGAAAGTCCTCTCTATATATATCCAAGCATCCATTATAATACACATCATATGTACAACAATGGCTTCTAAGGCATATACATAACTAGCAATCTCCCACTTGTACTAAGGCCAGCTGCTGTAGTATCTCATACCTAGAATCCTGAATAATCTCTCAAACTGTATCTGGGGAATGGCCTTCGTGAGTGGATCCGTAGTGTTTTCCTTCGTATCAATTCTCCTGACCTCGATCTCCCGGCGATCAACTATCTCCCTGATCAGGTGATACCGCCTCAGAATATGTCTGGACTTCTGATGGGACCTGGGTTCCTTAGCCAAAGCCACAGCTCCATTGTTATCGCAATACAGAGGTATTGGATGTTCAATGGATGGAACCACACCAAGTTCACTAATGAAATTCTTTATCCAGATAGCCTCTTTGG
Source organism: Agapanthus africanus (assembly GCA_030015575.1). Lineage (NCBI taxonomy): Eukaryota > Viridiplantae > Streptophyta > Magnoliopsida > Asparagales > Amaryllidaceae > Agapanthus > Agapanthus africanus. The sequence continues at coordinate 787,594,150 of CM057338.1, forward strand.
CAGCATCGTTGGCAGCGATGTATTCAGCCTTCATTGTCGAGTCTGCAACGGTATCCTGTTTGGAGCTCTTCCAACATACCGCCCCTCTATTGAGGGTAAAGACAAATCCCGAGTGCGACTTAGAGTCATCCTTATAACTTTGGAAGCTGGAATCGGTAAAGGACTCCACCTAGAGTTTTCCGTTACCATACACCAAGAACATCTCCTTAGACCTTCGCAAGTACTTGAGAATGTTCTTCACAGCTGTCCAGTGACACTCTCCAAGATCTGCTTGATACCGACTCACTACATTTAGTGAGTATGCTACATCGGGTCTCGTACATAGCATCGCATACATGATAGAGCCTACTGCCGAAGCATAAGGTGTCCTTTGCTTGCGAGCTCTCTCAAAATCAGCCTTGGGAGACATCTCTTTGGATAGAGTGAGTCCAGAGATCGTGGGTAGGTTCTCACGCTTGGATTCTTCTATAATAAACCTCTTTAGTATGGTGTCAATGTACCTGGATTGGGACAATCCCAGTATCCGTTTAGATCTATCTCTATAGATCATAATTCCCAGTATGCAGGAGGCATCACCTAGTTCTTTCATTGAGAATCTTTGTGATAAGAAGAGCTTGACTGATTGCAGCATAGGAACATCATTTCCTATCAAGAGTATGTCATCGAAGTACAATACGAGGAAGACTACCTTACTCTTTGCAACCTTCTTATAGATACAAGGTTCATCTACGTTTTTGATGAAGTCAAACTCTTTGACTACAACATCAAAGCAGATGTTCCAACTCCGCGATGCTTGCTTTAACCCATAGATGGATTTAAGCAGATTGCACACCTTTCCGCTGCTCCCACTATCTACGAAGCCCTCTGGCTGAGTCATGTACATGCACTCTTCTAAATCACCGTTTAGAAAGGCGGTCTTAACATCCATTTGCCAGATTTCGTAGTCATGGTATGCAGCAATGGCAAGTAAGATTCGGATGGACTTAAGCATAGCCACTGGAGAAAAGGTTTCGTCATAATCCACACCTGGTCGTCGACGAAAACCCTTTGCAACAAGTCTAGCTTTGAAAGTCTCAACTTTTCCATCTACACCAATTTTCTTTTTAAAGATCCACTTGCTCCCAATGGGTTTTACCCCTTCAGGAGCAACTTCCAAAGTCTATACTTTGTTGGTGTACATGGATTCCATCTCAGATCGCATTGCATCCAGCCATTTCACAGAGTCACCACTCGTGATGGCCTGCTCGAAACTAGTCGGGTCATCATCTTCCATGATGCAATCCTCGATTCCACCATCAATGAGAAAACCGTAGTATCTCTCAGGTGGATGAGAAACCTTACTAGATCGGCGGAGAGGCTGGGGTTCGTCGGGTATTACTGAATCCTCTGGTTCCACTAAATCATCTGTTGTAGTTTGTTCTGCTGGAACTTCTTCCAGTTCTACCTCAGTGCCACTAATCTCTTTTGCAAGAAATTCCTTTTCTAAAAAGGTGGCGTGTTGAGCAACAAACACCCTTTGTTCCTCACTGTAGTAGAAAATATACCCTCACGAGTGCTTGGGATATCCAATAAACTTACATAAAACAGACCTTGCCTCGAGTTTGTCTGGTTTTTGTCTTTTGACATAGGCCGCGCAACCCCATATCTTAACAAAATTAAGATATGGTCTCTTCCCTTCCTATATCTCATATGGGGTGGTAGGCACAGATTTGGTAGGAACTTTATTCAGTATGTATGCCGCTGTCTCAAGCACATACCCCCAGAAAAAAATAGGCAACTCAGCATTGCTCATCATAGAGCGCACCATATCTAATAGGGTGCGATTCCTCTGCTCCGATACACCGTTGTGCTATGGTGTATAAGGAGGAGTAAGCTGAGAGAGAATCCTATTCTCTTTTAGATAGTCCAGGAACTCACTGCACAAGTATTCTCCTCCTCGATCAGATCGAAGGATCTTAATACTTTTGCCCGTTTGGTTCTCTACATCATTCTTATATTCTCTGAATTTCTCAAAAGCTTCAGACTTGTGTTTCATCAGGAACACATGTCCGTATCTAGAGAGATCGTCAGTGAATGTAATAAAGTAGGAAGAACCGTTTCTGGCATGTGTAGACATAGGACCGCATACATCACTATGTATCAGTCCTAAGAGTTCTGTAACTCTTTCTCCGTGTCCACTAAATGGAGTTTTGGTCATTTTTCCTATGAGACATGAATGGCAAGTATCATAAGATGATAATTCGAACGGATTCAAATATCCATCCTTATGTAACTTAGCTAGCCGTGTCACATTGATATGACCAAGTCTACAATGCCACAAGAAAGATTCGTTCATTTCTGAACTTTTCCTCTTGTGTGTGTTTTGTATATTAAGGACTGTATTTTGATTGAGAATGAATATGCCATTATGTAACGAGCCTGATCCAATCAACTTTTGATTTAGGAATATGTTCATAACATTATCCTTTACTACAAAATTATATCGTTCTTTACTTAATAAAGAAACCGATATAATGTTGCACATCATGTTCGGTATATAATAGCACTCATTCAGAATCAGTGTATTACGACTTGGTAATACTAGGTGATATTCGCCAACTGCTTTGGCTGCAATACTTGCACTATTCCCTACTTGAACGGAATGATCACCTTTTCCCAGTTCTCTACCTTTACGTAGCCCATGTAACAATTTACATATGTGGGATCCCGATCTGGTATCTAATACCCAGGACGTAGGGTGAACTGAGAAACAGTTCTCAATAACTAACACACCCGAAGAAGATGCATCAGCATGCATGTTCTTTGTTTGGGCGGCGTGAGAATCCAAATATTCTCCTGTTTCCTGCTCAGTCTTATAACTCTTATAAGAAAGAACGGGACCAACGATCCCCTGCTCAGTATAATAATCGGGTTCAGTCAATACATCCATATTATTATCTTGATTAAGTCCTGACATGGTCTCTACCTGGAGAGAGAGAGAAGGAAACACTTTAGTGTATGCTCTTGAAAGATTAGATTGGTTATTATCTTATCTAATCAGGATGTCTCCCACTGTTTTTATCAAATCTTCCTTCAAACCCTAAAAGGTAAGATTAGCCGAGATTAATTACACCCTACAATTTCGTCAATCTTTCAGCCAAATCAGTGTTGGTACTTGAGGGAGGTTCCCCGTGCTTTCGCATGGACCTAATTAAAATAAACCTCGTCTTCCCTGAGGCATAACCCCGTAAACACCTTTCTAGACACCTACTTGATCGGCTAATTGTCCTGTGTAAAACTCTCCTAGGAGTAACTCTTACTCGTAGTGGGTATCAGGATCCATCTATCTCATAGAACGTATGCAATCTCATTGCAAATTTCAACACTTGAAATTCCTGATAATATTCTGCCCCTAGCGTCCTATGACCTTGACGGAGGTCAACAAACCATAGGCTACTAGTCAAGTTCAACCCGTCATTTCCCGATTGAATTAAACCCACCCGCACGACCCTTGACGGAGGTCAACAAGGCCGTACGACTACCCTAATCCAATCTGCATCATATACGTAAGCAGATAAATACTAGTCAGCTACTGCACACTACGCCTTGACGGAGGTCAACAAACGTAGCACGAATACTAAGTAGGACTTATCTGAAATGACGGAAGGCTATGTCAGGTTTTTCTGAAAACCTATTGCGTAATGAACTTGATATTGTTGTAGAAACAAGTGATTTTTGAAAAGGAGTGTTTTTGAGGCTTTTCTAGTTTCGCTAAAGAGCTCACTCCCGGTAAAGGGATCTTGGCTCTTTCCCCATCGAATAAGGTGCGGGATATATCATATATACCGTTGTGCAAAGCAAGAACTATATAAGCTGTCAAAAACTAAACCGTGAGTTTGTAGCATCTGCCAGTTTCGCTAAAGTGGTCACTCCCGGTGAAGGGATCTCGGCTTTTTCCTCATCGAATAAGGTGCATGGTATATCATATATACCGCTATGCAAAGCAAAACTGTAGCTACCCTTTTTATAAAAATTTGATTCTACAATATCTTTTAGGTTTCTTTTCTTTTGATTAATCTCATTAATAAATCCCATCAGCTTATGCTTCCTAAGCATCACAGAAGAAACGAAAGCAGTAATATGTATATATCAACATATATATATAGTATAAGCATTCGTCTCAGGCAGTAATATGATCTCATCACAGAACATTACAGTAGAAGAACATATATGAAATATTGGATATACTAGTATGTCCGTGTTTTTAATAGGAGCCTGTATAAAACACGGATTCCACGGTCGCGATGAATAGCCAAACCCACATCCCTAGACCCCTATGAGAGCGGCAAGTAACACTGTCAATTCTAGGGTTAGGAGACCCGGTCTCGACTCCTCGAGATGGCCTCCCACTGGACCCTAGAACCCGGTTACTTGTGCTCCCCTCCTTTGGTCTACCTAATGCGGAAAAGTAAATAATATACCATGGTGACATCATCCTCAGCCCGGAAGTGCCCCAATAAAAGAATATTACATACAAATGAATTTTACATGAATGAAAATAAAAACCCTCATCTCACATAAAACCACCGGCTATTCAGAACATGACGATCCAATATAACATATCACAGCAACACATAATATCTCATATCATCAACGTAAGTAAGTATACATACACCGATCGTCGTTGATGTATAGCAACGAAAACCGGCAATACAACTACATACTACACTTACGGTCACAGAAAAGAAAGTGTAAAACTACAACATTTGGAATCCACAATCTCTTTAGACATCGTAAATCCGAAATATCACATACTTCGCATTTCATGTCTAACTATATGAATTCCACATATTGTATCACGTTCCAGATAAATAGACAGTATTAAACTTTCCGATCGGATAATCAAATACCCAAGATTTCCTAAATAGCTCAACACTTGAGCGGAGTTCAAATAATCCCAGAATATGTTACAGTACCCATGGTCCAGCCGTAGAAGGGTCAAGCCAACGCCTCACATGTGGCACGCCGTACCGCCCCAAACCCTAAGGTTTAGAGGCGGTTCAGACGGTCAAATAATCGAGTTAAGGTTTGTTTTCTTCTAGAGGGACCACCGCGTTACTTGCACGTTTTTCCGAAAGATTTAAACTCAAGAAAAATTCAACACTTGAAAGTTTTTCGTGCCGAGAAAAATGAGTTAATGATATCCGTTCGAACATTTTAACAGTTTCTAAATTATCCAGAAAACATAACGAAATTAAACTTTCCGATCGAATCAACTAATTCAAAATAAACCCCATAACACTCAACACTTGAGTCAGATTTAAAATACCCAGAAATATGCAGGAACAGCTACGAATTATACTGTGCAAACACGTATCAATAAAGCCAAAGTTCTGCCGCGGAACCGCCGCGGGAAGCAGGTTCCTGCCGTGGTTCCGCGGAGACTTCATGGTATTTTGAGTTCGTGTTTCATGGTAATTCTTAGAATTCCCTGCTGATTTTTAAAGTATTTTTAATGCAGAAAAAATCACATTTTAAAAAAATTTCTAGAGAGGGGGTCTTTTTCGATGTTTCGGGGTTCGATCGGAGTTTTAACTTCGTATACACGTCGCCTAATGCTCTAGCTTGACTCTGATACCACTGTAGGGTTCCTAGGCAGTCATACAAGGGTCTATAAGACATCAACCATGCCCGATTTAAAATTTAGACGTGCCGAAACAACCCAAAGCTGGGATCTTTGCTAGATTATTAGGGTTACACATGTAAGTAAACATCTTTACAACTAAAAGTGAGGGATTACAACCTTTGTAGTTCGCTCCTTCACTTCATAAGCTCCGAGTAGAAGTCCCTTCACTGTGATCCACGATCTCCCAGACTCAAGAGAGGCTCCACGACTCGAACGATCCATGCTAGCTTGTAGTGTTCCTTTTCTCCGATGATCTACGTCGAAGTTTCTATAACTCAAGCTCTCTCACTCTAATGAGGTGAACACCCTAATTTAATTAGCTAGATTAGATGAGGATGATGGAGTAGTATTTATGCTTTCTTTTTATATCAAATTCTCACACTTAAACATCACAAAATGAAAACCTTGTAAGCTTTCTCAAAGCTCAAGGTTGAAGAAGAAGAAGAAATAATGCATAATCCTTTTGTGATGAATAATGAAATGATATATGATTAATAATATAACCATGGTCAACCATGACTAGGCTAACCCATATAGAGAATTAACTAGGGCTGGGATTTGGGTTGGGTTAAACAATGAGTCACTAGAAAATATCAACCATAATATCTTCTTCATGAAAAAAGAAAACCTTCTAGAAGGTTCATGAAAGAACTAACCCAATTCAAACCCTAACCTTGTTTAATCTCCACAAAACATGTTTCATTAGTAATCATATCATGTTACAATAATATATATCACATATATATTATATATTTGTAACAAAAGAAAATAATACAATTAATATATATCGCATATATATCAATGTATTACCCCGTGAGAAAATAAAATAATAAAGCGAGCCTATATTAGATAATGTAATGCAATATATCATGTATATTATTATACATTAAATTATCGAATCAACACTTGATCCGACAATCCGGCTATATCGAATATAACCGACTAATATATCATGTACCGATTCATCGAATCAACACTTGATCCGATGACCCAGCTCATATCTAAATATCGTGAGAATATAATACGGTATCTCATATCGCATTATCCTCGGTCGTGCACATATCACATATGTGCCCCTACTTCGTTTTGCCTGAGTCAAGAAACCTCTGTGTAGGACTCTAAAGAATCGTCAATACGCCGGTAGCAGGTGATGATCATATCAAACACCCACAAGCTGCAAGCGGTCAACTAAACGTAACAGCCACCCAGGTATTGAGCGATCAGAAGATCAACAAGCTAGCCTGTACATTCTCCTGTGAATCCAATCAGTAACACTCCCGTACAGTCCGGTCTCTTCGTCTGATATGTTGCATATCTAGTCTAGGGGTGGTATACGTCAGACCCCAGTAACCGATAAGTCGTGTCGATGTGAGGCTCATAACGGGTTGAGAAACTACCGGTAACACTTACCAGTAAATCTCTATATCAGCCCTGGCCAGGGACTTCCAGTTATAGCCAATCGAACACAGCACAACATCAACTCCCTATATCGGGAAAGACGAATCCCCTCCTATCGCTCATTGCCTCCATGTGATTCGGGACTGTACCCAAAAGCCACCGTTTTGCATGCCCTCTTGGATGTGGTAAGGTGGAAATCAAAGCACAGTGGGAATCACACAAGACTCTATGACGATCTCGGGTCTACAGACTACCCTGTACCAGTGTCATCGGAGAACTGCCATCTGAAGTGTGGTATATCACCATCTGGGAGTTCTCGACGAGTCCGTCTAGTGTACCCAGTCTCCACTGAGCACCTATACACCATCCTTGATATCAAACACCGATGGATATGGGATCATCCATCGCCCATCATATGGGTCAAGATGCGTATACGCTAGTTTACTCTGGTGTATCGATGCCCTGTCTTGACACACCCTCGACTAGGAACAGTTATAGGATGTACTCATCGACTACCGTGGCCCCACTAATATGATCTCATCATAGTCCCAGTAGTCGAGTACAGATCCTAAGGGCTTTATCAACATGTGAGAGTAAGACAGTAAACATATACAAGTCAATATGTTAAGATAAAGTGAAACAAAATAGCATACTATCATGACGAGTAAGAAAGACCTCTCTATATATATCCAAGCATCCATTATAATATACATCATATGTACAACAATGGCCTCTAGGGCATATACATAACTAACAGGTTTGGCTATTCTTGCCTGCGTAGGCGATAGGTTTTGACCTATGCGTGATACGTGTGCCGATTTGGTTTTCCTATAACGTTTCGATTTCGAATTGGGTTTTTATGCGATACGATACGTTGTGACATGTAGGTACCCCTATGTGGACTTCGATACGACAAGCAAGCGCGTGGCGACGTCGGCACCGGCGAGCGAAGATCAGGTGAGTAGATTTATATCTACGGGGAGAAGTTGGGTGGATGGCGTATAGCACCCCCGCAGTTCGTAGTATATTTATGATATATAATTGAATATATATATGGTTTATGATCCGTGGGTGATTATCAAGTTATGATTATGTGTTTATGGTTAGTTTAGTGTTATTAGAAGGGAACTAGCATTGCTTCTTAGTTGCGAAACCTAAAATAGGTTTACACCCACATGCACACAGCTGCATTCATTTTATTACCTGTGCATATATGGGGATATGTATATATAAATATACACTTGGGTATGGGACTATGTATATATATATATATATGTGTATACATATACATGGATTATGAGGATAGTACTTGGGATTCGAGATGAGTCAATGAGATTGGGCTTGAGGCCGTGAGATCGGTGATGTGACAGGGTTCATAATCGAGTTATGACGTGATATGTTTAGCGGGTCCTTTAGGCGTGGTGTTTTCATACACACGCATGCATACATAGATGGTATCAGTTTTGTACTAAACGTGGATCAGTACCCCGGATCATGATTTTTGATAAAGAGAATACCAGATGAATAATGTAATAAATGGGATATTTGACCCGTACCCTAATTTGGGATGCCGTACGATGGATTTACCGTACAAGCTATTGATGATAGATCCGCACTCTTGACTCGAGAATGCCATATTAGATGATGTATCGTATGAGATATTATTGAGGCGGGATCACCAACTATATATATGTATATATATATCGACTCAGATTTAGGTGGTTTCCATATCCCTTTCGATTGGTTGTTAGTTAGACATGTAGTTTACCTAGTAGATGTCGGACTGGACCCGAGTCATATCTATTTCCAAAACTAACGAATCGTGAGGATTTTAAAGACATGTCAAGGGATACTACGAATATTTCAAAAGACGTACCTTTTCTTAAAAACACCGTAGCCCTTATTTTCAAAACGCCACGATTCGTACTATTTCAAACGGCAAATCAGTATAACACAGGTGGAGCGATGTAGATTCCTTATTGTTACGTTATCATTCCTGTTCCGCATATTATCATTGCAATTACCATTCATTGCCATTTATCATGTTGTTAACGTCTCAGTGCATGTTTATTGTGTACTTAGTGATTATGAACAATGCTGTCAGGACACCAGCACCATTACCGATGATGCGTATGTTCCACTTACACTTACTTGCCGGCTCACACACATCATCATCGGTAATTGCCATGTCACGTATGTAAGTCGATGTACTACACCCCAGAACTTGTGGGGAGGCGGAAATTTCAAAAACGATCTTGTTTAGTGAACGAACATCGACTAACCGCTTGAATCGAAGCTAAACTATAAATAACCAAACACAAAGTGTTTCTAAACTACTGTGTTTAGGGATTATACCTAATGAACCAACTCCTTCGTCTTTACGAACTCCTTATCCTCCTCGGCCTTCTCTTTGTAGTAGACGATCCACCCGAAAGCAAAACTCCAAGCTTAGCCTCTAAACTTGAGGCAACTAACCTTCTTGGATTGCTAATCAAAGAAGATAGATTGAGATAGAGTGATGGTTATGGATTGTTTAGTCTAACTAATCCTAGATCTCAACACATGAGGGTGAGGATTAGTCTTTTGAAGAGAGAGAGCTAGAGGAGAGAGAAGGTGAGAATGATAATGATATGAGAATAGTAAGTTATCATAATAAATATGAAGCATTCTTATTTTTGAAGAAAAGAATAATACATAATGAATAAGCATGCTTCACAAATATCTAGTGGTGATTCATTGTCATGACTCATTAAGCATTTATCATGCATTAATGATATGCATGAATCACCCCCATGACTCACTAAACTCATTTAATGCAAATGACACCTAAACCTCCTTAGTCACCACTTCTAGAAGCTTCTCGTATAATTACGAGAACGCCCCTCCAATCCGCAAAAATACGGAAAAACTTTAGACTGTAAAAATCCAATAACCGGATACCAGTAACTGGCTTAAACCGAAGCCGACTGGGAAAAACTGTCCGAAAGTCGTACGCGCGTAAACGCACGTATGCGTCCGGACCCTTGTCGTAAAACCATACGACCTCTATATCGTTTCGCCTGGAATAGGAAACTCTCTGTGTGGGACTCTAGAGACTCGACTACTACGCTGGCAGTAGGTTTAACCACAGACCGCAAGCGGCACTAGCTGTACGTAACGGTCCCCAGGTAGTTGTCGATAAGAAGGCGATGAGGAAACCCATCCGAACTCCTACTGAGTCTGATGTGACAATCTCCATACAGTCCGGTCCGTTCGTCCAAGACTATCGCATATCGGGACTAGGGGGGCGGCAAGCGTCAGTCCCCTAATAGCGGTATAAGTCGTGTCGGAGTGAAGCCCATTACACCCTGAGAAACTACTGGAACCTACCAGCAAATCTCGCTTGCCCTGGCCAGGGACTTTGCATAATGGCTCTCTGACACAGCGCGATATCTACTCCCAATACCGGGAGGGACGAATCCTGTCTAACCGCCACTGCCTCCAAGTGCTCGGGACTGCACCCAACTGCTACCTGTTTGCACGACTCCTTTGAGCCGTGGTAGGGTAGCAATCTAAGAACAGTGGGACACCCTCGAGGCGAAGTAGCAGTGTCAAGTCTGCGGACTATGCTGTACTCATGTCACCTGGGAACTGTTCACTGACGACTGGTATAAAACCAACCAACAGTTCCCTGTGAGTCCTGTCCGGTGTACCCGTAACCTAACGAGCACCTGCATACTATAGCCAGTACGACGTACTGACGGCTGTGGGACAGACCATCTCCCCAACTGGGATGAGAAGCGTACACACTAGTCTACTCCGGAGTATCGATGCTCTGTCTTGATAATCCAACGACCAGGGACCTGAAAAAGGATGTGCTTGTAGACTACCCAGCCCCCACTAGTGTGACTGCCATCACAACGCTGGTAGACAAGCAAGATCCTAAGAGCTCTATCAATACGTACACTCACATATTAAGATAGAAAAACCAAGTAGCATACTACCATGTTTAGCAAGACTGTTATATACATGTGAATATCCCAAGCTTCCATTAAGTAATATACAAACTAGTATGATACAGTAATGGCCTTCTAGGGCATAAACACTAACAATCTCCCACTTGCACTAGGGCCATGTACTGGCGTATCGTAGACCAATGATCTCGAGTAGCCTCTCGAACTGAATCTGGGGTAGGGCCTTCATGAATGGATCAGCAATGTTCTCTTCAGAAGCAACTCTCCGAACCTCGATCTCCTGACGATCAATGATCTCCCTGATCAGGTGATACCGCCTTAAGATGTGTCTGGACTTCTGATGGGACCTTGGTTCCTTCGCTAAAGCTATAGCTCCGTTGTTGTCGCAATACAGAGGTATTGGATCAACAATGGTAGAAACCACATGAAGTTCTGTTAGGAACTTCTTCATCCAGACTGCTTCTTTTGCGGCATCGCAAGCAGCTATATACTCCGCTTCCATCGTCGAGTCAGCAACGGTGTCCTGCTTGGAGCTCTTCCAGCACACCGCCCCTCCATTGAGGGTAAAGACATAACCCGACATGGACTTGGAATCGTCCTTATCACTCTGGAAGCCGGAATCAGCAAAGGCCTCCAACCTGAGGTCTTTTCCGCCGTAAACCAAGAACATTTCCTTAGTCCTCCTCAGGTACTTGAGAATGTTCTTTACTGCTATCCAGTGCTTCTCCCCTGGGTCTGACTGATACCTGCTTACCACGCTCAGTGCGTAAGCTACATCTGGTCTGGTGCACAACATCGCATACATTATAGAGCCTACCGCAGAAGCGTAGGGTATAATAGACATGCGTTCCCTTTCCAAATCAGTCTTGGGAGACATCTCTTTGGAGAGGGTGATTCCGTGACAAGCCGGTAGATTACCGCGCTTAGAATCTTCCATACTGAATCTTTTCAGTACAGTGTCGATATACCTAGACTGCGAAAGTCCCAACATCCTCTTGGATCTATCACGATAGATCCGGATCCCCAGAATGTACAAGGCATCACCCAGGTCTTTCATGGAGAACCTGTGTGACAAGAATCCTTTGACAGATTGTAGCATAGGAATGTCATTTCCTATCAATAGAATGTCATCCACGTACAAGACGAGGAATACGACACTTCTGGCTACAACTTTACTATATATGCACGGTTCATCTGGATTTTTGATAAAGTCATATTCTTTGACTGTCTCATCAAAACAGATGTTCCAACTCCGCGATGCCTGCTTTAGTCCATAAATGGACTTAAGCAGCTTGCATACTTTCCCGCTGCTCCCACTCTGATTGAAACCCTCTGGCTGATCCATATAGATGCACTCTTCTAAATTTCCATTCAGAAAAGCCGTCTTTACGTCCATCTGCCAGATTTCATAATCATAGAAGGCAGCAATAGCAAGAAGGACCCGAATGGATTTGAGCATAGCCACTTGAGAAAAAGTTTCGTCATAGTCCAAACCAGGTCTTTGACGAAAACCCTTTGCAACAAGTCTAGCCTTATAGGTTTCCACCTGTCCATCTACACCAATCTTTTTCTTGAAGATCCATTTGCATCCTATGGGTTTTACCCCATCTGGAGCAAAGTCCAAAGTCCATACTTTGTTGGTGTACATGGACTCCATTTCGGTCCGCATTGCATCTAGCCATCGTACCGAGTCGCCGCTCTGGATGGCCTGCTGGAAGTCAGTAGGTTCATCATCATCTATGATGCAATCCTCTCTATCCCCATCTATGAGAAAACCGTAGTATCTCTCAGGCGGATGAGACGGCCTACTACTCCTGCGGAGGGGTGCGGGAATGTCTTGTTCTTCTTGAACTACCGGTTCTACCAAACTTTCAGTATTAGTTTGTGGTTCTGGAATTTCTTCCAGTTCTATTTCGCTCCCACTTGATTCCTTTTCTAAAAACTGATGTTCTAGAAAATGGGCATTACGAGAAACAAATACCTTTTGTTCCTCTGCGTAATAGAATAGATATCCCCTGGAGTTCTTTGGATATCCCACAAAACTACACTTTACTGATCGTGCCTCGAGCTTGTCCACATGCTGCTTTTTAACAAAAGCTGGACATCCCCAAATCTTTATATACTGTAGATGGGGTTTCTTCCCGCTCCACATTTGATATGGAGTGGTAGGCACAGTCTTGGTAGGAACCATGTTCAAAAGATATGCTGCTGATTCTAGCGCATAACCCCAGAAAGATCGCGGTAACTCAGCATTACTCATCATGGATCGTACCATATCCAATAGGGTTCGATTCCGTCTCTCCGATACACCGTTATGCTGTGGAGTGTATGGAGGAGTAAGCTGAGAGAGAATTCCTTTCTCTTTTAGGTAACCAAGGAACTCGGCACTCAAGTATTCACCACCTCGATCAGATCTAAGTGTCTTGATACTTTTGCCGGTTTGGTTTTCTACTTCATTCTTATACTCTCGGAATTTCTCAAAAGCCTCGGATTTATGTTTCATCAGATAAATGAATCCGTATCTTGAGTAATCATCCGTGAAAGTAATGAAATAGGAAAAACCACCTCTCGCATGTGTAGACATTGGTCCATATACATCGCTGTGTATGAGTCCTAAAAGCTCGCTCGCTCTTTCTCCTTGTCCAGTAAAAGGAGTCTTTGTCATCTTTCCTTTGAGACAAGATTGACAAGTGTCATAAGTTTGATATTCGAACGAGTCCAAATATCCTTCTCTATGCAACTTAGTCAACCTTCTCTCATTGATGTGACCCAGTCTACAATGCCATAAGAAAGCTTTATTTAAATCTGGAGACTTTCTTTTTAGTGTGTTCTGGACATTGAAAATTTGGAGTTGGTTTAAAACATATATGCCGTTATTTAGAGTACCGGACCCAATCAAACCATGATTAAGGTGGATGTTAACAACATCTCTTACAAACGTGAAATCATAACCTTTATTTGATAACAAGGAAACTGATATGATATTACACGTTAAGCTTGGTACAAAATAACAGTTATGCAAAACCAAAATATGTCCACTCGTCAATCCTAGGTGATAATCCCCGACGGACGCAGCTCCCACGCTAGCTCCGTTAGCAACCCTGAGGATCATATCACCTTCCTTCAGCACTCTACGGTTTCTCAGTGCCTGCAATGAATTGCAAATATGAGATCCTGATCCGGTATCCAATACCCAGGAAGTAGAGTTGATCGACAGACAATTCTCAATCACAAACACACCTGAAGTCGAAGCCACAGCTTGCTTCGGTTCCTGGTTTTTGGCGTTCCACGCCTTGCAATCCTTCTTCCAGTGCCCTTTCCTGTGACAATGGAAGCACTCATCCTGGCCAACTACCGGTACTGCAAACTTTTCCTTTCCCTTCTTTCCCACCTTACTAACACCTCCTCTAGGTTTGGGTGCGGCCTTCTTCTTCCTTCCTTTGGCCCTAGCCTTGGACCCGGAAGAAGATGCACCGCCAACAAACATAGCGGGTGTTTCCCTTGCCTTCTGCAAGGTGCCCTCTGCACTCCTTAACATGTTCAGGAGTTCCGCAAGTTCAACTTCTTTTCCTTGAAGGTTGAAGTTGAGGATAAACTGGGCGTAGGTGGGAGGAAGGGACTGGAGAATAAGGTCTGTATAGAGCTCATTATCCAAAGTCGTCCCAAGGTCTGCGAGCTCTTCAATATAGCCGATCATCTGTAGGACATGTTCACCTACCGATGACCCGACAGCCAACCTCGCTCGAAACAAGTTCTTAGAGGTCTCGTATCTTGTTATACGAAATTGCTCTCCATAAAGTTCCTTTGTATGGAGAAATATGCCATCTAGGGACATATCCTCGTGCCTCCTCTGATGTTCATTGTTCATTGAGGCAAGCACGATCCACTTGGCTCTCACGCAATCTAAATCCCAGGTTTTGCGGATTTCCTTATCCGCATTGCTGGATTTGGGACCAGGGACAGCAGGTGCCGTAGCGGTGAGGACGTACCCCAGTTTGTCATAGGTCAAAGCCATTTTGACATTCCGCAGCCAATCTTTATAGTTTGGCCCTGTCAGTATATTTTTCTCTAAAAGTAACTTAAGTCCAGTCATTTTCAGGGTCGCTGCAATTAGGAGAGAGAGAAGAAAACTCTTTAGCATGATGCTCTTGCAAGTTTAGAGTGGTTTTTAGTTTATCTAAACTGGATGGCTCCCACTGTTTCTCGAATCCTTCCTCAAACCATAAAAGAAGAATTAGCCAGGACTATTCTCACCGTACAATACTTGCTTAACCGTTCAGCCAGGCCAGTGTCGATACTTCGAGGGAGGTTTTCCAACGCTTTCGCGAAGTTCCTTAATTAAATAACCTCTTTTCTCTGGGGGCGTAACCCCGCTGACACTTTTCTGGACACCTACTAGGTTTATAGCATTGATCGTTAAGTGACGAATATCCTGATAAGTAGCATATACTCACAGTAGGATCGGGATCCAAATATCATCGTATGATAATGTTGAAGGAATCCTACCAACATTCATCAAACTCCAAATGGTATGCATCTCTTTGCAAATTTCAGTTTCTTTAGAAATTCCCGATATATATTTTTGCCCCATGCTCTTATGACCTTGGCGTTAGGTCAAAATGTCATAAGTCACATGTCAAGTTCTACCCATCATTATCTTGTCAATTTGAACCCATCCGTATATATCCTTGACGTTCGGCCAAAATGATAATACGACTGTCCCAAACTAACTCATCTATCTATGCAACAAATGAATACCCAGTAGCTACCAAACACTATGCCTTGGCGTTAGGTCAAAATACATAGCTTGAATACTACTGAATACCCAGATGAAATGATGGAGGGCTACGAATGGTTTTGGCGAAACCGTGAACGTAGTGAACTTGATATAACCGAAGGAACCTGATAGCTTTTAAAAGGAGTGGTTAAAGCTCCGCATTTAAAAATATCTGTTTTTTAAAAATTAACCGAGTGGTTTCTTTTAAATTGTTCCAACGATTTAAACTTTGGTTTGTTTTTCTTTGCATTATAGATAATGCGTCCCATCATTAACCTATCATTGCAGAAAACAACGAAAATACAACGTCCTCTTATGCCATCCGCATTCGCCACGGGGTCCTCATCACCCGTTAAGTTACTTAACTAACGACAGAGCGGGGGCTGGGCTAGCGCGGGTGTAAAACATAAGTGACGTCTAAATAGCTATCATATATATAGATATTTTACATTCGTCTGACGCAATGATATACATTCCAGAACACAGATAAACAATATTGGATTTGCAAGCAATCTGTATTTCTTTTGAGCCTGCAAGAAAAGACAGATTACACAGTTGTGATGAATAGCCGTTACCCCACCCTCGACCCCTACGGGTACGGCAAACTACCCGCCCGGCAGTTTGTGTACCCCACCTTGGGTCAGTCCTAGGAGCAAAAACAGTAAAATGAAATAATACAACGGTGGCTACAACCGCAACCTGGATGTGCCCCGCAAAAATAATATTACAACAAATTACATTTACAACAAATGAATTAAATAATAACCCATTGCATAACCCCGGCTATACACCACAACAGTCCAATACAGTTCATATGCACAAACAGATAAAACCATTACAGAAATGTGCAACCCCCTGCCAACCGACATACTAGCAGTTAGGGGAGGTTTACGAACACATTAAACAATCACAGATATAATCCAATATGCAAATACTGTACAATTTCGATCGATTAAACATCTTTAATATTGCTCCAAAAACTGCTCTGTAAACTGGAAACCTGAGAAAAATTAAAATATTCCAGAAAACACCAAATAACAGAGAGGACCCACACATGAAAAATGAGTCCATGACTCGGCAACTCGGCCGCGGAACAGCGGCGGCTCAGTAGGGATCCGCCGCGCTTCCGCGGCTCTTTAGCCGATTCATGGGCTCAAATTTCATGGGTGTTCTCCTGGACCCTTTTCAAGCTTTCTGAGCAACCCTGAAAAATTTTTGGACTTCATTTAAATTTCGACAGAAACTTGACAGTTTTAGGGTTTTCCGGCTTCGTTTTTCCGTTCGAAATTCGTACAAATTTGCAATTAACTTATTTATTGTTTAGCGAGGCTCTGATACCACTGTAAGTCGATGTACTACACCCCAGAACTTGTGGGGAGGCGGAAATTTCATAAACGATCTTGTTTAGTGAACGAACATCGACTAACCGCTTGAATCGAAGCTAAACTATAAATAACCAAACACAAAGTGTTTCTAAACTACTGTGTTTAGGGATTATACCTAATGAACCAACTCCTTCGTCTTTACGAACTCCTTATCCTCCTCGGCCTTCTTTTTGTAGTAGACGATCCACCCGAGAGCAAAACTCCAAGCTTAGCCTCTAAACTTGAGGCAACTAACCTTCTTGGATTGCTAATCAAAAAAGATAGATTGAGATAGAGTGATGGTTATGGATTGTTTAGTCTAACTAATCCTAGATCTCAACACATGAGGGTGAGGATTAGTCTTTTGAAGAGAGAGAGCTAGAGGAGAGAGAAGGTGAGAATGATAATGATATGAGAATAGTAAGTTATCATAATAAATATGAAGCATTCTTATTTTTGAAGAAAAGAATAATACATAATGAATAAGCATGCTTCATAAATATCTAGTGGTGATTCATTGTCATGACTCATTAAGCATTTATCATGCATTAATGATATGCATGAATCACCCCCATGACTCACTAAACTCATTTAATGCAAATGACACCTAAACCTCCTTAGTCACCACTTCTAGAAGCTTCTCGTATAATTACGAGAACGCCCCTCCAATCCGCAAAAATACGGAAAAACTTTAGACTGTAAAAATCCAATAACCGGATACCAGTAACTGGCTTAAACCAAAGCCGACTGGTAAAAACTGTCCGAAAGTCGTACGCGCGTAAACGCACGTATGCGTCCGAACCCTTGTCGTAAAACCATACGACCTCTATATCGTTTCGCCTGGAATAGGAAACTCTCTGTGTGGGACTCTAGAGACTCGACTACTACGCTGGCAGTGGGTTTAACCACAGACCGCAAGCGGCACTAGCTGTACGTAACGGTCCCCAGGTAGTTGTCGATAAGAAGGCCGATGAGGAAACCCATCCGAACTCCTACTGAGTCTGATGTGACAATCTCCATACAGTCCGGTCCGTTCGTCCAAGACTATCGCATATCGGGCCTAGGGGGGCGGTAAGCGTCAGTCCCCTAATAGCGGTATAAGTCGTGTCGGAGTGAAGCCCATTACACCCTGAGAAACTACTGGAACCTACCAGCAAATCTCGCTTGCCCTGGCCAGGGACTTTGCGTAATGGCTCTCTGACACAGCGCGATATCTACTCCCAATACCGGGAGGGACGAATCCTGTCTAACCGCCACTGCCTCCAAGTGCTCGGGACTGCACCCAACTGCTACCTGTTTGCACGACTCCTTTGAGCCGTGGTAGGGTAGCAATCTAAGAACAGTGGGACACCCTCGAGGCGAAGTAGCAGTGTCAAGTCTGCGGACTATGCTGTACTCATGTCACCTGGGAACTGTTCACTGACGACTGGTATAAAACCAACCAACAGTTCCCTGTGAGTCCTGTCCGGTGTACCCGTAACCTAATGAGCACCTGCATACTATCTCCAGTACGACGTACTGACGGCTGTGGGACAGACCATCTCCCCAACTGGGATGAGAAGCGTACACACTAGTCTACTCCGGAGTATCGATGCTCTGTCTCGATAATCCAATGACCAGGGACCTGAAAAAGGATGTGCTTGTAGACTACCCAGCCCCCACTAGTGTGACTGCCATCACAACGCTGGTAGACAAGCAAGATCCTAAGAGCTTTATCAATACGTACACTCACATATTAAGATAGAAAAACCAAGTAGCATACTACCATGTTTAGCAAGACTGTTATATACATGTGAATATCCCAAGCTTCCATTAAGTAATATACAAACTAGTATGATACATTAATGGCCTTCTAGGGCATAAACACTAACAACGTACACTTTAGAAAATACTATTTCATTGACATAGCTTGCTAACTGATAGTTGCTACATGTTATAGCTTTCATATGGTAGTTTAATTATTGCATGATATCAGATGCATCCATATATTCATTGGTTATGCGGTATTATGGAGATTTATGCCGGTTTTCATTGTTATTGACATGGTGACTTGATGATTTCGGATTCTTCTTGATATTTTATGGAATTGGAAACCGCATGTGAAAGTTTTGTAAACTGATGAACCATTTTAAAAAGAGAGAAATGCGGTTTTCCTTGATATGTTGAGTATCGTCCACCATGATGTTTTCTCGGTTCTGAGATATTTTCGAGACCCGATTCGAGGAGTTGGATGAACCGTCTCGGGTACATGGTGGACCCGGTATGGTACCCCAGGGCAAGAAGTTCGAGTAGTAGACGATGAGCCCGGCAGGGGATGACTGCCTACCGGTGATTTTACCTAGCGCGGCGGATATCCGGAGGATACCGTTCGTGGTCGTGAGATTGATGATATGGGCCGATCCGGACTGACGGAGCCCGAGGTTTTTAGATATTGAGATATTGAGATTTAAGACACTGAGATATTGAGATTAGTGTTTTGTGTCGATGCTTGACACGGATTCTATGTTGATTTCACTGATGATATCTCGATTTATATACATACAGAAATTTTATTGATTAAAGGAAAACAGTTCTTCGATTCATGATGTACTCTATTCTCATTACATGCATTGCACATCATTTTTGTGACATATTGTTACCTAACATTTGTACATCACATTCGTGGCATGTTGTTACCTGAGGCACTGACACGAGTACTTGGTATTACACTTAGGGATAGATGTTTACCCTTACCATTATATTATGCTTCAGGCCATATTGTTATTTTGAGTATATTACTGATCGTATGACCTAGGATTGCGTTATACATGCGATTTCTGCTGGTAAATGTTTTCTACTCACGAGTTGGCAACTCACCCCCGTTGTGCCATAGTTCCTTGCAGCTTTTGCCGTACAAGTTTCGTTACGGCTTTGCTGGCACACTGTTCCTTCCGGATGATTGCTTTGGTAGGTGAGTTCTTTGCATCAGGACTACCATTGTTTATTTATTATTTCAGTTGTATCTAGAAACTCCATCAACCAGATTGTATATTTGATAGAGATAAAGACCAGACTTGTTATTCTTTCGACCTTAGAGTCACGCATTGTATTATTATGGTTTTCATGCTGATTTTGGGTTTTCTTTTGAGTTTTGATCCTCACCATTCGGCGTTGTATATTATATTGCTTGTGTGGTTGTGACCGTCGATTGACGAAGAGCTAGCTCCCGCTTGGGGATGCCTTTTTATTTATTTCGTATACTATTCATGTTGTATCCCGTTTGGGGCCAGTATTTACAAAGGAGACTCTACCGAAATTTTCAGAAAATACTTGAGATTTTAAAAATATACACTTCGGCCTATGTTGTTAAAACTATTTGTTTTAAATTGGTTTTTCCTTCACTCTACGGCTTCTATGGTTTTGATTTCTGGGTTTTGGCTTACTTAGATTACGTACGCCTCGAGACGTTTCGTAATTTAAGTGCCGGTCATGTTCATACTTTCTGGGTCGTGACAAAGTTGGTATCAGAGCGTTAGGTTTTACCTTCGGAGTGTAGGATGACCCTTGGTTGATGGAGTAGGTGACTCAAGTAGAGTGACGTACCATGTGTATCGTTCCGCGGCATACTTACGATACGATACTCCACTTAAGAAGCCTTAGGATGTACATTTCCTTGCACAATATTATATTCCCTCCTATGATCTAGCCTCATCAGTACCAGTTATGGATTTGCTGCCATGATTACACGGGCAGAGAGAGCTACGGCTAGAGTTGCATTCGGCACGAGCTCGTCACGAACGAGAACTAACCAGGGCATGATTACAGGGACATACGATTGCATAGGGAGGAGTCGTTTTATTGCGTTTTCGCGCTACGAGCGTTTGATGGATCGCTTTTATGAGATTTCTCGGACGTGCAGATCAGCACCAGAGGATTAGGCAACTGCAAGAGGCCAGCCAGATTGTGATGACCGTCAGAGCACAGATTATTTTGATGATTGAGGCACTGTTTAGCCTGCGGACGAATGAGCCAGTGATTTTGGCGAATGAAAAGATATCGCCTCAGATGTTTGAAGCTAACGCCGCATGAGTTATACCTCGAGATATGATAGAAGATCGCTAGTCACCAGAGATGAAAGACTAGGACATATGATTCATTGCCTACCCCGATACGAGGTCATCAGATAGATTGATTCCAGCTAGAGACGACTTCACACTGATACGTTAAGAGTCGATAGAGACGGTCGATTGTCAGGACCCATTTTCCAAGTTTAAAGTATTCGGAAAACAATGCAAGCAATTCTACGGACCCACTAGAAGAATGAAACCCTAACTCGACTTAATGACCATGGAACGCCGGTGAACCTTAAAGTTTGCGGCAGTTCAGCGGTGCCATTAGTGAGGCTTGGGTTTGCCCTTCTACTGTTGGTCCATAGGTGCTGTGGCATATATTCGATACTATTAAACTTTAACAAAGATGTCGAGCTCTTAGGGGATTATGAGGTTTTGACAATCGATCGGATGGTTCGACTTCATTCGAATATCAGGTGATGAGATGCATTGCTTGGGAGATTCCAGATACGAGTATAGTCGTTAGAGCGCAGTCCATGCAGCCACGAGGAGACGAGTCCGAATCGGTCGACATTAGAGAAAAGTGGAGTAAGAGGTTCGTACGAGATTTTGATGAGATGACATTCTACTCCGCCGACATCAGAGATGTGATACGCCAGCAAAAGCGTTGGCTATGGATATATCTTCCAGGAGAAGTCGTGATGAGTATGCAGCCATTCCGGAACAAGAAACAGGTACAGATTTTGTAAGAGATGATAACTTCCGGGCAGTTCAGCAGAAACGAGGTTTAGGGAGAGATCTCGACAGGACCCTTCTGGAATGCTATACTAGAAGATTTGGACCCAGGATCGGTCATATTGCACACACCGAGTAGGCCAGAGTTCAGCATCGTCGACGAGACATGTTATAAGTGACCATAAGAGTTGGCCAGAGATCTTTAGAGGATGTGTCAGAGTGGACTGCTTCCGCTATCGTTTCTATATTGGACCGTTGAGCCGAGGAGCTATGTACTTAGTAATCTGCAGTGAGAGACGAGAGCCTAAGGGCACTAAGCGACAGGCCATGATCAGAAGGCAAGTAGATATCTTGCTCTGCTAGCATTGGATGCACCGACACCTTCTCGACTTTGAAGGGCGGACATATTGACGACAGTATTTATGATTTGTGATTTTGTGATTGACTATCATGTATCCGTCACTTTGGATTTTCAGTATTTTTGGGTGATTTATTTCATGATCGAGTTTTGGTGACCGAGTTTCATGATATTTGATTTCATGTCTAGGGCAAGCATATGATTTGACTTATGCTTTCGGCATAGTTTTCATGCACTTTTAGTATTTGATTTGCTTTTGTGCATGCCGATGCACAGGATGGTAAGATTTTATACCACGGTATACCTGATTGGATTTTGATTGAAATGTGTTGTATACCGTCGATTTCGATTGTGATATTCGATATTCGTTTTCGTGCACATTGTGCACTTGATTTGGATTTTTGCGCATACTTAAGGCGCTTGATGCGATTTAGGTGCACACTAGATGCACTAAATCGAGATTCTTCGTACATATCAGATGCACCTGGTTTTGCTGTCAGGCACACACGTTGCCTTTGACAGGTGTTTTCGTGCACACCTGATGCACTCAGATTTTGTTTCCGTGCACATGTATGGCACATTCATGGATTTCGATTTCCGTGCGCACCCGACGCACGTGGCATTCATATATATATTTGGGATTGATTTCTTTTGGAGCAGTATATTTATGATATTTGCCATTTGGTTTAGCACTGAGCAGGACTAGTCAGAGGACAATACCTAAGTATATTTTTCCATGCATTGATAGTTATCAAAGGGATTTCCAAGGAGGAGCTATAGTCTAAGTATTTACCTACGTGTCAGTGATGACACGAAACTGTTTAATAGGGAAACCCTTCTAAATTGCTTTCAAAATAGCAGGACGTGCATATTAAACAAAGGATATATATATATATATATATAGTTATTTTCTTACAATAGACGTCCGCCACTGTGCAGTACTGCGAGTATCGCACAGCGATTTGAAAAAGATTTGGCATGCATTGCTTCTAGATATTTTAATAATGTATATCATGTTGGTTTTTGTGTTGGATCTTGACATTGATATCTTCCCCATAACTTCGATGATTGCGGGAAGCTTGACGAAGTTTTGATTTTGGTTTATATATCTGTTTTTCATGCGCATACATTGCGCTACGATATGTTTTATGTATTTATGATTTCGGAGCCCCGACGACTTGATGGTTTTGTTTAAATGTTTTAGTATTGGGGGGAGTTTTAATTTAAATTTGGGGACCGAATTTCTTTAAGGGGGAACATTGTAACGTTTTGAAAATCATTCAGGTGAAATTTTGGTTAATCGGTAAAATAACGGGTGTCTTCCGTAAAAATCAAGATATAAATATTTTTTAATATAAAATTAAATATACATATTCTAGCTATGTAATTGCTAGTATTTGGTGTTTATTGAACCACTTGTAAAATTTCTAGTTTACTGAAAAAATTTCCGAAATTAATTATTTTAATATTATTTTAAGCCGTCACTAATACATTTAATTAGGGAAAATTAAAAATTTTAATGGGTTAATACAAATTTTGTGCATCATGACACACTAAACTAACATGTAAAATATTGTTTTTGAAATGAAATAAAACTGCCAAACGGTGTTAGAAAATATCGAAGAAAAAGGCTTAAATGGTGAAATTAGTGTAAATAGAAATTGGGGTAATATTTATCATTTTCTTTCCTCACCCACACTCACCCACACCCTCTCACCCCCTTTCCATGGGCTTGGCCAGCCATGGGCTACCCCCTACTCCCACTCTTTTCCCCACTTCAAAAAGAAGAAAAGGAAACAAAGAAATGAAAAGAAAAGAATAAGAAAGAGGTATGGGCTTTGACTTTTTGAGTTGACTTAGCTTTTTTTCCCCACCTCACTCTCTCTCCTCCCTCACCCACATTTGGTCGAGCCCCTCCCTCTCCCTCAACAGCAGCCCCTACCTTTTCTCCCCTCATTTCTCTTGAAAAAAATTCATCAAAATTGCCTCAAAATCCATCAAAAAAATCCCAAAATCCAAATCCAACTCTTACCCATTTTAGTTTAGCCTATCATGCATGGATTGTGGTTAAAAGAGAGCATTTTGAGAGGCTAGATTGCAAGTTTGATCCATGGTTCATGAGGTATAAATATTAAACCTTTAGTGAATTGTTGTCTAATTACTTTAATTTAGCTTATTTAAGTGTAAATTAGGTGTTTAAATAGGTTAATTGCAAGTTGGAAAAATTCAAGAGAATGGGTTGTGATCAAATTAGGATTTTAGGTATTTGGATCATGGATTGTGTGTTGTATTTGAGATCTTAAGACATGTAAAGGAAAAGCTAGTTACTAGTTGCTAATTGTTAGTTTAAAATTTTGCTAATTATGCTAATTTTGTTAACTAGGTTTTGGGAATTTATTAATTAATTGAGATAAAAATCTAATTAGGGTATTCATGACATTAGTAGCATTTTAAGTTGTAGTTTCTGTTGGATGTAGTACCCTCAAAGTCAATTATTGGATCGCAGGTACGTGATTGCAATGATTGAGGGAGGACCTATACCGGGAGGACAGTCTTACTCGAGATGATAGTATGCTATCTGGTTTGCCTTTATCATCGTGTACAGCTTTAGGTGACTGTTTACTATTATACGTTGATAGAGCCCTTAGGATTCTGCTTGACTACCAACAGTATGATGGCGATCATATACGTAAGAGTTGGGTAGTCTATAAACACATCCTTAAAAGTGGTCCCTAGTCGTGGGAGTTTCGAGACAGGGCATCGATACTCCGGAGTAGACTAGTGTATATAGTCGAGACCCCGACGAGGGGCGGTGGCCGGTCTCACAAGCTACTGGTGTCAGTAGGATCACCTAAGATGTATACAGGTGCTCATTGGGTTAGGAGCACACCGGACAGGACTCGCCGGGAACCTGCTAGTTGGTATTATACCTAGCGTCAGATTGCAGTTCCCTGATGACATGTGTACAGGTTAGTTCATCGACCTTAGATCGTCATTTGTCTCGTGTGAGTTCCCATTATTCTTTGATTATTACCCTACCACGGCTCAAAGGAGTCGTGCAAACAGGTTTTAGTTGGGTACAGTCCCGAGCCATATGGAGGTAAGTGAGCGGATCGGCAGGGGATTCATCTCTCCCGGTATTGGGGGTGAGATCGCGTTGTGTCTAGGAGAGCCATTACACATAGCCCTTGACCGAGGCAGGAGATTTACTGGTAGGTACTCCAGTAGTATCTCAAGGTGTTCTGGGCTACACTCTGACATTACTTATACCGCTATTGGGGGTCTGACGTTACCAGCCCCCTAGGCCCGATACGCGATACTCATAGATGAATGGACCGGACTATATGTATATTGTCACTGATAGGCTCAGTAGGGTTCCAGGATGAGTTCGCTCATCGGCTTCCCTTGAGGTCAGTACATGGGCAACCGTTACGCATAGCTAGTGCCGCTGACGTGCTTGTGGTTAAACCCACTGCCAGGGTACTGACGAATCTTTAGAGTCCCCCATAAATAGTTTCCCAAGTTCGGGCGAAACGTTGTAGAGGCCGTATGATTTTATGGCAGGGTTCGAAAATGCACGTGCGTTTGCACACGTGTCATGTTTCGGACAGATTTTACTAGCGGGCTTTGGTTTAAGACGGATCCTAGTATTATACTGTGTAGATATAATATCTTTGTCTCAGTTGCATTTGTATTCGGTCGTGATACAAATGCGGGTATGTATATACAGTTATGGGGTTATCCTGAAATTCGTTTCGGGATCGCTTTTCGAAGTTGCCAGTTTTTCACCTCCCGGTTAAACATTGTTTAATCCATGCATTTCTTTTTGGCCGTATTTCTATCATTCTAGCCATGGCCAAAATATCTTTGATGAGAGGGTAAGTTTCTCTGTTTTTGGGTGAGTCACATGGAAGTTTCTAGAAAGAATCTTCTAGCTTTGTGTGACTCATGCCTTGCATTTATTGCTTCTTGAATTGAGAAGGATATTTGTTCTTGATATTTTCTTTGTGGTCACCACTTGGGCTTGCCCTCACCCGCTCCTCCCCTTTAAGTGGACGGCCACTTGAGGAAGCCCCCCTCACTACTTCCACTCTCTCACTTGGTGAGAAATTGATTCATTTCATTTGAGAACAAAATCCAAAGCTCTTTCCTTTTGATCTTCTTCTCACAAGGCAACTTCGATTAACCGTTTTTCCATGGTTTTGGATGACACGAGACAAAGTATTCTACTCATTCTCTACTTCATCTTGGTCATCTCTTTTAGCAGACTTGATGACCGAGTTGCCTCGGTATAGAGGCGGGAGCCCGTTTAAAGATCCGTTGACGTGGTGCCACCTCGATGAGGAGACGAAAGATCGGAGTTGCCGCGAGGAGCGTGGGATAATGGCTAAAGACCGAAGGATTCGGATCGATCGGTATAGCCTTTCTACCTCTTTACAGTTTGTTAGTTTAGCGTTAATGGTAAGATCCGGGTTATAGTATGAAATAGCGCCAGTTATAAAAGTTTTTGTTCCGCGTTTGGCTTCAGAATGACGGCCGGGGCGCTACCGTAGACTTACATGGTATCAGAGCCATGCCATTAACCTTTACTAACTTATTCTAACGTGTTTAAAACAACGATCGAACGAAATTTCCAAAACCGCACTTTTCAGGCTAAAGTTTCTGTCGATTTTTTAAACAGGTCTAAAAATTATTTTGAGCATCCCAGAAAATCGAGCAGGCTTTTTTAAGAGCAAGTAGAAATTTGGGCCACTGATTCGACCATAGTGCTGCTGAACTACCGCACAAACCAAGGTTTAGCCGCGGTTCCACCGCAGTCTTGGTGCTTCAGTGTACCAAATTTCTTCTGGGGCTCTTGCATAGGGAATACTGGTTTCTGTTATATTTTGTTTGGGCCCAGATTTTGTTTGTGTACTGCAGATGTACGTGGGGCCCATTTCGGGAAGTTTTGTCGATCGGAATTTTAAACGTGTTAGTTTACAGTACTTATATTATATCTCCGACCGTGAATGTCATTCGAGCGGTAAATTGCGTCTAATTGTTATAGTCCCATTAGACGGGTTTGCAAACGTGACATTCGCGTTGATGTTCTGTGTTGTGCTGTGATGTTGCGGATTTGTCGTGGTGGATAGCAGTATGCAATGGTAGTGCAGCTTGGGATTATTTGTACATTTGATATTGCGGGGCGAGCGTCCAACATGTGGACTGTCATCACTGCCTGTTTGTATAATATTCTTTTGGGGCACGACCGGGCTGAGGTCGATGTACCCGTTGTACATATTTTTCATTTCTGTACTAGGTTTTACCCCGCGACGGAGTGCACGGATAGCCATGTTCTGGAGGGCAACGGGTCCGCATCTCATGGATTTGAGAGGCAGAGGGGACTCACTCTAGAATTGGCAGACTGTTCGCCGCACTCGTAGGGGGTACAGGTTGACCTAAGGAGGGGTGCCCAAGTTACCGGATTCCGTGAAGTGCAGGGTGGTCTATTCACTTTGCTGTAGGGGGCTGCCTCACTTCAGGTTTTGGCGGGTAATTTGCTACACCCGTAGGGGTCTAGGTTTCATTGCACAGGCTATCCACACGACCAGGGGAACGTCGGGTTTCAGCAGTGGCTCTGTGAAATCCGGGGATCCCAGATTATCTGTATTATTCTGTGATGCTTATTGTAACGTTTTGAAAATCGTTTCGGTGAAATTTCGGAAAATCGGTAAAATAAGGGGGTTTTCTGTAAAAAAGTCAAAATGTAAATATCTTATTATAAAAATTAAATATACATATTCTAGCTATGTAATTGCTAGTATTTGGTGTTTATTGAGCCACTGGTGAAATTTCAAATTTTCTGAAAAAAAAATTATTTTATTATTATTTTAAGCCGTCACTAATACATTTAATTAGGGAAAATTACAAATTGGAATGAGTTGAAACAAATTTTGTGTATCATAAAACTTTAACTAAAATTTTATCATGTGGTTTTTGAAACGAAATCGTTTGCCAAAACGGTTTAGAAATTATTGAAGAAAAAAGGCTTTTTTTTAGTGTAAATGGATGTTTGGGGTATTGTATTTATCATTTTCCATCACCCCACACCCATACCCACACTCACACACCCCCATTTACTTCTCCCCTTGCTGAATTCAGCAGTCCCCACCTTTTTCCCCACTTGAATTTCAAAGAAAAGAAATGAAAGAAAAGAAAAGAAAATGGATAAATGAGTTTGGACTTTTGACTTTGTGTTGACTTGGACTTTCCTTACTTGTTATTCCTCACCTCACTCTCTCTCTCCTCCACCTCAAAAAAATTCTGGCCGAGCTCCCCTTATTCAGCCCCAAAAAAAATTCCCATCTCTTTCCATCAAAATTCATCAAATTTCAATCAAAATTCAAGTTAAAACTCAAATCCAACTCCTACCCATTTTCCCTTAGCCCACCTAGCATGGATTTTGGTGCAAAAATTTCAATTTGGAGGTCAAGTTATATGCTTGATCCATGGTTCTTGAGGTATAAAATTTTGACTCTTTTGTTAATTGTTTGTTATTACTTTAACTCATCTAAATTAGATGTCAATTATGGTTGTTATTGCAAGGTTTAACCTTCATAAGAAGGATTTCTAAAATTCTTGTTAGGGTTTTTACCTCACCATTTGGGGTCACAACATGTAGTTTGGCTTATTAGGATATGTAAAATATAGGCTAGTTGTTAGATTTTGCAAACTAGTTGTTAATTGGTTAAGTGTTACTTTTAAATGGTATTAATGGTACAATTTTGTAAACAAGATTTTTATAAATCACATATATTGGTGAGATAAATTATGATGAGGGTTTCTACCATTAAATTATGGTTTTAATGAGGAGATTAACATGTTATTGGAATGCTAAAACCAAACCTTATAGCTAGATGCAAATTGTTATTTCAAAATTTTGCTAATTAAGCAAGTGTAAACTAGAATTTCGGGTTAATGAAAGACAGTGAGATTAAAAATCTAATTAGGGTATCCATGGTATTATTAACATTTTAAATTGTATTTTAATATTTTAGATCATGCAAATCCAAACTAAATTGTTGTTTATGCATTTTTGCTAAAATGGTTGAAATTTGGGTAAAATTGCAAACTAGTTTTTTTTTCGTATATAGTTTGATGAGATTAAATTGTGGTTATGGGTTATATGACTTATTTAAGTTATTTAATAAGTATTATGGCCGCTAGAATTGTTTAAACGTCGAGTTTTGTACTAAAACGGGAAATCTTGCTTGCTAGTTTTTCGGAAAAACGGCTTTTAAAGTGAATTTGGGGTTTTTGTGAGTTTTAACCTATTTTATATATAAATTAGTGTTCGTGAATGTGCAAATGAGTGTATTTGGGTTTTTCTCGATGGTCTGGCGTTTGTACGCCGATGTCGAGGGTTTTTGGGTTGATTTGTGGAAGCAACCATAGGTTTTGACCTATGTGGGATTCGTGTGTCGTTTTGGTCATGAGTCGGATTTTAATGCGATGCGGTGCGTTATGATATGTAGGTACCCCTATGTGGACTTCGAGACGACAAGCAAGCACGTGGCGACGTCGGCACCAGCGAGCGAGGACCAGGTGAGTAGATTTATTTCTACGGGGAGAAGTCGGGTGGATGGCGTATAGCACCCCCGCAGTCCGTGGTGGTGTATACGGATGCGTATACACACCAACAATTATTATATGTTATTTGAGATTAATAACGATGTTTAGGATAGATATTGGTGTGTTGGATTATTTTAGTGTTGCGAACCCTAGGGTAGTGTTGCACTACACATACACACATACATACTTGCATACATTCCTATTTATATGTGCTCATGGGATTCTTTATTGTTATGTGTTCACATACGGATTTGAGAATAGTACTTGGGATTTAAGATGAGTCGATGAGATTTGATTTGAGGCCGTGAGATTGGTGATATAGCAGGGTTCGTATTTGAGATACGACAGGACGTTGTAGCGGGTCCTTGACGTAGTGTTTCTCACACGTGCATGCATACTTAGGCGGTATCAGTATTGTACTAGACGTAGATTAGTACCCCGATCATGATATTTGATAAAGAGGATACTAGGTGAATAGTATGATGAATGTGATATTGACCCATACCCAGATTTGGGGATGCCGTACGACGGATTTACGTACGAGCTATATCTTGATGATTGATCCGCACTCTTGATTTGGGATGCCTGATTATAGATTGGGTATCGAATATGATATTATTGAGGCGGGATCACCGACTATACGTATACAGGTATGTTTATGTATCGACTCAGATGATAGGCGGTTTCCTTACCTGTAGTTCAGCTTGTTATTTCAGCCGTATAGTTTAGTGTAGTTGTTAGGTTAGATTAGACCCCTACCTATTTCAAAACTAGCGGATCGTGGGTATTTTAAAAGATAGGTCAAGGGATCTACGGATATTTCAAAAGACGTATCCTTTCTTAAAAACCACCGTAGCCCCTATTTTCAAAACCCCGCGATTCGTGTTATTTCAAATAGCACCATTGTTTAATATTTAGCTCCCGCTCATTTTTGTTGCTCGCTCCGCATCGCATATTTACATTGTTATTTCATATTGCATTGTTGACATTATGCTGTTAGGACACCAGCACCATTACCGATGATGCATATGTACCACATACACCTACTTGCCGGCTCACACACATCTTCATCGGTAATTGCCATGTCACGTACACCTTAGAAAATATTATTGCTTAACTTAGCTTGATAGCCAGTAGTTTGACATAATATTAGTGTACATACCTTATATGCCAGCTTAGATATTGTAGTTTTACTTGTCGCTTCATGCATACTGTTATTCATTCTCATGCTTATATTCATGGTTTTACATGTTATTGACGATTCGGATTTCCATGATATTCTCTGGATTTGGAGGAAAACCGCAAAACATATATAAACTGCTTCTCTCTTTTTAAATAAAAATGCGGTTTTCCCATGATGTATGAGTCGTCCACCATGAGTTTGCTGATGGATTTCGAGACCCGATTCGAGGAGTTGGATGAACCGTTTCGGGTATATGGTGGGCCCGGTAAGGTATCCCGGGGCAAGAAGCTCGTGGTGATGACGATGAGCCTGGCAGGGGGAGACTATCTACCGGTGATTTTACCCGAAGCGTCGGATATCCGGAGGATACCGTCGTGGTCTTGAGATGGATGGTAGGGGCCGGTCTGGAATGACGGCGCCCTAGATATTGAGATTGAGACATTGAGATTTCGAGATATTGAGCTACTGAGATTTGATGATACAGGCCAGTTCGGATAGCCGGAGCCTGAGGTTTTGAGACATTGAGATTTATGTTTTGTGTCGATGCTAGACACTGTTGATGCTGATTTCATTTATGATACCTCATTTTAAAAATAAAAAGGAAATCTCACTAATTTATGAAAACAGTTTCTTCATTTACATGTATTCTGTTTTCCTGCATTCATACCTCATTCATATGATATATGGCTACCTGAGGCACTGACATGGGCACATGAGATCACACTCGGGTTAAATATTACCCTAGCCATTGTTATAGGCTGCATGTTATTCATATATTGGAGGATATATCATGATCATTGACCTAGGTTACGTTATTTATGCGATTTCTGTGCGTAGATGTTTTTCTATTCACGAGTTGGCAACTCACCCCCATTGTGCCCCAGTTTTCTTGCAGGTTTGCCGTACAGGTTTCACTACGGCTTGCGGGCATAGTTTCCTTCGGGTGAATTGCTAGTAGGTGGGTTTACTTGTATCGTACCCCCCATTATATAACTTGTATATTATTACTCTGTTGTATCTAGAAGTTCCATCAACCAAACATGTATTTACTTTTGAGATAAAGACCAGTGATGTTATTCTTTCGACCTTAGAGTCGCGCGTTATATTTCTGTGGTTTTCTTGTGGTTTTGAGTTTTTGATCCTCGCCGTTGGCGTTGTATATTATATTGCTTGTGTGGTTGTGACCGTCGATTGACGAAGAGCTAGCTCCCGCTTGGGGATGCCTTTTATTGATTTCGTATACTATTCATGTTGTACCCGTTTGGGAGCCAGTATTTACAAAGGAGACTCTGCCGAAATTTTCAGTAAATTTTTGATGTTTTTAAAAAACCGCATAATTCGGCTTATGCTATTGAAACTACTTGTTTTAAATTGGTTTTCCTTCACTCTACTACTTTTCTTGGTTTGGATTTCTGGGTTCTCGGTTTACTCAGATTACGTACGCCTCGAGACGTTTGTAGTTTAAGTGCCGGTCATGTTCCGTACTTTCGGGACGTGATACTTATTACTTTTATGTAATGTTGCATATTATCATGCCTGGAGCGATTATTGTATATTGGTATATATACTAGTAGATGTTGTATATGTTTTGCACCCGCGCTAGTCCAGTCTCCGCTCTGTCGTTAGTTAAGTAACCTAACGGGTAATGACGGGACCAAGTGACGAATGCGGATGGCATATACGTACATTTTATTTTCGTTCTTTTCTGGTGTGATTAATTGATGGGACTGCGTTGATTCTGATCAATGCAAAGGAAAACAAACCTGTTTGGATGTTGTTGGAACAGTTTTAAAAAGTGTTATTACAAAGACGTTTTCTTTTGTTTTGCACAGTGGTATTCAGTTGGAATATCCTGCACCTCATTCGACGAGGCAAGGGTCGAGATCCCTTCACCGGGAGTGACCCCTTGGGCAGAAGTTTGCATCAGGATAATAACTTCACTATAGTCGATTACATGTTGCTTTGCATCGCGGTATTCAGTTGGAATATCCTGCACCTCATTCCACGAGGAAAGAGCCGAGATCCCTTCACCAGGAGTGACCTCTTTAGCAAAGGTTTTCGCCACTATATTTTTTATAAAAAGCTATCAGGTTCCTTCAACGAGATCAAGTTCATTACGTTAAAGGTTTTTCGCCAAAAACCAGCCATAGCCCTCCGTCGTTTCAGATGGTAGCACATCGTATTCATGCTATGTTTGTTGGCCTTCGTCAAGGCAAGTGGATGGTAGCTGCTTGTTATTTTTCTGTTGCATAGATAGATGAATTAGTTTGGGACAGTCGTATTACCTTGTTAGCCTTCGTCAAGGGTACGTACGGGTGGGTTCGAATTGACAAGATAATGACGGGTAGAACTTGACATGTGACTTATGATTTGTTGGCCTTCGTCAAGGTCATAAGAACATAAGGTAAAAATCATATCGAGAGTTTCTAAAGAAACTGAAACTTGCCAGGCATGCGCATACCTTCTGGAGTGTGATAACATTAGTGGATACCTTCACGTTATCATGCGATGAGAGTTGGATCCCGATTCCCACTGATGAGTTAGTTTACTCTTCGGGTGATCCCGATTGATTCTACTTTCAGGTTTGGAGGAGAATTTGACAGTACAGTAGGAGGTTTCCTGATTAGATAAAGTGATAACCATTCTGATCTAGGTTAGAGTGCACGCAGAGTGTTTCTTTTCTCTCTCTCTCTTTGGCAGCGACCTTTGACCGACCCTAGACCATAACTCAGTTACCAAGTTGAACGAACCATCTTAAAATACTGGCTTTTGGATTGTCCTAGTTGCATAAGTCATTGCCACTCCTTCTTTTACCCTTTGAATTTCTCAGAACACCTCGTGTCACTACGAACATCCACTTCCATTGGATAGATCCATCGTATGGTTATATACGAACTCGAAGGGACTTCTTCGAGGATGGATCCAGGTTCAGGAGAAATTGAATTGGTTTATTCGGTTGTCTTTTATCATCACCTTCTCTCAGGTTGTAAGGGCTCCTTGGTTTAGGAGAGTACACCTATTACGCTTATTGGATAATCTTCTTCCAAACCATAGGCAGGTGCCGAAAGGTAGGGAATGAAGAAAACCAATTAGCCTAAGTAGGGTGTACAGAAGGTAATAAGTAAAGACAAAATAAAGGGATTAGAAAGAGGGCAAAGTAAATTGCGACTGCTATCATTCACGACCAAACCGCGTACTTCATCGCCACTCCTACTTCACCTTTGCTTTTTTTCACAGTTCGGGAGAAATAGAATAAGGTATTATTCAGTTGTCTTTTATCATCACCTTCTCTCAGGTTGCGAGTACTCTTAGGATTAGGAGAGTACACCTATTATGCTTACTGGATAGTCTTCTTCCAAACCATAGGCTGGTACCGAACGGTAGGGAAGGAAGAAAACTATTTAGCCTAACGATGGTGTACAGAAGGTAAAGGGATTTGGAGAGATGGCAAAGAAATATACGGTTACAGTCATGAATTGGATTATGGAAGAGGCATTACTAGGAATACCAGGATACCCCTACGAAACATTTTCATGTTTCAGTTTCACTGTGCATTGTTAAAAGGAAAACTGATTTCCCGATTAGATACTTACTCCAGGGTATGTATTTACCAGGTATGATTCTCACAACTGTATGGTTTTACAGATGATGAGTGGGAGTAAGTTATTGGGAATAAGGTGATCATCCTCATTATATCGGAATTCATTGTAATTGGTGATGTTTGAGGAAATCGCCTAGGTTTTTGCCAGACTGCAAGTATTTGGTTTTGAATATCTGTTGTTATAAACCAATTTCAAATTAATATATCTGTACGTTTATTTTTATAAAGTGAGATATAACTTTTTGATATTATGTCGATGATATTTACCTATATCAGTTGACGATTGGGTAAGGAGCATTGAACAACGGAGTAGTTCTTAACCATAAGTACAGTTTTCAACCTACAATGCATAGGTTTTGAGTTATTCGACTCAGGGGACTCATACAGAGTATTGTATGTTGTCTAATGTCCATCAGGACAAAGGGGTTGGTCCTCGTACTATGTTCTGTTTATTTATGACTTCTCTAGTTTTTAGACAAGTGTTTCGTAGAAATACAAGGTCTAAGTTTTGAGAAGTTGTGGGTATAGGAATAAAGTAGAGAACCAGATATCCCAAGTATCGAGATTCTTCAAAGAGATGGAAGATGTAGATACTTGTGATTGGTATTCAGTTGATAGTAATAGTTTTGAGAAACTTGTTTCTCTTTCAGGTTACTCATAATTGGATGTATTCCTAAGTTGTGTAATGCTGATTAACCTCTCTCCATTAAGTTGATATGCACTAGAGACAGCTGCATGATTTGAATCTGGTTCCAATTAAATAAGTGCCAAAGTTTCTATATTGGATATAGAATGGTTCATATCTTAACGATATTAAGGTACGGGGAGTTGTCCGGCTTATGCTTGTAGGGTTCCTAGGCACTCTCAAGAGGTCTCACAAGGCATCAACCATGCCAATTTCTAATTTAAACGGTGCCGAGAAACCCTAGACTAGATCGTTGGCTAGATGTTTAGGCGATAAAATGAAACTAGATTACAGCTAAACTAAAAGAACGGATATACAACCTTTGTAGATCCGGTCTTCCACCTCCACGGCTCCATGATGAAGTCCTCTCCGCTGTCCATATCAAGTCCCGGGCTCTAGAGTCGGCTTCATAGGAGAAAGAGCGGGCTAGGTCATCGACGACGTGCCGAAGATGATCTACGTCGAGGCATCGCTAGATCAAGCTCCACCTTCACCAAGCCATGAAAACTTGTGAAGGAAACATACTCTACTACTTGGCAAGAGGTAGAGGATGTAGAAATAGGAAGTGGGTTCACTTTAGATTTGGATTTCTCACACTTATGCTCAAATCACCATTGATGAAGTAAGCTTTCATCTTGAAGAAGAAGAAGAAGATGATGATAATTGTTATGATAAGAATAATTCAAATAGAAAAGAAAATCAATTCTTATCATAAGCAAACCATGGTTAGGTGTAGAGAATGAACTAGGGTTAGTGAATGGTTAGGTTTAGAGATGAAGACAAAATGGTCACTTTGGTCAAACCTTCATGAAGCTTCAACAAGCTTCATCTTTGAAAGCAACCCTTTTGTTTTCATTCCCCTTTTTCTTTTTGTCAAAACAAAATAAATAAAGGCATAAATAAATCAAATGAAACCCTAACCATTAACTAGCCATGGTTTAATCATACACCTAATCAAGTTAGCATGTAGCATCAAACATGATACAATCAAGTGCACAAAAGTATATCACATATACAATGTGCACATCCGAGTGAGAATATCCATTTAAAGTGAACCAATACTAGTTAATGCAAAGTAATATATCAAATATATAATTATGCATTAAATCATTAAATCAACACTTGATTTAACGATCCGGTCATATCGCATATAACCGGCTAGTATCCTATGTATCGGCTTATCGAATCAATCCTTGATTCGATAACTAGGTTATATCGCATATAACCAATCGATACATCCATCGCGAGAATAGAATACGGTATCACATACACGCATTATTCTCGGTCCCGCACATATCTCATATGCGCTCCTATTTCGTTTCGCTTGAGCCAGGAAACCTCTGTGTAGGACTCTAAAGACTCGTCAATACGCCGGCAGCAGATGATGATCATATCAAACACCCACAAGCCGCAAGCGGTCTGCTAAACGTAACGGCCACCCGGGTATTGAGCGATCAGAAGATCGACGAGCAAGCCCGCTCACACTCCTGTGAATCCAACCAGTAACACTACCGTACAGTCCGGTCTGATCGTCTGATATGTCGCATATCTCGCCTAGGGGTGGTAAACGTCAGACCCCAATAGCTCGATAAGTCATGTCGATATGAGGTCTATAACAAATAGAGAAACTACTGGTAACACTTACCAGTAAATCTCAGCAACCCTGGCCAGGGATTTCCGGTTATAGCCAATCGAACACAGCGCAACATCAACTCCCTATACCGGGAGAGACGAATCCCCTCCTATCGCTCATTGCCTCCATGTGACTCGGGACTGTACCCAAAAACCACCGTTTTGCACGCCCTCTTGGACGTGGTAAGATGGAAATCAAAGCACAGTGGGAACCACACAAGACTCTATGACGATCTCGGGTCAACAGACTACTCTGTACCAGTGTCACCAGAGAACTGCCATCTGACGTGAGGTATAATACCATCTGGGAGTTCTCGGAGAGTCCTTCCAGTGTACCCAGTCTCCACTGAGCACCCGTATATCATCTCTGATGTCAAATACCAATGGATATGGGATCATCCATCGCCTATCTGTATGGGTCGAGAAGGTACACGCTAGTCTACTCTGGTATATCGATGCCCTGTCTCGATACACCCACGACTAGGGACTTTGAAGGATGTACTTATAGACTACCATGTCCCCACTAGTATGATCCGCATCATAGTCCAGGTAGTCAAGTACACATCCTAAGGGCTTTACCAACATGTAACAGAGAGACAATTAGTGTACACGTTAAGGTAAAGATCAACCAGATAGCATACTATCATGTCGAGCAAGAAAGTCCTCCCTATATATGTCCCAGCATCCACTACAATATACATCCAATGTACAGTAATGGCCTCTAGGGCATACAGATAACTAACAATCTCCCACTTGCACTAGGGCCATCTGTAGCAGTGGTTGTAGTATCTCATACTCAACCATCCCATAAAAGTCTCTCTCTGGGAACAGGCCTTTGTGAGTGGATCCGCTGTGTTGTCCTCTGAGTCTACTCTCCTAACCTCGATCTCCCTGGAGATCAACCATCTCCATGATCAAGTGATACTGCCTTAGAATATGTCTGGATCACTGATGGGACCGGCGTTCCTTGGCATAAGCCACAACTCCATTGTCACACAATGGGAGGAACATAGTTCATCTCATGAACCAATATACACCCAAACAGCCTCTTTGGTAGCATCTTAAGTAGCGATGTATCCAGCCTTTATCGTCTAGTATGTCACGGTATCTATCTTGGAACTCTTCCAACATACCGTCCTTTTACTGAGGGTATAGACAATGCCTGTGACTGACATTCAGTCGTCTTTATCACCCTGGAACACTTCCAGCGATTCTCCCCAGGATCAATTGATATCATCTCACTACAACTAGTGAGAATCCTAACATCCAATTAAATCTATCTCATAGATCCAAAATCCAGGATTTAGTAGGTATCACTTTGATCCTATATGGAGAATCCTAGTGATAAGCGGAGATTGACCGAGCGTAGCATAAGAAACTCTTTTCTTATCAAGAGTATGTCATCCACGTACTCTACGAGGATCACTACCATACTCCCTACTACCCTTTTGTTTATACAAGGTTCATCTACCATTTTGATGATGTCAAACTCTTTGACTAATTCATCAAAACAGATGTTCCAACTCCGCGATGCCTGCTTTATCAAATAAAGCATCTTGCACACGTTTCCGCTGCTCCCACTGTCTACGAAGCCCTCTGGCTGTGTACTTATAGACGCTCTCTTCTAAATCATCATTTAGAAAAGCAGTCAAGACACCCAACCACCAGATATCGCAGTCATGGTATGTAGCCGTGACAAGTAGGATCTGGATGGACTTAAGCATAGCTACTTGAAAAGGTTTCATCATTATCCACACCTGGTCAATGATGCAAACTTTTAACAAGTCTAGCTTTGAAAGTCTCAACTTTTCCATCTCAGATCGCTAAGCATCCAGCCATTCTTATAGAGTCTTACTCCTGATGGCCAGCTCGAAACTAGTTGGGTCATCATCTCATGATGCATTCCTCGCTCCCACTGTCATAGAGAAACAGAAGTATCTCTCAGGTGGGTGAGGAACCCTACTAGATCGGCGGAGAGGCTGAGGTTCGTTGGAATCTACTGAATCCTTTGGTTCTACCAAATCATCTGCTGTTGTTTGTATAGCTGGAACCTTTCCAGTTGTACATAACAGATCTTGCCTCGAGCTTGTCCGGATTTTGCTTTTTAGACATAGGCTGGACAACCCCAAATCTCAACTAACTTGAGAGATGGGCTCTTCCCATATCATATCAAATATGAAGTGGTAGGCAACTGATTTGATTCGAACCTTATTCAATAGGTATGCAGCTTCTCAAGCGCATAACTCCCAAAAAGGAAAAAGGTAACTCAGTAGTACTCATCATAGAGCACACCATATCAAATAGGGTGTAATTGCTCTACCCCGATATACCATCATGCTATGGTGTATACGGAGGAGTAATACTGAGAGAGAATCTCATTCTCCTTTA
This sequence comes from Agapanthus africanus, assembly GCA_030015575.1. Classification (NCBI taxonomy): domain Eukaryota; kingdom Viridiplantae; phylum Streptophyta; class Magnoliopsida; order Asparagales; family Amaryllidaceae; genus Agapanthus; species Agapanthus africanus. Next base: position 787,633,549 of record CM057338.1, read on the forward strand.
GAAAAGTCCAAGAATTTCGTGCTCAAGTATTCTCCTCCTTGATCTCATCATAGGACATAATACTTTTACCCGTATTTTGGTTCTCTACTTCTAGCTTATATTCTGTGAATATCTCAAAAGGTTCAGACTTGTGTTTCAACAGGAACATATGTCTGAGTCTCGAGAGATCATCAAAGAATGTAATGAAGTAAAAAGAACCTGACTTGGCATGTGTAGACAGGGGACCTAACATACATCAACATGTATCATCCCAAGGGTTCAACTAACTCTTTCTCTGTTTCCAATAAACAGAGCTGTGGTCATCTTATCTTTATGACATGACTGGCGAGTTTCACAAGATGTAAATTCAAACTTATTTAAATATGCATCTATATATAACTTCAGCTAGTCGGGTCGCATTGATATGACCTAGTCTACAATACATCAAGAATAATTCGTTCATTTCTGAACTCTTCCTCTTTTGTGTGTTCCATATACTAAGAACTGTAGTTTGATTTAGAACATTAATGCTTTTAGATAACGTGCCTGAACCGATCAACTTTTGATATAGGAAATGTTCAAAACATTATCCATCAATACAAAATTTTATCATTTCTTTACTGATAAAGAGACTGATATGATTTTGTATATCAGGTTCGGTATCTAATAACATTCGTTCAGAATCAATGTATTTGGAATACAGGGTGACAGTGACCAACAGACTTGGCTGCAACACTTGCCCGGTTTTCTGCCTCATGAAACTTATCACCCGTTCTCAGTTCTCTACCTTTCTGTAGCCCTATGTAACAGATTACATATCTGGGATCCTGATCTGGTATCACATATGTCACGTCCCGAAAGTACGGAATATGACCGGCACTTAAACTACGAACGTCTCGAGGCGTACGTAATCTAAGTAAGCCGAAAACCCAGAAATCAAAACCAAGAAAAGTAATAGAGTGAAGGAAAACCAGTTTAAAACAAGTAGTTTCAATAGCATAAGACGAATTATGCGGTTTTTAAAACATCAAAAATTTACTGAAAATTTCGGCAGAGTCTCCTTTGTAAATACTGGCCCCCAAATGGGATACAACATGAATAGTATACGAAATCAATAAAAAGGCATCCCCAAGCGGGAGCTAGCTCTTCGTCAATCGACGGTCACAACCACACAAGCAATATAATATACAACGCCAAGGGCGAGGATCAAAATTCAAAACGAAACTCAAAACCACAAGAAAACCACAGAAATACAACGCGCGACTCTAAGGTCGAAAGAATAAACATCACTGGTCTCTATCTCAAATAAATACATGTTTGGTTGATGGAACTTCTAGATACAACTGAATAATAGTATACAAGATGTAATGATGGGTACGATACAAATAACCCACCTACTAGCAAGTCACCCGGAAATGGAAATAGTGCCAGCAAAACCGTAAAGAAACCTGTACGGCAAAACCTGCAAGAAACTGGGGCACAACGGGGGTGAGTTGCCAACTCGTGAATAGAAAAACATCTACGAATAGAAATCGCATGTATGACGCAATCCTAGGTCATACGATCAATATACATCCTCAAATATAAATAACCAGCAGCCTATAACAAGGCTAGGGTAAATATCTAACCCGAGTGTAATCTCATGTACCCGTGTCAGTGTCCAAGGGTAGCAATATATCATATGAATGAGGTATGAATGCATGAAAACAGAATACATGTAAATGAAGAACTGTTTCCATAATTTAGTGAGATTTCCTTTGTATTTTTAAAATGAGGTATCCTAATGAAATCAGTATAAAACAGTGCCTAGCATCGGCACAAAACAAGTGTCCAATATCTCGATATCTCTGTATCACGGTCTCTGTACCTCAATATCTCGAAATCTCAATGTCTCAATCACAATATCTAGGGCGCCGTCAGTCCAGACGGGCCCCTACCATCCATCTCAAGACCACGATGGTATCCTCCGGATATCCGACGCGTCGGGTAAAATCACCGGTAGGTAGTGCTCCCCTACCAGGCTCACATCGTCATCATCACGCGCTTCTTGCCCCGGGGTACCTTACCGGGCCCACCATGTACCCGAAACGGTTCCTCCACTCCTCGAATCGGGTCTCGAAATCCATCAGCAAACTCATGGTGGACGACTCATACATCATGGGAAAACCGCACTTTTTATTTTAAAAGAGAGAAAAGGTTTATTTATGTTTTTGCGGTTTTCCTCCAAATCCAGAAAATCTCATGGAAATCCGAATCCAAACCTCAATAACACGTAAAATAGTGAATATATGCATGAGAATCCATGAATGCGGCATAACAATGAATAACAGTATGCATGAAGTAGCAGGTAATAACTACAATGTCTAAACTAACTTATAAGGCAAGTACGCTATGTCAAGAAATAATATTTTCTAAGGTGTACGTGACATGGCAATTACCGATGAAGATGTGTGTGAGCCGGCAAGTAAGTGTACGTGGTACATACGCATCATCGGTAATGGTGCTGGTGTCCTAACAGCATGGTATCAATAATAGAGTATGAAACATAATATAAGCATGCGATGCGAAGCGAACCACAATAATGAGCGGGAGCTGAATACTAGACGCAACTATAACTAATCTGCACTAATCTAATATAAGTCCTACAAATGGTGCCTTTTGAAATAACACGAATCATGGGGTTTTGAAAGTAGGGGCTACGGTGTTTTTATGAAAAGATACGTCTTTTGAAATATCCGTAGGATCCCTTTGGCTGTCTTTTAAAATACCCACGATTCGTTAGTTTTTGAAATAGGTAAGAATCGAATCTAATCTAACAACTAAACTAAACTAAAGGGCTAAGCTAACAGGCTGGACTACAGGTAAGGAAACCGCCTAACATCTGAGTCGATACATATACATACCTGTATATATATTAGTCGGTGATCCCGCCTCAATAGTATCATATCCGATACCATATCTATAATCAGACATCCCAAGTCAAGAGTGCGGATCAATCATCAAGATACAGCTCGTACGTAAATCCGTCGTACGGCATCCCCAATTCTGGGTATGGGTCAATATCACATTCATCATACTATTCATCTGGTATCCTCTTTATCAAATATCATGATCGGGGTACTGATCTACGTCTAGTACAATACTGATACCGCCTAAGTATGCATGCACGTGTGTGAAACCCTACGTCAAGGACCCGCTACAACGTCATGTCGTATCTCAAATACGAACCCTGTTATATCACCGATCTCACGGCCTCAAATCAAATCTCATCGACTCGTCTCAAACCCAAGTATCATCCTCAAATCCGTATGTGAACACATAGTCCCATACCCATGTGAACACATAACTATATATATATTACCGTAAACACAAATGGAAGAAGAATGTATGCAAGTATGGGTGGGTGTGTGCATGTATGGTGCGACCACTACTCTAGGGTTTCGCGATACTAAACCATCCATAATTATCATCAATAACTCAAACAATATATAATCAATAAATGTGTGTATACGTATTCGTATACATCACCACGAACTGCGGGGGTGCTATACGCCATCCACCCGATTTCTCCCCGTAGATATAAATCTACTCACCTGGTCCTCGCTAGCCGGTGCCGACGTCGCCACGCGCTTCCTTGTCGTCTCGAAGTCCACATGGGGTACCTACATATCATAACACATCGTGTTGTATTAAAATCCGACTCATGACCAAAACGACACGTGAATCCCACATAGGTCAAAACCTATGGTTGCTCTCTCTCAAATCAACCCAAAACCCTCGACATCGGCGTACAAATGCCGAGTGATCAAGAAAAACTCAACGTATAAATCGTAGTTCCCAAAACTCACTAATTATAATATAAAACAGGGTTTAAATCATCAAAACATTAAAATAAATCAAATTGATTTATTTCCGAAAACCCAGAAAGCACTAAATTTTCATTTTAATTCGAAACTTGATGTTTTAACAAATCTAATGACCCTAATATCCACTAAATATCATAACTAAGTCATATAAACCATTAATAGATTTTATCCTCATCAATTTTCATTGAATCCAAAAATCTAGTTTGCAAATTATCTAATTTTAACATTTTAAAAGCAACAATTTGTAAACTAGCAACTAGATTAGTTTTAGCATTCCATTAACATGTTGATCTCCTCATTTAAACCATAATAAATTTATAAAAACCCTAACTAGATTTTAAATTTCACATTTTCAATAATTTCTAAAAACCTAGTTTACAAAAAAAAAAAGAAGCTTAATTTGGACATTTTACACCTAACAATTTACATATTGGCAATTAGATTAGGTTTTGCATGTCTTAAGATCTTCACTACTCCACACAACCATAATCCAAATACTCTAAACCCTAACTTTAGATTAACCCTTCACTTGAAAACCAAACTTTAAAATTAAACCATATTTAAACTTCTAGTTAGCTAGATTGAAGTAATTAGACAACATTTTGACTAAAGGGTTAAGATTATACCTCACAATTTCAAGAGATCCAACATGAATCTAGCCTCCCAAACTTGCTTCTTTTCACCAATATCCATACAAGTATAGCCAAGGAAAAATGGGTAAGGGTTGGATTTTGAAATTAGTGAGGTTTTATTTGGTTTTTCATGGAATTTTTGTGAACTTTGGAGAAGAAATGAAATGGGGAAATGAGAGAAGGGGGACTGCTGAATTCTGCAGCAGTGAGGAGGTGAGAGAGAGTGTGGTGTTGGGTGTGGGTGAGGGAAAAGTCCAAGCAAGGAACCATACATCAAGTATAAAGACCCATGCTTATGTTTAACACCAATTTCTTTTCTTTTGTTGCTTTATTGTGTGAAATGGGAGGCCCATGAATGTTGGGCTGATCAAGGGGGGGCCGGCCAAGCATGTTGGGGAAATGGGTGTGGATTTTTTTTAGGTGAGAAAAAGAGATAAGTGTAGTAACCCACTTCCATTACACTAATTTCACCGAAAAAAGCCTTTTTCTTCAATAATTTCTAAACCGTTTTGGCAAATGATTTCGTTCCAAAAATCACATGATAGAATTTTATTTAATGTTTTATGATGCACAAAATTTGTTTCAACTCATTCCAATTTGTAATTTTCCCTAATTAAATGTATTAGTGACGGCTTAAAATAATAATAAAATAATATTTTTTTCAGAAAATTTGAAATTTCACCAGCGGCTCAATAAACACCAAATAATAGCAATTACATAGCTAGAATATGTATATTTAATTTTTATAATAAGATATTTGTATTTTGACTTTTTACAGAAAACCCCCTTATTTTACCGATTTTTCGAAATTTCACCGAAACGAATTTCAAAACGTTACAATCTTCCCCCCTTAAAGAAATTCGGTCCCCGAATTTAAATTCAAACTCCCCCAAATACTAAAACATCTAAGAAAAACCATCAAGTCGTCGGGGCTCCGAAATTGTAACTACATAAAACAAATCGTAGCGCAGCGCATGCGCTTGAAAAATGAGCATATAACTCAAATCAAAACTCCGTCAAGCATCCCGCAATCATCGGAGTCATGGAGAAGACATCAATGCCAAATCCAAATCAAAACCAATATGACATAACTCGAAATTATACATGTAAATATTGAATCTATATCTGTAAGTATCTGAAGGAAATGCATGCCAAATCTCTTTAAGTCGCTGTGCAACGCGTATAACACTGCACAGTGGCGGACGTCTATCATAAGAAAACAACTATATACATATATACCTTTGTTTGAAATGTACGTTCCGCCGTTTTGGAAACAATTTAGAAGGGTCTCCTTGTTTTAAACATTTCGTGTCATATCAGACACGTAGGTAAATACTGAGGCTATAGCTCGCTTTTTGGAAATCCCTTCAATAACTATCAATGCATGCAAAAATATATTCAGGTACTGTCCTCTGACTAGTCCTGCTCAGTACGAAAACACATAGCAATATCATAAAAACGTACTGCTCTAAAAGAAAAAAAATCAATCGCAAAATACGCGTATGAATACTACGTGCGTCTGGTGCGCACGGAAATCAAAATCCGTATACGTGCCATACAAGTGCACAGAAACAAGATCTAAGTGCATCGGGTGTGCACAAAGCATCCGTCGTAGGCAACGTGTGTGCCTGACAGCAAAATCAGGTGCATCTGACATGCACGAAAATCTCGAATTAGTGCATCTGGTGTGCACTAAATCGCATCTCGTAACAGGCGCCCAACAGGCGCTAAAAATCCAATCCGGTGCATAAAATGCACAAAACAAATGTCGAGCATCACCCTCGAAATCGAAATCTAGTGTATCCAAGTGCACAAAATACATGTCACTGCACTGCCAGCATATATAAACTATACAGAGTGCAGGAACCAAATCGCGTGCGTGCATACGCACAAAATCAACTCAACTGTTTAAAACCGTAAAATCACAAACATGTGAAACCAAAGCACGAAAATGATATCAAGTGCAACGACTGTGCGAAAATCGTAAATCCTCAATCATCAAAATCAAATCATGCGAATAAATCACCCAAAACATCAAAATTAATAATGGCGGAATAGTACCGCTCAAGCACATACTCCAAGAATCTCTGGCCAACTGTCGTGGTCACTCATAGCATGTCTCATCGACGAACCTGAATTCCGGCCTGCTGGTGTGCGTAACATGACCCCTCCTGGGTCCAAGTCTTCTCGTAATTCATCCCAGAAAGGTCCTGTCGAGGTCTCTCCCAAATCTCGTCTCTGCCGATCTGTCCGGAAGTCCTCGTCCCTTACTAGATCTATTCTCGTTCCTGAACGGCTACATACTCATCGCGACTCCTTCTGGAAGGTAAATCCAAGTACCATGCCTCGGCATGCGCATCGCATCTCTGATGTCGGCGGAGTGGAACGTCATCTTATCTGGATCTTGTACGGACCTCTTTACTCCACTTTTCTCTAATATCGACTGCTTCAGACTCGTCTCGTCGTGGCTGCATGGACTGAGCTCCAATGACTATCCTCGTATCTGGAGTCTCCCAAGAATGCATCTCACCACCTAGCATCCGAATGAAGTCGAACCATTCGATCGATTCGTCAAAACATCATAATCCCCCAAGAGCTCAACATCTTGGGCACAGTTTAATAGTATCGAACACATACCACAGCATCGGTGGTCCAGCCGTAGAAGGGCAACCCAAGCCTCACTAATGGCGCCGTAGAACTGCCGCAAACCCGAAGGTTCAAAGGCTTTCACACGGTCATTAAGTCGAGTTAGGGTTTCATTCTTCTAGAGGGACCATAGAATTACCTGCATGTCTTTCCGACTACTTTAAACTTGGAATAATAGGTTTCTGATATTCGATCGTCTTTGTCGACCCCCAACGTCTCTGCGTGAAGTCGTCTCTAGCTGGAATCAATCTATCTGATGACCTCGCATCGGGGGAGGCGAACGATCCACCTGTCCTAGTCATTCGTCCTCGATGACTAGCGACCTTCTATCATCTCTTCGTACTACTCGTACTGCAATAGCTCCAACATCTGGGGCAATATCTCGTCGTTCGCAACAATAACTGGCTCACTCGTCTGCATGCTGAACCGTGCCTCAATCATCAGGAGTAAGAAACACACCAACGGTCATCAAAATCTGGCTGGCCTCCATCATTGGCTCAATTCTCTAGTGTCGATCAGCACCTCCGAGTAACCTCATAAAGGCGATTCGCCAAACGCTCGTGGCGCGGAAATACAGTAAGAAGACACATCTCTGCAATCGTGTGTCGCCGGAATTTTGCCCTGGTCAGTCCTCGTTCGTGACGAGCGTGTGCTGACCGCAACTCTAGCCGTAGCTCTCCCTGCCCGTAACCGTAGCAGCAAAACCAAACTGGTACCGATGAGGCTAGATCAGGAAGGAATATAATACTGAACAAGGAAATGTACATCCTAAGGCTTCATAAGTGGAGTGGCGTGTCGTAAATATGCCGCGGAACATACCAACGGTACGTCACTCTACTTTAGTCACCTATTCCATCAACCAAGGGAAATCCTACGCTCCGAAGGTTAAAACCTAACGCTCTGATACCAACTTTGTCACGTCCGAAAAGTACGGAATATGACCGGCACTTAAACTACGAACGTCTCGAGGCGTATGTAATCTAAGTAAGCCGAAAACCCAGAAATCCAAACCAAGAAAAGTAATAGAGTGAAGGAAAACCAGTTTAAACAAGTAGTTTCAATAGCATAAGCCGAATTATGCGGTTTTTAAAACATCAAAAATTTACTGAAAATTTCGGCAGAGTCTCCTTTGTAAATACTGGCCCCCAAATGGGATACAACATGAATAGTATACGAAATCAATAAAAAGGCATCCCCAAGCGGGAGCTAGCTCTTCGTCAATCGACGGTCACAACCACACAATCAATATAATATACAACGCCAAGGGCGAGGATCAAAATTCAAAACGAAACTCAAAACCACAAGAAAACCACAGAAATACAACGCGCGACTCTAAGGTCGAAAGAATAAACATCACTGGTCTCTATCTCAAATAAATACATGTTTGGTTGATGGAACTTCTAGATACAACTGAATAATAGTATACAAGATGTAATGATGGGTACGATACAAATAACCCACCTACTAGCAAGTCACCCGGAAATGGAAATAGTGCCAGCAAAACCGTAAAGAAACCTGTACGGCAAAACCTGCAAGAAACTAGGGCACAACGGGGGTGAGTTGCCAACTCGTGAATAGAAAAACATCTACGAATAGAAATCGCATGTATGACGCAATCCTAGGTCATAAGATCAATATACATCCTCAAATATAAATAACCAGCAGCCTATAACAAGGCTAGGGTAAATATCTAACCCGAGTGTAATCTCATGTACCCGTGTCAGTGCCCAAGGGTAGCAATATATCATATGAATGAGGTATGAATGCATGAAAACAGAATACATGTAAATGAAGAACTGTTTCCATAATTTAGTGAGATTTCCTTTGTATTTTTAAAATGAGGTATCCTAATGAAATCAGTATAAAACTGTGCTTAGCATCGGCACAAAACAAGTATCCAATATCTCGATATCTCTGTATCACGGTCTCTGTACCTCAATATCTCGAAATCTCAATGTCTCAATCACAATATCTAGGACGCCGTTAGTCCAGACCGGCCCCTACCATCCATCTCAAGACCACGACGGTATCCTCCGGATATCCGACGCGTCGGGTAAAATCACCGGTAGGTAGTGCTCCCCTGCCAGGCTCACATCGTCATCATCACGCGCTTCTTGCCCCGGGGTACCTTACCGGGCCCACCATGTACCCGAAACGGTTCCTCCACTCCTCGAATCGGGTCTCGAAATCCATCAGCAAACTCATGGTGGACGACTCATACATCATGGGAAAACCGCACTTTTTATTTTAAAAGAGAGAAAAGGTTTATTTATGTTTTTGCGGTTTTCCTCCAAATCCAGAAAATCTCATGGAAATCCGAATCCAAACCTCAATAACACGTAAAATAGTGAATATATGCATGAGAATCCATGCATGCGGCATAACAATGAATAACAGTATGCATGAAGTAGCAGGTAATAACTACAATGTCTAAACTAACATATAAGGCAAGTACGCTATGTCAAGCAATAATATTTTCTAAGGTGTACGTGACATGGCAATTACCGATGAAGATGTGTGTGAGCCGGCAAGTAAGTGTACGTGGTACATACGCATCATCGGTAATGGTGCTGGTGTCCTAACAGCATGGTATCAATAATAGAGTATGAAACATAATATAAGCATGCGATGCGAAGCGAACCACAATAATGAGCGGGAGCTGAATACTAGACGCAACTATAACTAATCTGCACTAATCTAATATAAGTCCTACAAATGGTGCCTTTTGAAATAACACGAATCATGGGGTTTTGAAAGTAGGGGCTACGGTGTTTTTATGAAAAGATACGTCTTTTGAAATATCCGTAGGATCCCTTTGGCTGTCTTTTAAAATACCCACGATTCGTTAGTTTTTGAAATAGGTAAGAATCGAATCTAATCTAACAACTAAACTAAACTAAAGGGCTAAGCTAACAGGCTGGACTACAGGTAAGGAAACCGCCTAACATCTGAGTCGATACATATACATACCTGTATATATATTAGTCGGTGATCCCGCCTCAATAGTATCATATCCGATACCATATCTATAATCAGACATCCCAAGTCAAGAGTGCGGATCAATCATCAAGATACAACTCGTACGTAAATCCGTCGTACGGCATCCCCAATTCTGGGTATGGGTCAATATCACATTCATCATACTATTCATCTGGTATCCTCTTTATCAAATATCATGATCGGGGTACTGATCTACGTCTAGTACAATACTGATACCGCCTAAGTATGCATGCACGTGTGTGAAACCCTACGTCAAGGACCCGCTACAACGTCATGTCGTATCTCAAATACGAACCCTGTTATATCACCGATCTCACGGCCTCAAATCAAATCTCATCGACTCGTCTCAAACCCAAGTATCATCCTCAAATCCGTATGTGAACACATAGTCCCATACCCATGTGAACACATAACTATATATATATTACCGTAAACACAAATGGAAGAAGAATGTATGCAAGTATGGGTGGGTGTGTGCATGTATGGTGCGACCACTACTCTAGGGTTTCGCGATACTAAACCATCCATAATTATCATCAATAACTCAAACAATATATAATCAATAAATGTGTGTATACGTATTCGTATACATCACCACGAACTGCGGGGGTGCTATACGCCATCCACCCGATTTCTCCCCGTAGATATAAATCTACTCACCTGGTCCTCGCTAGCCGGTGCCGACGTCGCCACGCGTTTTCTTGTCGTCTCGAAGTCCACATGGGGTACCTACATATCATAACACATCGTGTTGTATTAAAATCCGACTCATGACCAAAACGACACGTGAATCCCACATAGGTCAAAACCTATGGTTGCTCTCTCTCAAATCAACCCAAAACCCTCGACATCGGCGTACAAATGCCGAGTGATCGAGAAAAACTCAACGTATAAATCGTAGTTCCCAAAACTCACTAATTATAATATAAAACAGGGTTTAAATCATCAAAACATTAAAATAAATCAAATTGATTTATTTCCGAAAACCTAGAAAGCACTAAATTTTCGTTTTAATTCGAAACTTGATGTTTTAACAAATCTAATGACCCTAATATCCACTAAATATCATAACTAAGTCATATAAACCATTAATAGATTTTATCCTCATCAATTTTCATTGAATCCAAAAATCTAGTTTGCAAATTATCCAATTTTAACATTTTAAAAGCAACAATTTGTAAACTAGCAACTAGATTAGTTTTAGCATTCCATTAACATGTTGATCTCCTCATTTAAACCATAATAAATTTATAAAAACCCTAACTAGATTTTAAATTTCACATTTTCAATAATTTCTAAAAACCTAGTTTACAAAAAAAAGAAGAAGCTTAATTTGGACATTTTACACCTAACAATTTACATATTGGCAATTAGATTAGGTTTTGCATGTCTTAAGATCTTCACTACTCCACACAACCATAATCCAAATACTCTAAACCCTAACTTTAGATTAACCCTTCACTTGAAAACCAAACTTTAAAATTAAACCATATTTAAACTTCTAGTTAGCTAGATTGAAGTAATTAGACAACATTTTGACTAAAGGGTTAAGATTATACCTCACAATTTCAAGAGATCCAACATGAATCTAGCCTCCCAAACTTGCTTCTTTTCACCAATATCCATACAAGTATAGCCAAGGAAAAATGGGTAAGGGTTGGATTTTGAAATTAGTGAAGTTTTATTTGATTTTTCATGGAATTTTTGTGAACTTTGGAGAAGAAATGAAATGGGGAAATGAGAGAAGGGGGGCTGCTGAATTCTGCAGCATTGAGGAGGTGAGAGAGAGTGTGGTGTTGGGTGTGGGTGAGGGAAAAGTCCAAGCAAGGAACCATACATCAAGTATAAAGACCCATGCTTATGTTTAACACCAATTTCTTTTCTTTTGTTGCTTTATTGTGTGAAATGGGAGGCCCATGAATGTTGGGCTGATCAAGGGCGGGCCGGCCAAGCATTTTGGGGAAATGGGTGTGGATTTTGTTTAGGCGAGAAAAAGAGATAAGTGTAGTAACCCACTTCCATTACACTAATTTCACCGAAAAAAGCCTTTTTCTTCAATAATTTCTAAACCGTTTTTGCAAATGATTTCGTTCCAAAAACCACATGATAAAATTTTATTTAATGTTTTATGATGCACAAAATTTGTTTCAACTCATTCCAATTTGTAATTTTCCCTAATTAAATGTATTAGTGACGGCTTAAAATAATAATAAAATAATATTTTTTTCAGAAAATTTGAAATTTCACCAGCGGCTCAATAAACACCAAATAATAGCAATTACATAGCTAGAATATGTATATTTAATTTTTATAATAAGATATTTGTATTTTGACATTTTACAGAAACCCTCTTATTTTACCGATTTTTCGAAATTTCACCGAAACGATTTTCAAAACGTTATAACATACCCAGGACGTAAAGGATACTGAGAAACAGTTCTTTGTAATGAACACACCCGAAGATGATGCATCAACATGCACTCTCTTCGTTTGGGTGGCACGGGAATTCTGGTATTCTCCAATTTCCTGCTTTGTCTTATAACAATTATAAGTGGGAGCGGGACCAACGTTCCCCAGCACAGTATAACAAGCGGGTTCGGTCAATATTCCGTATTATTATCTTGATTAAGGCGTGATATGGTCACTACCTGGAGAGAGAGAGAAGAAAACACTCAGCGTGCGCTCTGTCAAGAATAGATTGGTTATTATTTTATCTAATCAGGATGGCTCCCACTGCTTTTTATCAAATCTTCCTTCAAACCCTAAAAGGAAAGACTAGCCGGGATTAATTACACACTACAAGTTCGCCAATCTTTCAGCCAGGCCAGTGTCGGTACTTTGAGGGAGGTCCCCCGTGCTTTCGCACGAACCTAATTAATGTATACCTCGTTTTCCCAGAGGCGTAACCTCGTTAACACCTTTCCAGACACCTACTTGATCGGCTAATTGTAATGTATAAAACTCTCCCAGGAGTAACTCTTACTCGCAGCGGGTATCGGGATCCAACTATCTCATAGAAGGTATGCAATCTCATTGCAAATTTCAACACTTGAAATTCCCGATAATATTTTACTCCTAGCGTCCTATGATCTTGACGGAGGCCAAACAACCCATAGTCCGCTAGTCAAGTTCAACCCGTCATTTCCTGATTGAATTAAACCCACCCGCACGATCCTTGACGGAGGCCAAACAACGCCGTACGAATACCCTAATCCAATCGCATCATATGCTAGCAGATAAGCACTAGTTAGCTACCGTACACTACGCCTTGACGGAGGCCAAACAACCGCAGCACGAATACTAACTAGTACGTATCTGAAATGACGGAGGGCTACGACAGGTTTTTCTGAAAACCTATTGCGTAATGAACTTGATATCGTTGTAGAATCAAATGATTTTAAAATGGAGTGCTTTTGAGGCTTTTCTAGTTTTGCTAAAGGAGTCACTCCCGGTGAAGGGATCGTCGGTCCTTTCCTCGTCGAATGAGGTGCTGGATATATCATATATATCACTGTGCAAAGCAGAAACACTTAAAAGCAATCAAAAGACAAACCGAGTGTGTAGCATCTGCCAGTTATTGCTAAAGGAGTCACTCCCGGTGAAGGGATCTCGGTCCTTTCCTCATCGAATAAGGTGCAGGATATATCACATATACCGCTGTGCAAAGCAAGAACTGTAGCTACCTGTTTTATTTTGAAATTCGATTCTACAACATCTTAGGTTTCTTTTATTTCATTAATCACATTAATGAAGTCCCATCATTTAAGTACCTAAACATCACAGATAAATACGACGTACACTTATGCCATCCGCATTCGCCTCGATGTCCCCTCGTGCACCGTTAGGTTAGGTAACTAACGGCAGAGCGGGGCAGGGCTAGCGCGGGTGTAAAACATAAGTAACGCCTATATAATATATCATATATACTATATACTGTATCTATCACAGAACATCACATGATCACATCACAGATATCGCAGCAGAAGAATCATATGAAATATTGGATATACTAGGACGTCCGTGTTTTCAATACGAGCCAGTATAAAACACGGATTCCACGGTCGCGATGAATAGCCAAACCCACACCCCTAGACCCCTACGAGAGCGGCAAGCAACCCTACCAATTCTGGAGTTAGGAAACCCGGACTCGACTCCTCGAGTTGGTCTACCACTGGACTCCAGAACCCGGTTACTTGTGCTCCCCTCCTTGGGTCTATCCTAGTGCGGAAAAGTAAATAATATACAAAGGGTGACAACTTCCGCAACCTGGAAGTGCCCCAATAAAAGAATATTACATACTAGTTTTTACATGAATGAAAATGAAAAACACTCATCTCACATAAAAACCCCCCGGCTATTCAAACACGACGATCCAATATAACATATCCAGCAACACATAACATCACATGTCATCAACGTAAGTAAATATGCGCATCCCAATTGTCGTTGACATATAGCAACGAAACCGGCGATATCACATATTACACTTACGGTCACAGAAAAGAAAGTGTAAAACTACAACAGTTGGAATCCGCAACCACCTCAGACATCGCATGCCTGACCAAATGAATTACTTAGACATCGCATGCCTAACAATTATAAACCCCGCATTTTAGTCTCAAAATCGAAAACACTTTTCAATATCAAGTCGGGTAATTCAACAAGATTCCCGACAATTTGATCAAATGCTCGTCGCAAACTTCAATAGACGGCTGCACCCCTGATACCGACGACGAAGTGCACCAAGGCGGAACAATGCTGCCGCGAGCACCCGAACGGATGCTTTCGGCGACGGGGTTCTCCTACAGTCACTTGGTCGGGGCTATGGGGTGTAGCTGTCTATTAAGTTTACCCGGCGAGTATCCGCGTACGCTACGTGATTGCGACGGACTTTTGATCACATCAAAATTCCGTGGCAACCGATCAAGTGAGACTAAACTGCTATGTTTATAACATTCATTCAGTTATCACATAACTTATTGTGAATTCCAATTATTGTATCACATTCCAGATAAACAGAAAATGTTAAACTTTCCGATGGAACATTCAAACACCCAAGTTTTCCCGATACAGATCAACACATGAAACAAGTCTAAAAACATTCGGTTCGTGCCTTAGTACCAACGGTCCAGCCGTAGAAGGGTCAAGCCAACGCCTCACATGTGGCACGCCGTACTGCCCCAAACCCGAAGGTTCAAAGGGCAGTTCAAGACGGTCACATAATCGAGTTAAGGTTTGTTGTCTTCTAGAGGGACCATCGCGTTACTTGCACTACTTAGAACGTCGTTAAACTACGGAAAAGTCCAACACTTGGAAATTTCCCGACAGGGGAAAGATTGGGTATTTATATCCGGTCGAACTTTTTAACATATTCTAAAATTTATCCGGAAAGCCAAATAGACAAAGTCTGATAAACCCGATCGAATCATCGAAGCTCCAAAACATCCCAGATTATTCAACTCTTGAATAAATATTAAAAATACCCAGAGAACTCATCACAGTTAAATAGGAATTACTGTGCAAAAGTCAACGCAAGACGAGACCATACGGCCGCGGAACCGCCGCACATGCCAAGCTCGTGCCGCGGTTCCGCGGTGGTTTAATTGAATTAGGCCCCCGTATTTCACAGTAATTCATATAACACCCTGCTTAATTTTCTGCATATTTTTAATGTGGAAAAATGCACAGTTTTGGAAAAAGTACAGAGAGCATGGGAAAAATGGACTTTCGGGTTCGATCGGACTTCAAACTCCGTCTAGACTTCGCTTAAGGCTCTAGCTAGGCTCTGATACCACTGTAGGGTTCCTAGGCACTCTCAAGAGGTCTCACAAGGCATCAACCATGCCAATTTCTAATTTAAACGGTGCCGAGAAAGCCTAGACTAGATCGTTGGCTAGATGTTTAGGCGATAAAATGAAACTAGATTACAGCTAAACTAAAAGAACGGATATACAACCTTTGTAGATCCGGTCTTCCACCTCCATGGCTCCATGATGAAGTCCTCTCCGCTGTCCATATCAAGTCCCGGGCTCTAGAGTCGGCTTCATCGGAGAAAGAGCGGGCTAGGTCATCGACGACGTGCCGAAGATGATCTACGTCGAGGCATCGCTAGATCAAGCTCCACCTTCACCAAGCCATGAAAACTTGTGAAAGAAACACACTCTACTACTTGGCAAGAGGTAGAGGATGTAGAAATAGGAAGTGGGTTCACTTTAGATTTGGATTTCTCACACTTATGCTCAAATCACCATTGATGAAGTAAGCTTTCATCTTGAAGAAGAAGAAGAAGAAGATGATGATAATTGTTATGATAAGAATAATTCAAATAGAAAATAAAATCAATTCTTATCATAAGCAAACCATGGTTAGGTGTAGAGAATGAACTAGGGTTAGTGAATGGTTAGGTTTAGAGATGAAGACAAAATGGTCACTTTGGTCAAACCTTCATGAAGCTTCAACAAGCTTCATCTTTGAAAGCAACCCTTTTGTTTTCATTCCCCTTTTTCTTTTTGTCAAAACAAAATAAATAAAGGCATAAATAAATCAAATGAAACCCTAACCATTAACTAACTATGGTTTAATCATACACCTAATCAAGTTAGCATGTATCATCAAACATGATACAATCAAGTGCACAAAAGTATATCACATATACAATGTGCACATCCGAGTGAGAATATCCATTTAAAGTGAACCAATACTAGTTAATGCAAAGTAATATATCAAATATATAATTATGCATTAAATCATTAAATCAACACTTGATTTAACGATCCGGTCATATCGCATATAACCGGCTAGTATCCTATGTATCGGCTTATCGAATCAATCCTTGATTCGATAACTAGGTTATATCGCATATAACCAATCGATACATCCATCGCGAGAATAGAATACGGTATCACATACACGCATTATTCTCGGTCCCGCACATATCTCATATGCGCTCCTATTTCGTTTCGCTTGAGCCAGGAAACCTCTGTGTAGGACTCTAAAGACTCGTCAATACGCCGGCAGCAGGTGATGATCATATTAAACACCCACAAGCCGCAAGCGGTCTGCTAAACGTAACGGCCACCCGGGTATTGAGCGATCAGAAGATCGACGAGCAAGCCCGCTCACACTCCTGTGAATCCAACCAGTAACACTACCGTACAGTCCGGTCTGATCGTCTGATATGTCGCATATCTCGCCTAGGGGTGGTAAACGTCAGACCCCAATAGCTCGATAAGTCGTGTCGATATGAGGTCTATAACAAATCGAGAAACTACTGGTAACACTTACCAGTAAATCTCAGTAACCCTGGCCAGGGATTTCCGGTTATAGCCAATCGAACACAGCGCAACATCAACTCCCTATACCGGGAGAGACGAATCCCCTCCTATCGCTCATTGCCTCCATGTGACTCGGGACTGTACCCAAAAACCACCGTTTTGCACGCCCTCTTGGACGTGGTAAGATGGAAATCAAAGCACAGTGGGAACCACACAAGACTCTATGACGATCTCGGATCAACAGACTACTCTGTACCAGTGTCACCAGAGAACTGCCATCTGACGTGAGGTATAATACCATCTGGGAGTTCTCGGCGAGTCCTTCCAGTGTACCCAGTCTCCACTGAGCACCCGTATATCATCTCTGATGTCAAACACCAATGGATATGGGATCATCCATCGCCCATCTGTATGGGTCGAGAAGGTACACGCTAGTCTACTCTGGTATATCGATGCCCTGTCTCGATACACCCACGACTAGGGACTTTGAAGGATGTACTTATAAACTACCATGTCCCCACTAGTATGATCCGCATCATAGTCCAGGTAGACAAGTACACATCCTAAGGGCTTTACCAATATGTAACAGAGAGACAATTAGTGTACACGTTAAGGTAAAGATCAACCAGATAGCATACTATCATGTCGAGCAAGAAAGTCCTCCCTATATATGTCCCAGCATCCACTACAATATACATCCAATGTACAGTAATGGCCTCTAGGGCATACATATAACTAACAATGCTTAAAACCAGACTCTGGATAACTCAAGGCACGTTTCTGTAATGGCAGTTTGTGGGTTGGCCCAGGCTATGACGAGGGTTGACTTTCTACCATCTGGAAGATCAATGGTGATATTTTTCTTGACTCGCCACAGTTTTAGTAAAATGGATTTTTTCAGAAAACAGTAGTGGGAGTATGGTAGAACTGGAAGTGATTCCAGAACCGCAAACGATTACGGAAAATTTAATAGAACCTAAAGATTCAATCAGGTTTGACATTCCATTAGCCACTCCGCAGATATGGTAGGTAACCTCAGGTACCCGAGAGGTACTCCGGTAGCCTCAAGGACGGTGACAGGGAGGTTCTTGTTTACCCAGACTTGACACTACTGTTGTTCCAGGCTATGAGACTCGGCAGGAGGTTAAGTATAGCGTCGTTCTAAACTAGCTTTAGAAGTGCACGTATATATTATTCTGCCAGAGGGTTGTAATGGTCAGTGGGAGCAGCGGAAGCATAGTGGGCAAGTAGCTTATGTCTATTTATAGACTTGAGCAGATATAGCGGAGATAGATCATCTATTTTTTATGTGACAGTCATGGGTTTGACTTCATCAGAATAAGGAATGGATCTGTTGAGAAGGTAGTAGGGTGTGATGTCCTGGTATTTGGATAACATACACAGAGTAGGAAGTAAAATTCCTATACTACGATCGGTTATACTGTGGTCGTCACCCAGTTGTTTCTCCACAAAGGATATGGATATAATATCTGACATTCTGGTTTCTAGATCTATGGTTTTAGATCTAGATTTGGGTAGTTTCCCAATGTGGGTACTTTGACAGTATTCTAATAGTACTTTAGAATAGATGACTCCTGGCAAGGTAGTGTACCTGCAGGTGATTGAGTCTCCCTCTCTAAAGGTGTCTTACAGATTAAAGGGGAGAGGGATGTGCATGATTGGCAGATCAGTTGCTTAGGCAATTGAGTTTATCATCAGATGTCAAGTACCACACCAAATGTTGTTTTTGCACTAGATGCAATAAGTTTATATTAATCCAATCCTGGAGAAATATACGGAAGCAGTTTTAGAACATAAGTGGATGTTCTACGGATTTGATAATGACAGCCTCCTTCGAGAGACGGTTATCATTCCAGGCTTCAATGGTGACATGGATGACAGAGTGATTGTCAGAGTTATAGTTTTCCCTCTGACGAAGGGGGCAGTATTATGGACAGGTGGTCCAAGAGGATACTGTGGGTGGCATGGTGCAGGGGTTCAGTTGACGATACAGTCTAAGAAGTTTGGATTTGGAGTTCATTTATGAATTAGGTCCCATCAGATATCCAGACATGTTCTAAGATAGGTATTACTCAATTCGGGAGATAGTTTTCTCCGCGAACTTGAGATTAAGAGAGACATAGAAAGAAACATCAGGGCGGATCCACTCATTGAGGCTATTTCTCGAACACAAGAGTTTTACAAACGAGCTTTGTGAAACTGATTAGTAGAGGAGTTGGGTGTTCGGTATCACACGGGCTGTGAGTATGCGACATCGCAATAATTAGCCTTAAGTGCAAGTGGGAGATTGTTGGATATAGTGCCCTCAAAGTCAATTATTGGATCGCAGGTACGTGATTGCAATGATTGAGGGAGGACCTATACCGGGAGGACAGTCTTACTCGAAATGATAGTATGCTATCTGGTTTGCCTTTATCATCGTGTACAGCTTTAGGTGACTGTTCACTATTACACGTTGATAGAGCCCTTAGGATCCTGCTTGACTACCAACAGTATGATGGCGATCATATACGTGAGAGTTGGGTAGTCTATAAGCACATCCTTAAAAGTGGTCCCTAGTCGTGGGAGTTTCGAGACAGAGCATCGATACTCCGGAGTAGACTAGTGTATACAGTCGAGATCCCGACGAGGGGTGGTGGCTGGTCTCACAAGCCACTGGTGTCAGTAGGATCACCTAAGATGTATACAGGTGCTCATTGGGTTATGAGTACACCGGACAGGACTCGCCGGGAACCTGCTAGTTGGTATTATACCTAGCGTCAGATAGCAGTTTCCTGGTGACATGTGTACAGGTTAGTTCATCGACCTGAGATCGTCATTTGTCTCGTGTGAGTTCCCACTGCTTTGATTACTACCCTACCACGGCTCAAAGGAGTCGTGCAAACAGGTTTTAGTTGGGTACAGTCCCGAGCCACATGGAGGCAAGTGAGCGGATCGGCAGGGGATTCATCTCTCCCGGTATTAGGGGTGAGATCGCACTGTGTCTAGGAGAGCCATTACACATAGCCCTCGGCCGAGGTAGGAGATTTACTGGTAAGTACTCCAGTAGCATCTTAAGGTGTTCTGGGCTACACTTTGACACGACTTATACCCCTATTGGGGGTCTGATGTTACCATCCCCTAGGCCCGATATGCGATACTCATAGATGAACGGACCGGACTGTATGTATATTGTCACTAATAGGCTCAGTAGGGTTCCAGGATGAGTTGGCTCATCGGCTTCCCTTGAAGTCAGTACATGGGCAGCTGTTACGCACAGCTAGTGCCGCTGACGTGCTTGTGGTTAAACCCACTGCCAGGGTACTGACGAATCTTTAGAGTCCCCCACAGATAGTTTCCCAAGTTCGGGCGAAACGTTGTAAAGGCCGTATGGTTTTATAGCAGGGTTCGAAAATGCACGTGCGTTTGCGCACGTGTCGTGTTTCGGACAGATTTTACTAGCGGGCTTTGGTTTAAGCCGGATTCTAGTATTATACTGTGTAGATATAATATCTTTGTCTCAGTTGCATTTGTATTCGGTCGTAATACAAATGCGGGTATGTATATATAGTTACGGGGTTATCCTGAAATTCGTTTCGGGATCGCTTTTCGAAGTTGCCAGTTTTTCACCGCCCGGTTAAACATTGTTTAATCCGTGCATTTCTTTTTGTTAGTCCACGTTGCTCACCCCGGTTCTTACGGGGAGGCGGAAACGGCGAAAAACAATAATTTGGCACAAGGCAACATGGACTCAAAAGCAAGGATCTTGGCTAAACTAGAAACTAGCAAACAAGAAGAGGCTTTAACTACTATGCTGTAGAAAATATACCTCACGGAACCGGTCCTTCGGGTCTTCTCTCCGCTGTCCGGCTCGTCCATCCACGCTCCGAGGGTCGATCCGGATCTTGGTCACCTCCGCGGCCTTCTTGAGTCGAAGACGATCCACCCGAGAGTTGTACACTAAGCTCCACCTCGAGCCGAGGCAACTAGGGCAACGAGATCGCTAATCTAGATGCTCTAGGTTGTGTAGAAGAGAAAGATGGAACTGTTTGTCTATGTGGATTCTTTTTCTCTCAACACATGAGATCAAAAGAATTATCAAGAGGAGGAAGATGAAGGAGAAACTTTAGCAACCATGGAGCTTTTCTTTTCTTCTCACTTCAAGAGAGAGAATGAGAAGAGAATAATGAAAAAGATTAACTAAAGCAAATGAACCATGGATGCAATAATACACCAAAATCATCATTACTAATCCTATCATGATAAAGTTGATGCTACATTGAATTGACCATTTTTATAACTCAAGAATTAAAAAGAAAATCAAGGAACAGTGTAGACCTCTCTTGAAGGTCAATGGTCAACACGGTCAACGGGTCAACAAAGTCAAGAGAGGTCTAAGTGGTCAAATGGTCAATGCAATTAGCCATCACAAATCTATCACTAAAAGGATTAGTAAACAATGTCTCCGGCTCATAATGGTTTTGACCAAACGAATTGTCAAAACCCTAATGAGCCTGCCACATTACGGTTTTGGCCGAACCAACTGCCAAAACCCTAATGGGGCACCTCCTCCTTCATCACTCCTCAAAACTGTGCATACACACCCGCATCCGCATTCCGTAGAATGCGAATGCACAGAAGACAAAACAAATCCATCTGTGCAATACTAGGATCTGACTTAAACCAAAGCCCACTAGTATTGCCTACCCGAACAGCATACGTACACAAGTGCACGTAAGTGATCGTAGCCCTGCCGTAAAACCATACGGCCTTTACATGTTTCGCTCAGTGCAGGGAAACTCTCTGTGTGGGACTCTAAAGACTCGACACTACGCTGGCAGTGGGTTTAACCACAGACCGCAAGCGGCACTAGCTGTACGTAACGGTCCCCAGGTAGATGTCGATAAGTGTTAGTTATATGTATGCCCTAGAGGCCATTACTGTACATAGGATGTATATTGTAGTGGATGCTGGGACATATATAGGGAGGACTTTCTTGCTCGACATGATAGTATGCTATCTGGATGAACTTTATCTTAACGTGTATGCTGATTGTCTCTCTGTTACATGTTGGTAAAGCCCTTAGGATCTGTACTTGACTACCTGGACTATGATGCGGATCATACTAGTGGGGACATGGTAGTCCATAAGTACATCCTTCAAAGTCCCTAGTCGTGGGTGTATCGAGACGGGGCATCGATATACCAGAGTAGACTAGCGTGTACCTTCTCGACCCATAAAGATGGGCGATGGATGATCCCATATCCATTGGTGTTTGACATCGGAGATGATATACGGGTGCTCAGTAAAGACTGGGTACACTGGACGGACTCGCCGAGAACTCCCAGATGGTATTATACCTCACGTCAGATGGCAGTTCTCTGGTGACACTGGTACAGAGTAGTCTGTTGACCCGAGATCGTCATAGAGTCATGTGTGGTTCCCACTGTGCTTTGATTTCCATCTAACCACGTCCAAGAGGGCGTGCAAAACGGTGATTTTTGGGTACAGTCCCGTGTCACATGGAGGCAATGAGCGATAGGAGGGGATTCGTCTCTCCCGGTATAGGGGGTTGATGTTGTGCTGTGTTCGATTGGCTATAATAGGAAATCCCTGGCCAGGGTTGCTGAGATTTACTGGTAAGTGTTACCAGTAGTTTCTCGAACAGTTATAGACCTCATATCGACACGACTTATCGAGCTATTGGGGTCTGACGTTTACCACCCCTAGGCGAGATATGCGACATATCAGACGATCAGACCGGACTGTACGGTAGTGTTACTGGTTGGATTCACTGGAGTGTGAGCGGGCTTGCTCGTCGATCTTCAGATCGCTCAATACCCGGGTGGCCGTTACGTTTAGCAGACCGCTTGCGGCTTGTGGATGCTTGATATGATCATCATCTGCTGCCGGCGTATTGACGAGTCTTTAGAGTCCTACACAGAGTTTCCTGGCTCAAGCGAAATGAAATAGGAGCGCATATGAGATATGTGCGGGACCGAGAATAATGCGTGTATGTGATACCGTATTCCATTCTCGCGATGAATGTATCGAATGGTTGTATGCGATATAACCTAGTTATCGATTCAAGCGTTGATTCGATAAGCCGATACATTGGATACTAGTCGGTTATATGCGATATGACCGGATCGTTAAATCAATAGTTGATTTAATGATTTAATGCATAATTATATATTTGATATATTACTTTGCACTAATTAGTATTGGTTCACTTTAAACGGATTTTCTCACTTGGTTTGTGCACATTGTATATGTGATATACTTTTGTACACTTGATTGTATCATGTTTGATGATACATGTTTAACTATAGTTAAGTGTAATGAATTAAGCCATGGTTAAACTAATGATTAGGGTTTTCTTTTTATTACTTATTTATTTATTTATTTATTTTGAATAGATAAGAAAAGAATGGTTGCTAATTTTGGAGTTTAGTTGAAGCTTCATGAAGCTTTGACTTTGTAACCATTCTTGTCTTCATCTTTAACCCTAACCATTAATCTAACCTTAGTTAATTCTCTACACTTGACCATGGTTCTAATATGATAAGTATTCATTTTTCTTTTCCAATTATAATTAACTTATCATAATTTATTCTTCTTCTTCTTCCTTGAACTCAAGAAGAAAAAGCTTTCTTCATCAATGGTGAATTGAGCAAACAAGTGAGAAATCCAATTCTAAAGTCTACCCACTTCCTATTTCTTCATCCTCTACCTCTTGCCAAGTAGTAGAGTGTGTTTTCTTCACAAGTTTCATGACTTGGTGAAGTGAGAGCTTGATTTAGCGATGCCTCGACGTAGATCATCTTCGGCATGGACATCGACGGCCTAGCTTGCCCATTCTCCGACGAAGCCGACGCTAGAGCCCGGATTTGATTTGTACAGCGGAGAGGACTTCGTTGCGGAGCTATGGAGGTGGAGCACCGGATCTACAAAGGTTGTATTTTCGTATTCCCTTAGTTAAGTGTTAACTAGATTACTTTTCGCCTAGTTATCTAGCAAACGATCCGTACACTAGGGTTTCTCGGCACCATAATTTTTGAAATTGGCATGGTTGATGCCTTGTGAGACCTCTTGAGAGTGCCTGGGAACCCTACAGTGGTATCAGAGCCTAGCTAGATCCTTAGGCGATGCGTAGACGGAGTTAGAAGTCCGATCGACCCGAAACCCCGACTTTAAAATGCTCTCTGGACATTTTTGTAAAATGTGGATTTTTGCAAATTAAAAATATGCAAAAAAACAAGCAGGTAAATATAAGAATTACGATGCAAAAATTACCTAATGATCTTTCTAAAGTGCGGCGGAACCGCGGCATTAGCGTGCTAATGCGGCCCTTCCGCCGCACTTTTGTCTTATCTGCCATTGAATTTTGCACGGTAACTCCTATTTTTCAGTGCTGGTTTTCCTGGAATTTTTAATCTGAAATCAAGAGTTGAGTATTTTGGGTTGTATTGGGAGTTCATACATTCGATCGGATTGTCAAACTTTGTCTATGTGTCGTTCCGGATAATTTTTTGAATATGTTAAAAAGTTCGACCGGATATAAATACCCAATTTTTCCCCTGTCGGGAAATTTCCAAGTGTTGGATTTTTCCGTAGTTTAACGACGTTCTAAGTAGTGCAAGTAACGCGATGGTCCCTCTAGAAGACAACAAACCTTAACTCGATTATGTGACCGTCTTGAACTACCCTTTGAACCTTCGGGTTTGGGGCAGTACGGCGTGCCACATGTGAGGCGTTGGCTTGACCCTTCTACGGCTGGACCGTTGGTACTGAGGCACGAACTGAATGTTTTTAGACTTGTTTCATGTGTTGATCTGTATCGGGAAAACTTGGGTGTTCGATTGTTCGATCGAAAAGTTTAGCATTTTCTATTTATCCGGAATGTGATACAATAATTGGAATTCACAAATAGTTATGAGATAACGGAATGAATATTATAAACATAGCAGTTTAGTCTCTCTTGATCGGTTGCCACGGAATTTTGATGTGATCAAAAGTCCGTTGCAATCACGTTGTGAACGCGGATACTCGCCGGTAAACTTAATAGACAGCCTCACTCCATAGCCCCGACCAAGTGACTGCAGGAGAACCCCATCGCCAAAAGCATCCGTTCGGGTGCTCGCGGCAGCGGTGTTCCGCCTTGGTGCACTTCGTCGACGGCATCGGGGGTGCGGCCGCCTACTAAAGTTTGCGACGAGCATTCGATCAGGATGTCGGGAATCTTGTTGAATTTCCCGACTTGATATTGAAAAGAGTTTTCGATAATGAGACTAAAATGCGGGGTTTATAATTGTTAGGCATGCGATGTCTAAGTATTTCATTTGGTCAGGCATGCGATGTCTGAGAAGGTTGCGGATTCCAACAATTGTAGTTTTACATTTTCTTTTCTGTGACCGTAAGTGTAATATGTGATGTCGCCGGTTTCGTTGCTATATGTCAACGACAATTGGGATGCGCATATTTACTTACGTTGATGACATGTGATGTTATGTGTTGCTGGATATGTTATAT
This sequence comes from Agapanthus africanus, assembly GCA_030015575.1. Classification (NCBI taxonomy): domain Eukaryota; kingdom Viridiplantae; phylum Streptophyta; class Magnoliopsida; order Asparagales; family Amaryllidaceae; genus Agapanthus; species Agapanthus africanus. The sequence goes on from CM057338.1 coordinate 787,659,478, forward strand.
TGGATCGTCGTGTTTGAATAGCCGGGGGGGTTTTTATGTGAGATGAGTGTTTTTCATTTTCATTCATATAAAAACTTGTATGTAATATTCTTTTATTAGGGGCGCTTCCAGGTAGCGGAAGTAGTCACCGTTTGTATATTATTTACTTTTCTGCACTAGGATAGACCCAAGGAGGGGAGCACAAGTAACCGGGTTCTGGGGTCCAGTGGGAGACCAACTCGAGGAGTCGAGTCCGGGTCTCCTAACCCTAGAATTGGCAGGGTTGCTTGCTGCTCTCGTAGGGGTCTAGGGGTGTGGGATTGGCTATTCATCACGACCGTGGAATCCGTGTTTTATACTGGCTCGTATTGAAAACACGGACGTCCTAGTATATCCAATATTTCATATGTTTCTTCTGCTGTGTTTTATCTGTGATCATGTGATGTTCTGTGACATATATTATATATAGTATATATGATATATTATATAGACGTTACTTATGTTTTACACCCGCGCTAGCCCTGCCCCGCTCTGTCGTTAGTTACCTAACCTAACGGTGCACGAGGGGATATCGAGGCGAATGCGGATGGCGTAAGTGTACGTCATATCTATCTGTGATGTTTAGGTAATTTAAATGATGGGATATTCATTAATGAGATTAATGAAAGAAAATAAACCTAATTGATATTGTGGAATCAAATTTCAAAATAAAACAGGTAGCTACAGTTCTTGCTTTGCATCGCGGTGTTCATTATAGAACATCCTGCACCTTATTCGATGAGGAAAGGACCGAGATCCCTTCACCGGGAGTGACTCCTTTAGCAATAACTGGCAGATGCTACACACTCGGTTTGTATTTGATTGCTTTTAAGAGTTTTTGCTTTGCACAGTGATATATGTGATATATCCCGCACCTCATTCGACGAGGAAAGGACCGACGATCCCTTCACCGGGAGTGACTCCTTTAGCAAAACTAGAAAAGCATCAAAGATACTCCATTTTAAAATCATTTGATTCTACAACGATATAAAGTTCATTACGCAAAAGGTTTTCTTAAAAACCTGTCGTAGCCCTCCGTCATTTCAGATAGGTAATAGTTAGTATTCGTGCTGCGTTTGTTGACTCAGTCAAGGCGTAGTGTGCGGTAGCTGATTATTGCTTATCTGCAAAGCATATGATGCGATTGGATTAGGGTAGTCGTGCGGCCTTGTTGACTCAGTCAAGGGTCGTGCGGGTGGGTTTAATTCAATCAGGAAATGACGGGTTGAACTTTACTTGCGGTCTATGGTTTGTTGACTCAGTCAAGGTCATAGATCGCATGGGGCAAAATATTATCGGGAATTTCAAGTGTTGAAATTTGCAATGAGATTGCATACCTTCTATGAGATAGTTGGATCCCGATACCCGCTGCAAGTAAGAGTTACTCCTGGGAGAGTTTTATACATTACAATTAGCCGATCAAGTAGGTATCTAGAAAAGTGTCAATGGGGTTACGCCTCTGGGAAAATGAGGTTTACATTAATTAGGTTCGTGCGAAAGCACGGGGGACCTCCCTCAAAGTACCGACACTGGCCTGGCTGAAAGATTGGCGAACTTGTAGTGTGTAATTAATCCCGGCTAGTCTTTCCTTTTAGGGTTTGAAGGAAGATTTGATAAAAAGCAGTGGGAGCCATCCTGATTAGATAAAATAATAACCAATCTATTCTTGACAGAGCGCACGCTGAGTGTTTTCTTCTCTCTCTCTCCAGGTAGCGACCATATCACGCCTTAATCAAGATAATAATACGGATTATTGACCGAACCCGCTTGTTATACTGAGCTGGGGAACGTTGGTCCCGCTCCAACTTATAATTGTTATAAGACAGAGCAGGAAATTGGGGATTACCAGAATTCCCGTGCCGCCCAAACGAAGAGAGTGCATGCTGATGCATCATCTTCGGGTGTGTTCATTACAAAGAACTGTTTCTCTTTATCCTCTACGTCCTGGGTATGTGATACCAGATCAGGATCCCAGATATGTAATATGTTACATAGGGCTACAGAAAGGTAGAGAACTGAGAACGGGTGATAAGTTTCATGAGGCAGAAAACGGGGCAAGAGTTGCAGCCAAGTCTGTTGGTCACTGTCACCCTGTATTACAATACATTGATTCTGAACGAATGTTATTAGATACCGAACCTGATATACCAAATCATATCACTCTCTTTGTTAGAAAAGAAAGGATATAATTTTGTATTGATGGATACTGTTTTGAACATTTCCTATATGAAAAGTTGATCTGTTCAGGCACGTTATCTAAAAGCATTGATGTTCTAAATCAAACTACAGTTCTTAGTATATGGAACACACACAAGAGGAAGAGTTCAGAAATGAACGGATTCTTCTTGAGGTATTGTAGACTAGGTCAGATCAATGTGACCCGACTAGCTAGAGTTACATATAGATGCATGTTTAAATCAGTTTGAATTTACATCTTGTGAAACTCGCCAGTCATGTCACAAAGATAAGATGACCATAGCTCCGTTTACTGGAAACAGAGAAAGAGTTAGTGAACTCTTGGGATGATACATGTTGATGTATGTAGGTCCCCTGTCTACACATGCCAAGACTGGTTCTTTGTACTTCGTTACATTCTCTGATAATCTCTCAAGATTCAGTCATATGTTCCTGTTGAAACACAAGTCCGAACCTTTTGAGATATTCACAGAATATAAGCGAGAAGTAGAGAACCAGAATACGGGTATTAGTACTATGTCCTTTGATGAGATCAAGGAGGAGAATACTTGTGCACGAAATACTGGACTATTCTAAAGGAGAATGAGATTCTCTCTCAGCATTACTCCTCCGTATACACCATAGCACGATGGTATATCGGGGCGGAGCAATCACACCCTATATGATATGGTGTGCTCTATGATGAGTACTACTAAGTTACCTGTTTCCTTTTGGGAGTTATGCACTTATGAAGCTGCATACCTATTGAATAGGGTTCAAATCAAGTCAGTTGCCTACCGCTCCATATGAGATATGGTATGGGAAGAGCCCATGTCTTAAGCTAGTTAAGATTTGGAGTTGTCCGGCCTATGTCTAAAAGCAAAATCCGGACAAGCTCGAGGCAAGGTCTGTAATGTAGAACTGGAAATGTTCCAGCTATACAAACTGCAGCAGATGATTTGATAGAGCCAAAGGATTCAGTAGATTCCAACGAACCTCAGCCTCTCCGCCGATCTAGTAGGGTTCCTTACCCACCTGAGAGATACTTCGTTTTCTCTATGACAGTGGGAGCGAGGATTGCACCATGAGATGATGACCCAACTAGCTTCGAGCAGGCCATCGAGAGTAAGACTCTGTAAGAATGGCTGGATGCTTAGTGATCTGAGATGGAATCCATGTACACCAACAAAGTATGGACTTTGGTTGCTATATCTGAAGGGTTAAATCCCCATCAGAAGCAAGTATATCTTGAGAAGATTACTTGGTGTAGATGGAAAAGTTGAGACTTTCAAAGCTAGACTTGTTAAAGGTTTGCATCATTGACCAGGTGTGGATTATGTTGAAACTTTTTCTAAGGATCTATGCTTAAGTCCATCTAGATCCTACTTGTCACGGCTACATACCATGACTACGATATCTGGTGGTTGGGTGTCATGACTGCTTTTCTAAATGATGTTTTAGAAGAGTGCGTCTATAAGAACACAGCCAGAGGGCTTCGTAGACAGTGGGAGCAGCGGAAACGTGTGCAAGATGCTTTATAGGATAGAGCAGGCATCGCGGAGTTGGAACATCTGTTTTGATGTATTAGTCAAAGAAGTTGACATCATCAAAATAGTAGATGAACCTTGTATAAACAAAAAGGTAGTGGGGAGTATGGTGTTGATCCTCGTAGAGTACGTGGATGACATACTCTTGATAAGAAAGGAGTTTCCTATGCTACGCCCGGTCAATCTCCGTTTATCACAATGATTCTCCATATAGGATCAAAGTGATACCCCCTAAATCCTGGGTTTTGGATCTATGAGATAGATCTAATTGGATGTTAGGACTCTCACTAGTTGTAGTGAGACGGTATCAACCGATCCTGGGGAGAATCACTGGAAGGGTTCCAGGATGATAAAGACGACTGAATGTCAGTCACAGGCATTGTCTTTACCCTCAGTAAAGGGACGGTATGTTGGACCAGTTCCAAGCTAGATACCGTGGCATACTAGACGATAAAGGCAGGATACATCGCTACTTAAGATGCTACCAAAGAGGCTGTTTGGGTGTATATTGGTTCATGAGATGAACTATGTTCCTTCCATTGTGTGACAATGGAGTTGTGGCTTATGCCAAGGAACGCCGGTCCCATCAGTAATCCAGACATATTCTAAGGCAGTATCACCTGATCATGGAGATGGTTGATCTCCAAGGGATCGAGGTTAGGAGAGTAGACTCAGAGGACAAACACAGCGGATCCACTCACGAAAGGCCTTTTCCCAGAGAGAGACTTTTATGGGATGGTTGAGTATGAGATACTGCAACCACCGCTACAGATGGCCCTAGTGCAAGTGGGAGATTGTTAGTTATATGTATGCCCTAGAGGCCATTACTGTACATAGGATGTATATTGTAGTGGATGCTGGGACATATATAGGGAGGACTTTCTTGCTCGACATGATAGTATGCTATCTGGTTGAACTTTACCTTAACATGTATGCTGATTGTCTCTCTGTTACATGTTGGTAAAGCCCTTAGGATCTGTACTTGACTACCTGGACTATGATGCGGATCATACTAGTGGGGACATGGTAGTCCATAAGTACATCCTTCAAAGTCCCTAGTCGTGGGTGTATCAAGACGGGGCATCGATATACCGGAGTAGACTAGCGTGTACCTTCTCGACCCATACAGATGGGCGATGGATGATCCCATATCCATTGGTGTTTGACATCGGAGATGATATACGGGTGCTCAGTAAAGACTGGGGTACACTGGACGGACTCGCCGAGAACTCCCAGATGGTATTATACCTCACGTCAGATGGCAGTTCTCTGGTGACACTGGTACAGAGTAGTCTGTTGACCCGAGATCGTCATAGAGTCTTGTGTGGTTCCCACTGTGCTTTGATTTCCATCTTACCATGTCCAAGAGGGCGTGCAAAACGGTGGTTTTTGGGTACAGTCCCGAGTCACATGGAGGCAATGAGCGATAGGAGGGGATTCGTCTCTCCCGGTATAGGGGGTTGATGTTGTGCTGTGTTCGATTGGCTATAACAGGAAATCCCTGTCCAGGGTTGCTGAGATTTACTGGTAAGTGTTACCAGTAGTTTCTCGAACAGTTATAGACCTCATATCGACACGACTTATCGAGCTATTGGGGTCTGACGTTTACCACCCCTAGGCAAGATATGCGACATATCAGACGATCAGACCGGACTGTACGGTAGTGTTACTGGTTGGATTCACTGGAGTGTGAGCGGGCTTGCTCGTCGATCTTCAGATCGCTCAATACCCGGGTGGCCGTTACGTTTAGCAGACCGCTTGCGGCTTGTGGATGCTTGATATGATCATCATCTGCTGCCGGCGTATTGACGAGTCTTTAGAGTCCTACACAGAGGTTTCCTGGCTCAAGCGAAATGAAATAGGAGCGCATATGAGATATGTGCGGGACCGAGAATAATGCGTGTATGTGATACCGTATTCCATTCTCGCGATAAATGTATCGAATGGTTGTATGCGATATAACCTAGTTATCGATTCAAGCGTTGATTCGATAAGCCGATACATTGGATACTAGTCGGTTATATGCGATATGACCGGTTCGTTAAATCAAGAGTTGATTTAATGATTTAATGCATAATTATATATTTGATATATTACTTTGCACTAACTAGTATTGGTTCACTTTAAACGGATTTTCTCACTTGGTTTGTGCACATTGTATATGTGATATACTTTTGTACACTTGATTGTATCATGTTTGATGATACATGTTTAACTATAGTTAAGTGTAATGAATTAAGCCATGGTTAAACTAATGATTAGGGTTTTCTTTTTATTACTTATTTATTTATTTATTTATTTTGAATAGATAAGAAAAGAATGGTTGCTAATTTTGGAGTTTAGTTGAAGCTTCATGAAGCTTTGACTTTGTAACCATTCTTGTCTTCATCTTTAACCCTAACCATTAATCTAACCTTAGTTAATTCTCTACACTTGACCATGGTTCTAATATGATAAGTATTCATTTTTCTTTTCCAATTATAATTAACTTATCATAATATATTCTTCTTCTTCTTCCTTGAACTCAAGAAGAAAAAGCTTTCTTCATCAATGGTGAATTGAGCAAACAAGTGAGAAATCCAATTCTAAAGTCTACCCACTTCCTATTTCTTCATCCTCTACCTCTTGCCAAGTAGTAGAGTGTGTTTTCTTCACAAGTTTCATGACTTGGGTGAAGTGAGAGCTTGATTTAGCGATGCCTCGACGTAGATCATCTTCGGCATGGACATCGACGGCCTAGCTTGCCCATTCTCCGACGAAGCCGACGCTAGAGCCCGGATTTGATTTGGACAGCGGAGAGGACTTCGTTGCGGAGCTATGGAGGTGGAGCACCGGATCTACTAAGGTTGTATTTCCGTATTCCCTTAGTTAAGTGTTAACTAGATTACTTTTCGCTTAGTTATCTAGCAAACGATCCGTACACTAGGGTTTCTCGGCACCATAATTTTTGAAATTGGCATGGTTGATGCCTTGTGAGACCTCTTGAGAGTGCCTAGGAACCCTACAATAAGAAGGCCGATGAGGTAAACCCATTCGAACTCCTACTGAGCCTGTATGAGACAATCTCCGTACAGTCCTGTCTGTTCGTCTGATACATCGCAAGGCGGGCCTAGGGGGACAGTGAACGTCAGTCCCTTAATAGCGGTACAAGTCGTGTCGGAGTGTAGCCCAGAACACCCTGAGATAACACTGGAAACCTACCAGTATATCTCGCTTGCCCTTTCCAGGGACTACTCGTGTAATGGCTCTCCTAGATACAGCGCGATGTCAACCCCCAATACCGGGAGAGACGAATCCTGTCTAACCGTCACTGCCTCCAAGTACTTCGGGACTGCACCCAACTACTACCTGTTTGCACGACTCTTTTGAGCCGTGGTAGGGTAGTAATCTAAGTACAGTCGGAACACACTCGAGGCGAAGTGACAGTGTCAAGTCAGCGGACTAAGCTGTACTCATGTCACCTGGGAACTGATAACTGACGATAGGTATAATACCATCCAACAGTCCCCGACAAGTCCTGTCCAGTGTACTCGTAACCTAACGAGCACCCGCATACTATCTCCAGTACGACGTACTGATGGCTGTGGGACAGACCATCTCCCCTGCAGGGATGAGAAGCGCATACGCTAGTCTACTCCGGAGTATCGATGCCCTGTCTCGATAGTCCAATGACTAGGGACCTGTATAAGGATGTGCTTATAGATTACCCAGCCCCCATAAGTGTGACTGCCATCACAACGCTGGTAATCAAGCAAAGATCCTAAGGGCTCCACTAATATGTATATAAGCGATATGCTAAAAGAAACACATGCACATATTGAAGTAGAGACAAACCAAGTAGCATACTACCATTTTGAGCAAGACTGTCAATACAACTGTGAATATCCCAAGCTTCCATTAAGTAATATACAAGCTAGTATGATACAGTAATGGCCTCTAGGGCATATACACTAACAATCTCCCACTTGCACTAAGGCCATGTACTGGCGTATCAAAGATCTATCATCTCGATCAGCCGCTCGAACTGAGTCTGGGGTAGGGCCTTCGTGAGTGGATCTGCAGTGTTGTTCTCCGTATTTACTCTCTTCACCTCGATCTCCCGGCGATCTACGATCTCCCTGATCAGGTGGTACCGCCTCAAAATGTGCCTGGACTTCTGATGGGACCTGGGTTCCTTCGCTAAAGTTATAGCTCCGTTGTTGTCGCAATACAGCGGTATTGGATCAACAATGGTAGGAATCACCTGAAGCTCCGTGAGGAACTTCTTCATCCAGATAGCTTCCTTTGCGGCATCGCAAGCAGCTATGTACTCTGCTTCCATAGTTGAGTCAGCAACGGTCTCCTGCTTGGAACTCTTCCAGCAAACCGCCCCTCCATTGAGGGTAAAGACATAACCCGACATGGACTTGGAGTCATCCTTGTCACTCTGGAAGCTGGAGTCAGCAAAGGCCTCGAGCTGGAGGTCTTTTCCGCCATACACCAAGAACATCTCCTTAGTCCTTCTCAGGTATTTGAGAATGTTCTTTAACGCTATCCAGTGTTTCTCCCCTGGGTTCGACTGATACCGGCTTACAACGCTCAATGCGTATGCTACATCTGGTCTGGTACATAACATCGCATACATTATAGAGCCTACTGCAGAAGCGTAGGGTATAATAGACATGCGATCCCTTTCCAAATCAGTCTTGGGAGACATCTCTTTGGAGAGGGTGATCCCGTGACAAGCCGGTAAATTACCGCGCTTGGAATCTTCCATACTGAACCTTTTCAGTATGGTGTCGACATACCTTAACTGTGAAAGTCCCAACATCCTCTTAGATCTATCACGATAGATCTGGATCCCCAGAATGTAGTTGGCATCGCCCAGGTCCTTCGTGGAGAACCTCTGCGATAAGATTCCTTTGACTGACTGTAGCATGGGAATATCATTTCCTATTAGGAGAATGTCATCCACGTACAAGACGAGGAATACCACAATTCTCCCTACAATCTTACTGTAAATGCATGGTTCATCTGGGTTTTTGATAAAGTCGAATTCCTTGACAGTATCATCAAAGCAGATGTTCCAACTCCGCGATGCCTGCTTAAGTCCATAGATGGACTTTAGCAACTTGCACACTTTACCACTGCTCCCACTCTGAATGAATCCCTCTGGATGATCCATATAGACGCACTCTTCCAAATTTCCATTTAGGAAAGCCGTCTTTACGTCCATCTGCCAGATTTCATAATCGTGGAAGGCAGCAATGGCAAGAAGGATCCGAATGGATTTCAGCATAGCCACTGGAGAAAAGGTCTCGTCATAGTCCAAACCAGGTCTTTGACGAAAACCCTTTGAAACAAGTCTAGCTTTATAGGTCTCAACCTGCCCATCTACACCAATCTTCTTTCTGAAGATCCATTTGCAGCCTATGGGTTTTACCCCTTCTGGAGCAAAGTCCAAAGTCCAAACTTTGTTGGTGTACATGGACTCCATCTCGGCCCGCATTGCATCCAGCCATTTTACCGAGTCGCCGCTCTGAATGGCTTGCTGGAAGCTAGTAGGCTCACCATTTTCCATAGTGAAATCCTCTCTATCCCCGTCAATGAGAAAACCGTAGTATCTCTCGGGCGGATGAGACTGCCTAGTACTCCTGCGGAGTGGCGCTGAGATGTCCGGTTCTCTTGAAACTTCTGGTTCCTTTAAGCTTTCAGTAATAGTTTGTGGTTCTGGAATTTCTTCCAGTTCTATTGCGCTCTCACTTATCTGATTTTCTAAAAATTCAGTTTCCAAGAAGTGGGCATGCTGAGAAACAAAAACCTTTTGTTCCTCTGCGGAATAGAAAAGATACCCTCTGGAGTTCTTTAGGTATCCCACAAACTTACACAGTACTGAGCGTGCCTCGAGCTTGTCCGCATGCTGCTTTTTTACAAAAGCTGGACATCCCCATGTCTTAAGGTACTTGAGACAGGGTTTCTTCCCACTTCACATCTGATATGGAGTGGTAGGCACAGTCTTGGTTGGAGCCTTTTTCAAGAGATATGCAGCTGTTTCTAGCGCATAACCCCAGAAAGATCGCGGCAACTCAACCTTACTCATCATGGAACGAACCATATCCAATAGGGTTCGATTCCTCCTTTCCGATACACCGTTGTGTTGTGGTGTGTATGGAGGAGTAAGCTGAGAGAGAATTCCATTCTCTTTTAAGTAGCCCAGAAACTCGGCACTCAAGTATTCACCACCTCGATCAGATCTCAGTGTCTTGATACTTTTGCCTGTTTGTTTTTCAACTTCATTCTTGTATTCCCAAAATTTCTCAAAGGCCTCGGATTTGTGCTTCATCAAGAAGACATGCCCATACTTAGAGAAATCATCTGTGAAAGTAATGAAGTATGAATAACCACTTCGCGCATGTGTAGACATTGGACCACACACATCACTGTGTATGAGTCCCAAGAGCTCGCTCGCTCTTTCTCCGTATCCAGTGAACAGAGTCTTTGTCATCTTTCCCATAAGACAAGATTCACAAGTGGCATAAGACTGATAATCGAACGAATTCAAGTATCCCTCTTTATGTAACTTTGTTAACCGTGTCTCATTAATGTGACCCAGTCTACAATGCCATAAGAAAGCCTGATTTGTTTCCGGAGACTTTCTTTTAAGTGTGTTCTGGACACTGAAGATCTGAGCTTGATTCAATACGTATATTCCGTTTTGTAATGTACCTGACGCAATTAGAACTTGATTTAGGTGGATGTTGACTACATCGCTTACAAAAGTAAAATCATATCCTTCCTTAGAAATTAAGGATACAGATATGATATTACAAGTCGCACCTGGTACATAAAAACAGTTACGCAGAATCAATATCTGCCCAGTTGTCAGTCCTAGATGATATTCCCCTACGGATTCAGCATACATGCTTATTCCGTTAGCAACCCTGAGAGTCATATCACCTTTCTTGATAACCCTACGGTTTCTCAGAGCCTGAAACGAATTACAAATATGAGATCCTGATCCGTTATCCAATACCCAGGAAGTAGGGTTAACTGACATACAGTTCTTTATTACAAACACACCCGAAGCCGAAGCCACAACATGCTTCGAATTCTGGCTACTGGCTATACTAGCCCTGCAATCCTTCTGCCCATGTTCATTCCCGTAACAATAGGGACATTCCTCTTTTACTACATCCATTTCCGAAACTTCTGCCCTTCCCTTTCTTTCTACTTCCCTGGTTTCCTTCAGGGTAGTAGGTAGAGACTGTTGAACTAAGTCAGCATCTGACCCGTTCTTCAACATGGTCTTCAGGTCCGAGAGCTCAAAAGAGCTGGTCTCTGTAAGGACGTTGCCCCCTACAGATGACCCGATAGCCAACCTCGCTGGAAGCAATTCATTCGAGGTCTCATATCTTGCGATACGAGATTGCTCTCCATATAAATCTTTGTTATGGAGGAAGATAGAAACTAAGTCCATCTTCTCGTGCTGCCCCTGGTATGCACCATCAACTGAGGCTAACATGAGGCACTTGGCTTTCGCACATTCCTTTTCCGATGTCCTACGGATATGAATATCCGTGACAGGGGAAGCTGGACCTGAGATGGCAGGGGTTGGATTAGTTAAGGGGTGTCCCAGCTTGTCATGAGCAATGGACATCTTGACAGACCTTTGCCAGTCAGATTCCGTCATTTTATTATCTAGATGTAACCTAGGTGCGGTCACTGGGTCGCTGCAATTAAGAGAGAGAGAAGAAAACACTTAGCATGATGCTCTTGCAAGTTTAGATTGGTTTTTAATTTATCTAAACATGATGGCTCCCACTGTCTCTCGAATCCCTCCTCAAACCATAAAGGAAGAATTAGCCGGGATCAATCTCACCGTACAATACTTGCTTAACCGTTAGCCAGGCCAGTGTCGGTACTTCGAGGGAGGTTTTCCAACGCTTTCGCGAAGTTCCTTAATTAAGTAACCTCTTTTCCCTGTGGGCGTAGCCCCGCTAACACCTTTCTAGACACCTACTAGGTTTATAGCATTGATCGTTAAGTGAGAAAGTTCCCGAGGAGTAGCATATACTCACAGTAGGATCGGGATCCAAATATCATCGCGTGACAAAACTGAAGGAATCCTACTAGAATCATCACACTCCAAATGGTATGCAGCGCTAGCATGTTTCAGTACTTTTGAAACTCCCGATGTGGATTTTTGCCCCATGCTCTTATGACCTTGACGAAGGTCAACAAATCATAAGTCACATGTCAAGTTCTACCCGTCATTGTCCGGGTTAATTTGAACCCACCCGTACATACCCTTGACGAAGGTCAACAAGGTAATACGACTGTCCCAAACCAACGTATCTATCTATGCTTCATATGAACACCCAACAGCTACCAATCACTATGCCTTGACGAAGGTCAACAAACATAGCTTGAATACTATTGAATATCCATACGAAATGACGGAGGGCTACGAATGGTTTTGGCGAAACCGTGAACGCAGTGAACTTGATATAATCGATGGAACGAGATAGCTTTTAAAAGGAGTAGTTCAAGCTCCGCGTTTAAAAAGCTGGTTTTTGAAAAGAACCGAGTGGTTTTGAAAGTGTTCCAACGACTTTTACTTGGTTTATTTTCTTGCATTAATTCCAATGCGTCCCATCATTTAACCCCACCATTGCAGAAAACAACCAAAATATGGTGTACGCTTATACCATCCGCATTCGCCACGGGGTCCCGTCATCACCCGTTAGGTTACTTAACTAACGACAGAGCGGGGGTTGGACTAGCGCGGATGCAAAACATAAGCAACACCTAAATAGATATCATATATAGATATATAGTAATGATAGCCATTACAGATCACAGATGAACACTTTAGATATACTAGGAATCCGCGATTCGTTCGAGCCTGCAACGAAAAGCGGATTACACGGTCGCGATGAATAGCCAAACCCCACCCTAGACCCCTACGGGTGCGGCAAACTACCCGCCAAGTACCCGAAGCGAAGCAACCTCCCTCAACCCGTGAGTAGGCCACTCGGCACTTCGAGATACCCGGTAGTTTGTGCACCCCACCTTGGGTCTATCCTAGGAGCAAAAACAGTAAAAAGAAATTATACAATGACGGCTACAACCCCGACCCGGTTGTGCGGCCATACAAATAATATTGCATCAATTTACAAATTTTACAATGAATGAAAGAAAAAGAAACTCTCATCTCACATCCACCCCGGCTATTCATCCACGACAATCCACCGAGTTCATATACACAAACCAACAAGCATTACAGATCACAGATATGTATAACCCCCACTAATCGACGTATAGCGATTAGCGGACGTTCAATACATATATCACATCACAGATAATATCCATTAGCCAAAGTGTACGGAATATCGATCAAAATACGGATTTTTAACCACCCCAAAAGTCAATTTGCTCTCTGGAAAATCTGGGTAGAAAAAACATGTCTTAAAAATCCCAAAACAGCCAAACTAAAACACTGCACGAAACCCGATCCACTGCCGAGTTAAATCGGCCGCGGAACCGCGGCAATAAGCATGTCATTGCCGTGGAACCGCGGCGGTTTAATCGAATCACTGGATCGTTTTTCTGCAGTGTTTTTACAAAACCCTGAGACGATTTTTCATATATTTTAAATCACTTTATGAGCAATATAAAAATCGACAGAAACTTGAGGTTTTGCGGACGTGTTTTGCGACTTTTTTCCGATCGATATTCTAAATACTTTGATAACTTACTAGTTTATGTTTAGCTAGGCTCCGAGACCACTGTTAGTCTACGTTGCTCATCCCGGTTCTTACGGGGAGGCGGAAACGGCGAAAAACAATAATTTGGAACAAGGCAACTTGGACTCAAAAGCAAGGATCTTGGCTAAACTAGAAACTAGCAAACAAGAAGAGGCTTTAACTACTATGCTGTAGAAAATATACCTCACGGAACCAGTCCTTCGGGTCTTCTCTCCGCTGTCCGACTCGTCCATCCACGCTCCGAGGGTCGATACGGATCTTGGTCACCTCCGCGGCCTTCTTGAGTCGAAGACGATCCACCCGAGAGTTGTACACTAAACTCCACCTCAAGCCGAGGCAACTAGGGCAACGAGATCGCTAATCTAGATGCTCTAGGTTGTGTAGAAGAGAAAGATGGAACTGTTTGTATATGTGGATTCTTTTTCTCTCAATACATGAGATCAAAAGAATTATCAAGAGGAGGAAGATGAAGGAGAAACTTTAGCAACCATGGAGCTTTTCTTTTCTTCTCACTTCAAGAGAGAGAATGAGAAGAGAATAATGAAAAAGATTAACTAAAGCAAATGAACCATGGTTGCAATAATACACCAAAATCATCATTACTAATCCTATCATGATAAAGTTGATGCTATATTGAATTGACCATTTTCATAACTCAAGAATTAAAAAGAAAATCAAGGAAGAGTGCAGACCTCTCTTGAAGGTCAATGGTCAACACGGTCAACGGGTCAACAAAGTCAAGAGAGGTCTAAGTGGTCAAATGGTCAATGCAGTTAGCCATCACATATCTATCACTAAAAGAATTAGTAAACAATGTCTCCGGCTCATAATGGTTTTGACCAAACGAATTGTCAAAACCCTAATGAGCCTGCCACATTACGGTTTTGGCTGAACCAACTGCCAAAACCCTAATGGGCACCTCCTCCTTCATCACTCCTCAAAACTGTGCATACACACCCGCATCCGCATTCCGTAGAATGCGAATGCACAGAAGACAAAACAAATCCATCTGTGCAATACTAGGATCTGGCTTAAACCAAAGCCCACTAGTATTGCCTGCCCGAACAGCATACGTACACAAGTGCACGTAAGTGATCGTAGCCCTGCCGTAAAACCATATGGCCTCTACACGTTTCGCTCAGTGCAGGGAAACTCTCTGTGTGGGACTCTAAAGACTCGACACTACGCTGGCAGTGGGTTTAACCACAGACCGCAAGCGGCACTAGCTGTACGTAACGGTCCCCAGGTAGATGTCGATAAGAAGGCCGATGAGGTAAATCCATCCGAACTCCTCCTGAGCCTGTATGTGACAATCTCCGTACAGTCCGGTCTGTTCGTCTGATACATCGCATAGCGGGTCTAGGGGGCGTGAACGTCAGTCCCCTAATAGCGGTACAAGTCGTATCGGAGTGTAGCCCAGAACACCCTGAGATAACACTGGAAACCTACCAGTATATCTCGCTTGCCCTGGCCAGGGACTACTCGTGTAATGGCTCTCCTAGACATAGCGCGATGTCAACCCCCAATACCGGGAGAGACGAATCCTGTCTAACCGTCACTGCCTCCAAGTGCTTCGGGACTGCACCCAACTACTACCTGTTTGCACGACTCCTTTGAGCCGTGGTAGGGTAGTAATCTAAGTACAGTGGGAACACACTCGAGGCGAAGTGACAGTGTCAAGTCAGCGTACTAAGCTGTACTCATGTCACCTGGGAACTGATAACTGACGATAGGTATAATACCAACCAACAGTCCCCGACGAGTCCTGTCCAGTGTACTCGTAACCTAACGAGCACCCGCATACTATCTCCAGTACGACGTACTGATGGCTGTGGGACAGACCATCTCCCCTGCTGGGATGAGAAGCGCATACGCTAGTCTACTCCGGAGTATCGATGCCCTGTCTCGATAGTCCAACGACTAGGAACCTGTATAAGGATGTGCTTATAGATTACCCAGCCCCCACAAGTGTGACTGCCATCACAACGCTGGTAATCAAGCAAAGATCCTAAGGGCTCCACTAATATGTATATAAGCGATATGCTAAAAGAAACACATGCACATATTGAAGTAGAGACAAACCAAGTAGCATACTACCATTTTGAGCAAGACTGTCAATACAACTGTGAATATCCCAAGCTTCCATTAAGTAATATACAAGCTAGTATGATACAGTAATGGCCTCTAGGGCATATACACTAACACTTTTTGGCCGTATTTCTATCATTCTATCCATGGCCAAAATATCTTTGATGAGAGGATAAGTTTCTTTGTTTTTATGTGAGTCACATGGAAGTTTCTAGAAAGAAGCTTCTAGCTTTGTGTGACTCATGCCTTGCATTTATTGCTTCTTGGATTAAGAAGGATATTTGTTCTTGATATTTTCTTTGTGGTCACCACTTGGGCTAGCCCTCACCCTCTCTTCCCCTTTAAGTGGCCGGCCACTTGAGGAAGCCCCCCTCACTACTTCCACTCTCTCACTTGGTGAGAAATTGATTCATTTCATTTGAGAACAAAATCCAAAGCTCTTTCCTTTTGATCTTTTTCTCACAAGGTAACTTCGATTAACCGTTTATCCATGGTTTTGGATGATGATTGATGATATTTTCCATTGTCGGTATTTAGAAAATTGTATAGAAATCACAACCAAAAACATTTTGACCGCAATCAATAACGGTGTCGAATGTAGCTTTCGTTAGCAAGTGCGGATCGTCCACAGGGATTGTGCGATTCGTTCTTATTTTGTTTTGTTTGAATCGGAACTTTAAAAGAAAAGAAAATCAAAAATGATTCAAGATTTTTATCGATGAGTTTCAAGTATCACTATTCTAATCAAGAATCAAGAAAACGATAAACATCAAGAATCAAGAAAGATAGAATTCCAATTGATTTAGGTTTCAAGATTTGAAGTATAGCTCGTACGAATCGATTCGATAATAGATGTGATGAAGATTCAAGAATACGATTTCTTATCCATTAACAAGTTGATGCTAAATCGATGTAGAATTCATCGAGGATCAAGGATCTTGTGAAGAATTAGGGTTCCTCATCCTATCCTTTGTCCATTCGATGAGTCACATTCACTAGATATCTTCTTGAAAGTCGGATGATCGATCGTTGATCTCTAGATAGTGCGAAAGGAATCAAGAACTATTCGCATCGATCTAGATCATCGATCATTCGATTTTCACGAATTTACAATTGTTATAAGACTTAAGAAAACGTTAAAGATTCGTTAACATCATCATTCTACAATCATTTCGATTCCTCCACGAGCGGAGTTTTATTCAAGCATCATCACGAAGAATACATGTAATAATTGAATACGAATCATAATGCTCGAATTGAAATAAAAGCAAGTTTAAAGAATCTTCACCTTTATTATATCAACAATTTAGTTACAACTCTCAAGAACTATAAGAGGAAGGAACTTTGATCGTCGAATCTAGCGTTGCATCGGCTCCTTGAGTCGTGGATCGGCTTGGATCTCATGCTCCGATGAATGCCGGCTTCGTCTCTAAAGGATGGTTGAAGACTTGCTTTGATTGAACTCCATGGATCTTGAATTTGGTGTTGCTAGATTGATTGGATTATGGTTAGGGTTTGGAACACAAGTTGTCACTAAACTTGTAGAAGAAATGGGAAAGATGAAGGTTGAAGAAGAAGTTAGCTTTCAACAACCAAAGATTGATTAAAGATTAGCCCTTTCAAGAGAGCCTTGGGGTCTTTTTATAGGTTTTCCAAACCCTAGGTCTAGGAATTCAAATTTGAGTTTTCCCTCCAAAAGTTAGTTAGAGGAAGAGGCTTCTAGAAGTAGTTAGTTAGGGGATTAGCTTCTACCCTAAGCTAGGAGGTTAGGGGGAAGGTTCTAGGTCCTTAATAGAGTTTAAGTGAAGCTTGTTAAGGAAGCTAAGAGTGTTTAGTTTGGAACCCTAGGTCTTGCTGATCTGGCAGAATGTTCGAGAGACATCTGGAAAATGTAGTAGCTTGATGAAGTGTACATACTGGGGTAGAAGTTATAGTGCTGAAATGAGGTGCTGACGTGTCCAAGCCGCCGCGGGTCCGCGGCTCAAGGCGGCTCCGGCCGCGGTTCCGCGGTCAAGTTGATGGCTTGAGGCTTGAGACTTCATATACTTCTTTTTGTTGTCTTCAGGTGTACTTTTTGATATGTTGAATCTTTTAATGCCTTTTTGATCATTGCCAGATTCCAATTCCTTGAGTTGGCGTATTTTTAGCAGTCTTGTTTTGTAATTTTGACCGATCTGCTGTAATGTCCTGCACAGACTTCGAAACACAAGTTGCGATATATAGGAATGATGCCGTGCTATGAAATGCAGTCAATTTCCCTTATAGTGCCGGTTTTAAAGTCTAACACCTGCAATCTGATATTTTATGACTGTTTTGCTAATATGTGCAATATGAATGCCGAACACTTCTAGATGAGTGCAAATGATAGGAAAATTGCCGTGTTAAAAATGCATTATTTTCGACTGATCAAATTCCTCCAAACTTATTTTCGATCGTCTCAAGCGAACTTTTTATTAAAAAGAGAAGGAGAAAATAAAGAAAGAGAAAAACTAACTAGCACACTTTCGTAAGCAACACGATTGCACTGAGCACGTGCAACAAGCCTTTAAACCTCTAGGTGTCCCTAGTAGGAGGAGTGTTGTCTCCTGAGGGTTTTCAGTGGATTGCACCCACAAAATCCAATAATAAAAGGAAGATCATGAATATTACATTTAAAGACAAGAATTGTAAAAGAAAAGCCTTGAAAATTAGGGTTTCCAACTAAGCTAGCTTTTCGGTTGTCATGAGCCCTATCTTAATGGTCATGAAAAGATGTCAGAAATCACGTCCTCCCTCAATAAAACATCGTCTTATTCTTCATTCCTATCTTTCTTCAAAACATCGATCATATTACCCTACGTGTGTGTAAAGGACATCCCTACACCCGGAGAATTCAATTCAAGCTATCATACTCTTGCCCATCAGCCTCAGTACTTTTTGATTAATGAATATTTAAATGAATTTGCTCACACACTTTCATGCGACCGTTAATACTTCTTGAGGTACTAACCGACCGATTACTCATGTGCTTGCTTATTTGGTGTATTTTCCTCGTCTTGCACCACCTAAGGCATAGCAGTGACTCCCAGACCAGTTGACCTTAGGGCACTAGGTGAAGAGGCACCCTCGCTATATATTTTTTTATTGCCCTCGGTGATAACAAAACCAGTGTCCATTTTTCTCACCACTTTATATATT
Source organism: Agapanthus africanus (assembly GCA_030015575.1). Taxonomy (NCBI): domain Eukaryota; kingdom Viridiplantae; phylum Streptophyta; class Magnoliopsida; order Asparagales; family Amaryllidaceae; genus Agapanthus; species Agapanthus africanus. The sequence goes on from CM057338.1 coordinate 787,678,229, forward strand.
TTTTATTCACTTTTTCTTTTTATTTCCTTCATACTTTCGGGTTTAAGACAAGAGCATTTCAAGGTATCCTCTACTATCCCAGGCTTCAAGACGTGTGTAAGTGCGAATAGCAGGATATCAACGTTCAAAATGTCTGGCTTTCCAGAATAGAAACTATTTTTCAGACTTATTTTTATCCTCAGATTAGTGACGTCCTTCATCTTACTAACCTTTGGGACAACGGCTCATAACTACTTATTACTAGTTCGTATAAGAAAACTTCTAATTTTCTTAGTTTTCTTAAATTTTTCTAATCTCATGGATGTAATTTTTCGCTATCTAATCTTTTATTATCTTATTTATGTACAAAAATATTTTTTATCTTTTTGAAAATTTTTAAATTTTTATAGGTTTTCAAAAATGTTTTGTGCTTATGCAAATGATGCAAAAATAAGCACAAACCTCCCCCAAACTTGTTTTCAACAGTGTCCTCACTGTTGCCTTCTGCTAAATCTCGAAAAACCTGTAAGCTTGGGAGGAATTTATTAGTGGGGGCAAAATATTTAAGTGAAGAACCTCCCCCAAACTTATTTTTGGCTCAAAATTTTGTAAAATTTTTCTTTTCAAGAGCCCGATTAATGCCCCCCCCAAACTTGAGTTATGCAATGTTAATCTTTGAAAATCATATGAGGGGGTCAAAAATCAATGGTCGATGCCAAGCTTTGCAAAGACCGTACGTCAACACCAACCATTCGAAAATTTTATCAATGCAGTGCTCTGGTTGGTGGAAGAAGAAGTGGGGAAAGGGTAAGGGGTGGAATAGAACGTGTGTACGTCTCATTTTGGAAAGACGATGCAGTGAATGTGATGGATTGCTCACATTCTTTTTACAATTCAGAAGAAGGGGTGGAGGTTCAATTTCATTGATTGGGAGATGATTCATCTCAACACCCGTGTCATTCAAAAATGCGAGTTCTTCAGCGAAGATTTCCTCAAAAGTTCCATCAATACCCCGATGAATAATATCATCACAAAGTGCGGGGTAATCTTCAGACTCTAAGAACAGTTCATAATCCGTGTTAATTGTTGACCCGGACATCTCGGTGGAAGAGTCTGTATGTGTATGATACATAGTTGGGTCAAACAATAACATATGAAAAGAGTCAAGATCGGTATCAGGAGGATCATCAAATTCGCGGCTGTCAACATCCATTAAGTCGACAGAACAGACCTGAGCAGTAGGTTCAGTGGGTACACTTCCCAACTTATAAATGTTCAGCTCTATTGACCTATTCCCGAAAGATAGGGTCATAGAACCATTACGACAGTTGATGATAGCGTTGGAAGTGGCCAAAAAGGGGCGACCTAAAATCACCGGAATTTGATTCCGTGGGTTCGCTACAGGCTGTGTATCAATTACAATAAAATCCACAGGGAATATAAATTCCCCGAATTTTATTAACACATCCTCCAGTTCACCCCTAGGTTTGGTGATTGATCGGTCAGCCATCTGGAGAGTGCAATGGGTTGGCTTCAACTCTCCGATCCCTAACTGCTCATAGACTGAGAATGGAAGCAAGTTAACACTAGCGCCAAGGTCTAGTAGAGCACGGTTGATGTGTTTTTCCCCGATAGAAATAGAAATAGTAGGATAGCCAGGATCCTTACGTTTCCTCCGTAATTGTTGGGGAAAGGCTGTGTCTACTGTTTTTGCTATGAATATCTTCTTGGGCACTTGAGTCTTCCTCTTCCTAGTACACAAGTTCTTAAGAGTTTTCGCATAGGACGGAACTTGTTGGATGGCATCTAGGAGAGGGATGTTGATGTTAACTTGCTTTAAAATGTCCATAATCTTTTCCATATGTGGACTCGATATGTTTGCCCTTAACCGATTAGGATAAGGTGTTTTAGCAATAAGCGCTGGGTCCATCATAGGAGAAGGAAGTGTGTGTGGACCCGATCCCAAACTAGAAGTGGGGATCGTCCGTGGAGAAGTACAAGGAATGGGCTGAGGTTGCGAGCCTTTTGGGAAATGAAGAATAGGCTTGCAAGAAGGTGGTGGGGTAGAAGAACTGGGGTCAGAATTAGAAGTGTGTGTGTGAGGAAAGGTCTCAGCCGGGGTGTTATTGATTGATTTATCAGTATCATCAAACTCTTCCCCAACGTGGTTGTCAAGCACTCTTCCAGATCTCAATGTGATTACATCCACATGATGTGAATAGCCAGGATTGGGTAAAGGTTGAGCTGAAAGTTTCCCTTTCTCTCTTGCACTCATTTCGGCTTTTAGTTGTGCAATTTGTGCTTCCATCGATTTGATATTCTCATTTTGAGAGACAATGATCCTTATTACATTCTCGACGGAAGATTGCAAACTTGCCGTCCCTTGGATGGATTGTTTCATGAAAGTATCCAAGGTTTGTGCTAGTGCAGAGGTGTTATCTATACCGGTCAATAAAGAGTTTTCATGTGGTGCAAAAGTGTTGGCCGGATTTTGGAAGTTTTGTGCTTGGAAGGGGTGCTGACTTAATGAAAGTGGTGGCGGCTGTTGTGGTGGAGGGACCCTCTGGAAATTGCGTTGGGTTGGAACCGTGTTTTGAGATTGTGATTGGTTCCAAGCAAAGTTAGGGTGATTCCTCCAACCCTGATTATATGTGGAAGAAAATGGATCGTTTCTAGGTCTTTGAAAGGCAGAATTGATATGATCTTGAAACGGAGAATTTTGTGGACATTCTTCCGTCAAATGAGAAGGATCAGAACAGCATCCACATACAGTTTTGGAGAGTGACATTTGACTTAGGGCGGCGGCTAAAAATTTGTTTTCTATAGTCTCGAGTTTCTTTTGCATAGCTGAAATTTCAGCTCTAACTCCTATGGAAACTTCCGATTGGTTAATGCCAGCCCTAGACGATTGACTCACACTCTCCCACTGTAAAGACTTTTCAGCGAAATCTTCTAAAAATTTCCAGGCTTCCCCATCATCTTTGGTCATGAAATTGCCCTGACACATTAATTCAAGGGTCTGTCTTGTGTTAGGATTAATGCCCTCATAAATGATTCGGCACAGTTCCCATTTGGGGATTCCGTGATGAGGACATTGGACTAACAGATCCTTAAAGCGTTCAAGACATTGTAAAAATGTTTCATTTGGAACCTGGGTGAATTGATATATTTCGCTATGGACTCGAGCTATCTTTTGATGTGGGTAGAATTTCTTTAGGAATGCTTTGACGAATTCTTCCCAGTTTGAAATGGAATGTGCGGTTGTGTTATACAGCCACTTCTCGGCTATATCGCACAAGGTGAATGGGAGAAGACGTAGACGCATAGCATCCATAGAAAGCTGTGAGGTACCCATCATTGCGCATACATTTTCAAATTTGGTGATAAAGGAATATGCGTCTTCAGACTCGAGACCGTGAAATTTTGGTAGAAGGTTGATGTATTGGGGTTTAATCTGAAAATTTTCCCCGTTGGCTGATGGAATGGAAAGACAGGTGGAAAGGGGACCTCGTGTAGGATAGCACCTCTCTTGGAGAGAGATGCGAGGTGGATTCTGCGCACCAACGGACGGCGGCAGGGCAGTGGAAAAGAAGTTCGATGGAGTCGGATCCATCAATGTGGGTGTGGTGGTGGGTAAAGAAAAGGTAAATGTAGAAATACCGACTTTTGGGTCGATCAAAGGGACGCGGACTTAACGGGCACTAGAATCCCGTGTCCAGCCTATCTTGCACTAAAAAGGGTTAGTACAAGTGGCAGCGTGAATTTATAATTAGGGGAGAATGAATGAATGAATGCGGTGTTTGTTTTGAAAATTGGACGGATTTTTGAAAAAATGATGCAACACAACAAATGCAACAAGCAATACCCTAAAAATCTATGGTCACCTAGGTCAAAGCTCTAGACCGCTCCTAACTGCCAAAAGACAAGTCGTAGGATAGAATCCTCCACTGCCTCTTTGTCCCCCTGTGGCCAGGTAAGTGCTAGGTAAGTGGGAAGGTACTCCACTACGTAAGTAGTGGGCCTAATTAATAACCACTAGCCTTCAACACACTTGCCTTAGACACCACAAGAAAACGCAGATAAGCAATGAATTACCCACGGCCTTCTCTTGTCCTAAGTGAGCGCGACGGTCCTTAGAGTCATCTCTAGATATTTTTTAGTTAATGAGGGTAATGCGGATGCAAGTTTGTGATTTTTGGGGCTTAGAAAGGGTAATGAACTCCCCACCTAATATGGATTTGGTCGTGCCCCTTAATATCCATATTAATTATGCAAACAACCACAAGATCAAAACAAACACAATTTAATTTTGCTTTTTGCGCGGCGCTGCGATTTTTGCAAAGAAACCTGCACAAAATGTTATTTGGAGTAGATGGGGAGGAGATAAGAAAGTGAGAGAGTTTACAGAGCAAATTTGGTTGATTGATGACATCACCACGCGGCGGATCTGCGGCAAATGCTTGCTAATTCCGCGGAATCGCGGTCCTATGAAGAGATCACTGCTCTGAAATTTTTGGTACTGTTCCTCTTGAACTCCTCAGCTCTCTGGAAATTTCAGAAAAATTTTTATCCAGCTCCAATGATCCCAGATTTCCTCACAACAATCACAACAACTCGTATTAGTGTTTGCGCGAATTTTGATCTAAAAATTTAGAAGGAATAAACTTTTCAACTCAAATTTCAAAATACGAACAATTAGCGCACTATCTCCGGCAACGGCGCCATTTGATTGATGATATTTTCCATTGTCGGTATTTAGAAAATTGTATAGAAATCACAACCAAAAATATTTTGACCGCACTCAATAACGGTGTCGAATGTAGCTTTCGTTAGCAAGTGCGGATCGTCCACAGGGATTGTGCGATTCGTTCTTATTTTATTTTGTTTGAATCGAAACTTTAATAGAAAAGAAAATCAAAAATGATTCAAGATTTTTATCGATGAGTTTCAAGTATCACTATTCTAATCAAGAATCAAGAAAACGATAAACATCAAGAATCAAGAAAGATAGAATTCCAATTGATTTAGGTTTCAAGATTTGAAGTATAGCTCGTACGAATCGATTCGATAGTAGATGTGATGAAGATTCAAGAATACGATTTCTTATCCATTAACAAGTTGATGCTAAATCGATGTAGAATTCATCAAGGATCAAGGATCTTGTGAAGAATTAGGGTTCCTCATCCTATCCTTTGTCCATTCGATGAATCACATTCACTAGATATCTTCTTGAAAGTCGGATGATCGATCGTTGATCTCTAGATAGTGCGAAAGGAATCAAGAACTATTCACATCGATCTAGATCATCGATCATTCGATTTTCACGAATTTACAATTGTTATAAGACTTAAGAAAACGTTAAAGATTCGTTAACATCATCATTCTACAATCGTTTCGATTCCTCCACGAGCGGAGTTTTATTCAAGCATCATCACGAAGAATACATGCAATAATTGAATACGAATCATAATGCTCGAATTGAAATAAAAGCAAGTTTAAAGAATCTTCACCTTTATTATATCAACAATTTAGTTACAACTCTCAAGAACTACAAGAGGATGGAACTTTGATTGTCGAATCTAGCGTTGCATCGGTTCCTTGAGTCGTGGATTGGCTTGGATCTCGTACTCCGATGAATGCCGGCTTCGCCTCTAAAGGATGGTTGAAGACTTGCTTTGCTTGAACTCCATGGATCTTGAATTTGGTGTTGCTAGATTGATTGGATTAGGGTTAGGGTTTGGAACACAAGTTTTGTCACTAAACTTGTGGAAGAAATGGGAAAGATGAAGGTTGAAGAAGAAGTTAGCTTTCAACAACCAAAGATTGATTAAAGATTAGCCCTTTCAAGAGAGCCTTGGGGTCTTTTTATAGGTTTTCCAAACCCTAGGTCTAGGAATTCAAATTTGAGTTTTCCCTCTAAAATTTAGTTAGAGGAAGAGGCTTCTAGAAGTAGTTAGTTAGGGGATTAGCTTCTACCCTAAGCTAGGAGGTTAGGGGGAAGGTTCTAGGTCTTTAATAGAGTTTAAGTGAAACTTGTTAAGGAAGCTAAGAGTGTTTAGTTTGCAACCCTAGGTCTTGCTGGTCTGGCAGAATGTTCGAGAGACATCTGGAAAATGTAGTAGCTTGATGAAGTGTACACACTGGGGTAGAAGTTATAGTGCTGAAATAAGGTGCTGACGTGTCCAAGCCGCCGCGGGTCCGAGGCTCAAGGCGGCTCCGGCCGCGGTTCCGCGGCCAAGTTGATGGCTTGAGGCTTGAGACTTCATATACTTCTTTTTGTTGTCTTCAGGTGTACTTTTTGATATGTTGAATCTTTTAATGCCTTTTTTATCATTGCCAGATTCTAATTCCTTGAGTTGGCGTAATTTTAGCAGTCTTGTTTTATAATTTTGACCGATCTTCTGTAATGTCCTGCACAGACTTCGAAACACAAGTTGCGATATATAGGAATGATGCCGTGCTATGAAATGCAGTCAATTTCCCTTATAGTGCCGGTTTTAAAGTTTAACACCTGCAATCTGATATTTTACGACTGTTTTGCTAATATGTGCAATATGAATGCCGAACACTTCTAGATGAGTGCAAATGATAGGGAAATTGCCGTGTTAAAAATGCATTATTTTCGACTGATCAGATGACACGAGACAAAGTATTCTACTCATTCTCTACTTCATCATGGTCATCTCTTTTAGCAGACTTGATGACCGAGTTGCCTCAGTATAGTGGCGGGAGCCTGTTTAAAGATCCGTTGACGTGGTGCCACCTCGATGAGGAGACGAAAAATCGGAGTTGCCGCGAGGAGCGTGGAATGATAGCTAAAGACCGAAGGATTCGGATCGATCGGTATAGCCTTTCTACCTCTTTACAGTTTGTTGGTTTAGCGTTAATGGTAAGATCCGGGTTATAGTATGCGATAGCGCCAGTTATAAAAGTTTTTGTTCCGCGTTTGGCGTCAGAATGACGGCCGGGGCGCTATCGTAGACTTACAGTTTCATACTTTAGTTCATGCAAAACCAAACTTAAGTGTTGAATTGTGAATTTTTGTTTTAAAAAGTGTTTAATTTGAGCTATATTGCAAACTAGAATTTCGGGTTAATGAAAGTTGTGAGATTAAAAATATGGTTTTGGTTTGTGTGACTTGGTTAAGGTAATTTGTGAGTATTGTGACAACTAGTTTGCTAAATAATCAAGACTTGTAGTAAAACGGTTAACGACCCCCTTTATTAGACTTTTTGGAAATAAACCGATTTGATCTATTTATTAGTTTTGATGATTTGCATCCTATTTCATAGATTTTTAGTGAGTTGTAAGACGATGATTGGTACATTTGGTGTTTTTCTCGATAGTTTGACGTTTGTACATCGACATCGAGGGTTGGTTTGGCTATTCTTGCCTGCGTAGGATAGGTTTTGATCTATGCGTGATACGTGTGCCGATTTGGTTTTCGTATGCCGTTTCTATTTCGAATTGGGTTTTTATGCGATACGATACGTTGTGACATGTAGATACCCCATGTGGACTTCGAGACGACAAGCAAGCGCGTGGCGACATCGGCACCGGCGAGCGAAGATCAGATGAGTAGATTTATATCTACGGGGAGAAGTCGGGTGGATGGCGTATAGCACCCCCGCAGTTCATGGTATATTTATGATATATAATTGGATATATATGTGGTTTATGATCCGTGGGTGATTATCAAGTTATGATTATGTGTTTATGGTTAGTTTGGTGTTATTAGAAGGGACCTAGCATTGCTTCTTAGTCGTGAAACCTAGAATAGGTTTACACCCACACGCACACACCTGCATTTATTTTATTACCTGTGCGTATATGGGGATATGTATATATAAATATACACATGGGTATGGGACTGTGTGTGTATGTGTGTGTGTGTGTGTACGTATACATATACACGGATTATGAGGATAGTACTTGGGATTGGAGATGAGTCGATGAGATTGGGCTTGAGGCCGTGAGTTCGGTGATGTGACAGGGTTCGTATTCGAGTTACGACGTGTTATGTTTAGCGGGTCCTTTAGGCGTGGTGTTTTCATACACACACATGCATACATAGATGGTATCAGTTTTTTACTAGACAGAGATCAGTACACCGGATCATGATTTTTGATAAAGAAGATACCAGATGAATAATGTGATGAATGGGATATTTGCCCCATACCCTAATTTGGGATGCCGTACGATGGATTTACCGTACGAGATATTGATGATAGATCGGCACTCTTGACTCGAGGATGTCATATTAGATGATGTATCGTATGACATATTATTGAGGCAGGATCACCGACTATATATATATATATATACATATATATATATATATATATCGACTCAGATTTAGGTGGTTTCCATATCCCTTTCGATTGGTTGTTAGTTAGACCTGTAGTTTACCTAGTAGATGTCAGACTGGACCTGAGTCATACCTATTTCCAAAACTAACGAATCGTGAGGATTTTAAAGACATGTCAAGGGATACTACGGATATTTCAAAAGACGTACCTTTTTTTAAAAACACCGTAGCCCTTATTTTCAAAACGCCACGATTCATACTATTTCAAACGGCAAATCAGTATAACACAGGTGGAGCGATGTAGATTCCTTATTGTTACGGTATCATTCCTGTTCCGCATATTATCTTTGCAATTGCCATTCATTGCCATTTATCATGTTGTTATCGTCTCGGTGCATGTTTATTGTGTACTTAGTGATTATGAACCATGCTGTCAGGACACCAGCACCATTACCGATGATGCGTATGTTTCACTTACACTTACTTGCCGGCTCACACACATCATCATCGGTAATTGCCATGTCACGTACACTTTAGAAAATACTATTTCATTGACATAGCTTGCTAACTGATAGTTGCTACATGTTATAGCTTTCATATGGTAGTTTAATTATTGCATGATATCAGATGCATCCATATATTCATTGGTTATGTGGTATTATGGAGATTTATGCCGGTTTTCATTGTTATTGACATGGTGACTTGATGATTTCGGATTCTTCTTGATATTTTATGGATTTGGAAACCGCATGTGAAAGTTTTGTAAACTGATGAACCATTTTAAAGAGAGAGAAATGCGGTTTTCCTTAATATGTTGAGTATCGTCCACCATGATATTTTCTCGGTTCTGAGATGTTTTCGAGACCCAATTCGAGGAGTTGGATGAGCCGTCTCGGGTACATGGTTGACCCGGTATGGTACCCCAGGACAAGAAGTTCGAGTAGTAGACGATGAGCCTGGCAGGGGCAGACTGCCTACCGGTGATTTTACCTGGCGCGGCGGATATCCAGAGGATACCGTTCGTGGTCGTGAGATTGATGATATGGGCCGATCCGGACTGACGGAGCTTGAGGTTTTTAGATATTGAGATTTTGAGATTTGAGACACTGAGATATTGAGATTAGTGTTTTGTGTCGATGCTTGACAGGGATTCTATGTTGATTTCACTGATGATATCTCAATTTATATACATACAGAAATCTTATTGATTAAAGAAAAACAGTTCTTCGATTCATGATGTACTCTATTCTCATTACATGCATTGCACATCATTTTTGTGACATATTGTTACCTGACATTTGTACATCACATTCGTGGCATGTTGTTACCTGAGGCACTGACACGAGTACTTGGTATTACACTTAGGGATAGATGTTTACCCTTACCATTATATTATGCTTCAGGCTATATTGTTATTTTGAGGATATTACTGATCGTATGACCTAGAATTGCGTTATACATGCGATTTCTGTTGGTAGATGTTTTCTACTCACGAGTTGGCAACTCACCCCCGTTGTGCCACAGTTCCTTGTAGGTTTTGCCGTACAGGTTTTGTTGCGGCTTTGCTGACACACTGTTCCTTCCGGGTGATTGCTTTGGTAGGTGGGTTCTTTGCATCAGGACCACCATTGTTTATTTATTATTTCAGTTGTATCTAGAAACTCCATCAACCAGATTGTATATTTGATAGAGATAAAAACCAGACTTGTTATTCTTTCGACCTTAGGGTCGCGCATTGTATTATTATGGTTTTCATGCTGATTTTGGGTTTTCTTTTGAGTTTTGATCCTCGCCCTACGGCGTTGTATATTATATTGCTTGTGTGGTTGTGACCGTCGATTGACGAAGAGCTAGCTCCCGCTTGGGGATGCCTTTTTATTTATTTCGTATACTATTCATGTTGTATCCCTTTTGGGGCCAGTATACAAAGGAGACTCTGCCGAAATTTTCAGAAAATACTTGAGATTTTAAAAATATACACTTCGGCCTATGTTGTTAAAACTATTTTTTTTAAATTGATTTTTCCTTCACTCTACGGCTTCTATGGTTTTGATTTCAGGGTTTTGGCTTACTTAGATTACGTACGCCTCGAGACGTTTCGTAATTTAAGTGCCGGTCATGTTCCGTACTTTTCGGGTCGTGACACCTTGACAATGTTTAGCAGTTCGAACGAACTTCGAACGCCACATTTTGTATCCCGCTGAAATTTCGAAGTGTTGTAATTTTCCCTAGTTGATTGTATTCGTAAAATCGTGCAAGTATCCCTATGGCCCCTCTAGAAGAATATAATAACCTTAACTCGATTCTATACCCACGGAACCGTGATTGAACCCTATGGTTTGCCGTAGTTCCGTAGTGCCATAGGTGAGGCATTAGTTAACCCCTTCTACGGCCGGTCCATAGACACTGTGGCACGGTATTTGAGTATTTTAACTTTGCTCAAGTGTTGAGCTCTCGGGGTAATTTGTGGGTGTATGTTGATTCGATCGAAACGTTAAACATCGTCTTGTTATATCTGAATGTGATACAATATGTGGAAATCACATTGTTAGGCATGAAATCCGTAATATGTGATATTTCATGTTTACGATGTCTAAGGTGACTGTGGATTCCAAATGTTGTAGTTTTTCACTTTTCTTTTCTGCGACCGTAAGTGTAGTATGTGGTGTATCGCCGGATTCGTTGCTATACATCAACGACAATCGGGATACGCATACTTGCTTACGTTGATGATATGAGATATTATGTGTTGCTGTGATATGTTATATTGGATCATCGTGTTTTAAATAGCCGGGGGTTTTATGTGAGATGAGGGTTTTTATTTTCATTCATGTAAAATTCATTGTATGTAATATTCTTTTATTGGGGCACTTCCAGGTTGAGGATGATGTCACCATTGTATATTATTTACTTTTCCGCATTAGGATAAACCCAAGGAGGGGAGCTCAAGTGACCGGGTTCCAGGGTTCAGTGGGAGGCCATCTCGAGGAGTCGAGACCGGGTTTCCTAAACTTTAGAATTGGCAGGGTCACTTGCCGCTCTCGTAGGGGTCTAGGGGTATGGGTTTGGCTATTCATCGTGGCCGTGGATCCGTGTTTTATACAGGCTCAAAATAAAACACGGACCTCCTAGTATATCCAATATTTCATATGATTCTTCTGCTGCTGATATACTTTGATGTGATCATATTATATGTGTGAGACAAATTATTTATTATTGTATATATATGATATATAATAAACGTTGCTTATGTTTTACACACGCGCTAGTCCCGTCCCGGTATGCCGTTAGTTAAGTAACCTAACTGTGCATAACGGGACACTGTGGCGAATGCCGATGGCAGAAGCGTACGTTGTATTTTCATTTCTTCTGTGATGCTTAGGAAGCATAAATGATGGGATTCATTAATGAGATTAATAAAAGAAAAAGAAACCTAAAATATGTTGTAGAATCAAATTTTATAAAAAGGTTAGCTCTAGTTTTTGCTATGCATAGCGGTATTCCTTGTAGAATATCCAGCACCTTATTCGATAAGGAAAGAGCCGAGATCCCTTCACCGGGAGTGACCTCTTTAGCGAAACTAGCAGATATTACAAACTCACGGTTTAGTTTTTGATTGCTTCTATAGTTCTTAGTTTGCATAGCGGTATTTTTTGAAACATCCTGCACCATATTCGATAAGGAAAGAGCCGAGATCCCTTCGCCGAGAGTGACCTCTTTAGCAAAACTAGAAAATGCCTCAAAAACACTCCTTTTCAAAAATCACTTGTTTCTACAACGATATAAAGTTCATTACGCTCATGGTTTTCTGAAAAACCTGCGTAGCCCTCCGTCATTTCAGATAAAGATTATTTAGTATTCGTGCTGCGTTTGTTGACCTCTGTCATGGCGTAGTGTGCGGTAGCTGATTAGTACTTATCTGTAAAACTTGAGATAAGATTGGATTAGGGTAGTCGTACGACCTTGTTGAACTCTGTTAAAGGTCGTGCGGGTGGGTTTGATTCAATCAAGAAATGATGGGTTGAACTTGACCAGTGCACTATGGTTTATTAACATCTGTCAAGGTCATAGCACGCTAGGGGCAAAAGTATTATCGGGAATTTCAAGTGTTGAAATTTGCAATGAGATTGCATACCTTCTACAAGATAGTTGGATCCTGATACCCATGTTGGAGATAGTGCCCTCAGAGTCAATTATTAGGTCACAGGTACGTGATTGTAATGATTGAGGGAGGACCTATCCCGGTAGGACAGTCTTACTCGAGATGATAGTATGCTATCTGGTTTACCTTTATCATCGTGTACTGCTTTAGGTGACATGACACGTCGCTATTACACGTTGATAGAACCCCTAGGATTCTTGCTTGACCACCAGCAGTATGAGGGCGATCATATAAGTGGGAGCTGGGGGTCTATAAGCTTATCCTTAAAAGGTCCCTAGTCGTGGGAGTTTCGAGACTGGGCATCGATACTCCATTAGTAGACTAGTGTATACAGTCGAGACCCCGACGAGGGGCGGTGGCCGGTCTCACAAGCTACTGGTGTCAGTTGGATCACCTAAGATGTATACAGGTGCTCATTGGGTTATGAGTACACCGGACAGGACTCGCCGGGAACATGCTAGTTGGTCATATACCAGATGTCAGATGGCAGTTCCCTGGTGACATGTGTGCAGGTTAGTTCATCGACCTGGGGATCGTCATTTGTCTCGTGTGAGTTCCCACTGTACTTTGATTACTACCCTACCACGGCTCAAAGGAGTCGTGCAAACAGGTTTTAGTTGGGTACAGTCCCGAGCCACATGGAGGCAGTGAGCGTATCTTCAGGGGTTCGTCTCTCCCGGTATTGGGGGTGAGGTCGTGCTGTGTCTAGGAGAGCCATTACACAAAGCCCTCGGCCGAGGCAAGGAGATTTACTGGTAGGTATTCCAGTAGTATCTCAGGGTGTTCTGGGCTACACTCCGACACGACTTGTACCGCTTTTGGGGGTCTGACTTTTACCAACCCCCTAGGCCCGCCATGCGATGCTCATAGACGAACGGACCGGACTGCACGGATATTGTCACTGACAGGCTCAGTTGGGTGTCGGGGTGAGCTTCCTCATCGACGTTCCATTTGGTCAGTACATGGTAGCCCGTCACGTATTGGCTTATACCTCTGACGTGCTAGTGGTTAAATCCACAACCAGGGTGTTGACGAGTCTTTAGAGTCCACCACACTTACAGTTACTCAGCTTTCGGGCGAAAGGTTGTAGAGGCCGTATGGAGATATGGCAAGGTCCGATCAGATACGTGCGGTATTGCACGGATCAGGATCGGACAGTTTGTACTATAGGCCGTATAGTAATATAGCAGGGTTCGATCAGATACGTGCAGTATTGCACGGATCAGGATCGAACAGATTTTACTAGCCGGCTTTGGTATAAGCCGGATCCTAGTATAGTACAGTGTAGACTTTGTCTCATTGCATTTGTATTTCGGTCGAAATACAGATGCGGGTGTGTATGCACAGTATCGGGGTTTTCCTGTAATTTATTACAGGACCAGTTTTCTGGAGTTGCCTGTTTGCTTTCCGTTTCGGCCAATTTCCATTGTTCCGTTCATTGGCCGAAGATTGGTGGAGGAGGGCTTATTTGCATTGTTGCAAATAAGCATTTGTGGAGGGGTTCTTTGCATATTATCATGTCATGATACTTGTCCCATCATTTGACTTCATATCTTCATGATGGCTTGACTTTATGTAACCATCATGGTTGTTGATTTCTTGTTTTGGAGTGAGGGTTATAGTTGTGATCATTTGTTTCTCCATCATTACTCTTTTTCCACCCACCCCCTTGTTTGTTCTCTCTCTCTCTCCAATCACACATGAAGGGGGGGGGGGGCCGGCCATTCCTTGGAGGGAATGGGATTAATTTCATTTGATGTGTGGAGAAAAATATGATACATTCCTTCTTGAGTATGCTCCATTTTTCTCACCTCTCTCCAAGCTCTCTTTTCCTTCACCAATGGCAATTCCACAAACCCCAAAAATGAGACTTGCTCACTACATATTCTACAACGAACCTTGGGCACGTCGAGTAGCCGGCTTCGTGCCCGAGTTGCCTCGGCATTGAGGTGGGAGCCCGTAAACGATGTAGGCAACGTGGTGCACTTCCGGCGACGAGGAGGAGACGGACGGAGATCCCGTGAGGAGATCGGATTGGAGATGAAGACCGGAGGACTTGGATCGTCGGTATATCTCTAACCCATCTTCTAGTTAGCTTGGACTTGTTAATGGTTACGATCCGGGTGTTTAGTGCGCGGTGGTGCCGGTTTGCTAAGTCCGCAAAATTTAAGTTTACCACCGTTTCCGCATTCCGGCGTCGGATTGACGGCCGGGGCGCCGCCGTGCACTTACAGTGGTATCAGAGCCTCGCCATTAACTTAGTCTAGCTTTGTGTAATGTGTTTGCATTTCCGATCGATCAAAAAGTCCAAAAACCCGTATTTTGTCGCATCAGTTTTCTGTTGGAAATTTTTAGTGTCTAAAAATTTTTCAGGTTGTCTCAGAGTGATGCGCAGGGAGTTCTAAGACTACTGAAAAAATTTGGTAAAGTGATCCTACTATTCGACCGCGGAAGGGCGGCTTTATCCCCTCATTGGCCGCGCTTCCGCCGCGGAAATGAGGTTTCACTTCACCAATTTCTTTAAGTGGGCTTGTGGGCTTATTTTAGGGGTTTTGGGAAATTAAAATTGGGCTAATTGTTTCTGTGAGTGCTACAGTTTTCTTTGGGGCCCTCTTGTTAATTGTTTGATCAATCGGAAAATTTTAAACACATTTTTCACAGTATTTACATTATATCTGCGACCGTGAATGTCACTCGATCGGTAAATCCGGTCTAACTGCTATAGCCCGGTTAGACGGATTTGCGAACGTGACTTTCACATTGATGTTCTATGTATTTGCTGTGATGTTGCGGATAGGTTGTGGGGGATAGCCTGGATGCAATGCTAGTACAGTTTTTGTGGTATTATGTACATTTGATATTGCGGGGGGAGCGTCCGACATGTGGACTGCCGTCACTGCCTGTTTGTATTATTATTTTGGGGCACGGCCAGGTTGCGGTCGATGTACCCGGTGTATGTATATTTTACTTTCTGTACTAGGATTACCCCGCGGAGGGGTGCACGGATAGCCGGGTTCTGGAGGGCAACAAGCCCGCATCTCATGGCATTGAGACGGAGGGGGCTTCACTCTAGGATTGGCGGGCTATTCGCCGCACTCGTAGGGGGTAGAGGTTGACCCAGGAGGGGTGCCCAAGTTACCGGATTCCGTGAAGTGCTGGGTGGTCCATTCACGGCGCTGAAGGGGGCTGCCTCGCTTCAGGTTTTGGCGGGTGACTTGCCGCACCCGTAGGGGTCTAGGATTTCATTGCACAGGCTATCCACACGACCAGGGGAACGTCGGGTTTCAGTAGTGGCTCTGTGAATCCCGGGGATCCCAGATATCTGTATTGTTTCTGTGATGCTGTTCATTCTCTGTGATGTTGCATTTCTTTCACGCCTTGAGCGAAATACTATATATTGGTATATATATTAGTAGATGTTGTATATGTTTTGCATCCGCGCTAGTCCAGTCCCCGCTCTGTCGTTAGTTAGCTAACCTAACGGGTAATGACGGGACCCAGTGGCGAATGCGGATGGCATATACGTACATCAGTATATTTTCGTTCTTTTTGGTGTGATCAATTGATGGGACTGCATTGATTCGGATCAATGCAAGTTTAAAAAAAAACCTAATCTGATGTTGTTGGAACACTTTTCAAAAAGCTGTTATTGCAAGGACGTTTACTTTTGTTTTGCATCGTGGTATTCATTGGAATATCCTGCTCCTCAGTCGATGAGGCAAGGGCCGAGATCCCTTCACCGGGAGTGACCCCTTGGACAAAAAGTTTGCGTCAGGGCATTAACTTCACTATAGCCGATTACTTTTGCTTTGCATCGCGGTATTCATTTGGAATATCCTGCACCCCATTCTACGGGGAAAGAGCCGAGATCCCTTCACCGGGAGTGACCTCTTTAGCAACTGTTTTCGTCACTATATTTCTAAAAAGCTATCCGTTCCTTCGACGATATCAAGTTCTTTACGTTAAAGGTTTTCGCCAGAAACCATTCGTAGCCCTCCGTCGTTTCATATGGGTGGTCAATAGTATTCAAGCTGTGTATGTTGGCCAAAGTCAAGGCACAGTGATTGGTAGCTATTGGGGTATTCATATGCAGCATAGATAGATGCGTTGGTTTGGGACAGTCGTACTGCCATTTTGGCCAAACTCAAGGGTATGTACGGGTGGATTCAAATTAACCTGGAGAATGACGGGTAGAACTTGACATGTGACTTATGATATGTTGGCCAAAGTCAAGGTCATAAGAGCATGGGGCAGAAATCACATCGGGAGTTTCAAAAGTACTGAAACTTGCCAGATATGCGCATACCTTCTGGAGTGTGATACCGTGAGCGGATTCCGTCACGTTGTCATGCGATGAGAGTTGGATCCCGATTCCCACTGATGAGTTAGTTTACTCCTCGGGTGATCCCGACTAATTCTTCTTTCAGGTTTGGAGGAGAATTTGAGATACAGTGGGAGGTTTCCAGATTAGATAAATTGGTAACCATTCTGATCTAGGATAGAGTGCACGCTGAGTGTTTCTTTTCTCTCTCTCTTTGGCAGCGACCATTGACCCTACCCTAAGACTATGACTCAGTGACCAAGTTGACCGAACCTTCTTAACACCGGCTTTTGGATTGTCAAAATTGCGAACCTCATTGCCACTCCTACTTTTACCCTTTTCTCCAGGACACCCCGTATTACTACGAACGTCCACTTCCATTGGACAAAACCATCGTATGGTTAGATACGAACTCGAAAGAATTTATTCGAGGATGGTTTCCGGTTCTGGAGAAAACGGATAGGATTATTCAGTTGTCTTTTCCTTTTACCCTCTCTCAGGTTACGAGTACTCCTTGGTTTAGGGGTAGTACACCTATTACGCAAATTGGATTGTCTTCTTCCAAACCTTAGGCTGGTGCCGACCGGTAGGGAATGAAGAAAACCAATTAGCATAACGATGGTGTGCAGAAGGTATTAAGTTCAGACAAAGCAAGGGATTAGTAAGAGGGCAAAGTAAATTGCAACAGATATTCACGACCAAACCAAATATTTCGTTACCACTCCCACATCACCTTTGTATTTCTCCAGGACACTCCGTATCACTACGAAGATCCACAGTTTATTTGGATACTCCATCGTATGGTTATATACGAACTCGAATGGAACTTGTTCCAGTTCGGGGATGGATTCTGGTTCAGGAGAAATAGGAATAAGGTTTATTCGGTTGTCTTTTATCTTCACCCTCTCTCATTGCGAGTGTTCCTAGGATTGGGACAGTACACCCATTATGCTTATTGGATAGTCTTCTTCCAAACCATAGGCTGGTGCCGAACGGTAGGGAAGGAAGAAAACCATTTGGCCTAAAAAGGTGTGCAGAAGGTAAAGACTAAAGACATATGAAGGGATTTGGAGAGGTGGCAAAGAACTATACGGTTACAGTCGTGAATCTGGAAGAGGCATTACTAGGAATACCAGAATACCCCATCGGAACATTTCAATGTTTCAGTTTCACTGTGTAATGTTAAAGGAAAACTGATTTCCCGATTAGATACTTACTCCAGGGTATGTATTTACCAGGTACGATTCTCACATCTGTATGGTTTTACAGATGATGAGTGGGAGTAAGTTATTGGGAATTGGGTGATTATCCTCATTATATCGGGATTCGTTGTAATCGGTGATATTTGAGGAAATCACCTGGGCTGTTTGCCGGTCGGCAAATATTTGGTTTTGAATATCCGCTGTTATGCACCAATTTCAAATTGATATATCTGTACGTCTATTTTCATAGAGTGAGATATACCTTTCTGAAATTATGTCTACGACATTTACCTATATCAGTGGATGGTTAGGTAAGGAGCATTAAACAGCGGTGTAATTCTTCTTAACCATAAGTACAGTTTTCAACCTACGACACACAGTGAATGAGTTATCAGACTCAAGGGACTTATACAGAGTATTGTATGTTGTCCAGGGTCCATCAGGACAGAGGGGTTGGTCCTCGTACTATATTCAGTTTACTTATGACTTCTCTAGTTTTTAGACAGGTATTTCGTGGAAACACAGAGTCCGAATTTGGAGAAGTTATTGGTATTTGAATAGAGTAGAGAACCAGGTATAGCAAGTATCGGGATTCTTCAAAGAGATCGAAGATGTAGATACTTGTGTATGGTATTCAGTTGATAGTAATGATTAAGAGATCTTGTTTCTCTTTCAGGTTACTCATAATTGGAAGCATTCCTAAGTTGAGTAACGCTGATCGGCCTCCTTCCATTTAGTTGACATGCACTGGGGACAGCTGCATGATTTGAATCTGGTTCAATTAAATCAGTGCCTCTGTTTCTATATTGGATATAGAACAGTTCATATCTTAACGATGTTAAGGTACAGGGAGTTGTCCGGCTTATGCTTAAAACCAGACACTGGACAACTCAAGGCACGTTTCTGTAATGGCTGTTTGTGGGTTGACCCAGGCTATGACGTGGGTTGACTTTCTACCATCTGGATGAACAATAGCAATATTGTTCTAGACTCGCCACAGTTTTAAATAAAATGGACTTTTTCAGAAAACAGTAGTGGGAGTATGGTAGAACTGGAAGTGATTCCAGAACCACAAACGGTTACCAAAGATTTGATAAGGAACCTAAAGATTCAATCTGGATCGACATTCCATTGGCCACTCCGCAGATAAGGTGGGTAACTTCAGGCACCCGAGAGGCACTACGGTAGCCTCAAGGACGGTGACAGGGAAGTTCTTGTTTACCCAAAATTGCCATTGCTGTTGTTCCAGGTTACGAGACCCGGCGGGAGGATGAGTATAGCGTCGTTCTAAACCAGTTTTAGAAGTGTACGTCTATATGACTCTGCCAGAGGGTTGTCGTAGTCAGTGGGAGCAGCGGAAGCATTGGTGGACAGGTTGCTTATGTCTATTTATAGACTAGAGCAGATGTAGCGGAGATAGATCATCTATTTCTGACGTGACAGTCATGGGTTTGACTTCATCAGAATAGGGGATGGATCTGTTGAGAAGGTAGTAGGGTGTGATATCCTGGTATTTGGATGACATACACAGAGTAGGAAAAGAAACTCCTACACTACGATCGGTTATACTTTGGTCGTCACACAGTTGTTTCGCCACAAAGGAAATGGATTTTATATCAGACATACTGGTTACTGGATCTATGGTTTTAGATCTAGATTTGGGTGGTTTCCCAATCAGGGTACTTGACAGCATTCTAAGAGTATTTAGGATGGACGACTCCTGGCACGGTAGTGTACCTGCAGGTAATGGAGTCACCCTCTCCAAAGGTGTCTTACAGACTAAAGGGGAGAGGGACGGGCATGATTGGCAGATCACTTGCTCAGGCAATTGAGTCAATCGTGAGATATCAAGTACCACACCGGATGTTGTTCTTGCACTAGATGCAATAAGTTGACATTAATCCAATCCTGGAGAAACAGTAGGAAGCAGTTTTAGAACATAAGTGAATGTTCTAGGGATATGATAACGACAGCCTCATTCAGGAGACAGTTATCATTCCAGGCTTCCAAGGTGACATGGACGACAAGGAGGTTGTCAGAGTTATAGTTTTCCTTCTGATGAGGGGCAGTATTTTGGACAGGTTGTCCAAGGCAATACTGAGGGAGGCATGGCGCGCAGGATACTGATTAAGTTCAGTTGACGATACAGTCTAAGAAGTTTGGATTTGGAGTTCATTTATGAGCTAGGTCCCATCAGACATCCAGACATATTCTGAGACAGGTATTGCTCTTTTCGGGAGATGGCTTTCTCCGCGAACTTGAGATATAGAGAGACATAGAAAGAAACAACTAAGCGGATCCACTCACTGAGGCTATTCCTCGAACGCAATAGTTTCACAAACGAGCTTTGTGAGACTGACTAGTAGAGGAGTTGGGTGTTCGGTATCACACGGGCTGTGAGTATGCGACATCGCAATAATTAGCCTTGAGTGCAAGTGGGAGATTGTTGGAGATAGTGCCCTCAGAGTCAATTATTAGGTCACAGGTACGTGATTGTAATGATTGAGGGAGGACCTATCCCGGTAGGACAGTCTTACTCGAGATGATAGTATGCTATCTGGTTTACCTTTATCATCGTGTACTGCTTTAGGTGACATGACACGTCGCTATTACACGTTGATAGAACCCCTAGGATTCTTGCTTGACCACCAGCAGTATGAGGGCGATCATATAAGTGGGAGCTGGGGGTCTATAAGCTTATCCTTAAAAGGTCCCTAGTCGTGGGAGTTTCGAGACTGGGCATCGATACTCCATTAGTAGACTAGTGTATACAGTCGAGACCCCGACGAGGGGCGGTGGCCGGTCTCACAAGCTACTGGTGTCAGTTGGATCACCTAAGATGTATACAGGTGCTCATTGGGTTATGAGTACACCGGACAGGACTCGCCGGGAACATGCTAGTTGGTCATATACCAGATGTCAGATGGCAGTTCCCTGGTGACATGTGTGCAGGTTAGTTCATCGACCTGGGGATCGTCATTTGTCTCGTGTGAGTTCCCACTGTACTTTGATTACTACCCTACCACGGCTCAAAGGAGTCGTGCAAACAGGTTTTAGTTGGGTACAGTCCCGAGCCACATGGAGGCAGTGAGCGTATCTTCAGGGGTTCGTCTCTCCCGGTATTGGGGGTGAGGTCGTGCTGTGTCTAGGAGAGCCATTACACAAAGCCCTCGGCCGAGGCAAGGAGATTTACTGGTAGGTATTCCAGTAGTATCTCAGGGTGTTCTGGGCTACACTCCGACACGACTTGTACCGCTTTTGGGGGTCTGACTTTTACCAACCCCCTAGGCCCGCCATGCGATGCTCATAGACGAACGGACCGGACTGCACGGATATTGTCACTGACAGGCTCAGTTGGGTGTCGGGGTGAGCTTCCTCATCGACGTTCCATTTGGTCAGTACATGGTAGCCCGTCACGTATTGGCTTATACCTCTGACGTGCTAGTGGTTAAATCCACAACCAGGGTGTTGACGAGTCTTTAGAGTCCACCACACTTACAGTTACTCAGCTTTCGGGCGAAAGGTTGTAGAGGCCGTATGGAGATATGGCAAGGTCCGATCAGATACGTGCGGTATTGCACGGATCAGGATCGGACAGTTTGTACTATAGGCCGTATGGTAATATGGCAGGGTTCGATCAGATACGTGCAGTATTGCACGGATCAGGATCGAACCGATTTTACTAGCCGGCTTTGGTATAAGCCGGATCCTAGTATAGTACAGTGTAGACTTTGTCTCATTGCATTTGTATTTCGGTCGAAATACAGATGCGGGTGTGTATGCACAGTATCGGGGTTTTCCTGTAATTTATTACAGGACCAGTTTTCTGGAGTTGCCTGTTTGCTTTCCGTTTCGGCCAATTTCCATTGTTCCGTTCATTGGCCGAAGATTGGTGGAGGAGGGCTTATTTGCATTGTTGCAAATAAGCATTTGTGGAGGGGTTCTTTGCATATTATCATGTCATGATACTTGTCCCATCATTTGACTTCATATCTTCATGATGGCTTGACTTTATGTAACCATCATGGTTGTTGATTTCTTGTTTTGGAGTGAGGGTTATAGTTGTGATCATTTGTTTCTCCATCATTACTCTTTTTCCACCCACCCCCTTGTTTGTTCTCTCTCTCTCTCCAATCACACATGAAGGGGGGGGCCGGCCATTCCTTGGAGGGAATGGGATTTATTTCATTTGATGTGTGGAGAAAAATATGATACATTCCTTCTTGAGTATGCTCCATTTTTCTCACCTCTCTTCAAGCTCTCTTTTCCTTCACCAATGGCAATTCCACAAACCCCAAAAATGAGACTTGCTCACTACATATTCTACAACGAACCTTGGGCACATCGAGTAGCCGGCTTCGTGCCCGAGTTGCCTCGGCATTGAGGTGGGAGCCCGTAAACGATGTAGGCAACGTGGTGCACTTCCGGCGACGAGGAGGAGACGGACGGAGATCCCGTGAGGAGATCGGATTGGAGATGAAGACCGGAGGACTTGGATCGTCGGTATATCTCTAACCCATCTTCTAGTTAGCTTGGACTTGTTAATGGTTACGATCCGGGTGTTTAGTGCGCGGTGGTGCCGGTTTGCTAAGTCCGCAAAATTTAAGTTTACCACCGTTTCCGCATTCCGGCGTCGGATTGACGGCCGGGGCGCCGCCGTGCACTTACAACCCACTGCGAGTAAGAGTTACTCCTGGGAGAGTTTTACACATGACAATTAGCCGATCAAGTAGGTGTCTAGAAAGGTGTTAACGGGGTTATGCCTCTGAGAAAATGAGGTTTATTTTAATTAGGTCCGTGCGAAATCACGGAAAACCTCCCTCAAAGTACCAACACTGACCTGGCTGAAAGATTGGCGAACTTGTAAGGTGTAATTAATCCCGGCTAGTCTTACCTTTTAGGGTTTGAAGGAAGATTTGATGAAAGCAGTGGGAACCATCCTGATTAGATAAGATAATAACCAATCTAATCTTGCAAGAGCATACGCTAATATGTTTTCTTCTTTCTCTCTCTCTCCAGGTAGCGACCATGTTGGGCCTTAATCAAGATAATAATATGGATGTATTGACCGAACCCGTTTATTATACTGAGCAGGGGAACGTTGGTCCCGCTCTAATTTATAATTGTTATAAGTCCGAGCAGGGAATAGGGACATATCCAGATTCTCACGCCGTCCAAATGAAGAATAAGCATTTTGATGCATCTTCTTCGGGTGTGTTTGTTATCAAGAACTGTTTCTCAGTTCACTCTACGTCCTGGGTATTAGATACCGGATCGGGATCCCACATATGTAATATGTTACATGGGCTCCGTAAAGGTAGAGAACCGGGAGAGCGTGATCATTCCGTAAGAGTAGGGAATGGTGCAAATGTTGCAGCCAAAGCTGTTGGCGAATATCACCTTGTATTACCGAATGGTAATACATTGATTCTGAACGAATGCTATTACATTCCGACCCTGATATGTAATCTTATATCAGTTTCTTTATTGAGTAAAGAAGGATATAATTTTGTAGTACATGATAATGTTATGAACATCTTCCTGAATCAAAAGTTGATTGGATCAGGCTCGTTAAATAATGACATATACGTTCTGAATCAAACTACAGTCCTTAATGTACAAAACACACATAAGAGGAAGAGTTCAAAAATGAACGAATCCTACTTGTGGCATTGTAGACTAGGTCACATCAATGCGACATGACTGGCTAAGTTACATAAGGATGGATATTTGAATCCGTTCGAATTTTCATCTTATGATACTTGCCAGTCATGTCTCAAAGGAAAGATGACCAAAACTCCGTTTAGTGGACACGGAGGAAGATTTACGAAACTCTTGGGACTGATACATAGTGATGTATGTGGTCCCATGTCTACACATGCCAGGGATAGTTTCTCATACTTCATTACATTCACTGACGATCTCTCAAGATACGGACATGTGTTCCTGTTGAAACACAAGTCTGAAGCTTTTGAGAAATTCAAAGAATATAAACACGAAGTCGAGAACCAAAAGGGTAAAAGTATTAAAATCCTTTGATTTGATCGAAGAGGAGAATACTTAAGCAATGAGTTCCGGGACTATCTAAAAGATAATGGGATTTTCTCTCAGCTTACTCCTCCCTATACACCACAGCACAACAGTATATCGGAGCGGAGGAATCACACCCTATTAGATATAGTGCGCTCTATGATGAGCACCGCTGAGTTGCCTATTTCCTTTTGGAGTTATGCGCTTGAAGCAGCAGCATACCTATTGAATCAGGTTCCATCAAAATCAGTACCTACCATACCATATGAGATATGGAGTGGGAAGAGACCATGTCTTAAACGAGTTAAGATATGGGGTTGTCCGGCCTATGTCAAAAGGCAAAATCCGGACAAACTCGAGACACGATCAGTTCTTTATAAGCTTGTTGGATATCCTAAACATTCAAATGGATGTCTATTCTACCACGGTGAACAACAAAAGATGTTTGTTGCTCAACATGCTATCTTTTTAGAAAAAGAATTTCTTGCAAAAGAAATTAGTGGCGAAGAGGTAGAGCTGGAAGAAGTTCCAGCAGAACAAACTACAACTGAAGATTTAGTAGAACCAGAGGATTCGATAGCTCCCAACGAACCCCAGTCTCTCCGCCGATCTAGTAGGGTTTCTCATCCACCTGAGAGATACTACGGTTTTCTCATATACGGTGAAAGCGAGGATTGCATCATGGAAGATGATGACCCGACTAGCTTCATCACGAATGGAGACTCTGTGAAGTGGCTGGATGCAATGCGGTCTGAGATGGAATGCATGCTTTTCCGCTGCTCCCACTATCAATGAAGCCTTCTGGCTGATCCATAAAAACGCATTCTTCTAAATCACCTTTTAGAAATGCCATTTTAACATCTATATGCCAGATCTCATAGTCATAGTAAGCAGCTATAGTAAGCAAGATCCGATTGGATTTGAGCATCGCAACTAGTGAAAAGGTTTCATCATAGTCCAAGCCTGGTCTTTGACGATATCCTTTTGCGACCAGCCTAGCTTTATAAGTCTCCACCTGACCATCCACACCGATCTTTCTCTTAAAGATCCATTTGCACCCTATGGGTTTTACTCCAGCAAGTGCAACCTCCAAAGTCCATACTTTGTTGGTGTGCATAGATTCCATTTTGGATCTCATGGCATCCATCCATTTCACTGAGTCACCACTCGTGATAGCATGCTGAAAACTAGTAGGATCATCATCATCCATGATGCAATCTTCTCTATCACCATCAATTAGAAAACCGTAGTATCTATCAGGTGGGCGAGAAGTCCTACTAGATCTACGGAGTGGCTGAGGTTCGTCAGGTTCTATTGAAACCTCAGGTTCAACCAAATCATTGGTAATTGTTTGTGTATCTGGAATTTCTTCCAGTTCTACCGCATTGTAGGGTTAGCTTAGCACCTTAGCAAAGTTTTGGAAAGCATCAAACATGCAATTTAAAAATTTTAGGGTACTAAACAAACCAACCAAGTAATCAAACTAGAGAATTAGGGTTAAACATAATATGTAAAGAACTTTACATCTAAGTGAATGTGGAATACAACGTTTGTAGACCGGTCCTTCACTTCTAAAGCTCCATGTAGTAGTCCCTTCACCCCTAATAGTGAACATCCAAACTCTAGTAAGGATCGCATGAAGAAATCAACAAGCTTGCTCAATGCTTTCGAAGCCGAAGATGATCTACGTCGAGGAGACTCAAGCTCATGCTACCTCTTCACTAATGGTGAGATTAGTAAAGCAAACAT
Source organism: Agapanthus africanus (assembly GCA_030015575.1). NCBI lineage: Eukaryota > Viridiplantae > Streptophyta > Magnoliopsida > Asparagales > Amaryllidaceae > Agapanthus > Agapanthus africanus. The sequence goes on from CM057338.1 coordinate 787,703,980, forward strand.
CCTAAACTAAATTGCTAATAGTAGAGGATGATGAAGTAGGAATTTTGCTCACTTTAGATTTGATTTTCTCATAATATTTCATCACTTTGTCAAAAGATAGAAAGCTTCAAGAGGAAGAAGAAGATGAAGTGATGAAAGAACATCTCCTTAGGTTTTAAATGTAACCATGGGTGAGTATATCACATATACTAACCTATGTAGAGAGTTAACCATGTTGTATGGTTAATGGTTAGGTCAACAAATATCTTAAGTAAAAACAAAGAAGTGGACTTTAGTCAAACCTTATCAACAAGCTTCTCCAGGCTTCTAGCAACGAGTCATTTCCACTAATTTGTAATTACTTAATGATAAATAAAACCTTAACATTAACCTAGCATGGTGTGAGTCCCATACATACATGTTGCATGTGTAACTTAGCATGACACACTAAAATATATCACATATATTTATGTGTGCAAAAACAATACAATTAACATATATCACATATATATTAATGTATCATAAATGAGAAAAATGAATACTTAAAGTGAGCCAATATTAGTTAATGTAATTTAATATATCAAATATATAATTATATATTAAATTATTAAATCAACACTTGATTTAATAATCCGGTCATATTTGATATAACCGACTAATATCCAATGTATCAATTTATCGAATCAACAACTTGATCCGATAACCCGGCTATATCATATACAACCGATCAATACAAAAATCACGAGAATAGAATGCGGTATCGCATATGCGCACTAATCTCGGTCCCGCACATATCTCATATGTGCTCCTACTCCGTTTCGCATGAACCAGGAAAGCTCTGTGTAGGACTCTAAAGACTCGTCAATACGCCGGTAGTAAGTGATGATCATATTAAACAACCACAAGCCATAAGCGGTCAGCTAAACGTAACGGCCACCCGGGTATTGAGCGATCAGAAGATCAACAAGCAAATCTTCTCATACACCTGCGAATCCAATCAGTAACAATACCGTACAGTCCGGTCTCTTCGTCAGATATGTCGCATATCACAACCTGGGGGTGGTATAACGTCAGACCCCAGTAACCTGATAAGTTATGCCGATGCAAGGTCCATAACGGTTCGAGAAACTACTGATAACACTTACCAGTAAATCTCAGCAATTCTGGTCAGGGATTTCCTGTTATGGCCATTCGAACACAGTGCAACATCAACTCCCAATACCGGGAGAGACGAAACCCCTCATATCGCTCATTACCTCCATGTGACTCGGGACTGTACCCAAAAAACACCTTTTTGCACGATCTCTTGACCGTGGTATGGTGGAAATCAAAGCACAGTAGGAATCACACAAGACTCTATGACGATTTCGGGTCTACAGACTAATATGAACCAGTGTCACCAGAGAACTGCAATCCGACGATAGGTATAATACAATTTAGAAGTTCTCGGCGAGTCCGTTCAGTGTATCCAGTCTCTACTGAGCACCCGTATACCTTCTCTGATGTCAAACACCAATGGATACGAGATTATCCATCGCCCATCATATGGGTCGAGAAGCGCATACGCTAGTCTACTCTGGAATATCGATGCCCTGTCTCGATACTCCGTCGACTAGGAACTATTATAGGGTGTACTTGTAGACTACCCTTGGCTCTACGAGTATTATCTCCATCATAGTCCTGGTGTAGGGTTCCTAGGCATACTATAGAGGTCTCACAAGGCATCAACCATGCCAATTTCAAATTTTATGGGTGCCGAGAAACCCTAATACGGATCGTCGACTAGAAATTTAGGCGAAAAACGAAACTAGTTAACATCTTAACTAAAGGAGAGAGGCTACAACCTTTGTAGATCCGGTTCTCCACTTCCTTAGCTCCACGTAGGCGTCCTGTCGCTGTCCATCTCGAATCCCGAACTCAATCGTCGGCTTCATCGGAGAAATTGGCGGACTAGGTCGTCGGCTTCGTGCTGAAGATGATCTACGTCGAGGCATCACAAGTTCAAGATCCAACTTCACCAAGTTGTGAAACTTGTGAATAAAACACCCTATACTACTTGGCAAGAGGTAGAGGGTGAAGAAATAGGAGGTGGGTTCACTTTAGAATTGGATTTCTCTCACTTTTGCTCAAGTTGCCATTGATGGACTTAAGCTTTTCTTGAAGAAGAAGATGATCAAGAAGAAGAAAGAATATGATAAGTGTTGGATTTAAAATGAAAATAAATCAATACTTATCATAAGCTAACCATGGTAAAGTGTAGAGAATGAACTAGGGTTAGTTCAAATGGTTAGGGTTAAGCATGAGACAAGAATGGTTACAAAGTCAAAGCTTCATGAAGCTTCAACTAGAAACAAAGAAAGCCACCATTCTTATCATAATCTTTTCAAAATAAATAAACAAATAAATGAATGAAAAAGCAAAACCCTAATCATCAACTTAACCATGGTTTAATTCTTTACACTTAACCAAATGAGCAAGTATCATCAAACATGATACAAACATGTGCACAAAAGTATATCACATATACAATTTGCACATCGAGTGAGAAAAAACATTAAAGTGAACCAATACTAGTTAATGCAAAGTAATATATCAAATATATAATTATACATTAAATCATTAAATCAACAGTTGATTTAACGATCCGGTCATATCGCATATAACCGACTAGTATCCTATGTATCAGCTTATCGAATCAATCCTTGATTCGATATCTAGGTTATATCACATATAACCAATCGATACATTCATCGCGAGAATGGAATACGGTATCACATACACGCATTATTCTCGGTCCTGCACATATCTCATATGCGCTCCTTTTTCGTTTCGCTTGAGCCAGGAAACCTCTGTGTAGGACTCTAAAGACTCGTCAATACGCCGGTAGCAGATGATGATCATATCAAGCACCCACAAGCCGCAAGCGGTCTGCTAAACGTAACGGCCATCCGGGTATTGAGCGATCAGAAGATCGACGAGCTAGCCCGCTCACACTCCTATGAATCCAACCAGTAACACTTACCGTACAGTCCGGTCTGTTCGTCTGATATGTCGCATATCAAGTCTAGGGGTGGTAAACGTCAGACCCCAATAACCGATAAGTCGTGCTGATGTGAGGCTCATAACGGGTCGAGAAACTACTGGTAACACTTACCAGCAAATCTCTGATTAGCCCTAGCCAGGGACTTCCCTGTTACGGCCAATCGAGCACAGCGCAACATCAACCCCCAATACCGGGAGAGACGAAACACCTCCTATCGCTCATTGCCTCCAAGTGACTCGGGACTGTACCTAAAGAGCACCGTTTTGCATGCCCTCATGGACGTGGTAAGGTGGAGATCAAAGTACAGTGGGAATCACACAAGACTCTATGACGATCTCGGGTCTACAGACTAACCTGCACAGGTGTCACCTGAGAACTGCCATCTGACGTGAGGTATAATACCATCTGGGAGTTCTCGGCGAGTCCGTCCAGTGTACCCAGTCTCCACTGAGCACCCGTACACCATCTCTGATGTCAAACACCAATGGATATGGGATCATCCATCGCCCATCTCATGGGTCGAGAAGCGTATACGCTAGTCTACACTGGTATATCGATGCCCCGTCTCGATACACCTACGACTAGGGACATTGAAGGATGTACCTATAGACTACCTTGTCCCCACTAGTATGATCTGCGTCATAGTCCAGGCAGTCAAGTACACATCCTAAGGGCTTTACCAACATGTAACTATAAGACAGTTTAAAGAGACTAGTGTACATGTTAAGATAAAGAGCAACCAGATAGCATACTATCATATGGAGCAAGAAAGTCATCTCTATATATGTCCAAGCATCCAATATAATATACATCATCTGTACAATACTGGCCTCTAGGGCATACATACAACTAACAATCTCCCACTTGCACTCGGGCCAGCTGCTGTAGTATCGCATACCGAGCATCCCGAAGAGTCTCTCAAACTGTATCTGGGGAATGGCCTTCGTGAGTGGATCCACTGTGTTGTTTTTCGTGTCAACCCTCCTGATCTCGATCTCCTGGCGATCAACTATCTCCCGGATCAGGTGATACTGCCTCAGAATATGTCTGGATCGCTGATGGGACCTGGGTTCCTTGGCTAATGCCACCGCTCCATTGTTATCGCAATACAAAGGTATTGGATGCTCAATGGATGGAACCACACCAAGTTCAGTAATGAACTTCTTGATCCAGACAGCCTCTTTAGCAGCATCGTTGGCAGCGATGTATTCAGCTTCCATCGTCGAGTCTGCCACGGTTTCCTGCTTGGAACTCTTCCAGCTAACCGCCCCTCCGTAAAGGGTAAAGACAAATCCCGACTGCGACTTAGAGTCGTCCTTATCACTCTGGAAGCTTGAATCGGTAAAGGACTCCACTTGGAGTTCTCCGTTACCATACACCAAGAGCATCTCTTTAGTCCTTCGCAAGTACTTGAGAATGCTCTTCACAGCTGTCCAGTGACTCTCTCCAGGATCAGCTTGATACCTGCTCACTACACTTAGTGAGTATGCTACATCGGGTCTGGTACATAGCATCGCATACATGATAGAGCCTACAGCCGAAGCATAGGGTATCCCTTGCATGCGAGCTCTCTCCAAATCAGTCTTGGGAGACATCTCTTTGGAGAGAGTGACTCCAGAGATCGTGGGTAAGTTCCCACGCTTGGATTCTTCCATACTAAACCTCTTTAGTATGGTGTCAATGTACCTGGATTGGGACAATCCCAATATCCGTTTGGATTATCTCTATAGATCCTAATTCCCAATATGCAGAAGGCATCACCAAGATCTTTCATTGAGAATCTTTGTGATAAGAAGAGCTTGACCGATTGCAGCATAGGAATATCATTTCCTATCAAGAGTATGTCGTCTACGTACAATACGAGGAAGACAACCTTATTCTCTGCCACCTTCTTGTAGATACAAGGTTCATCTGGGTTTCTGACGAAATCAAACTCTTTGATAACGACGTCAAAGCAGATGTTCCAACTCAGCAATGCTTGCTTTAATCCATAAATGGATTTAAGCAGCTTGCACACCTTCCCGCTGCTCCCACTGTCTACGAAGCCCTCTGGCTGAGTCATGTACACGCACTCTTCTAAATCACCATTTAGAAAGGCGGTCTTAACATCCATTTACCAGATTTCGTAGTCATGATAAGCAGCAATGGCAAGCATGATCCGGATGGATTTAAGCATAGCCACTGGAGAAAAGGTTTCGTCATAGTCCACACCTGGTCTTTGACGAAAACCCTTTGAAACAAGTCTAGCTTTGAAAGTCTCCACTTTCCCATCTACACCAAGTTTCTTCTTGAGGATCCACTTGCTCCCAATGGGTTTTACCCCTTCAGGAGCAACGTCCAAAGTCCATACTTTGTTGGTGTACATGGATTCCATCTCGGACCGCATAGCATCTAGCCATTTCACTGAGTCCCTACTCGTGATGGCCTGTGTTAGTGTTTATGCCCAAGAAGGCCATTACTGTATCATACTAGTTTGTATATTACTTAATGGAAGCTTGGGATATTCACATGTATATAACAGTCTTGCTAAACATGGTAGTATGCTACTTGGTTTTTCTATCTTAATATGTGAGTGTACGTATTGATAGAGCTCTTAGGACCTTGCTTGTCTACCAGCGTTGTGATGGCAGTCACACTAGTGGGGGCTGGGTAGTCTACAAGCACATCCTTATTCAGGTCCCTGGTCGTTGGATTATCGAGACAGAGCATCGATACTCCGGAGTAGACTAGTGTGTACGCTTCTCATCCCAGTTGGGGAGATGGTCTGTCCCATAGCCGTCAGTACGTCGTACTGGAGATAGTATGCAGGTGCTCGTTAGGTTACGGGTACACCGGACAGGACTCACAGGGAACTGTTGGTTGGTTTTATACCAGTCGTCAGTGAACAGTTCCCAGGTGACATGAGTACAGCATAGTCCGCAGACTTGACACTGCTACTTCGCCTCGAGCGTGTCCCACTGTTCTTAGATTGCTACCCTACCACGGCTCAAAGGAGTCGTGCAAACAGGTAGCAGTTGGGTGCAGTCCCGAGCACTTGGAGGCAGTGGCGGTTAGACAGGATTCGTCTCTCCCGGTATTGGGAGTTGATATCGCGCTGTGTCAGAGAGCCATTACATAAAGTCCCTGGCCAAGGGAAGCGAGATTTGCTGGTAGGTTCCAGTAGTTTCTCAGGGTGTAATGGGCTTCGCTCCGACACGACTTATACCGCTATTAGGGGACTGACGCTTGCCGCCCCCTAGGCCCGATATGCGATAGTCTAAGACGAACGGACCGGACTGTATGGAGATTGTCACATCAGACTCAGTAGGAGTACGGATGGGTTCCCTCATCAGCCTTCTTATCGACATCTACCTGGGGACCGTTACGTACAGCTAGTGCCGCTTGCGGTCTGTGGTTAAACCCACTGCCAGCGTAGTAGTCGAGTCTCTAGAGTCCCACACAGAGAGTTTCCCTACTCCAGGCGAAACGATATAGAGGTCGTATGGTTTTACGACAAGGGTTCGGACGCATACGTGTGTTTACGCACGTACGACTTTCGGACAGTTTTTACCAGTCGGCTTTAGTTTAAGCCAGTTACTGGTATCCGGTTATTGGATTTATACAGTCTAAAGTTTTTCCGTATTTTTGCGGAAAGGAGGGGCGTTCTCGTAATTGCGCGAGAAGCTTCTAGAAGATGGTGACTAAGGAGGTTTAGGTGGCATATACTTTGAATGAGATTAGTGAGTCATATGGATGATTCATCCATTTCATTAATGCTTCATAATTGCTTAATAACTCATGGAGATGAATCACCACAAGATATTTATCAAGCATGGTTGTAAAATGATTTCTTTTCTTTTCTTGATAAAAAGAAATGCTTGATATATATTATGATAACTCATTCTTCTCACTTCACTATTATCCTCACCTTCTCTCTCCTCAAGCTCTCCCTCTTCAAACCCTAATCCTCCCCTCTCATGTGTTGAGTACAAGGATTAGTTAGACTAATTAAACCATAACCCTCACTCTATATCACCTAGCTTCTTTGATTTGCACTTAGAGAAGGTTAGTTGCCTCAAGTTTAGAGGCTAAGCTTGGAGTAAAGCTCTCGGGTGGATCGTCTACTACTTCGAGAAGGCCGAGGAGGAGGAGGAGTTCACAAAGACGAAGGACACGATTCGTTAGGTATAATCCCTAAACATAGTAGTATAGAACTTCTATGTTTTAAGTTAGTTATCGTTTAGCTTCGATTCAAGCGGTTAGTCGATGTTTGTTCACTAAACAAGTTCGTTTTTGAAAATTCCGCCTCCCCACAAGTATTGGGGTGTTGTACATCGACTTACAGTGGTATCAGAGCCTCGCTAAACAATAAATAACTTTTTTGCAAATTTGTATGAATTTCGAACGGAAAAAACGAAACCGGAAAACCCTAAAATATCAAGTTTCTGTCGATTTATAAATGAAGTCCAAAAATTTTTCAGGGATGTTCAGAAAGCTTAAAATGATGGTAGTAGAACACACAAAAAATTTGGTCCCCTGAATCGCCTACGGCGCCGCGGAACCACGGCGCATAGCACTGATCCCGCCGCGCTTCCGCCACCGAGTTGACGATTCAGGGACCCATTTTTCTTGTGATGGTTCTGTGTGATATTTGGGATATTCTGGAATATTTAATTTTTGCTCAGGTTTCAGATTTGCAGAGCAGTCTTGGAGCAAAATTAAAAGTGTTTAATCGATCGAAATTATACAGTATTTGCTTGTTGGATTATATCTGTGTTTGTATAATGTGTTCGTAAACCTCCCCTAACTGCTAGTATGTCGGTTGGCAGGGAGTTGCACATTTCTGTAATGGTGTTTGTGGATATGAACTGTGTTGGACTGTTGTGATGTATAGCCGGGGTTTTGTGATGGGTTATTATTTAATTCATTTGATGTAAATGTAATTTGTTGTAATATTATTTTGCGGGGCACATCCAGGTTGCGGTTGTAGCCACCGTTGTATTATTTCATTTTACTGTTTTTTGCTCCTAGGACAGACCCAAGGTGGGGTGCACAAACTGCCGGGCGGGTAGTTTGCCGTACCCGTTGGGGTCTTGGGTGGGGTAATGGCTATTCATCACAACTGTGTAATCCGTCTTTTGTTGCAGGCTCAAAACAAACACGGATTACTTGCAAATCCAATAAAGTTCATCTGTGATCTGGAATGCCTATTATTGCGTCTGACGAATGTACAATATCTATATATGATAGCTATTTAGACGCCACTTATGTTTTACACCCGCGCTAGCCCAGCCCCCGCTCTGTCATTAGTTAAGTAACCTAACGGGTGATGACGGGACCCCGTGGCGAATGCGGATGGCATAAGAGGACGTTGTATTTTCGTTGTTTTCTGCAATGATAGGTTAATGATGGGACGCATTATCTATAATGCAAAGAAAAACAAACCAAAGTTTAAATCGTTGGAACAATTTAAAAGAAACCACTCGGTTAATTTTAAAAACTGATATTTTTAAATGCGGAGCTTTAACCACTCCTTTTAAAAGCTATCAGGTTCCTTCGGTTATATCAAGTTCACTACGTTCACGGTTTCGCCAAAACCATTTGTAGCCCTCCGTCATTTCATTTGGGTATTCAGTAGTATTCAAGCTATGCATTTTGGCCAAAGTCAAGGCATAGTGTTTGGTAGCTGCTGTGTTTTCATTTGTTGCATAAGATAGATGAGTTAGTTTGGGACAGTCGTATTATCATTTGACCAAAGTCAGAGGTATATACGGATGGGTTCAAATTGACAAGATAATGACGGGTAGAACTTGACATGTGACTTATGACATTTTGACCAAAGCCAAGGTCATAAGAGCATGGGGCAAAAATATATATCGGGAATTTCTAAAGAAACTGAAATTTGCAAAGAGATGCATACCATTTGGAGTTTGATGAATGTTGGTAGGATTCCTTCAACATTATCATACGATGATATTTGGATCCCGATCCTACTGTGAGTATATGCTACTTATCAGGATATTCGTCACTTAACGATCAATGCTATAAACCAAGTAGGTGTCCAGAAAAGTGTCAGCGGGGTTACGCCCCCAGAGAAAAGAGGTTATTTAATTAAGGAACTTCGCGAAAGCGTTGGAAAACCTCCCTCGAAGTATCGACACTGGCCTGGCTGAACGGTTAAGCTAGTATTGTACGGTGAGAATAGTCCTGGCTAATTCTTCATTTATGGTTTGAGGAAGGATTCGAGAAACAGTGGGAGCCATCCAGTTTAGATAAACTAAAAACCACTCTAAACTTGCAAGAGCATCATGCAAAAGAGTTTTCTTCTCTCTCTCCTAATTGCAGCGACCCTGAAAATGACTGGACTTAAGTTACTTTTAGAGAAAAATATACTGACAGGGCCAAATTATAAAGATTGGCTGCGGAATGTCAAAATGGCTTTGACCTATGACAAATTGGGGTACATCCTCACCGCTATGGCACCTGCTGTCCCTGGTCCCAAATCCAGCAATGCGGATAAGGAAATCCGCAAAACTTGGGATTTAGATTGCGCGAAAGCCAAGTGCATCGTGCTTGCCTCAATGAACAATGAACATCAGAGGAGGCACGAGGATATGACCCTAGATGGCATATTTCTCCATACAAAGGAACTTTATGGAGAGCAATCTCGTATAGCAAGATACGAGACCTCTAAGAACTTGTTTTGAGCGAGGTTGGCTGTCGGGTCATCGGTAGGAGAACATGTCCTAAAGATGATCGGCTATATTGAAGAGCTCGCAGACCTTGGGACGACTTTGGATAATGAGCTATATACAGACCTTATTCTCCAGTCCCTTCCTCCCACCTACGCCCAGTTTATCCTGAACTTCAACCTTCAAGGAAAAGAAGTTGAACTTCCGGAACTCCTGAACATGTTAAGGAGTGCAGAGGGCACCTTGCAGAAGGCAAGGGAAACACCCGCTATGTTTGTTGGCGGTGCATCTTCTTCCGGGTCCAAGGCTAGGGCCAAAGGAAGGAAGAAGAAGGCCGTCCCCAGACCTAGAGGAGGTGTTAGTAAGGTGGGAGGGAAGGGAAAGAAAAAGTTTGCGGTACCGGTAGTGGGACAGGATGAGTGCTTCCATTGTCACAGGAAAGGGCACTGGAAGAAGGATTGCAAGGCATGGAACGCCAAGAACCAGGAACCGAAGCAAGCTGTGGCTTCGACTTCATGTGTGTTTGTAATTGAGAATTGTCTGTCGATCAACTCTACTTCATGGGTATTGGATACCGGATCAGGATCTCATATTTGCAATTCATTGCAGGCACTGAGAAACCGTAGAGTGCTGAAGGAAGGTGATATGACCCTAAAGGTTGCTAACGGAGCTAGCGTGGGAGCTGCGTCCGTCGGGGATTATCACCTAGGATTGACGAGTGGACACATTTTGGTTTTACATAACTGTTATTTTGTACCAAGCTTAACGTGTAATATCATATCGGTTTCCTTGTTATCAAATAAAGGTTATGATTTCACGTTTGTAAGAGATGTTTTAAACATCCACCTTAATCATGGTTTGATTGGGTCAGGTACACTAAATAACGGTATATATGTTTTAAACCAACTCCAAATTTTCAATGTCCAGAACACACTAAAAAGAAAGTCTCCAGATTTAAATAAAGCTTTCTTATGGCATTGTAGACTGGGTCACATCAATGAGAGAAGGTTGACTAAGTTGCATAGAGAAGGATATTTGGACTCGTTCGAATATCAAACTTATGACACTTGTCAATCTTGTCTCAAAGGAAAGATGACAAAGACTCCATTTACTGGACAAGGAGTAAGAGCGAGCGAGCTCTTAGGACTCATACACAGCGATGTATGCGGTCCGATGTCTACACATGCAAGAGGTGGTTTTTCCTATTTCATTACTTTCACGGATGATTACTCAAGATACGGATTCATTTATCTGATGAAACATAAATCCGAGGCTTTTGAGAAATTCCGAGAGTATAAGAATGAAGTAGAAAACCAAACCGGCAAAAGTATCAAGACACTTAGATCTGATCGAGGTGGAGAATACTTAAGTGCCGAGTTCCTAGGTTACCTAAAAGAGAAAGGAATTCTCTCTCAGCTTACTCCTCCATACACTCCACAGCACAACGGTGTATCGGAGAGACGGAATCGAACCCTATTGGATATGGTACGATCCATGATGAGTAATGCTGAGTTACCGCGATCTTTCTGGGGTTATGCGCTAGAATCAGCGGCATATCTTTTGAACAGGGCTCCTACCAAGACTGTGCCTACCACTCCATATCAGATGTGGACTGGGAAGAAACCCCATCTTCAACATATGAAGATTTGGGGATGTCCAGCTTTTGTTAAAAAGCAGCATGTGGACAAGCTCGAGGCACGATCAGTAAAATGTATGTTTGTGGGATATCCAAAGAACTCCAAGGGATATTATTTCTATTACGCAGAGGAACAAAAGGTTTTTGTTTCTCGTAATGCCCATTTTCTGGAAAATCAGTTTTTAGAAAAGGAAATAAGTGGGAGCGAAATAGAACTGGAAGAAATTCCAGAACCACAAACTGCTACTGAAAGTTTGGTAGAACCAGTAGTTCAAGAAGAACAGGATATTCCCGCACCCCTCCGCAGGAGTAGTAGGCCGTCTCATCCGCCTGAGAGATACTACGGTTTTCTCATAGATGGGGATAGAGAGGATTGCATCATAGATGATGATGAACCTACTGACTTCCAGCAGGCCATCCAGAGCGGCGACTCGGTACGATGGCTAGATGCAATGCGGACCGAAATGGAGTCCATGTACACCAACAAAGTATAGACTTTGGACTTTGCTCCAGATGGGGTAAAACCCATAGGATGCAAATGGATCTTCAAGAAAAAGATTGGTGTAGATGGACAGGTGGAAACCTATAAGGCTAGACTTGTTGCAAAGGGTTTTCGTCAAAGACCTGGTTTGGACTATGACGAAACTTTTTCTCCAGTGGCTATGCTCAAATCCATTCGGGTCCTTCTTGCTATTGCTGCCTTCCATGATTATGAAATCTGGCAGATGGACGTAAAGACGACTTTTCTGAATGGAAATTTAGAATAGAGCGTCTATATGGATCAGCCAGAAGGTTTCAATCAGAGTTGGAGCAGCGGGAAAGTATGCAAGCTGCTTAAGTCTATTTATGGACTAAAGCAGGCATCGCGGAGTTGGAACATCTGTTTTGATGAGACAGTCAAAGAATATGACTTTATCAAAAATCCAGATGAACCGTGCATATATAGTAAAGTTGTAGCCAGAAGTGTCGTATTCCTCGTCTTGTACGTGGATGACATTCTATTGATAGGAAATGACATTCCTATGCTACAATCTGTCAAAGGATTCTTGTCACACAGGTTCTCCATGAAAGACCTGGGTGATGCCTCTTACATTCTGGGGATCCGGATCTATCGTGACAGATCCAAGAGGATGTTGGGACTTTCGCAGTCCAGGTATATCGACACTGTACTGAAAAGATTCAGTATGGAAGATTCTAAGCGCGGTAATCTACCGGCTTGTCACGGAATCACCCTCTCCAAAGAGATGTCTCCCAAGACTGATTTGGAAAGGGAACGCATGTCTATTATACCCTACGCTTCTGCGGTAGGCTCTATAATGTATGCGATGTTGTGCACCAGACCAGATGTAGCTTACGCACTGAGCGTGGTAAGCCGGTATCAGTCAGACCCAGGGGAGAAGAACTGGATAGCAGTAAAGACAATTCTCAAGTACCTGAGAAGGACTAAGGAGATGTTCTTGGTTTACGGCGGAAAAGACCTCAGGTTGGAGGCCTTTGCTGATTCCGGCTTCCAGAGTGATAAGGACGATTCCAAGTCCATGTCGGGTTATGTCTTTACCCTCAATGGAGGGGCGGTGTGCTGGAAGAGCTCCAAGCAGGACACCATTGCTGACTCGACAATGGAAGCGGAGTATATAGCTGCTTGCGATGCCGCAAAAGAAGCAGTCTGGATGAAGAAGTTCCTAACAGAACTTCAGGTGGTTCCTACCATAGTTGATCCAATACCTCTGTATTGCGACAACAACGGAGCTATAGCTTTAGCGAAGGAACCAAGGTCCCATCAGAAGTCCAGACACATCTTAAGGCGGTATCACCTGATCAGGGAGATCATTGATCGTCAGGAGATCGAGGTTCGGAGAGTTGCTTCTGAAGAGAACATTGCTGATCCATTCACGAAGGCCCTACCCCAGATTCAGTTCGAGAGGCTACTCGAGATCATCGGTCTTCGATACGCCAGTACATGGCCCTAGTGCAAGTGGGAGATTGTTAGTGTTTATGCCCTAGAAGGCCATTACTGTATCATACTAGTTTGTATATTACTTAATGGAAGCTTGGGATATTCACATGTATATAACAGTCTTGCTAAACATGGTAGTATGCTACTTGGTTTTTCTATCTTAATATGTGAGTGTACGTATTGATAGAGCTCTTAGGATCTTGCTTGTCTACCAGCGTTGTGATGGCAGTCACACTAGTGGGGGCTGGGTAGTCTACAAGCACATCCTTATTCAGGTCCCTGGTCGTTGGATTATCGAGACAGAGCATCGATACTCCGGAGTAGACTAGTGTGTACGCTTCTCATCCCAGTTGGGGAGATGGTCTGTCCCACAGCCGTCAGTACGTCGTACTGGAGATAGTATGCAGGTGCTCGTTAGGTTACGGGTACACCGGACAGGACTCACAGGAAACTATTGGTTGGTTTTATACCAGTCGTCAGTGAACAGTTCCCAGATGACATGAGTACAGCATAGTCCGCAGACTTGACACTGCTACTTCGCCTCGAGTGTGTCCCACTGTTCTTAGATTGCTACCCTACCACGGCTCAAAGGAGTCGTGCAAACAGGTAGCAGTTGGGTGCAGTCCCGAGCACTTGGAGGCAGTGGCGGTTAGACAGGATTCGTCTCTCCCGATATTGGGAGTTGATATCGCGCTGTGTCAGAGAGCCATTACGCAAAGTCCCTGGCCAGGGCAAGCGAGATTTGCTGGTAGGTTCCAGTAGTTTCTCAGGGTGTAATGGGCTTCGCTCCGACACGACTTATACCGCTATTAGGGGACTGACGCTTGCCACCCCCCTAGGCCCGATATGCGATAGTCTAAGACGAACGGACCGGACTGTATGGAGATTGTCACATCAGACTCAGTAGGAGTTTGGATGGGTTCCCTCATCGGCCTTCTTATCGACATCTACCTGCGGACCGTTACGTACAGCTAGTGCCGCTTGCGGTCTGTGGTTAAACCCACTGCCAGCGTAGTAGTCGAGTCTCTAGAGTCCCACACAGAGAGTTTCCCTACTCCAGGCGAAACGATATAGAGGTCGTATGGTTTTACGACAAGGGTTTGGACGCATACGTGTGTTTACGCACGTACGACTTTCGGACAGTTTTTACCAGTCGGCTTTGGTTTAAGCCAGTTACTGGTATCCGGTTATTGGAATTATACAGTCTAAAGTTTTTCCGTATTTTTGCGGAAAGGAGGGGCTTTCTCGTAATTGCGCGAGAAGCTTCTAGAAGATGGTGACTAAGGAGGTTTAGGTGGCATATACATTGAATGAGATTAGTGAGTCATATGGATGATTCATCCATGTCATTAATGCTTCATAATTGCTTAATGACTCATGGAGATGAATCACCACAAGATATTTATCAAGCATGGTTGTAAAATGATTTCTTTTCTTTTCTTGATAAAAAGAAATGCTTGATATATATTATGATAACTCATTCTTCTCACTTCACTATTATCCTCACCTTCTCTCTCCTCAAGCTCTCCCTCTTCAAACCCTAATCCTCCCTTCTTATGTATTGAGTACAAGGATTAGTTAGACTAATTAAACCATAACCCTCACTCTATATCACCTAGCTTCTTTGATTAGCACTTAGAGAAGGTTAGTTGCCTTAAGTTTAGAGGCTAAGCTTGGAGTAAAGCTCTCGGGTGGATCGTCTACTACTTCGAGAAGGCCGAGGAGGAGGAGGAGTTCACAAAGACGAAGGACACGATTCGTTAGGTATAATCCCTAAAAATAGTAGTATAGAACTTCTATGTTTTAAGTTAGTTATCGTTTAGCTTCGATTCAAGCGGTTAGTCGATGTTTGTTCACTAAACAAGTTCGTTTTTGAAAATTCCGCCTCCCCACAAGTATTGGGGTGTTGTACATCAACTTACAGCCTGCTCGAAGCTAGTTGGGTCATCATCCTCCATGATGCAATCCTCGCTCCCACCATCCATGAGAAAACCGTAGTATCTCTCAGGTGGGCGAGGAACCCTACTAGATCGGCGGAGAGGCTGGGGTTCGTCGGGTACTACTGAATCCTCTGGTTCTACCAAGTCTTCTGTTATAGTTTGTGTCGCTGGAACCTCTTCCAGTTCTACCTCAATGCCACTTATCTGTTTCATAAGAAAACTTTTTTCTAAGAAAGTGGCATGTCGAGAAACAAACACCTTTTGTTCCTCGGGATGGTAGAAGATATACCCTTGTGAATTTTTGGGATATCCTATAAACTTACATAAGACAGATCTTGCCTCGAGTTTGTCCGGATTTTGTCTTTTGACATAGGCTAGACAACCCCATATCTTAATATAATTAAGATGTGGTCTCTTCCCTTTCCATATCTCATATGGAGTGGTAGGCACTGATTTGGTAGGAACTCTATTCAATAGGTCCATGGCTGTCTCAAGCGCATATCCCCAGAAGGAAATAGGTAACTCAGCTGTGCTCATCATAGAGCGCACCATATCCAATAGGGTGCGATTCCTCCGTTCTGATACACCGTTGTGCTGTGGTGTATATGGAGGAGTCAGCTGAGAGAGAATCCCATTCTCTTTTAGTAAGTCCAGGAATTCATTGCTCAAGTATTCACCTCCTCGATCAGATCGTAGGATTTTAATACTTTTTCCGGTTTGGTTCTCAACTTCTTGTTTATATTCTCTAAATTTCTCAAAAGTTTCTGATTTGTGTTTCATCAGGAACACATACCCGAACCTAGAGAGATCGTCAGTGAATGTAATGAAGTATGAAGAACCATCCCTGGCATGTGTAGACATAGGACCACATACATCACTATGTATCAGTCCCAAGAGTTCGGTAACTCTTTCTCCGTGTCCCGTAAACGGAGTTTTGGTCATCTTGCCTTTGAGACATGACTGGCAAGTGTCATAAGATGAAAATTCGAACGGATTTAAATATCCATCCTTATGCAACTTTGCTAGTCGTGTCGCATTGATGTGACCCAGTCTACAATGCCACAAGAAGGATTCGTTCAGTTCAGAACTCTTCCTCTTGTGTGTGTTTGTTATGCTCAGAACTGTTAATTGATTTAGAACATAAATGCCATTGCACAACGTGCCTGATCCAACCAACTTTTGGTTATGAAAAATGTTCATAACATTGTCCTGTAATACAAAATTATATCCCTCTTTACTCAACAAAGAAACCGATATAATGTTGCATATCAGGTTCGGCATGTAATAGCATTCGTTCAGAACCAATGTATTACCAGTTGGTAATACAAGGTGATATTCCCCGACAGTCTTAGCTGCAACAATTGCACCATTTCCAACTCTAATGTCTTTATCACCTTCTCCAAGTTCTCTACCTTTCCTAAGCCCATGTAACTGATTACATATATGGGATCCTGACCCGGTATCTAATACCCAGGACGTAGAGCAAATGGAGAAACAGTTCTCTGTAACGAACACACCCGAAGAAAATGCATCATCATGTACTTTCTTCATTCGGGTGGCATGGGAATCCTGGTATTCCCCTATATCCTGTTCATTCCTACAACTCTTATAAGAAAGAACGGAACCAACGTTCCCCAGCACAGTATAACATGCGGGTTCGGTCAATACATCCATATTATTATCTTTATTAGGGCATGAAATGGTCGCTACCTAGAGAGAAAGAGAAGAAAACACTTTAGCGTATGCTCGTGAAAGATCAGATTGGTTATTATCTTATCTAATCAGGATGGCTCCCACTGGTTTTTATCAAATCTTCCTTCAAACCCTAAAAGGAAAGACTAGCTGGGATTAATTACACACTACAAGTTCGCCAATCATTCAGCCAGGCCAGTGTCGGTACTTTAAGGGAGGTCCCCCATGCTTTCGCACGAACCTAATTAATGTAAACCTCGTTTTCCCAGAGGCGTAACCTCGTTGACACCTTTCTAGACACCTACTTGATCGGCTAATTGCAATGTGTAAAACTCTCCCAGGAGTAACTCTTACTCGCAGTGGGTATCGGGATCCAACTATCTCATAGAAGGTATGCAATCTCATTGCAAATTTCAACACTTGAAATTCCCGATAATATTTTGCCCCTAGCGTGCTATGACCTTGACGCATGCCAAACAACCCATAGTCCACTAGTCAAGTTCAACCCGTACAATTCGTGATCGAATTAAACCCACCCGTACGACCCTTGACGCATGCCAAACAACGCCGTACGAATACCTTAATCCAATCGCATCTCATGCTACAGATAAGTAATAATCAGCTACCGTACACTACGCCTTGACGCATGCCAAACAACCGTAGCACGAATACTGAATATTACATATCTGAATTGACGGAGGGCTACGCAGGTTTTTCTGAAAACCATGAGCGTAATGAACTTGATATCGTTGTAGAATCAAATGAAGTTTTGAAATGGAGTGATTTTGAGGCTTTTCTAGTTTTGCTAAAGGGATCACTCCCGGTGAAGGGATCGTCGGCCCTTTCCTCATCGAATAAGGTGCGGGATATATCATATATATCGCTGTGCAAAGCAAAACTCCAAAAGCAATCAAAAGCAAACCGAGTGTGTAGCATCTGCCAGTTATTGCTAAAAGAGTCACTCCCGGTGAAGGGATCTCGGTCCTTTTCTCATCGAATAAGGTGCAGGGTATATCATATATACCGCTATGCAAAGCAAGAATTGTAGCTACCTGTTTTGTTTAAAATTTGATTCTTCAACATCTTAGGTTTCTTTTCTTTCATTAATCACATTAATGAAGTCCCATCATTTAAGTCACCTAAACATCACAGATAAATACGACGTACACTTATGCCATCCGCATTCGCCTTGATGTCCCCTCGTGCACCGTTAGGTTAGGTAACTAACGACAGAGCAGGGCAGGGCTAGTGCGGGTGCAAAACATAAGCAACATCTATATAATATATCATATATACTATATACTGTATCTATCACAGAACATCACATGATCACATTACAGATATCGCAGCAGAAGAAACATATGAAACATTGGATATACTAGGACGTCCGTGTTTTCAATACGAGCCAGTATGAAACACGGATTCCACGGTCGTGATGAATAGCCAATCCCACATCCCCAGACCCCTACGAGAGCGGCAAGCAACCCTACCAATTCTAGGGTTAGGAGACCCGGACTCGACTCCTCGAGATGGTCTCCCACTGGACCCTAGAACCCGGTTACTTGTGCTCCCCTCCTTGGGTCTATCCTAATGCGGAAAAGTAAATAATATACAAAAGGTGACAACTTCCGCAACCTGGAAGTGCCCCAATAAAAGAATATTACATACAAGTTTTTACATGAATGAAAATGAAAAACACTCATCTCACATAAAAAAAACCCCGGCTATTCGAACACGACAATCCAATATAACATATCCAGCAACACATAACATCACATGTCATCAACGTAAGTAAATATGCGCATCCCAATTGTCGTTGACATATAGCAACGAAATCGGCGATATCACATATTACACTTACGGTCACAGAAAAGAAAGTGTAAAACTACAACAGTTGGAATCCGCAACCTCCTTAGACATCGCATGCCTAATCAAATGAAATACTTAGACATCACATGCCTAACAATTATAAACCCTGCATTTTAGTCCCATTATCGAAAACTCTTTTCAATATCAAGTGAGACTAAACCGCTAGATTTACAACATTCATCCAGTTATCTCATAACTGTTTGTGAATTCCAATTATTGTATCTCATTCCGGACAAATAGAAAATATTAAACTTTCCGATCGAACATTCGAACACCCAAGTTTTCCCGAAACCGTTCAACACATGAAATAAGTTCAAAGACATTCACTTCATGCCTCAGTACCAACGGTCCAGCCGTAGAAGGGTCAAGCCAACGCCTCACATGTGGCACGCCGTACTGCCCCAAACCCGAAGGTTCAAAGGGCAGTTCAAGACGGTCACATAATCGAGTTAAGGTTTGTTGTCTTCTAGAGGGACCATCGCGTTACTTGCACTACTCAGAACGTCTTTAAACCACAGAAAAATCCAACACTTGGAAATTTTCCGGCAGGGGAAAAGTTGGGTATTTATATCCGGTCGAACCTTTTAACATATTCTTAAATTATCCGGAAAGCCACATAGACAAAATTTGATAATCCGATCGAATCGTCGATTCCCAATACAACCCCAGAACACTCAACTCTAGAGTAAAATTAAAATTTCCCATAAAATTCAGCATAATAAAATAGGAATTACTGTGCAAAAATGGACAGATGATGTCATCAGATGGCCGCGGAACCGCCGCAGAAGCCAGGCTTCTGCCGCGGTTCCGCCGCGCCCTTAGCAGATCATGGGATAAATTTTGCATCGTAATTCTTAGAATTCGCTGCTGAATTTTTTAAGCATTTTTAATATGGAAAAAACCCAGTTTTTAGAAAATGTCCAGAGAGCACATTGGTAGTTAGGGTTTCGGTTCGATCAGGTTTCAAACGTCGTCTACTCTTCGCCTAAGGCTCTAGCTAGGCTCTGATACCACTGTAGGGTTCCTAAGCACACTATAGAGGTCTCACAAGGCATCAACCATGCCAATTTCAAATTTTATGGGTGCCGAGAAACCCTAATACGGATCGTCGACTAGAAATTTAGGCGAAAAACGAAACTAGTTAACATCTTAACTAAAGGAGAGAGGCTACAACCTTTGTAGATCCGGTTCTCCACTTCCTTAACTCCACGTAGGTGTCCTGTCGCTGTCCATCTCGAATCCCGAACTCAATCGTCGGCTTCATCGGAAAAATGGGCGGAGTAGGTCGTCGGCTTCGTGCCGAAGATGATCTACGTCGAGGCATCACAAGTTCAAGCTCCAACTTCACCAAGTTGTGAAACTTGTGAAGAAAACACCCTATACTACTTGGTAAGAGGTAGAGGGTGAAGAAATAGGAGGTGGGTTCACTTTAGAATTGGATTTCTCTCACTTTTGCTCAAGTTGCCATTGATGGACTTAAGCTTTTCTTGAAGAAGAAGATGATCAAGAAGAAGAAAGAATATGATAAGTGTTGGATTTAAAATGAAAATAAATCAATACTTATCATAAGCTAACCATGGTAAAGTGTAGAGAATGAACTAGGGTTAGTTCAAATGTTAGGGTTAATCATGAGACAAGAATGGTTACAAAGTCAAAGCTTCATGAAGCTTCAACTAGAAACAAAGAAAGCCACCATTCTTATCATAATCTTTTCAAAATAAACAAACAAATAAATGAATGAAAAAGCAAAACCCTAATCATCAACTTAACCATGGTTTAATTCTTTACACTTAACCAAATGAGCAAGTATCATCAAACATGATACAAACATGTGCACAAAAGTATATCACATATACAATTTGCACATCGAGTGAGAAAAACCATTAAAGTGAACCAATACAAGTTAATGCAAAGTAATATATCAAATATATAATTATACATTAAATCATTAAATCAACACTTGATTTAACGATCCGGTCATATCGCATATAACCGACTAGTATCCTATGTATCGGCTTATCGAATCAATCCTTGATTCGATATCTAGGTTATATCACATATAACCAATCGATACATTCATCGCGAGAATGGAATACGGTATCACATACACGCATTATTCTCGGTCCTGCACATATCTCATATGCGCTCCTATTTCGTTTCGCTTGAGCCAGGAAACCTCTGTGTAGGACTCTAAATGCTCGTCAATACGCCGGTAGCAGATGATGATCATATCAAGCACCCACAAGCCGCAAGCGGTCTGCTAAACATAACGGCCATCCGGGTATTAAGCGATCAGAAGATCGACGAGCTAGCCCGCTCACACTCCTGTGAATCCAACCAGTAACACTTACCGTACAGTCCGGTATATTCGTCTGATATGTCGCATATCAAGTCTAGGGGTGGTAAACGTCAGACCCTAATAACCGATAAGTCATGCTGATGTGAGGCTCATAACGGGTCGAGAAACTACTGGTAACACTTACCAGCAAATCTCTGATCAGCCCTGGCCAGGGACTTCCCTGTTACGGCCAATCGAGCACAGCGCAACATCAACCCCCAATACCGGGAGAGACGAAACCCCTCCTATCGCTCATTACCTCCATGTGACTCGGGACTGTACCCAAAGACTACCATTTTGCACGCCCTCATGGACGTGGTAAGGTGGAGATCAAAGTACAGTGGGAATCACACAAGACTCTATGACGATCTCGGGTCTACAGACTAACCTGCACAAGTGTCACCTGAGAACTGCCATCTGACGTGAGGTATAATACCATCTGGGCGTTCTCGGCGAGTCCGTTCAGTGTACCCAGTCTCCACTGAGCACCCGTACACCATCTCTGATGTCAAACACCAATGGATATGGGATCATCCATCGCCCATCTCATGGGTCGAGAAGCGTATACGCTAGTCTACACTGGTATATCGATGCCCCGTCTCGATACACCTACGACTAGGGACATTAAAGGATGTACCTATAGACTACCTTGTCCCCACTAGTTTGATCTGCATCATAGTCCAGGCAGTCAAGTACACATCCTAAGGGCTTTACCAACATGTAACTATAAGACAGTTTAAAGAGACTAGTGTACATGTTAAGATAAAGAGCAACCAGATAGCATACTATCATATCGAGCAAGAAAGTCATCTCTATATATGTCCAAGCATCCAATATAATATACATCATCTGTACAATACTGGCCTCTAGGGCATACATACAACTAACACCTGGTAGTCAAGTACACATCCTAAGGGCTTTATCAGCATGTGAGAGCAAGACAACATTATGTATACAAGTCAACATGTTAAGACAAAGAGCAACCAGATAGCATACTATCATATCGAGCAAGAAAGTCCTCCTTATATATGTCCAAGCATCCACTACAATATACATCCTATGTACAGTAATGGATTCTAGGGCATACATATAACTAACAATCTCCCACTTGCACTAAGGCCATCTGTTGTAGTATCCAATACCCAACAATATAGCAGTAGTTGTAGTATCCCATACTAAACAATCCCAAAATCTCTCAAATAGTATTTGGGGAAGTAAGCCTTGGTAAGTGGATCCTCCGTGTTAACCTCAAAATCTACTCTCCTTACCTCGATCCTTTGGAGATCAACCATCTCCCTGATCAGGTGATACTTGCCTCAGAATATGTCTGGAACGCTGATGGGACCTTCGTTCCAAGGCCAAAGCCACAACTCCATTGTAGTCTTAATAACAATTATTGGATGCTTAATGGTAGGAACCATGTTCTTTTCATGAACAAAAAATTCCCAGACAACCACTTTGGCAGCATCATTGGTAGCAATGTATTCAGCCTTTATCGTCTAGTATGTCTTGGTATCTATCTTGGAACTCTTCCAGCATACCGTCCCTCCACTGAGGGTAAAGACAATGCCTATGACTGACTCTCAGTCGACCTTATCACTCTAGAATCTCGAACCAAGAACTTTCTTTTAGTGCTTCTCAAGTACTTTAAGAATGTCCTCTATAGCTTCCAGTGATTCTGCCAAGATCCGATTGATTCCTAATCACTACACCTAGTGAGTTAGCTACATCTGATCTGGTATATAACATCGCAAACTCTGATAGAGCCTACTGCCGAAGCATAGGGTATCCCTTGCACGCGAGCTCTCTCCAAATCAGTCTCGGAAGATATCCTTTTGGAGAGAGTGATTCCTGAGGTAGTGGGCGAACCACCACGCTTAGAATCCTCCATACTAAACACCCTTAGTATGGTGTTAATGTACCTGGATTTGGGACACTCCCAATATCCACTTAGATCTATCACCATAGATCATAATCCCCAAGATGTAGTAGGTATCATCCAGATCTTCTATTGAGAATCCTCGTGATAAGAGGAGCTTGACCGAGTGTAGCATATGAAACCATTTCCTATCTAGAGTTTGTCATCTACGTACATTACGTGTAAGACAACCTTACTCTTTACAACCTTCTTGTATATACTAGGTTCATCTACATTTTTGATGAAGTCAAACTCTTTGACTGCCATATCAAAACAGATGTTCCAATTTCACGAAACTTGCATTGATCCTGATGGACTTAAGCATAGCTTTGAAAGTCTCAACTTTTCCATTTACACCAAGAATCTTCTCAAGATCCAATTTGCTCCCAATAGGTTTTACCCCTTCAGGTGTTATATTCAAAGTCATACTTTGTTGGTGTACATGGATTCCATCTTTGATCGAATAGCATCCAGCCATTACACAAAGTCCCCACTCGTGATGGCCTGCCTGAACCTAGTTGGGCCATCATCTACCATAATGCAATCCTCACTCCCACTGTCACCGAGAAAACCGTAGTATCTCTCAAGTGGATGAGGAACCCTACCAGATTCGTGGAGAGGCATAGGTTCATTGGAGACTAATGAATCTTTTGGTTTTACCAAATCATCAGCTGTTAGCTTGTCTAGCTGAAACTCCTTCCAGTTCTACCTCATGACCACTAATTTCTTTAGAAGAAATTCCTTTTCTAAAAAGGTGGCATGCTGAGAAACAAAATACCTTTTGCTCCACAGATTGGTAGAAGACATTCCCTCACAAATGTTTGGGATATCGTAACAAACTTATAGAACTGACATTGTCTCGAGCTTGTCCGGATTCTGCCTTTCAACATAGGCCGGACAACCCCATATCTTAACTCGTTTAAGAAATGGTCTCTTCCCATTCTATATCTCATATGTAGTGGTAGGCCTTGATTTGGATGGAACCCCATTCAATAGGTATGCAGCTTTTCAAGTGCATAACACCTAATAGAAAATATGTAACTCAATAGTACTTATCATAGAGCGCACCATATCTCATAGGGTGCGATACCTCCGCCCCGATACACCGTTGTGCTGTGGTGTATACAAAAGAGTAATCTGAGAGTGAATCTCATTCTCCTTTTAGAAAGTCCAGGAACTCCATGCGCAAGTATTCTACTCCTCGATCACATCGAAGGACTTAATATTTCTACCTATCTGGTTCTTAAACTTCAAGCTTATATTCATTGAATTTCTCAAACGTTTCAGACTTGTGTTTCAACAGGAACATATGTTCGAATCTTGAGAGATGATCAGTGAATATAATGAAGTAGGAAGAACCATCCCTGGCATTTGTAGACATAGGACCGTATACATCATCATGTATCCGTCCCAAGAGTTCAGTAACTCTTTCTCTGTTTCCAGTAAACGGAGTATTGGTCATATTACCTTTGAGATAAGACTGGCAAGTAGCATAAGATGAAAATTCGAACAGATTCTCATATTCATCCCTATGTGACTTAGCTAGTCGTGTCGCATTGATATGATCTAGTCTACAATACCATAAGAAGGATTCGTTCATTTCTGAACTACTCCTCTTGTGTGTGTTCTAGATACTTTGAACTGTGGTTTGATTTAGAACGTATATGCTATTATATAACGTGCCTGATCGAATCAACTCTTGATTTAGGAAAATGTTTACAACATTATCCTCTAATACAGAATTATATTCTTCTATAACTTAATAAAGAATCTGATGTAATGTTGTATATCAGGTTCAGTATCTAATAATATTTATTCAGAATCAATGTATTAATACTAGGTGATATGTGCCAACTGACTTGGCTGCAACAATTACACCATTCTCTAACACTTAGAGACATATCACCCATTCCCAATTCTTTACCTATCTGTAGCCCATGTAACATCTTATATATGTAGGATCCTGATCCGGTATCACATACCTAGGACGTAGAGGATACTGAGAAATAGTTCTCGGTAATGAACACACCCGAAGAAGATGCATCAACATGCACTTTCTTCGATTGGGTCGCATCGAAATCCGGATATTCCCTTATTTCCTGTTCAGTCTTATAACAATTATAAGAAAGAACAGAACCAACGTTCTCCTGCTCAGTATAATAAGTAGGTTCGGTCGCTCAGTATAATAAGTAGGTTCGGTCAATGCATCCATATTATTATCTTGATTAAGGCGTAACATGGTCGCTACCAGGAGAGAGAGAGAAGAAAACACTCTGCGTGCACTCTTGAGGGGTCCGGGGTTAAGTTTTCGTGTTTTTCCCCTGCTCAGTATAATTTTTTTGACAGGTTTAAAATCGACAGAAACTTAAGGGGTCCGGGGTTAAGTTTTCGTGTTTTTCCGATGATCGAAGTTCTAATAAGTTGCTAACGAGCTAGTAAAGGTTTAGTAGGCTCTGATACCACTGTAAGTCCATATTACATACCCCACGTGTTCGCGGTGAGGCGGAATATATGAAAAACAATTATCAAAGCTTCGTAACACGGACTTGAGCACACGGATCGTGTCTAAACCATTACTTGCAAACTACGAGAGGTTTAACTACTCTGATTCGAAGTTATACATCACGTTACTTGTCCTTCGGGTCTTCATCGCTGTCCTTCACACCTCGTAGGCTCTATGGAACATGGGCACCTCAACGGCCTCCTCGAGTCAAAGACGATCCACCCGAGAGTCTATAGTCCAAGCTCCTATCTCAAATCTGAGATAACTGCGGCTTCTAGCTTGCTAGTCTAGAAGTCCTATAGGGTGTAGAGTATTTAAATGGATTAATTAGTCACTTAAACCCTAGGATTCTCAACTCATGAGAGCTTTTAGGGTTTGAGGAAGAAGATGATAACTTGTGGAGAGAGAAAACTTTTGTGATAATGATAATGAATAATACTCATGAAAGAATATAATGAAGCATACAAATATCTCTTGATAAATATCTAAAAATATCTTGTAAGCTTCATTTAATTCTAAGGGTGAATCACCTCATGAGTCATTAAGCATTTAATGAAAACTTACACCTCATCTCTCCACCTCATTTGTGTTTAATCCAAAAGAAATATATACAAATGAGTCACCTTCTTCTAGAAGCTTCCCGACAAATTACGAGATTGCTCCTCCCATCCGTATTTCCGAAAAACACGGATAATCTTTGACTGAATAAATCCATCTGTATAATACTAGAATCTGGCTTAAACCAAAGCCCGCTAGTATTATCTGCCCGATCATAATATGTGCACAAGTGTACGTAAGTGATCGCGGCCCTGCCGTAAAACCATACGGCCTCTACACCTTTTGCCCGGTGCAGAGAAACTCTCTGTGTGGGACTCTAAAGACTCGACACTACGCTGGCAGTGGGTTTAACCACAGGCCGCAAGCGGTATGATATGTGTGAAAAAGTGTGTTTGTAGTTAACCGCAATCAACAACGGTGTCGCATGTAGTTAGACCGAGATGAGTACGGGTCGTCCTCAGGAAAACGTTGAATCTTTTACTCTTACTTTAGACGTGTTGAAAAAGAGAGGAGGAATAAAGAATTTTGTGAATGGTTTCTAGATCTACGTTAAGCAAGAATGCAAAATATATAAATCTAGATTATTTTAGGGATGTAGTTAATATAATAAGAGGGCTTGTAGGGTTCGTTAGGATTTAGTAGTTATGGAAGATTAATTAAAAGTTATCCTTTTTATCCTTTAATAGATTTAAAACTAGAACGACGGTGATGCGTGTAGATTAGGGTTTCTGGAGGGAAAACGAATCCCACTCTTAACCCTTATCTCGACACGGAACTCCGTTCATATCTAGCCTTTACCAAAACAATCATTAATCTAATCTCTAATCGCGGTCGGAACTAACAAAGAATTGTTAGCGCGCCCGATTAGGATGTTAATGATTCTTTTGATAAAGTTCATAAACTTTATAGGACTTAAAAAGGGTTTCACGATGTTCATCATCCATTAGCCTACCCTAATCCTACGAACCCTAACAAGCGGAGAATTACTCGCGCATGTTGGGAAAAGAAGATGAAAAGACAGAGAGGGAAAACATAATATAAAATGCAAAAGAATTAAATAAAATAACTACCTTTATTAATCAACTTGAACAATCTACACTTTTATTCCTTAGAAAATGATTACAAAAACTTGGTTTGCTTCTCGAACTCTTCCGAAGGAGGTAGATGAACAGTTGATGATCAGCCTGGATGCGTGAGCCGCCTTGGACTTCGTGATCTCTTCGGTTTGATAACTTTTCCAAGAGGCTCTCGGTCCATATTTATAGTCCAAAACCAGAAACCTTTGCTTCCAAATTAAGAAGAAAACTGTAAAGATTCACCCACAGAAATTGGCAACTGTATTTCCTCAATCTTGCCGCGGATCCGCGGCCCAAGGGGGGTATGGCCGCGAATACGCGGCCTTTTAATCAGAGCCGTTGATTTTCTTTTTGGGGCTTCTCTCTATGTGACATGTGGTGTTCTCTGGAATCTTTGGATCTTTGAAATCTTCTTGTAGTCGCTGCCAGACTTGATCTCCAAGTTTTGCTTTCTTAATTAGGCAAGTTTTCTTCAACAACTTGATTTCTTGGAAAAATTCTGCATAACAACTTGGAAAAATTCTGCACAACAACTTAAATAATATTTAGTAGACTTTGTTCTACTAGGATTTGGTCAATGATATTATTTGCATACATTTTCCTACCAAATGCTAATTATAATATATCAACACATGGAAAATAGTATTTTTACAAATAAACCTTCATATGTATGATATATTATAATAAAGACCTTTTCTAATATAGAAATAGTAGGAAAAATGTAATAACAAATGTGCAGTTTTATCAACTGAACAAATACCCCCAAACTTATCTTTGATCGTCCCAAGCAAACTAGTTTATTCAAGAGAAGGAGAAAAAGAAAGGAGAAAACTAAGCACACTTTCGTAGGCAAACACGATTGCACTGAGCACGTGCAACAAGCCGTTAAACCTCTAGGTGTCCCTAGTAGAAGGAATGTTCTCCTGAGAGTTTTCAGCGGATTACACCCACAAAATCCTATAACAAAAGAGAGATGGTGAAATTTACATATAAAGATAAGAACCATAAAAGAAAATCTTTGAAAATAAGAGTTTCCAACTACACCAGCTTTTCAGTTGTTATGAGCCCTATCTTAATAGTCATGAAAAGATATTAGAAATCACATCATCCCTCAATAAAACATCATCTTTATTCTTCATTCCTACCTTTCATCCTAACATCGATCATATACCCCTACGTGTGTGTAATGGACATCCCTACACTCAGAGAATTCAATTCAAGCTATCATACCCTTGTCCATCTACCTCAGTACTTTTTAACTTGATGAATATTTATGGATTTGCTCACACATTTTCATGCGACCGTTAATACTTCTTAAGGTACTAACCGACTGATTACTCATGTGCTTGCTGATTAGGTGATAGTATTTTTCTCGTCTTGCACCACCTAAGGCTTAGCAGTGACTCCCAGACCAATTGGCCTTAGGGCACTAGGTGAAGAGGCACCCTCGCTATATTTTTTTATTGCTGTCTTGGCGATAACAAAACCAGTGTTCATTTTTCTTTTCACCATCTTTATATTTTCTTCATTTTTTTTATTTCCATTTCCTTCATACTTTGGCTTTTAGACAAGAGCATTTCAAGGTATCCTCTACTATCCCGAGTTTCAAGACGTGTGTAAGTGCAAATAGTTGGGTATCAACATTCAAATGTTTGGCTTCCAAAATAGAAACTATTTTTCAGACTTATTTTTATCCTCGGATTAGTGACTTCCTTCATCTTACTAACCCTTGGGACAACAGCTCATAACTACTTATTACCAGTTCGTTTAAGAAAACTTCTAATTTTCTTGGTTTTCTTAAACTATTCCTATCTTTTGGATGTAATTTTTCACTTTCTACTCTTGTTATAAAAAAAAATTTAAATTTTTTTGAAAGTGTTGTGCTTATGCAAAATATGATGCAAATTGATGTGTAAATAAGCACAAACCTCCCCTAAACCTGTTTACAGCAGTGTCCTCACTGATGTCATCCGTTAAGCTCAAAACCTGTAGACTTGGGAGGAAATTATTAATGGGAGCAAGAATATATGAAAGTGAAAATCCTCCCCCAAACTTATTTTTGGCTCACAATGTTGTAAAAATCATTTTCTTTCAAGAGCCAAAATATACCCGCCCCCCAAACTTGAGTTAAACAATTCTAATCTTTTAAAATCACACGAGGAGGTCAAGGTTATTGGTCAATGCCAAGCTTTGCAAAGACCGAAAGTCAACACCAACCATTCAAAAATTTTATCGATGAAGCACCAAGGTTGGTGGAAGAACATGTCACCTTTCGACAAGAAGAAGAGGGGAGGTGATAAGAGGTGTAATGGAAAAGGATTGCGTCTCAATTTGGAAAGACGACACAGTGATAGTAATGATGGATTACTCGCATTATCAAGATTGTCCAAAAGAAGGGGTGGAGGTCCAATTTCCTCATCTTGGAGTTGATTTATCTCAACATCCGTATCTTTTAAAAATGCGAGTTCATCAGCGAAAATTTCCTCAAAGTTTTCATCGATACCCCGAAGAATAATGTCATGAGAAAAAATGGGGTGATCGTCAGACTCTATAAAAAGTTCCTCATCAGCGTTAGATATTGACCCGGACAACTCGGTGGAAGAGTACATGGTTGGGTCAAACAACAACATATGAAAAGAGTCAGTATCATGAGGTTGATCAAATTCGCTGCTGTCGACATCCATTAATTCGACAGAACACATATGAGCATAGGGTTCGGAAGGTTCACTTCCCAACTTGTAAATGTTAAGCTTAATTGACTTCTTTCAAAAGGATAGGGTCATAGAGCCGTTTCTACAATTGATTACTGCGTTGGAAGTTGCTAGGAAGGGTCGACCGAGTATCACCGGGATTTGATTGCGTGGGTTTGCCACAGGTTGTGTATCTATAACGATAAAGTCCACAGGGAATATGAATTCTCCGACTTTGAATAACACATCCTCTAGCTCACCCTTTGGTTGGGTGATAGATCGATCGGCCATCTGAAGACTGCAATGCGCAGGTTTTAACTCTCTGATCCCTAATTGCTTATAAACAGAATACGGAAGCAAGTTAACACTAGCACCTAGATCGAGTAGAGCACGATTGATATTTTTACCCGCAATAGAAATAGAAATTGTAGGACTTCCGGGGTCCTTTCGTTTCTTGGGTAGTTGTTGTGTAAAAGCTGTGCTCACATTACTCGCAAGGAAAACTTTTTTAGGTACTTGAACTTTTCTCTTCCTAGTGCATAAGTCCTTTAGGATTTTCGCATATGACGGAACTTGTTGAATAGCATCTAGGAGAGGAATGTTTATGTTAACTTGCTTAAAAATTTCCACAATCTTCTCCATTTTTGGACTTGGTCTGTTGCCCCTTAACCTGTTTGGATAAGGTGCTTTATCAATAAGGGTTTGGTCCAACATTGGAGAGGATTGTGGGGATGGAGTGGATCCCAAAATTGGAGTGGGGATCGTTTTAGGTAGATTTGAGGAAATGGGCGAAGGGTTCGAGCCTTGGGGAAAACGGAGAATAGGCTCGGGTGAAGGTGGGAGACTAGACGAATTAGGGGAAGAAGAAGAAGATGGGGTATCATTGGTGTCACTATCATCACATTGCTCACCCATTCGGTTATTCAGCACTTTTCCCGATCTCAACGTGGTAACAACACTCACATTATAACTTTGTGAGTGGCCAGGATTAGGTATGGGTTGAGATGGGAGTTTCCCTTTCTCTCTCGCACTCATTGCGGCGTTTAACTGTGTGAGTTGGTTTTCTATTGATTTAATACTCTCGCCGTGGGAGGCGGAGTCTTTCTGTATGGTATCAATAGAAGACTTCATCTCAGCCGACAATTGCATGGAATGTTTCATGAATATATCCAAAGTTTGTGCGAGTGAAGAGTTGTCAGCACCGGCCGCTTGTGGTGTAGAAGTGTTGGCCGGATTTTGGAAATTTTGTGACTGAAAGGGGAGCTGATTTTGTGGTTGTGGTTGCTGTGGAGGAGGTCTTTGATAATTGCTTTGTTGGTTTTGGTTCCAAGCAAAGTTAGGATGATTCCTCCATCCTTGATTGTACGTGGAAGAATAAGGATCGTTTCTAGGTTGCTGCTGAAAAGCAGCATTAGTTTGAACCGATGCATTCATAGGACATTCTTCCGTTAAGTGTGAAGGATCTGAACAGCAACCACAGACGGTCTTGGAAAGCGTGACCTGATTTAGGAAGACTGATGAAAGTTTGTTCTCAATAGCATCGAGTTTCTTCTGCATCGCTGCCATTTCGGCTTTTACTGCGATGGAAACATCGAACTGGTGAATACCTCCCCTAGATGAAGGTGGTCTTACGCTTTCCCACTGCAAAGTGTGTTCAGCAAGGTCTTCCAGATATTTCCAAGCTTCACCGTCGTCTTTAGACATGAAATTGCATTGACACATTGTTTCAAGCATCTGCTTTGTCGCTGGATTAATGCCCTCATATATTATTCGACATAAATCCCATCTTTGTATTCCATGATGAGAACATTGGACAAGCAGATCCTTGAAACGTTCAAAGCACTTCCAAAATGGTTCATTGGGAAGCTGGGAGAACTGGTTGATCTCGCTCCTAACACGGGCGGTCTTATGGTTTGGGTAAAACTTCTTAAGAAATGCTATTATGAATTCATCCCAATTAGTGATAGAGTGTGCGGCAGTATTATAAAGCCATTTTTCTGCCAAGTCGTACAGTGTGAATGGGAGAAGACGCAAGCGCATAGCATCGACAGTCAACTGTGAAGTACCCATCATTGCGCATACGTTTTCGAATTTGGTGATGAAAACGTACGCGTCTTCCGACTCAAGCCCGTGATATTTGGGCAGCAGATTGATGTAGTGGGGTTTAATTTCGAAATTATCCCCGTTAGATGGTAGAAGAGATAGACAAGTGGGAAGAGGACCACGGATAGGATAGCATCTCTCTTGGAGAGAGATGCGCGGTGGATTCTGCGCACCTACGGGCGGTGGCAGCGTGGTGTTATATTCTGATGGAGTGCCGTCCATCTCGGTCGTTGTGTGTGGTAGGGGAAAAGAAGATGAAGAAGCACCGACCTCGGAGTCGATAGCAGGAACACGGACAAGACGGGCACTAGGATCTCGTGTCCAGCCGAGCATGCACTAAGCGGGTTTAGTGCAAGTGGCAGCGTGTGTGTGATTTAAAATTGGTTTGTTTTTTAAAAAGTGGGACTCAAGACAAATCACTCTAAAATGCACAAGCAACCCTAGAACTAAGGTCACCTAGGTCCAGTCTCTAGACCGCTCCTAGACTTCCAAAGGACAAGCCGCAGGATCAATCCTCTACCGCCTCCGTACTACCCTTGTAGCCAGATAAGTGCCAGGTAAGTGGGAAGGAACCACAGTAGTGGGCCTAATTAAAAACCACTAGCCTTTGACACACTTGCCTAGGCACTACAAAAGTAATGTGGATAAACGATAGCTTACCCACGACCTTCCTCTGTTCTTATTGAGCGCGACAATCCTTAGAGTCTGGTCTAGATATTTTTTAAATTAATGAAGGGTTGATCTAGATGCTCGGTTTGTGATTTGTGGGGCTTAGGAAGGGTGATGAAATCCCCATCTAATCTTGATTTGGTATTTGCCCCTTAAAGTCCATATTAAAATATGCAAAACAAAACCAATCACAAAACTTTTGCAAAAATATTTTTGAGCGGCGCTATTTTGCAAAGAATCCTGCATAAGATAGAT
Source organism: Agapanthus africanus (assembly GCA_030015575.1). Taxonomy (NCBI): domain Eukaryota; kingdom Viridiplantae; phylum Streptophyta; class Magnoliopsida; order Asparagales; family Amaryllidaceae; genus Agapanthus; species Agapanthus africanus. Next base: position 787,736,877 of record CM057338.1, read on the forward strand.
TTTATTGGATTTTAGAGGAGAGAGGAAGAGTTGAGAATCTTACCAGAGAGTTTTGTAGCCCTAACTCCTCTAAACCACCGCGTTTCCGCCGCCGGAAGTACCTTTGTGCCGCGGTTCCGCCACGAGGTGGAGGGATCAGGTGATGGAATTTTTCTTTGGCCTCCTGTACTCCTCTGGATCTCTAAGAATGTCTCTGTCTTCTGTTTTCCTCAATTCTGTGACTCCAGATCTCCTTGCAAAATTCACGCACAAATCGTTAAATATGCAATTTGCAGTTTTGTGTTAATAATGATATAAATCGTCTAAGAATTCAACACAAATAGTAAAAATAAAAAATTACGCACGTATCCCCGGCAACGGCGCCATTTGATTGGTTCGAAAGAGTGTGTTTGTAGTTAACCGCAATCAACAACGGTGTTGCATGTAGTTAGACCGAGATGAGTACGGGTCGTCCTCAGGGAAACGTTGAATCTTTTACTCTTACTTTAGAAATGTTGAAAAAGAGAAGAGGAATAAAGAATTTTGTGAATGGTTTCTAGATCTACGTTAAGCAAGAATGCAAAATATATAGATCTAGATTATTTTAGGGATGTAGTTAATATAATAAGAGGGCTTGTAGGGTTCGTTAGGATTTAGTAGCTATGGAAGATTAATTAAAAGTTATTCTTTTTATCCTTTAATAGATTTAAAACTAGAACGACGGTGATGCGTGTAGATTAGGGTTTCTGGAGGGAAAACGAATCCCACTCTTAACCCTTATCTCGACACGGAACTCCGTTCATATCTAGCCTTTACCAAAACAATCATTAATCTAATCTCTAATCGCGGTCGGAACTAACAAAGAATTGTTAGCGCGCCCGATTAGGATGTTAATGATTCTTTTGATAAAGTTCATAAACTTTATAGGACTTAAAAAGGGTTTAAGGATGTTCATCATCCATTAGCCTATCCTAATCCTACGAACCCTAACAAGCGGAGAATTACTCGCGCATGTTGGGAAAAGAAGATGAAAAGACAGAGAGGGAAAACATAATGTAAAATGCAAAGGAATTAAATAAAACAACTACCTTTATTAATCAACTTGAACAATCTACACTTTTATTCCTTAGAAAATGATTACATAAACTTGGTTTGCTTCTCGAACTCTTCCGAAGGAGGTAGATGAACAGTTGATGATTAGCCTGGATGCGTGAGCCGTCTTGGACTTCGTGATCTCTTCGGCTTGATAATTTTTCCAAGAGGCACTCGGTCCATATTTATAGTCCAAAGCCAGAAACCTTTGCTTCCAAATTAGGAAGAAAACTGTAAAGATTCACCCATAGAAATTGGCAACTGTATTTCCTCAATCTTGCCGCGGATCCGTGGCCCAAGGGGGGTATGGCCGCGGATCCGCGGCCTTTTAATCAGAGCCATTGATTTTCTTTTTGGGGCTTCTCTCTATGTGACATGTGGTGTTCTCTGGAATCTTTGGATCTTTGAAATCTTCTCGTAGTCGCTGCCAGACTTGATCTCCAAGTTTTGCTTTCTTAATTAGGCAAGTTTTCTTCAACAACTTGATTTCTTGAAAAAATTCTGCATAACAACTTGGAAAAATTCTGCACAACAACTTAAATAATATTTAGTAGACTTTGTTCTACTAGGATTTGGTCAATGATATTATTTGCATACATTTTCCTACCAAATGCTAATTATAATATATCAACACATGGAAAATAGTATTTTTACAAATAAACCCTCATATGTATGATATATTATAATAAAGATATTTTCTAATATAGAAATAGTAGGAAAAATGTAATAACAAATGTACAGTCTTATCAACTGAACACGGTACTAGCTGTACGTAACGGTCCCCAGGTAGATGTCGATAAGAAGGACAATGAGGAAACCCATCCGAACTCCTACTGAGCCTGATGTGACAATCTCCGTACAGTCCGGTCTGTTCGTCTAGGACTATCGCATATCGGGCCTAGGGGGCGGTAAACGTCAGACCCCTAATAGCGGTATAAGTTGTGTCGGAGTGAAGCCCATTACACCTTCCGAAACTACTGGAAGCCTACCAGTAAATCTCGTTTGTCCTGGCCAGGGACTTTGCGTAATGGCTCTCCATACACAGCGCGATATCAACCCCCAATACCGGGAAAGACGAATCCTATCTAACCACCACTGCCTCCAAGTGCTTCGGGACTGCACCCAACTACTACCAGTTTGCACGACTCTTTTGAGCCGTGGTAGGGTAGTAATCTAAGTACAGTGGGAACACACCCGAGGCGAAGTAGCAGTGTCAAGTCGACGGACTAAGCTGTACTCATGTCACCTGGGAACTGCTATCTGACGATGGGTATAAACCAACCTGCAGTTCTCGGCGATTCCTGTTCGGTGTACCCGTAACCTAACGAGCACCTGCATACTATCTCCAGTACGATGTACTGATGGCTGTGGGACAGACCATCTCCCTATGCTGGGATGAGAAGCGTATACACCAGTCTACTCCGGAGTATCGATGCCCCGTCTCGATAATCCTACGACCAGGGACCTGAATAGGATGTTTCTTATAGACTACCCAACCCCCACAAGTGTGACTGCCATCACACGCTGGTAATCAAGCAAAGATCCTAAGGGCTCTACTAATATGTATAAGCGATATGTTAAAAGAAACACATGCACATATTAAAGTAGATACAAACCAAGTAGCATACTACCATTTTTAGCAAGACTGTTAATACAACTGTGAATATCCTAAGCTTCCATTAAGTAATATACAAATTAGTATGATACAGTAATGGCCTCTAGGGAATAAACACTAACAACAAGTTCGCCAATCTTTCGGCCAGGCCAGTGTCGGTATTTTGAGGGAGGTTTCCCGTGCTGTCGTACGGACCTAATTAAAATAAACCTCATTTTCCCAGAGGCGTAACCCCGTTAACATCTTTCTAGACACCTACTTGATCGGCTAATTGTAATGTGTAAAACTCTCCCAGGAGTAACTCTTACTCGAAGTGGGTATCGAGATCCAACTATCTCATAGAAGGTATGCAATTTCATTGCAAATTTCAACACTTGAAATTCCCGATAATACTCTGCCCCTAGCGTCCTATGACCTAGACGAAAGCCAACAAATCATAGTTCACTAGTCAAGTTCAACCCGTACATTTCATGATTGAATTAAACACGACTGCACGACCCTTGACGAAAGCCAACAAAGTCGTACGACTACCTTAATCCAATCGCATCATATGCTTACGTAGATAAGCACTAATTAGCTACCACACACTATGCCTTGACGAAAGCCAACAAATGCAACACGAATACTAAATACTACTATCTGAAATGTCGGAGGGCTACAACAGGTTTTTAAGAAAACCTTTTGCGTAATGAACTTGATATCGTTGTAGAATCGGGTGAATTTTAAAAGGAGTATTTTTGAGGCCTTTACTAGGTTTGTTAAAGAGGTCACTCCCGGTGAAGGGATCTCGGCTCTTTCCTTATCGAATAAGGTGCAGGATATTTCAAAAATACCATTATGCAAAGCAAAAACAATAGAAGCAGTCAAAAGACAAACCGAGTGGGTTGTAGCATCTGCTAGTTTCGCTAAAGAGGTCACTCCCAGTGAAGGGATCTCGGCTCTTTCCTTATCGAATAAGGTACTGGATATTCTACAAGAAATACCGCTATGGAAAGCAAGAACTAGAGCTACCAGTTTTTTTTTAAACAAGTTTCTACAACATCTTTAGGTTTCTTTTATTTTCATTAATCTCATTAATGAAGTCCCATCATTTATGCTTCACAAGAATCACAGAAGAAACGAAAGCAGCAATATTTATTATATCTTATATATATAATATAGGCATTCATCTCAGAACATATCAATGTTGGAGATAGTGCCCTCAGAGTCAATTATTGGATCACAGGCACGTGATTGCAATGATTGAGGGAGGACCTATCCCAGTAGGACAGTCTTACTCAAGATGATAGTATGCTATCTGGTTTACCTTTATCATCGTGTACTGCTTTAGGTGACCTTACGAGTCGCTATTGCACGTTGATAGAGCCCCTAGGATTCTTGCTTGACTACCAGCAGTATGAGGGCGATCATATAAGTGAGAGCTGGAGTCTATAAGCACATCCTTAAAAGGTCCCTAGTCGTGGGAGTTTCGAGACAGGGCATCGATTCTCCAGAGTAGACTAGTGTATACAGTCGAGACCCCGACGAGGGGCGGTGGCCGGTCTCACAAGCCACTGGTGTCAGTTGGTTCACCTAAGATGTATACAGGTGCTCATTGGGTTATGAGTACACCGGACAGGACTCGCCGGGAACCTGCTAGTTGGGATTATACCAGACGTCAGATAGCAGTTCCCTGGTGACATGTGTACAGGTTAGTTCATCGACCTGAGATCGTCATTTGTCTCGTGTGAGTTCCCACTGTACTTTGATTACTACCCTACCACGGCTCAAAGGAGTCGTGCAAACAGGTTTTAGTTGGGTACAGTCCCGAGCCACATGGAGGCAGTGAGCGGATCTGCAAGGGTTCGTCTCTTCCGGTATTGTGGGTGAGGTCGCGCTGTGTCTAGGAGAGCCATTACACAAAGCCCTCGGCCGAGGCAGGAGATTTACTGGTAGGTATTCCAGTAATATCTCAGGGTGTTCTGGGCTACACTCCGACACAACTTGTACCGCTTTTGGGGGTCTGACTTTTACCAACCCCCTAGGCCCGCCATGCGATACTCATAGACGAACGGACCGGACTGTACGGATATTGTCACTGACAGACTCAGTAGGGTGTCAGGATGAGTTCGCTCATCGATGTCCCTTTTGGTCAATAGCTGGTAGCCCGTCACGTATGGCTAATACCTCTGACGTGCTAGTGGTTAAATCCACAGCCATAGTATTGACGAGTCTTTAGAGTCCACCACATACACAGTTACTCAAGTTTCGGGCGAAACGCTGTAAAGGCCGTATGGAGATATGGCAGGGTTCGATCAAATACGTGCGGTATTGCACGGATCGTGATCGGACGGTTTTTACTAGCCGGCTTTGGTTTAAGCCGGATCCTAGTATTAGATAGTGTAGATATTGTCTCTTTGCATTTGTGTTCGGTAGGAATACAAATGCGGGCATGTATGTGCAGTAGTGGGGTTTTCCTGTAATTTATTACGGGATCAGTTTTCTGAAGTTGCCAGTTTACATTCCGTTCCGGCCGGTTTTCTTTTGTTCCTTCACGGCCGGACTTTCCGATGGAGGGGGTTATTTGCAAGTGTGCAAATAACATTTTGTGGAGGGGTTTTCTTGCATTATGTGGCATCATGATGAGATTCTTTTTCCATCCATTCTTTGCTTTATTTGTGATTAGAAATGAGATGAAGGTTGATATGATATTGTTATCATTGCTTTTGGTTATGGTCACCTTTGAGCTATCCTACACTCACCTCCCTTCTTGATTTTATTCTCCACCATATTTCCAAAGGGGGTCGGCCACATTGAGGGAGAGGGGAGAGCTTCATTTTTGTATGAGGAAAAATGTTTCATCTCATCTTTGATGCTACCAAATTCCTAAGCTCATTTCCATAGTTGATTTCTTCACCTCCATTTCACCATGGCAACCTCATAACCCCAAAAGAGACAAGCTTCTACACTAGTCTGCAGCAAACCTTGGACGCGTCGGCTAGTCAACTTCGCGCCCGAGTTGCCTCGGTCTAGAGGTGGGAGCCCGTAAAAGATTCCGGCTATGTGGTGCCCTTTCCGACAAGGACGTAACGGACGGAGATTCCGCGGGAGATCGGAGTGGAGACGAAGACCGAAGGACACGGATCGCTTGGTATAGCTTCTCTACTCTTTTCTTATTTGCTAGTAGCTAGGTTAATGGCCCGATCTGAGTGAAAAGTGCACGGTGGTGCCGGTTTGCTAGTCTGCAAAGTTTTTGTTTCCGCGTTTCCGGCGTCGGATCGACGGCCGGGGCGCCGCCGCGGACTTACATTGGTATCAGAGCCACGCCATTAACCATTCCTAGCTTGCTCTAGTATGTTTAGAACTCGATCGAACAGAAAATCCCCAAAAACCGTATTTTCCCATGCACATGTGTTCTCTGTCGAAATTTTTTTGGCTCCAAAAATTTTTCAGGTTGTCTCAGAATACTGTGCATGGATATAGAAGCAATCTGTGAAAATTTGGTCGCACGATCTCTCCATACCGCCGCGGAACCGCGGCCAAACCCATGCTTGGGCCGCGGTTCCGCCGCGCTTTTGATGATCACTTGATCAAAATTTTGCTGATAGCTTATGAGTTAGAAATAGGGGTTTTGGGATATTCTTTTTGGGCCCAGATTTTCTGTAAGTGCTACAGTACTGCTTGGGGCCCACTTCGGTGTATTTGATCGATCGAAAAGTTTAAACACGTTAGTTCACAGTATTTACATTATATCTGCGACCGTGAATGTCACTCGATCGGTAAATCCAGTCTATCTGCTATAGCCCGGTTAGACGGATTTACGAACGTGACATTCGCGTTGATGTTCTGTGATTGTGCTGTGTTGTTGCGGATCGGTCGTGGGGATAGCCTGGTTGCAGTATTAGTACAGTTTTGTTGTATTATGTACATTTGATATTGCGGGGCGAGCGTCCGACATGTGGACTGCCGTCACTGCCTGTTTGTATTATTCTTTTGGGGCACGACCAGGTCGAGGTCGATGTACCCGTTGTATGTATATTTTTACTTTCTGTACTAGGATTACCCCGTGGAGGGGTGCACGGATAGCCGGGTTCTAGAGGGCAACAAGCCCGCATCTCATGGCGTTGAGACGGAAGGGGCTTTACTCTAGAATTGGCGGGCTATTCGCCGCACTCGTAGGGGGTACAGGTTGACCCAGGAGGGGTGCCCAAGTTACCGGATTTCCTGAAGTGCTGGGTGGTCCATTCACGTTGCTGAAGGGGGCTGCCTCGCTTCAGGTTTTGGCAGGTAACTTGCCGCGCCCGTAGGGGTCTAGGATTTTCTTTGCACAGGCTATCCACACGACCAAGGGGAACATCGAGTTTCAGCAGCGGCTCTGTGAAAGCAGGGGATCCCAGATATCTGTATTATTCTGTGATGCTGTACATTTCTGTGATGTTGCATTTTATCACGCCTTGAGCGAAATATTATATATTGGTATATATATTAGTAGATGTTGTATATGTTTTGCATCCGCGCTAGTCCAGTCCCCGCTCTGTCGTTAGTTAGCTAACCTAACGGGTAATGACGGGATCCAGTGGCGAATGCGGATGGCATATACGTACATCAGTATATTTTCGTTCTTTATGGTGTGATCAATTGATGGGACTGCGTTGATTCAGATCAATGCAAGAAAAACAAACCTAATCTGATGTTGTTGGAACACTTTTCAAAAAGCTGTTATTGCAAGGGCGTTCTCTTTTGCTTTGCATCGTGGTATTCAGTTGGAATATCCTGCTCTTCAGTCGACGAGGCAAGGGCCGAGATCCCTTCACCGGGAGTGACCCCTTGGACAAAAGTTTGCGTCAGGGAAATAACTTCATTATAGCCGATTACTTTTGCTTTGCATCGTGGTATTCAGTTGGAATATCCTACACCTCATTCTACGGGGAAAGAGCCGAGATCCCTTCACCGGGAGTGACCTCTTTAGCAAAGGTTTTCGTCACTTTATTTTTAAAAAGCTATCCGTTCCTTCGACGATATCAAGTTCATTACGTTAAAGGTTTTCGCCAGAAACCATTCGTAGCCCTCCGTCATTTCAGTTAAATATTCGGTAGTATTCAAGCTATGTATTTTGACCTCATGCCAAGGCATAGTGTTTGGTAGCTGCCGGGTATTTATCTGTTGCATAGATAGATGCGATGGTTTGGGACAGTCGTACTACTATTTTGGCCTACATCAAGGGTATGTACGGGTGGGTTCAAATTAACCTGGACAATGACGGGTAGAACTTGACATGTGACTTATGATATTTTGACCTCACGCCAAGGTCATAAGAGCATGGGGCAAAAATCTCATCGGGAGTTTCAAAAGAACTGAAACTTGCCAGATATGCGCATATCTTCTGGAGTGTGATAGCGTGAGCGGATTCCGTCACGTTATCATGCAATGATAGTTGGGTCTCGATTCCCACTGATGAGTTGGTTTACTCCTTGGGTGATCCTGGCTAGTTCTTCTTTCAGGTTTGGGGAAGAATTTGACGTTACAGTGGGAGGTTTCCAGATTAGATAAAGTGATAACCATTCTGATCTAGGTTAGAGTGCACGCTGAGTGTTTCTTTTCTCTCTCTCTTTGGCAGCGACCATTGATCCGACCCTAGACTATGACTCAGTGACCAAGTTGACCGAACCTTCTTAACACTGGCTTTTGAATTGTCAGAGTTGCAAACCTCATTGCCACTCCTACTTTTACCCTTTTCTCCAGGACACCCCGTATTACTACGAACGTCCACTTCCATTAGACAAAACCATCGTATGGTTATATACGAACTCGAAGGAATTCGAGGATGGTTTCCGGTTCTGGAGAAAACGAATAGGACTATTCAGTTGTCTTTTCCTTTTACCTTCTCTCACATTGCGAGTACTCCTTGGTTTAAGAGATAGTACACCTATTACGCAAATTGGATAGTCTTCTTCCAAACCTTAGGCTGGTGCCGAACGGTGGGGAATGAAGAAAGTCAATTAGCCTAAACGGTATACAGAAGGTATTAAGTTAAGACAAAGAAAGGGATTAGTAAGAGGGCAAAGTAAATTGCGACTGCTATTCACGACCAAACAAAATATTTCTTCGCCAATCCTAAATCACCTTTGTATTTCTCCAGAACACTCCGTATCACTACGAAGATCCCAAGTTTATTGGATAATCCATCGTATGGTTATATACGAACTCGAAAGGAACTTGTTCCAGTTCGGGGATGGATCCTGGTTCAGGAGAAATAGGAATAAGGTTCATTCGGTTATCTTTTATCTTCACCTTCTCTCGCATTGCGAGTGCTCCTAGGATTAGGACAGTACACCCTTTATGCTTATTGGATAGTCTTCTTCCAAACCTTAGGCTGGTGCCGAACGGTAGGGAAAGAAGAAAACCATTTGGCCTAAAGGGGTGTGCAGAAGGTAATGACTAAAGACATAAAAAGGGATTTGGAGAAGTGGCAAAGAAATATACGGTTATAGTTGTGAATCTGGATAATGGAAGAGGCATTACTAGGAATACCAGGATACCCCATCGAAACATTTCAATGTTTCAGTTTCACTGTGTACTGTTAATAGAAAACTAATTTCCCGATTAGACACTTGCTCCAGGGTATGTATTTACCAGGTATGATTCTCACATCTGTATGGTTTTACAGATGATGAGTGGGAGTAAGTTATTGGGAATTAGGTGATCATCCTCATTATATCGGAATTCGTTGTAATTGGTGATATTTGAGGAAGCCACCTGGGTTGTTTGCCGGTCGGCAAATATTTGGTTTTGAATATCCGTTTTTGTGCACCAATTTCAAATTGATATATCTGTACGTCTATTTTAATAGAGTGAGATATACCTTTTTGAGATTATGTCCATGACATTTACCTATATCAGTGGATGGTTAGGTAAGGAGTATTAAACGGCGGTGTAATTCTTCATAACCATAGTACAGTTTTCAACCTACGACACACAGTGAATGAGTCACTAGACTCAAGGGACTTGTACAGAGTATTGTATATTGTCCAGTGTCCATTAGGACAGAGGGGTTGGTCCTCGTACTATATTCGAAGATGTAGATACTTGTGAATGGTATTCAGTTGATAGTAATGGTTAAGAGAACTAGCTTCTCTTTCAGGTTACTCATAATTGGAAGTACTCCTAAGTTGAGTAACGCTGATCGGCCTCTCTTCCATTTAGTTGACATGCACTGGAGACAGATGCATGATTTGAATCTGGTTCAATTAAATCAGTGCCTTTGTTTCTATATTGGATATAGAACAGTTCATATCTTAACGATGTTAAGGTACGGGGAGTTGTCCGGCTTATGTTTAAAACCAGACTCCGGATAACTCAAGGCACGTTTCTGTAATGGCTGTTTGTGGGTTGACCCAGGCTATGATGAGGGTTGACTTTCTACCATCTGGAAGATCAATAGTGATATTGTTCTTGACTCGCCACATTTTTAAAAGAAATGGATTTTTTCAGAAAACAGTAGTGGGAGTATGGTAGAACTGGAAGTGATTCCAGAACCGCAAACGATTACTGAAGATTTGATAAGAACCTAAAGATTCAATCTGACTTGACATTCCATTGGCCACTCCGCAGATAAAGTGGGTAACCTCAGGCACTCGAGAGGTACTTCGGTATGCTCAAGGACGGTGGCAGGGAGGTTCTTGTTTACCCAGACTTTCCATTGATGTTGTTCCAAACTGTGAGACCCGGCAGGAGGATGAGTATAGCGTCATTCTAAACTGGCTTTAGAAGTGTACGTCTATATGACTCTGCCAGAGGGTTGTCGTAGTCAGTGGGAGCAACGGAAGCACAGTGGGCAAAAAGCTTATATACTTAAGCAGATATAGCAGAGATAGATCATCTATTTCTGATGTGACAGTCATAGGTTTGACTTCATCAGAATAGGGGATGGATCTGTTAAGAAGATAGTAGGGTGTGATGTCCTAGTATTTGGATGACATACACAGAGTAGGAAGTGATATTCCTATACTACGATCGGTTATACTTTGGTTGTCACACAGTGGTTTCTCCACATAGGACTTGGATATTATATCAGACATTCTGGTTACTGGATCTATGGTTTTAGATCTAGATTTGGGTGGTTTCCCAATCTGGGTACGTTGACAGCATTCTATGAGTATTTAGAATGGACGACTCCAGGCACGGTAGTGTACTTGCAGGTGATGGAGTCACCCTCTCTAAAGGTGTCTTACAGACAAAAGGGGAGAGGGATACGCATGATTGGCAGATCACTTGCTTAGGCAATTGAGTTGATCATGAAATGTCAAGTACCACACCAGATGTTGTTCTTGCAGTAAATGCAATAAGTTGATATTAATCCAATCCTGAAGAAACAATCGGAAGCAGTTTTAGAACATAAGTGGATGTTCTAGGGATTTGATAATGGCAGCCTCCTTTAGGAGACGGTTATCATTCCAGGCTTCCAAGGTGACCTGGATGGCAGAGTGGCTGTCAGAGTTATAGTTTTCCCTCTGACGAGGGGCAGTATTTTGGACAGGTGGTCCAGGCGGATACTGAGGGAGGCATGGCGCGGGATACTGATTAAGTTCAGTTGACGATACAGTCTAAGAATTTTGGATTTGGAGTTCATTTATGAGCTAGGTCCCATCAGACATCCAGACACATTCTAAGACAGGTATTGCTCATTTCGGGAGATGGCTTTCTCCGCGAACTTGACATAAAGAGAGACATAGAAAGAAACACCATAGCGGATCCACTCACTGAGGCTATTTCTCGAACGCAATAGTTTTGCAAACGAGCTTTGTGAGACTGACTAGTAGAGGAGTTGGGTGTTCGGTATCACACGGGCTGTGAGTATGCGACATCGCAATAATTAGCCTTGAGTTCAAGTGGGAGATTGTTGGAGATAGTGCCCTCAGAGTCAATTATTGGATCACAGGCACGTGATTGCAATGATTGAGGGAGGACCTATCCCAGTAGGACAGTCTTACTCAAGATGATAGTATGCTATCTGGTTTACCTTTATCATCGTGTACAGCTTTAGGTGACCTTACGAGTCGCTATTGCACGTTGATAGAGCCCCTAGGATTCTTGCTTGACTACCAGCAGTATAAGGGCGATCATATAAGTGAGAGCTGGAGTCTATAAGCACATCCTTAAAAGGTCCCTAGTAGTGGGAGTTTCGAGACAGGGCATCGATTCTCCAGAGTATACTAGTGTATACAGTCGAGACCCCGACGAGGGGCGGTGGCCGGTCTCACAAGCCACTGGTGTCAGTTGGTTCACCTAAGATGTATACAGGTGCTGATTGGGTTATGAGTACACCGGACAGGACTCGCCGGGAACCTGCTAGTTGGGATTATACCAGACGTCAGATAGCAGTTCCCTGGTGACATGTGTACAGGTTAGTTCATCGACCTGAGATCGTCATTTGTCTCGTGTGAGTTCCCACTGTACTTTGATTACTACCCTACCACGGCTCAAAGAAGTTGTGCAAACAGGTTTTAGTTGGGTACAGTCCCGAGCCACATGGAGGCAGTGAGCGGATCTGCAGGGGTTCGTCTCTCCCGGTATTGGGGGTGAGGTCGCGCTGTGTCTAGGAGAGCCATTACACAAAGCCCTCGGCCGAGGCAGGAGATTTACTGGTAGGTATTCCAGTAGTATCTTAAGGTGTTCTGGGCTACACTCCGACACGACTTGTACCGCTTTTGGGGGTCTGACTTTTACCAACCCCCTAGGCCCGCCATGCGATACTCATAGACGAACGGACCGGACTGTACGGATATTGTCACTGACAGGCTCAGTAGGGTGTCAGGATGAGTTCGCTCATCGATGTCCTTTTTGGTCAATAGCTGGTAGCCCGTCACGTATGGCTAATACCTCTGACGTGCTAGTGGTTAAATCCACAGCCATAGTATTGACGAGTCTTTAGAGTCTAACACACACACAGTTACTCAAGTTTCGGGAGAAACGCTGTAGAGGCCGTATGGAGATATGGCAGGGTTCGATCAGATACATGCGGTATTGCACGGATCGTGATCGGACGGTTTTTACTAGCCGGCTTTGGTTTAAGCCGGATCCTAGTATTAGATAGTGTAGATATTGTCTCTTTGCATTTGTGTTCGGTGGGAATACAAATGCGGGCATGTATGTGCAGTAGTGGGGTTTTCCTGTAATTTATTACGGGATCAGTTTTCTGAAGTTGCCAGTTTACATTCCGTTCCGACCGGTTTTCTTTTGTTCCTTCACGGCCGGACTTTCCGATGGAGGGGGTTATTTGCAAGTGTGCAAATAACATTTTGTGGAGGGGTTTTCTTGCATTATGTGGCATCATGATGAGATTCTTTTTCCATCCATTCTTTGCTTTATTTGTGATTAGAAATGAGATGAAGGTTGATATGATATTGTTATCATTGCTTTTGGTTATGGTCACCTTTGAGCTATCCTACACTCACCTCCCTTCTTGATTTTATTCTCCACCATATTTCCAAAAGGGGCCGGCCACAATGAGGGAGAGGGGAGAGCTTCATTTTTGTATGAGGAAAAATGTTTCATCTCATCTTTGATGCTACCAAATTCCTAAGCTCATTTCCATAGTTGATTTCTTCACCTCCATTTCACCATGGCAACCTCATAACCCCAAAAGAGACAAGCTTCTACACTAGTCTGCAGCAAACCTTGGACGCGTCGGCTAGCCAACTTCACGCCCGAGTTGCCTCAGTCCAGAGGTGGGAGCCCGTAAAAGATTCCGGCTACATGGTGCCCTTTCCACAAGGACGTGACGGACGGAGATTCCACGGGAGATCGGAGTGGAGACGAAGACCGAAGGACACGGATCGCTTGGTATAGCTTCTCTACTCTTTTCTTGTTTGCTAGTAGCTAGGTTAATGGCCTGATCCGGGTGAAAAGTGCGCGGTGGTGCCGGTTTGCTAGTTTGCAAAGTTTTTGTTTCCGCGTTTCCGGCGTCGGATCGACCGCCGGGGCGCCGTCGCGGACTTACAATCAAATGATCACATCACAGAATATCAGCAGCAGAAGAATACATATGAAATATCGGATATACTAGGAATTCCGTGTTTTATTTAAGCCAGTAAAAATGCGAATTCCACGGTCGTGATGAATAGCCAAACCCACATCCCTAGACTGCTACGAAAGCGGCAAGCAACCCTACCAATTCTAGAGTTAGGAGACCCGGTCTCGACTCCTCGAGATGGTCTCCCACTGGACCCTAAAACCCGGTTACTTGTGCTCCCCGCCTTGGGTCTATCCTAATGCGGAAAAATAAATAATATACAACAGTGGTGACACCATCCTCAAACCGTAAGTACCCCAATAAAAGAATATTACATACATTGAATTTTACATGAATGAAAATGAAAAACTCTCATCTCACATAAAAAAACCCGGCTATTCAAAAACACGACGATCCAATATAACATATCACAGCAACACATAACATCACATGTCATCAACGTAAGTAAATATGCGTATCCCAGTTGTCATTGACATATAGTACCGAAACCGGCGATACACTGCATATTACACTTACGGTCGCAGAAAAGAAAATGTTAAACTACAACATTTGGAATCCACAATCACCTTAGATATCATAAACCCGAAATATTACATACTTCGGATTTCATGCCTAACAATATGAATTCCAAATATTGTATCACAATCTCAAAAAGCTAGGCGAAGTTTAAACAATTCGATCGAATCAACGAATTCCCAAATTTCCCAGAAAGCTCAACACTTGAGCACTGTTAAAGTTAACCAGAGACATACCACAGTACCTACAGACCTACAGCTGAAGGCCTGATCCAAGCCTCTCAAGTTGCGTCGCGGATCCGCCGCCAAAACCATGTTTTGGCCACAGATCCGCGGTCACTTAGACGATTTAGGGTTTCGTTCTTCAGGTGTGTCCATAGAATTCCCTGCATGTTTTTCTGAATATTTTTAACATGGAAAAATCCAACTTTTGGAAAAATTTCCAGAGAGGGGGTCCGTTTTGGGTTTTTGGGGTTCGATCGGAATTCTAATTTCGTCTAGACAACGCCTAATGCTCTAACTTAGCTCTGATACCACTGTAGGGTTAGCTTAACACCTTAGCAAAGTTTTGGCAATCATCCAACATGCAATTTAAAATTTTTAGGGTGCTAAACAAACCAACCAAGTAATCGAACTAGAGAATTAGGGTTAAACATAATATGTAAACAACTTTACATCTAAGTGAATGCGGAATACAACCTTTGTAGACCGGTCCTTCACTTCTAAAACTCCGTGTAGTAGTCCCTTCGCTCCTAATAGTGAACATCCGAACTCTAGTAAGGATCACATGAAGAAATGAACAAGCTTGCTCAATACCTTCGAAGCCGAAGATGATCTACGTCGAGAAGACTCAAGCCCATGCTACCTCTTCACTGATGGTGAGATTAGTGAAGCAAACACCCTAAACTAAATGGCTAATAGTAGAGGATGATGAAGTAAGAATTTTGCTCACATTAGATTTGATTTTCTCATAATATTTCATCACTTTGTCAAAAGCTAGAAAGCTTCAAGAGGAAGAAGAAGATGAAGTGATGAAAGAATATCTCCTTAGATTTTAAATGCAACCATGGGTGAGTATATCACATATACTAACCCATGTAGAGAGTTAAACATGTTGTATGGTTAATGGTTAGGTCAACAAATATCTTAAATAAAAACAAAGAAATGGACTTTAGTCAAAGCTTATCAACAAGCTTCTCCAGGCTTCTAGCAATGAGTCATTTCCACTAATTTGTAATTACTTAATGATAAATAAAACCACAACATTAACCTAGCGTGGAGTGAGTCTCATACATATATGTTGCATGTGTAACCTAGCATGATACACTAAAATATATCACATATATTTATGTGTGCAAAAACAATACAATTTACATATATCACATATATATTAATGTATCATAAATGAGAAAAATGAATACTTAAAGTGAGAAAAATGAATACTTAAAGTGAGCCAATATTAGTTAATGTAATTTAATATATCAAATATATAATTATACATTAAATTATTAAATCAATACTTGATTTAATAATCCGGTCATATTTGATATAACCGACTAATATCCAATGTATCAATTTATCGAATCAACAACTTGATCCGATAACCCGGCTATATCACATACAACTGATCGATACCATAATCGCGAGAATAGAATGCGGTATCACATACGCATATTAATCTCGGTCCCGCACATATCTCATATGTGCTCCTACTCCGTTTCGCATGAACCAGGAAACCTTTGTGTAGGACTCTAAACACTCGTCAATACGCCGGCAGTAGGTGATGATCATATCAAATAACCACAAGCCGCAAGCGGTCTGCTAAACGTAACGGCCACCTGGGTATTGAGCGATCAGAAGATCAACAAGCAAGTCTGCTTATACTCCTGCGAATCCAATCAGTAACACTACCGTACAGTCCGGTCTCTTCGTCAGATATGTCGCATATCACAGCCTGGGGGTGGCATATCGTCAGACCCCAATAGCCTGATAAGTCATGCCGATGCAAGGTCCATAACGGTTCGAGAAACTACTGATAACACTTACCAGTAAATCTCAGCAACCCTGGCCAGGGATTTCCTGTTATGGATAATCGAGCATAGCGCAACATCAACTCCCAATACCGGGAAAGACGAAACCCCTCCTATCGCTCATTGCCTCCATATGACTCAGGATTGTACCCAAAAACCATCTTTTTGCACGATCTCTTGACCGTGGTATGGTGGAAATCAAAGCACAATGGGAATCACACAAGTCTCTATGACGATCTCGGGTCTACAGACTAACCTGTACCAGTGTCACTAGAGAACTGCTATCCGACGATAGGTATAATACCATCTAGGAGTTCTCGGCGAGTCCATTCAGTATACCCAATCTCTACTGAGCATCCGAATACCTTCTCTGATGTCAAACACCAATGGATTTGGGATCATCCATCGCCCATCATATGGGTCGAGAAGTGCATACGCTAGTCTACTCTGGAATATCGATGCCCTGTCTCGATAATTCCTCGACTAGGAACTATTATAGGGTGTACTTGTAGACTATCCTTAGCCCCACTAGTATGATCTCCATCATAGTCATGGTAGTCAAGTACACATCCTAAGGGTTTTGTCAATATGTGAGAGCGAGACAACATTATGTATACAAGTCAACATGTTAAGACAAAGAGCAACCGGATAGCATACTATCATATCGAGCAAGAAAGTCCTCCCTATATATGTACAAGCATCCACTACAATATACATCCCATGTACAGTAATGGCCTCTAGGGCATACATATAACTAACACGCATTGCCAACAGTATCATTTGTAAAAAATTCATTTTCTAAAAATGTGGCATACTGAGAAACAAACACCCTTTGTTCCTTCTTATGGTAGAAAAGATATCCATACGAGTGTTTTGGATATCCCATAAATTTACACAAAAACGATCATGTCTCGAGTTTGTCCGGATTCTGTTTTTTCACATAGGCCGGACAACCCCATATCCTAACTCTTTTAAGAGATGGTCACTTCCTATACCATATCTCATATGGAGTGGTAGACATGATTTTGGTCGGAACCTTATTCAATAAATAAATCGCATTCTCCAATGCGTGCCCCCAGAATGATATTGGTAACTCAGCATCACTCATCATAGATCATACCATATCTAATAGGGTACGATTTCTCCTTTTCGACACACTGTTGTGCTGTGGTGTGTACGGAGAAGTGAGCTGAGAGAGAATCCCATTCTCTTTTAGGAAATCTAGAAACTCTGAGCTTAGATACTCACCTCCTCGATCCGATCGAAGTTTCTTGATACTTAAGCATGTTTGTTTTTCTACTTCAGATTTATACTCCTTGAACTTTTCGAAGGCTTCAGACTTATGTTTCAATAAGAACACGTGTCTGAATCTTAAGAAGTCATCAGTAAAAGTTATGAAGTGGGAAAAACCACCTCTCGTATGTATAGACATTGGTCCACATACATCACTATTTATGAGGCCTGAGAGTTCAGTAGCTCTCTCTCCGTGTCCATTAAACGGAGTTTTGGTCATTTTAACTTTGATATAAGACTGGCAAGTCGCATAAGATTTATATTCAAATGGGTTTGAATATCCATCTTTATGTTGCTTGGTTAGTCTTGTTTCGTTAATATGACCAAGTCTACAATGCCAAATGAAAGCTTCATTTATGTCTGAAACCTTATTTTTTTGTTTGTGTGTTGTATATTGAAAACTGTGTGCTGGTTTAGGACGTATATCCCGTTATTTAATGTACCAGACCCAATCAACTCTTGATTAAGGTTAATGTTCATAACATTAGATTGTAATACAAAATTATATCCAGCATTGTCCAACAACGATACAGATATAATATTACATAATATCGAAGGTACAAAATAACATGGGTTCAAAACCAATATACAACCCGACGGCAAACCAAGGTGATACTCTCCTACTGCTGTAGCATGTACTGAGGAACTATTCCCAACCCGGAGAGTGTGATCACCTTTCTTCAAAAACCTGCAATTTCTCAGCCCCTGCATGTAAGGTTATCTTAGCACCTTGTGAAGGTTTTGGCAAGCATCAATCATACTACTTTAAAAATTTTGGGGTGCTAAACAAACCCTAATCAAGATCTTAACTAGAGACTTAGGGTTAAACAAGGTATGTAAACACTTTACATCTAAGTGAACAAGAAATACAACCTTTGTAGACCGGTCCTTCACTTCAATAGCTCCGTGTAGTAGTCCCTTCACTGCAATCACGATCCCCGGACTCTATAATGGCTCCAATGAAGAAACGAACAAGCTTGCTTCGAAGTCTTCGAGGCCGAAGATGATCTTCATCGAGGAGACACTAGCTCATGCTATCTCTTCACTAATTGTGTAGATTAGTGAAGCAAACACCCTAAACTAAATGGCAAGTGGTAGAGGATGATGAAGTAGGAAGTTTGCTCACTTTAGAAATCATTTTCTCACATTTTATCTCATACCCCCATTGAAGCTAGAAATATTTTCATGGAGCTTGATGAAGAAGAAGAAGAACTCATGAATAAAATCATCCAAATGAATTATTGCACCCATGGTTGAGTTAAAGCTATCATGCTTAACTTATGTAGAGAATTAACTCATGGCTAAGGTTAAGGGTTGGGTCAAGTAAAATATCCTAAGGAATGACAAAAGAGTGGACTTTGTCAAAGTTCTACAAGCTTCTCCAAGCTTAAAACTTTGACCAAGTCTTTTGCTCTTTTATAATAACTTAAGAAATAATCAAAACCCTAATTTAACCCTAGCATGGTATATGTCTCATACACCCATTTTGTATGTATCATCAAACATGACACAATACATGTACACAAATATACATATCACATATATATACAATGTGCACATCAAGTGAGGAAAAAAATCATTAGTGAGCTAAATATTAGTTAATGTAATATAATATATCAAATATATAATTATACATTAAATTATTAAATCAACTCTTGATTTAATAATCCGGTTATAATACATATAACCGACCGATATCATATATCACGAGAATAGAATACGGTATCACATACTTGTATTAATCTCGGTCCCGCACATATCACATTTGTGCTCCTACTCCGTTTCGCATGAACCAGGAAACCTCTATGTAGGACTCTAAAGACTAATCAATACGCCGGCAGTAGGTGATGATCATATCAAACACCCACAAGCCGCAAGCGGTCTGCTAAATGTAACGGCCACCCAGGTATTGAGCGATCAGAAGATCAACAAGAAAGCCTAGTATAACTCCTGCAAATCCAATCAGTAACACTACCGTACAGTCCGGTCTCTTCGTCTGATATGTCGCATATCACAGCCTGGGGGTGGTTTAACGTCAGACCCCAATAGCCCGATAAGTCAAGTCGATGCAAGGTCCATAACGGTTCAAGAAACTACTGGTAACACTTACCAATAAATCTCAGCAACCCTGGTCAGGGATTTCCTGTTATGGCCAATCGAGCTCAGCGCAACATCAACCCCCAATGCAGGGAGAGACGAAACCCCTCCTATCGCTCATTGCCTCCATGTGATTCGGGACTGTACCCAAAAGCCACCATTTTTCACGATCTCTTGACCGTGGTATGGTGGAAATCAAAGCACAGTGGGAATCACACAAGACTCTATGACAATCTCGGGTCTTGTTCAGACTTTAATATTGTATTATTCATTCCCCTATTCTTATTCTTTTTATAAATAAACAGGTACTCTTGACGCACTTTTGATACATGTTACAGGATACAGGGCTTGGATGCGAATACAGTGAAAAAGACGAAAGCTGATACAGAAAAGGGACCTTTGACGAACAAGTAGACGGATCCTAGTCAAGCCTAGTCGAAGAACAGTGCAAGGTCCAAAATGTCAAGTGAACGGTTAAAAGATCGCTACAAGTATTCACTGAAACATCTGGAGGAGAATAAGAAGCCCAACAGAGAAAATACATATAAAAATAAAGAGCCCAAGAACCCCTGAACCAAGTCCAAAAAGTTCAGGGCCCAACTCCATTCTTTGGCCGCGGAACCGCGGCCAAACCCAGCCTGGCGCCGCGGTTCCGCGGCCATATAAGGCCCGTGTCGGTGCAATTTTTCTGTGCTGTTGTGTCGGTGCAAATGTTAGGATCTTTCGAGGGCAAATCTGTAATTTCATGTCTACGAGAGTCTGTAACCCTAGTTTTTATGTTTTCCTATAAATTGTATTTCCAGATCTGTAAAAACCTATGCCTCTTTTCAATCAATAAAATTCAGAATTGCTGGGAGTTTATTCAGATCTGTTCTATATTGCTTGGAGGGAGCCATCGAACTAGTAAGTTAATTTTAATACTTTGTTTTAATTCTTTTAATTAGTATGTCTTTTCATCCCCTAATGAGCGAGTAATCTCCTCGCTTGTTAGGGTTAGCCTTAGGGAAAGGTTTGAGAGATGAGATCTCTCACCCCTTTCATGCCATTTCACACCTAAGAGTTAGAACTCCATGCATGCACGCACAACCGCTCCCTACGGCATCCTACCCCTCGAGGTAACGATGAACCGTAGTATAAAGGGCCGGTTGCGCGTGTTTTCCATGGGGGTTAGGGTAATTATCGATAAAGGAAGGATAAGAATCTAGAGGAAGAAATATCTTCCCAAAAGATTCTAATCCAATTTATTGATAATTACACCAACATCTAATAGATCAAAAATAGGGCAATGAAAGCGGTGAGGAAACCTTTAATCTCCAAACTTCCCATAAACCTAACCCTAGCAAGACTTTAATTTAGATTAATTTAGTTTAGAGATAGATCTAGTATTTTAGATTAAAATCCAAACAACATTTGGAATCAACTCGTAAAGACACAATAAGAAATCTACCCATCTCTATGGATCGACCCGTACTCACCGGCTAGCTGCAAAGCGACGCCGTTCTTGATTGCGGTAAACTTAATATTTTTGACACCAATCAAATGGCGCCGTTGCCGGGGATGGCGTAAAATTTCTTTCTGTGTAATTTCGGGTTGATATAAATTCTAAAAATTATAAAAATCTGAAAATAAAAAAAATATACAAAAATTTTCTTTTCATTATTTTTATCTGTTTGAAGGGTTTCTCGTTTGAATCTTGCAGGAACAGCTAAGATTCTCGGATCTGGAATTTTTACAGAGGGCAAATCAGTAAAGTGCACATCACAACAGAGGTAGATTGAACCAACAGAGCACCACAAAATTTTTGAGCAGCTGATCTGCTCAAGGCACCGCGGTTCCGCCGCAATAGACCCCTCAAGACCGCGGATACGCGGCCTTCTGTTGGCTTCTCTGCATAAAAATTTCAAGGTTTGATCCCTCATTCTCCCTTCTGCAACCTCCATATCTCCACTGTAAAAAGTTTCTGCAGGAATTCTTTGCGCTAAAAATTCTTTCTCCCCCTTCTCAATAACAGATTTTCTGTAGGTTTCTTTGCGCCGCGCTAAAAATTGATTGCAAGTGAATTTTATTGTTTTGCATAATTTAATCGGACTTTAAGGGGCTACTTGACCAAACTCAGTGTCACGATCCGAAAGTACAGAACGTGACCGGCACTTAGATTACGAAGCGTCTAGAGGCGCCACGTGACCTAAGTAAGCCGAAGCCCAGAAATCTAAACCATAAAAGAAGAAAAAGAAGAAAAGAAAAGAAAACAAGTATAAAAACATCAGCAAATTTACCAAAAATTTCGGCAGAGTCTCCTCTGTAAAAACTGACCCCCAAACGGGTACAACAAGTATAATATACATAAACAATAAAAAAGCATCCCCAAACGGGAGCTAGCATCAACGCCAACAGGCGGAAACAACCACAGCAAGCATAATAATATACAACGCCAATAGGCGAGGCTCAAAACTCAAAAGAAAACAAAACCACCAGATCTGAATAATACATGCGCGACTCTAAGGTCGAATTAAAAGACTGGTCCTATAAACTTATCAAGTAATACAAATATGATTGATGGAGCTTACTAGATACAAATGAGTGAATAAAAGTACAATGGTGGTTCGGATACAAGTGAACCAACCTACCGTGCAAATCACCCTGAAGAAAAGATGTGCCAACAAGCTGCCACGGAAACCTGGACATCGAACCTGTAAAGAATTTGGCACAACGGGGGTGAGTTGCCAACTCGTGAGTAGAAGACATCTACGAAAAGAAATCGAATGCACGATGCTATCCTAGGTCATAATAATACACTACTATAACCCAAACATCTAGTAATAGCAGGGTAATACTACGTGTAAGTGCAGATACTCCGTGTCCGTGTCAGTGCCTCATATAATACTATGTCATATGAAATGAAATGCATGCACCATGAATGTAAAGTAACAAATCCTGAAATCCAGATATATATGTATAAGAACTCTTTAGCTGTTATCATAGTAAAGTGTGTATAAGCATCTGAAATCTCAACAATGAAATCCATGGAAATCCGTGTCAAGCATCGACACAACACATGTAATCTCAAGTCTCAATATGTCGGGCTCCGTCAGTCCGGATCGGCCCATATCATCAAATCCCACAACAACGGTCGGTATCCTCCGGATATCCGCCGCGCCAGACATCACCGGTAGGTAGTCTTCCCCTGCCAGGCTCATCGTCTACAACTCGTCTTCTTGCCCCGGGGTACCATACCGGGCCCACCATGTACCCGAGACGGTTCATCCACTCCTCGAATCGAGTCTCGAAATCCAACAGAAAACATGAAATACTCATGGTGGACGACACATACATCACGAGAAAACCGCATCTTATTTTAAAAAGAGAAGAGGAGAGAGTGAGAGAGAAGTTTTTATATATTTTTGCGGTTTTTCCCCAAAAATCCAGAAATCTCATAGAAATCCAAATCTCAAAATCATGAGTAACTATATGATAAGTGTCGGCATATGCCCATAATACTGCATGATAACATGAAAATATGAATGCATGAATGTCTAAGCAATGAATATCATGTCTGTACTAATGTCAGAGAATAATCACAATATTATATCTGTCTAGTTGTTAACTGATTCTATCCATAAAAGACAATATGATCTAAAGTGTACGTGACATAGCAATTACCGATGATGATGTGTGTGAGCCGGCAAATAAGTGTGCGTGGAATATGCGCATCATCGGTAATAGTGCTGGTGTCCTAACAGGGAAAGTTTATACTGATTATAGCAACATATAAAAGAACATGCACCATGATGATTACAGTATGAATGTAAATACAGGTGTGCATTATCCACTCCTCTGCGAGATACGAGTACAACTACCACTATGTGAGTCGAACCTAAACCAGTGTCCATCTAACATCCTAAGGAACTAAACCTAATAGACTAGTCAGTAAGAAACTAGAGTCTACCTAAGGTCTAAATCAATATCTTTAATAGTCGGCGATCCTGCCTCAATAGAGTCACGTACGTAGTACGGCTTCCTCGAATCAAGAGTGCGGATCAATCATCAAATCTAAGCCTCGTACGGTAAAATCCATTGTACGGCATCCCAATATCGGGGTACGGTCAAGTATCTCCTAGGTGTCTCCTCATTCGTATAATGTCATCATCAACACATCTCATGATCAAGGTGCTAAACTGTGATCGCATACATCAATCATATATCATTGCCATCATGATAAGCATCATTAGTTTATCCTCAGAAAGATCATGTCATATGTATCATATTGTGATTAAGTCATACCGATATCCTATCGTCATCAAGTCACAAGCTACAGCCCAGGTACTATTTTAGCGTCCCATGTACCTCAATATCACCACCACCCTTCATAATTTATATATTCATGTTCATTATCTCTTTCTCTAATGATCCGCTAACACTTTAATACGACTGTATAGTCAAGAATCACGGCATCAAGCCCAGTCATACTGTTTCATCATACCTCAGATATCATATCACATCAACGAATCCCATATACGTGTTGTGTATATATATACACCTATACCTAGTTTTATATATATACACACATATACGTATACGCCATGTCAAGTTTTAGTGTGTGCGTGTGTGTTTCTATCAGAAACCTACGAACCTCTCCCAAAGTATTCATCCTCAGGTATGGTTTTCCTAAATCAGTCTAGTCCCGCCTAGGGTCATTACTAGGGTCCTGCTCAGTAAGAATCTAGGGTCACATCGGGTTTCCTAATGTCAATAAGTACTATTCATATTCTACGTTGCGGGGGTGCTAAACGCCATCCACCCGACTTCCCCCCGTAGATATGCATCTACTCACCTGGTCCATGTCTGCCGAAGACAGTGTCGCCATCCTCCTCTTCATCGCCCGCAGTCCACATGAGGGGTACCTAAACGCAAGCATATAAATAGCATCATAAACCGAATCACATACAAAAGTCAAACGATACAAGGAACAAGCACAGGTTAAAACCTATGTCCCGTCCCCGCAAAAGAACCAAATATCGCTCGATATCGGCGTACAAACTCCGATGGATCGAGATAAACATTAACAAATAACTCGTAGTTTTAAAACACATTACTTATATTATAAAACATGATTAAATCCATCGAAACCCTAAAATCCATCAAACCGTCCAATTTCGTAAAAACCGAAATTGCCAATTTACCGTTTTTCATCAAAACTTGACATTTAAATGAAACCAATAGTTATAAAACTCATTATATAGCATAACTAGACTATACAAACCATTACTATATTTTTATTACACAAATTTATATTGATTTGAAATTTCTAGTTTGCAACATTTAACAATTTTCAATATTTTTCAAGCAAAACACCACAATTCCACCACAAAACATGATTTTGCATGAATTAATGTCTTAAATTACAATTCATGATGATAATGATATAATGAAACCATAATTATAATTTAAATCCCTTTTATTTAGTAATTTCCAAAATCTAGTTTACAAAATAATAGCATTTTATTACTATTTTTCCAATTATCAAAGTAATCTAGTGATCAAACTAAGTTTTTCATTCAATTAATATGCTAATATTTCCACTAAAACTACATTCCAATGATAACAACCCAAATCTAAATTTTATATCAACCACAAACACATTTTGCAAAAACCTAGTTAGCTAATTTCCTTATTTAAAAAGATTTTAAATGAAAATTTTACAATTCAACAACCATGCAATATTTTCCAATTCTAAAAGTGTTAAACTAACTATTATAACCCTAATTAATTATTAAAAACCCTAACTTGCATTTTAAAAATTAAACATAGAATTAATATAATAATTCTAATTATGCTTTAAAAGAACATTTAATAGAAATAATTCAAAAGAGAAAGATTTATACCTCCACAATCTCATGTCCAACTTGAAAATGAACCTCAAAAATACATGCTTTCCCACTCCAAAATCCATGTAAAGAAGAGTAGAGAATAAAGGGTATGAAATAATTAGGATTTTGTGTATTTTTAGTTGAATTTTTGATGTAATTTGATGGATTTTTGTGCAAAAATGAGGTTGGAAATGGGGAGGGGCAGCCATGGGGGGTTGTGGCCGGCCTTGATGAGGTGAGGGAGAGAAAGAAGTGAGTGTGAAAGTGTGTAGAAGTTTCAAGAGGAGAAATATCACTTAAAGGTCTTTTCATGGTTTAATTAATTATTTATTTATTTGTTTACTATAGCAACTCAAGAAAGCTCTAGAAAATAGGAAAAATTTGCAAATAAATTTTGCATGATACACACTAATTTCTAATATGCCATGGTTCATTTTTACAAATTAAAACCATTTAAATTTGTAATTTACACTAATTTAGTGTAAAAATAAAGCTTATGTTAATATTTAAAATAATTAATTTAGGAAAAATATTTTATTAAACTAAAAATTTATAAGTGGCTAAATAAACACCATTTACTAGTAATTTCATAATTAAAATAGATATTTTAAAATTTATAATGAAAACAATCACGGTTTGGTTTTACGAAAAATACATTTTACTTTACCGAAAATCCTAAAATTCGCTTAAACACTTTTATTCATTTAATTATTTATTTAATCATTTTTAAAACGTTACAATCTTCCCCCCTTTAAGAAATTCGGTCCCCGAATTTAAATTAAAACTTCCCCTCTAAATACTAAAACGTTTAGCAAAACATTCAAATCGTCGGGGCTCCGAAATCATCAATACATAACAAAAATCAACTCCGTCAAGCATGACACAATCATCGGAGTTATGGCGATAACAAAATTTCAAAACTCAATATGAAAACCATCATAATATACATCAATCTGTAACTTATATATAGTGCGCATCATAGTAAAACCGTACAAATATCTGGATAAGAAAATATGCAAACACCCCTTTTTGAAAATTGCCGTGTGATGCACGTGTCACGGCATAAGTAGCGGACGTTTAAATAAAAAAAATAGCTATATATATATATATATATATCTTTTATTTAACATACACGTCCCGCCTGGTTACTAAATCAAATAATAATGATTATGAAAACATACTGCTCAAACTGAAATCAATCCCAATCACATCATAAAAATATCATGTGCGTCCGGTGCGTACTGAAATCGAAACCAACTAAAGATACCATGAATACACACAAAAACAAAACTAAGTGCAACAGGTGTGCACCAAAAACATCTGTCAAGTGCAACGGGTGTGCACGACTCAATATCAGGTGCATCTAATCTGCACAAAACCTCGATTTAGTGCATCTGGTGTGCACAAAATCGCATCAAGTACGCCAAGTATGCGCAAGAATCCTAATCAGGTGCACATGGTGCACGAAAACATACATTGAATATCAAAATCGAAATCACAGTACAAAAATGCATGAAAACTAAGTCGAAACATATGTAAAAATCATGTGTAACCCCTATGCACGAAATCAAATCAAAAATCTCAAAAAAAAATATATATATAAAACCAAATCAAGTGTACTGGGTGTGTACTAAACAACATCAATACAACCGATACATGAAACACAGATAGAATGTAATGAAGGTACACACATGAAATACCAATCGTAGAACAAAGTCCTCAAAATACCAAAATCCAATCAACGAAAATATAAAATTCAAATCACTAAATCACAATCGTAAACACTATCGTCAATTGCTTCGAACTCGTCTCTTCGTAGCTCTGCTGACTGCGCTACCAACGGCAATACTCATGTCTAGAACCTCCCACATAGTCGATCCCTTCACTTGATATCCGGACTACATTAAACTTTTCGATCGATCCATCAAAATCCCATAATTCCCCGAGAGCTCAACACTCAAGTACAGTTTAAAAATATCCGGTACATACCCCAGCATCGATGATCCAGCTGTAGAAGGGCAAACCCAAGCCTCACTAATGGCACAGCGGAACTGCCGTAAACCCTAAGGTTCAAGGGCGTTCTCGTGGTCATTATGTCGAGTTAGGGTTTCATTCTTCTAGAGGGTCCATCGAAATACCTGCATGTTCTTCCGAATACTTTAAACTTAGGAAAATGGTTTTCTGATAATCGTTCGAACCCTTTAACTTCATCCGGACGGCATGTGAATACCCTTCGTCCGCACGCTAAGCAATGCTTCAATCCTCAAGAATAACCAATACTCTAATGGTTATCGCATTCGAGCCGCAGCTCCCTCTGCCCGTGCGCCCGTGGTAACAGAACCACCCTCCGACATCGACGAAGATAGATCAAAGGAACGAATGAAATATGGTGCAAACAAATGTACATCCTAAGGCTCCTTAAGCAGGGTAGCGTATCGTAAGTATGCGCGGACCATACCCATGGTACGTTACTCTACCTAAATTGCCTACTCCATCAACCAAGGGTCATCTAGACTTATACAAGGTTAAACCTAGCGCTCTGATACCAACTTTGTCACGACCCGAAAGTACGGAACGTGACCGGAACTTAGATTACGAAGCGTCTAGAGGCGCCACGTGACCTAAGTAAGCCGAAGCCCAGAAATCTAAACCATAAAAGAAGAAAAAGAAGAAAAGAAAAGAAAACAAGTATAAAAACATCAGCAAATTTACCAAAAATTTCGGCAGAGTCTCCTCTGTAAAAACTGACCCCCAAACGGGTACAACAAGTATAATATACATAAACAATAAAAAAAGCATCCCCAAACGAGAGCTAGCATCAACGCCAACAGGCGGAAACAACCACAGCAAGCATAATAATATACAACGCCAATAGGCGAGGCTCAAAACTCAAAAGAAAACAAAACCACCAGATCTGAATAATACATGCGCGACTCTAAGGTCGAATTAAAAGACTGGTCCTATAAACTTATCAAGTAATACAAATATGGTTGATGGAGCTTACTAGATACAAATGAGTGAATAAAAGTACAATGGTGGTTCGGATACAAGTGAACCAACCTACCGTGCAAATCACCCTGAAGAAAAAATGTGCTAACAAGCTGCCACGGAAACCTGGACATCGAACCTGTAAAGAATTTGGCACAACGGGGGTGAGTTGCCAACTCGTGAGTAGAAGACATCTACGAAAAGAAATCGAATGCACGATGCTATCCTAGGTCATAATAATACACTACTATAACCCAAACATCTAGTAATAGCAGGGTAATACTACGTGTAAGTGCAGATACTCCGTGTCCGTGTCAGTGCCTCATATAATACTATGTCATATGAAATGAAATGCATGCACCATGAATCTAAAGTAACAAATCCTGAAATCCAGATATATATGTATAAGAACTCTTTAGCTGTTATCATAGTAAAGTGTGTATAAGCATCTGAAATCTCAACAATGAAATCCATGGAAATCCGTGTCAAACATCGACACAACACATGTAATCTCAAGTCTCAATATGTCGGGCTCCGTCAGTCCGGATCGGCCCATATCATCAAATCCCACGACAACGGTCGGTATCCTCCGGATATCCGCCGCGCCAGACATCACCGGTAGGTAGTCTTCCCCTGCCAGGCTCATCGTCTACAACTCGATCTTCTTGCCCCGGGGTACCATACCGGGCCCACCATGTACCCGAGACGGTTCATCCACTCCTCGAATCGGGTCTCGAAATCCAACAGAAAACATGAAATACTCATGGTGGACGACACATACATCACGAGAAAACCGCATCTTATTTTAAAAAGAGAAGAGGAGAGTGAGAGAGAAGTTTTTATATATTTTTGCGGTTTTTCCCCAAAAATCCAGAAATCTCATAGAAATCCAAATCTCAAAATCATGAGTAACTATATGATAAGTGTCGGCATATGCCCATAATACTGCATGATAACATGAAAATATGAATGCATGAATGTCTAAGCAATGAATATCATGTCTGTACTAATGTCAGAGAATAATCACAATATTATATCTGTCTAGTTGTTAACTGATTCTATCCATAAAAGACAATATGATCTAAAGTGTACGTGACATAGCAATTACCGATGATGATGTGTGTGAGCCGGCAAATAAGTGTGCGTGGAATATGCGCATCATCGGTAATAGTGCTGGTGTCCTAACAGGGAAAGTTTATACTGATTATAGCAACATATAAAAGAACATGTACCATGATGATTACAGTATGAATGTAAATACAGGTGTGCATTATCCACTCCTCTGCGAGATACGAGTACAACTACCACTATGTGAGTCGAACCTAAACCAGTGTCCATCTAACATCCTAAGGAACTAAACCTAATAGACTAGTCAGTAAGAAACTATAGTCTACCTAAGGTCTAAATCAATATCTCTAATAGTTGGCGATCCTGCCTCAATAGCGTCACGTACGTAGTACGGCTTTCTCGAATCAAGAGTGCGGATCAATCATCAAATCTAAGCCTCGTACGGTAAAATCCATTGTACGGCATCCCAATATCGGGGTACGGTCAAGTATCTCTTAGGTGTCTCCTCATTCGTATAATGTCATCATCAACACATCTCATGATCAAGGTGCTAAACTGTGATCGCATACATCAATCATATATCATTGCCATCATGATAAGCATCATTAGTTTATCCTCAGAAAGATCATGTCATATGTATCATATTGTGATTAAGTCATACCGATATCCTATCGTCATCAAGTCACAAGCTACAGCCCAGGTACTATTTTAGCGTCCCATGTACCTCAATATCACCACCACCCTTCATAATTTATATATTCATGTTCATTATCTCTTTCTCTAATGATCCGCTAACACTTTAATACGACTGTATAGTAAAGAATCACGGCATCAAGCCCAGTCATACTGTTTCATCATACCTCAGATATCATATCACATCAACGAATCCCATATACGTGTTGTGTATATATATACACCTATACCTAGTTTTATATATATACACACATATACGTATACGCCATGTCAAGTTTTAGTGTGTGCGTGTGTGTTTCTATCAGAAACCTACGAACCTCTCCCAAAGTATTCATCCTCAGGTATGGTTTTCCTAAATCAGTATAGTCCTGCCTAGGGTCATTACTAGGGTCCTGCTCAGTAAGAATCTAGGGTCACATCGGGTTTCCTAATGTCAATAAGTACTATTCATATTCTACGTTGCGGGGGTGCTAAACGCCATCCACCCGACTTCACCCCGTAGATATGCATCTACTCACCTGGTCCATGTCTGCCGAAGACAGTGTCGCCATCCTCCTCTTCATCGCCCGCAGTCCACATGAGGGGTACCTAAACGCAAGCATATAAATAGCATCGTAAACTGAATCACATACAAAAGTCAAACGATACAAGGAACAAGCACAGGTTAAAACCTATGTCCCGTCCCCGCAAAAGAACCAAATATCGCTCGATATCGGCGTACAAACTCCGATGGATCGAGATAAACATTAACAAATAACTCGTAGTTTTAAAACACATTACTTATATTATAAAACATGATTAAATCCATCGAAACCCTAAAATCCATCAAACCGTCCAATTTCGTAAAAACCGAAATTGCCAATTTACCGTTTTCATCAAAACTTGACATTTAAATGAAACCAATAGTTATAAAACTCATTATATAGCATAACTAGACTATACAAACCGTTACTATATTTTTATTACACAAATTTATATTGATTTGAAATTTCTAGTTTGCAACATTTAACAATTTTCAACATTTTTCAAGCAAAACACCACAATTCCACCACAAAACATGATTTTGCATGAATTAATGTCTTAAATTACAATTCATGATGATAATGATATAATGAAACCATAATTATAATTTAAATCCCTTTTATTTAGTAATTTCCAAAATCTAGTTTACAAAATAATAGCATTTTATTACTATTTTTCCAATTATCAAAGTAATCTAGTGATCAAACTAAGTTTTTCATTCAATTAATATGCTAATATTTCCACTAAAACTACATTCCAATGATAACAACCCAAATCTAAATTTTATATCAACCACAAACACATTTTGCAAAAACCTAGTTAGCTAATTTCCTTATTTAAAAAGATTTTAAATGAAAATTTTACAATTCAACAACCATGCAATATTTTCCAATTCTAAAAGTGTTAAACTAACTATTATAACCCTAATTAATTATTAAAAACCCTAACTTGCATTTTAAAAATTAAACATAGAATTAATATAATAATTCTAATTATGCTTTAAAAGAACATTTAATAGAAATAATTCAAAAGAGAAAGATTTTTACCTCCACAATCTCATGTCCAACTTGAAAATGAACCTCAAAAATACATGCTTTCCCACTCCAAAATCCATGTAAAGAAGAGTAGAGAATAAAGGGTATGAAATAATTAGGATTTTGTGTATTTTTAGTTGAATTTTTGATGTAATTTGATGGATTTTTGTGCAAAAATGAGGTTGGAAATGGGGAGGGGCAGCCATGGGGGGTTGTGGCCGGCCTTGATGAGGTGAGGGAGAGAAAGAAGTGAGTGTGAAAGTGTGTAGAAGTTTCAAGAGGAGAAATATCACTTAAAGGTCTTTTCATGGTTTAATTAATTATTTATTTATTTGTTTACTATAGCAACTCAAGAAAGCTCTAGAAAATAGGAAAAATTTGCAAATAAATTTTGCATGATACACACTAATTTCTAATATGCCATGGTTCATTTTTATAAATTAAAACCATTTAAATTTGTAATATACACTAATTTAGTGTAAAAATAAAGCTTATGTTAATATTTAAAATAATTAATTTAGGAAAAATATTTTATTAAACTAAAAATTTATAAGTGGCTAAATAAACACCATTTACTAGTAATTTCATAATTAAAATAGATATTTTAAAATTTATAATGAAAACAATCACGGTTTGGTTTTACGAAAAATACATTTTACTTTACCGAAAATCCTAAAATTCGCTTAAACACTTTTATTCATTTAATTATTTATTTAATCATTTTTAAAACGTTACACTCAGATTGGGTGGGGATTTCATCACCCTTCCCAAGACCCCAGAAAACACCTAAAGCATGTGCATTGACCACAATTAATTAAAAAATATTAGACTCAGACCTAAGGACATCGAGCTCAATAGGAAAAGGACTAGTATAGGCATCGATCGTTTATCCTAACTGACCTTGCGGTGTCTAGGCTAGTGGTTATTAATTAGGCCCACTGTTGTGGTGGTTCCTTCCCACTTACCTGGCCGTACTTGTCGGTGAAGAGGCGGTTTGAGGTCCTATTTCTAGCCCTACTTAGGAGCTGTCTAGCAGACCTAGGTGACCCTAGATCTAGGCCTGATTGTGCATGTGTGGTTGATATATTTGTGTCACGAGTCTCTTTTCAAAACTTCTTTGCAAAACTGTCACATAAAAAAAAAAAAATCTTTTCAAAACTTGCAACTTGTCGCTAAGAAACCTTGCAACATCACTTCCCTCCATTGACGTTATCTTACCCCCACATTCTGTTTTTCTATTTTTTTCTGACTACACTACTCCTTTAGTGTATGTCATTTTGGACTAGGGATACTAACGCCCGATTTGTCCGTGTTTCGTTGGTACCGACCGAGGAACCCTTCGGCGAACCCTTCGTCGACATTCCGTCCATTTCCTTACCTCCACCTTCAAATTCTTCTTTCGAAGGTATGTCGGGACACAACCCCAACGATACCTTACCGATGGGAATGATTCCACCTCCGTTAGGTGCGAATAACCCGAATCTTCCGCCTGTTGTAGCGCCCGCACGAGTTGCGCTCCAGGATCTCTTCTACCCCGTCCGCACTTCTTTACCTACATGTCTTTCACCCCCACCGGCAAATGGGGACAACTTTGAAATAAAACCACATTTCATCAATATGCTGCCAAAATTTCATGGTTTGGAATCTGAAGATGCATATATTTTTATTAATAAATTCCAAAATGTGTGCGCTATGATGAAAACAACCCAATTAAGTGATGACGCGATAAGGCTAAGGGTCATTCCTTTCACCTTATGTGACCTAGCCGAGAAGTGGCTATATAGCACCGCATCACATTCTATTAGAAATTGGGATGAGTTTGTGAGAGCTTTTCTAAAAAAGTTCTATCCTCATCACAAAACTGCTAGAATCCGTAACGAAATTATACAATTTTCACAGCTTCCTTCCGAACCATTTTGGAAGTGCTTCGAGAGATTTAAAGACCTACTTGTTCAATGCCCTCATCATGGGATCGAAAGTTGGCAACTTTGCCAAACATTATACGAGGGATTGAACTCGGCAACGAAGCAGTTGCTAGAAACTATATGTCAAGGTCATTTTCTTTCCAAGTCTAGCGATGAAGCTTGGCAGTTTCTTGAGGATCTTAGTGAGCAAACAATTCAGTGGGAGAGTACCAAGACTACATCATCTTCTTCTAGTGGTCAATCTAGGGCAGGCATACACCAAGTGGATATGTCGATTGCTATGAAGGCCGAGATGGCCGCACTTATGAAAAAGCTAGAAGCCATTGAGACCAAAATCTCATCGTCTTCTCATGCCCCTGCTTTACCCACACGAACTGTTTGTGCTTGTTGTTCGAATCCATCGCATCTAACCGAAGAGTGTCCTTATAATGCATCTAATCAAGGACAGGATCAAGTCAATGCTGCATTTCAGCAACGACAAAGAAACGATCCGTACTCTTCGACATATAATCCGGGGTGGAGGAGTCACCCAAATTTCGCTTGGAACCAAAATCAACAAGTCCAAGGAAATAACAATTTTCAAAGACCACCTCCTCCACAACAACAACAAGCACCTTCACAAACTCAAAACCAGCAACCTTTCCAACAACAACCTTATACAAATCAAACGAACACTTTGGTGCAACCTAATGATGATAAGGTTATCTCGCTCGAGAAGAGTCTAGAAGCATTTCTCAAGCAATCTACAGAATCCGCAGCAAGATTTGAAAGTTATGTTCAATCTTTAATGAATAACAACGCCTCACACGATCAAAGTATCAAATCTATTGAGGCACAAATTGCACAATTAACTGCTGCGTTGAGCGAGAGAGAAAGGGGAAAGCTTCCATCTCAACCATTGCCAAATCCCGGTCACCCACAAAACGCATATCACAATCATAATGTGAATGCGGTGACCACGTTGAGATCCGGAAGAGTGTTGCAAAATAATGTGGGAACTAATGATGACATCCCCGTCGGTGGTTCTTCTTCTTCTTCTTCTTCTCCATCGTCACCTTCCCCCTCTTCATTTTCTTTACTTTCTTCTTCACCTTTTTCCTTAGAACCTATTCTCCACCCTTCACACGGCTCTAATTCTTCTATTTCTAACGGACCCATTTCTCACAACACGAACACATCTACACCGGGAACCGTTCCTAATCCACAGTCTACTCCACAGACATTTGACTCAACTAATTTTCAAAATGCACCATTTCCAAACAGGTTGAGTCCCAATAAACCAACTGCACAACTGGAGAAGATTGTGGAGTTGTTTAAGTAGGTTAGCATAAATATACCTCTCTTGGATGCCATCCAACAAGTCCCTTCATACGCGAAAATTTTAAAGGGCTTATGCACCTCAAAGAGAAAAGCATCTCAAGTATCCAAGAAAGTGCTAGTGGCTAGTGCAGTGAGCAATGCTATTAACCACCATCAAATCCTACCCCAAAAAAGAAAGGACCCCGGCTGTCCTACGATTTCCATCACAATTGGGGATAAGAAAATTAATCGAGCACTTTTAGATCTTGGGTCTAGTCTTAACCTGATTCCCTACTCCGTGTACGAACAATTAGGGGTTGGAGAGTTAAAACCCACTCATTGCACTCTCCAAATGGCTGATCGATCAATCACCCATCCAAGGGGTCAACTAGAGGATGTGTTGATCAAAGTCGGGGAGTTCATATTCCCCATTGATTTTATCGTTATGGATACACAACCTGTTGCTAACCCAAGAAACCAAATTCCGGTGATTCTCGGTCGACCATTTTTGGCCACTTCTAATGCTGTGATAAACTGTCGCAATGGCTCCATGACTCTATCCTTCGGGAAGATGTCTAGTGAGTTCAATATTTATAAGATGGGAAGTCTGCCCCCCGTACCTAAAAGTAGTACACGAGAAGTTTTCTCTATTCACGAAATCACGCAGGAGGACTGCGAGCTTGAAAGATTTCTATTTGATGAAAACAGTTTCGACGCCACTAGTGCGTCCCTCCTTGAGCCTACCACCGTTGACACAACCGATATTAATTATGAATATTTTACTTTTTCGGATGATGATGACTCACAGCCTGAATATGAGGCTTTTGAATTTTTGGATGAGTTAGTCGAGCCATCCGAATCGGTTGTTTGCAGTGATTTCGAACCTATGTTGGAGTCCTTTGAGTTCGAGGTAGATTCCGCAATGATTCTTTCACCTCCGAAACTCGAACTCACGCCCGTGCCATCTCACCTTAGATATGCTTACATAGGTGAGAATGAGACCTTTCCCATTATCATATCGGCCTCTCTAGCCCTCGAGCAAGAGAACGCCCTCTTAATGGTCTTACAAGATAGGCGGCAAGTTTTCGGTTGGACTATGGCGGACATCGAGGAGATAAGTTCCCTCATAATTGAATATCATATACAATTGATGGATGATGCCGAGTCAATAGAGGACCCACAGGAACATCATGGGGGTATTGTGGTGAGTCAACCTCCTTTAGAAGTTGAAATACCCCCATTTCTTTTAATAAGCTACGAGAATGCCAACATTCCACTGATTGCTGATCATTTACATTCTCATTTTGATGCATCACCATCACCTGTATATTTACCTCCACACCTCCCATACCACTACTTCTATCTTTCCCAATTCTTTGTGGAGCGCTACAATTTATTCTTCCACCAACCAATACTCTTTACTGATAAAATTTTCAACTGGTTGGTGTTGGTCTATGCAAAGTTTGGCGGTATTGTCTAACATAGTTTAAATGAAGTTTGGGGGAGGACCCTTTTTGTATATATTTTTGTTTTTCTTAATTGTAAATAAATAAACAGGGGAGTGCCGACATTTTGACCCTCTTGGTTTAGTATGACAGTGAGGACACTGTCAAGTTCAAGTTTGGGGGTATGCTCGGTACGTCTTCTTCCTTCGCATTCATTTGTATATATTTTTGCATTTGCATATTTATTTGAAAACCCATAAAAATTGAAAAATTTCAAAAATTATAAAAATTATTGTATTCAATATTGGCTAATTGACTTGAGTTTGACAAATAGGTTAACTGGCTAGGGACAACTAGATCTTAGATTTAGTAAATTTAAAACCCTAAAAATAACCTTCCTTAAAGTTTAACGGTAGAAAGTATATGCCTTGTAGTTTATTTAGAAATAGGCAAATTTTGGGTTCACTTCTTCGGCTAAGTCGAAACGAAGGAAAGATATTGAAGCTTTTATTAGAGTATAAGTTTGAAAAATAGTTCCTAGCTTAAGTCTAGATTCTGAAAACGTATACCCTACAATTTGCACAATCACGCACCTTGAAACTTGGAATAGTAGAAGAGACCTTGAAATGCTCTTGTCTAAAGTCCTTAGTACGAAGAAAATAAAGAAAAAAGAGTGAATAAAGATAA
The DNA here is from genome assembly GCA_030015575.1 of Agapanthus africanus. Classification (NCBI taxonomy): domain Eukaryota; kingdom Viridiplantae; phylum Streptophyta; class Magnoliopsida; order Asparagales; family Amaryllidaceae; genus Agapanthus; species Agapanthus africanus. The sequence goes on from CM057338.1 coordinate 787,774,037, forward strand.
GAAAAAAATGAACACTGGTTTTTGTGATTACTTAAGGCTGCAAAAATAGAAAAATATTTAGCGAGGGTGCTTCATCACCTAGTGCCTTAGACCAACTGGTTTGGGAATCACTGCTAAAAGCCTTGGGTGTTGCAAAACTAGGAATTATGCTTTAAAGTGCAAACGCATCTTGTAATCGGTCGTTGGTACCTCAAGAAGTATTAACGGTCGCATGAAGGATGTGTAAACAAATTTCATTTAAAAAATTCACTAATTAATAAGTGCTTTGGACAATGGACGAGAGTACGATTGCTTGATTTGAATTTCCAAGTGTAGGGGTGATATTTACACACACGTGGGCATATGTGATTAGAGTTTAGATGAGAGAAAGGAATGAAGAATAAAACTTGTATCTTTAGTAGGGTTGATAGAAATTCCTGAGTGGAGATGTAACCCTAGAAGGAAAACTTAGGAGATGCCAAAAGCTAAGTAGGTCTACATAACATATATAATCTTAAGGAAGTGTGAAGAATATGGGTGGATAATTTGCGGGTCAAAAGATAAGAGAATTCCTTATTAGAAAACCTCATTGGAGAACAAAAGTCAATGGGCCGAGTTGATAGGATTTTGTGGGTAGTATCCGCTGAAAACCCTTAGGAGACAACACTCCTCCTACTAGAGACACCTAGAGGTTTAACGGCTTGTTGCACGTGTTCAGTGCAATCGCGTTTCCCTGCGAAAGTGTGGTTAGGATTTTAGTGAATAAAAAATAAGTTTGCTCGAGGACGAGCAAAAGCTAAGTTTGGGGGTATTTGTTCAGACTATAATATTGTATTATTCATTCCCCTATTCTTATTCTTTTTATAAATAAATAGGTACTCTTGACGCACTTTTGATACATGTTACATGATACAGGGCTTGGATGCGAATACAGTGAAAAAGACGAAAGCTGATACAGAAAAGGGACCTTTGACGAACAAGTAGACGGATCCTAGTCAAGCCTAGTCGAAGAACAGTGCAAGGTCCAAAATGTCAAGTGAACGGTTAAAAGATCGCTACAAGTATTCACTGAAACATCTGGAGGAGAATAAGAAGCCCAACAGAGAAAATACATATAAAAATAAAGAGCCCAAGAACCCCTGAACCAAGTCCAAAAAGTTCAGGGCCCAACTCCATTCTTTGGCCGCGGAACCGCGACCAAACCCAGCCTGGCGCCTGTTAGTGTATATGCCCTAGAGGCCATTACTGTATCATACTAGCATGTATATTACTTGATGGAAGCTTGGGATATTCACAGTTGTACAGACAATCTTGCTCAATATAGTAGTATGCTACTTGGTTTGTCTCTGCTTTAATGTGTACTTGTGTGTTTATTTATTATATCACCTATACGCATTAGTAGAGCCCTTTGGATCTTTGCTTGATTACCGGTGTTGTGATGGCGATCACACTCGTGGGGGCTAGGTAATCTACAAGCACATCCTTATACACGTCCCTAGTCATGGGAGTATCGAGATAGGGCATCGATACTCCGGAGTAGACTAGCGTATGCGCTTCTCATCCCAGCACGGGAGACGGTCTGTCCCACAGCCGTCGGTATGTCGTACTTGAGATAGTATGCGGGTGCTCGTTAGGTTACGAGTACACTGGACAGGACTCGTCGGGAACTGATGGTTGGTATTATACCTATCGTCAGTTATCAGTTCCCAGGTGACATGAGTACAGCTTAGTCCGCTGACTTGACACTGTCACTTCGCCTCGAGTGTGTTCCCACTGTTCTTTGATTACTACCCTACCACGGCTCTTCTGAGTCGTGCAAACAGGTAGTAGTTGGGAGCAGTCCCTAAGCACTTGGAGGCAGTGACGGTTAGACAGGATTCGTCTCTCCCGGTATTGGGGGTTGACATCGCGCTGTGTCTAGGAGAGCCATTACACGAGTAGTCCCTGGCCAGGGCAAGCGAGATATACTGGTAGGTTTCCAGTGTTATCTCAGGGTGTATTGGGCTTCACTCCGACACGACTTGTACCGCTATTAGGGGACTGACGTTTACCGCCCCCTAGGCCCGCCATGCGATGTATCAGACGAACAGACCGGACTGTACGGAGAATGTCACATTCAGACTCAGTAGGAGTTCAGATGGGTTTTACCTCGTCAGTCTTCTTATCGGCATCTACCTGGAGACCGTTACGCACAGCTAGTGCCGCTTGCGGTCTGTGGTTAAACCCACTGCCAGCGTAGTGTCGAGTCTTTAGAGTCCCACACAGAGGGTATTCGCCTTTGGGCAAAACTGAGTAGAGGTCGGATGGTTTTGCGGCAGGGTTCGTTCTCATCCGCGCACTTGTGCACGTTTGGAGTCCGGACGGATAATACTGGCAGGCTCTGGTTTGAGCCAGATGCCGGTATATGTTTTGGGGTTGCTTTTATCTCTCAGTATTCTTATTCCTCGGAACGAGAATGCAGGTGTGTATGCACAGTTGCTTGAGGCGGAGGATGAGGTCTTTCATTAGGGTTTCGGAACGGGTGCGTATGCACAGTTGACAGTCGTCTTTTTCCAAACCCTAATGGATTTATGATTTATCAATTAATAATAGTAATTAAATGAAATAATGTTATGATTGATTTTGTTGACTTGTTGACCATGGTTGACTTGTTGACCATGGTTGAATGTTGACCATCATCATTGCTTTGCAAGGATACTCCTTGATTCTAGCTTACATTCATTTAATGAAGTGATGATGGTGGTCATTCCAAATACAACCATCAACTATTTCATTTTTGATTTATTATTATTAATTAGATAAATCATTTTCCTTTTGTTATGGTTGGAAGAGGAAAATAGCTCATTCTATCCTTTGGTTTCTCTCTCTTCACTTCATCTTCTTCCTCCTCTTGTTCAAGGAGAGCAAATCTCATGTGTTGATAATCATCTCCTTGAAGATATAACACCCCAAAGCACACTCTACTCACTCTAAGGTAGAAGGTCTAGCAAGCCGAATACCTTAGTTCTCTCAAGATCGAGAAAGGAGCCCAAGGATGAAGCCCTCAGGTGGATCTATCTTCGGCAAAGAGGAGACGAGGAGGGGAAGCCATTCAAGCTACTACAAAGAGCAAGAAAGAAGAAGAACAACAAGAAGAGAAGGAGTTCAAGTTGAGGTATAACCACTTTGCCGAGTAGTTAACTCTTCTTTGCAAGAATGCTAGTTTAGTTTAGCAAAGATCCGGCTTTTACGGTCCATGTTATAAAGTTTAGAAAAAAATTTTTTTTACCGTTTCCGCTTCCCCGAAAGTACCGGGAGAGGTAACGTGGACCTAACAGTGGTATCAGAGCCTAACTAAACTTAAACTAGCTTGGTAGCGAAGTGTATGGAAGTTTGAAACCGAAAAATCACAAAAACCGGAATTCAAAAACCCTAAGTTTCTGTTGAAATTTTTTGTGCTCTAAATGTAAAACTTTTTACTCCTAAAATCGGCTCAGGGTTTTGTGAGAACACCCAAGAAAAACGATCCCATGAAACTTTCAAACCGCCGCGGATCCGCGGCCTCAGCTATTCTCTTAGCCGCGGATCCACCGCCGTTTAGGCTCTTCATGTGATCCTGTTTTGTGCAGTGTTCTTCTGGTAGGGTTTTGGGATTTTTCAAATATGTTATATGTGCCCAGATTTTCCAGAAAAGAAATTTACTTTTGGGGTCCTATAAATCCGTATTTTTTTTTCGAACTTCGCTACACTTTGGCTATATTGGTTATATCTGTGAAGTTTGTATGTATTGAACGTCGGCTAATCGCTATAAGTCGATTAGTCGGGGTTATACATCTCTGTGATCTGTGTTTGATATTGGAATGTGTATATGAATGTGTTGGACTGTCGCGGGTGAATAGCCGGGGTGGATGTGAGATGAGCTTTTGTTTTTCTTTCATTCATTTGTAAATGTAAATTGATGTAATAATATTATTTGTATGGCCGCACAACCGGGTCGGGGTTGTAGCCGTCATTGTATAATTCTTTTTACTGTTTTTGCTCCTAGGATAGACCCATGGAGGGGTGCACAAACTACCGGGTACTTGGCGGGTGGTTTGCCGCACCCGTAGGGGTCTTGGGTGGGGTTTTGGCTATTCACCGCGACCGTGTAATCCGCTTTTCGTTGCAGGCTCGAACGGATTGTGGATTCCTAGTATATCCAATGTATTCATCTGTGATCTGTAATGTCTATCATTGCTTTATATTTAGGCGTTGCTTATGTTTTACAGCCGCGCTAGCCCAGCCCCCGCTTTGTCGTTAGTTAAGTAACCTAACGGGTGATGACGGGACCCCGTGGCAAATGCGAATGGCATAAGCGTACGTCATATTTTGGTTATTTTCTGCAATGGTAGGTTTTAAATGATGGGACGCATTAAAAGAACTAATGCAAGAAAATAAACCTAAAAGACGTTGTTGGAACAAGTTTTTCAAAAAGCTGTTATTACAAGGACGTTCATCTTTTTGTTTTGCATTAAGGTATTCGGTTATGAATGCCCAGCACCTCAATCGACGAGGCAAGGGCCGAGATCCCCTCATCGGGAGTGACCCCTTGGACAAAAGGTTTGCGTCAGGGTAATAACTTCACCATAGTCGATTATTCTTGCTTTGCATCGAGGTATTCATCTTACGAATGCCCAGCACCTCACTCGACGAGGAAAGAGCCGAGATCCCTTCACAAGGAGTGACCTCTTTAGCAAAAGTTTTCGCCACTATGTTTTTTAAAAGGATGTATCACGTTCCTTCAACGATATCAAGTTCATTACGTTAACGGGTTTTTCGCCAAAAACCCAGCCGTAGCCCTCCGTCGTTTCGGATAATTAATACTTAGTATTCGTGCTGCGTTTGTTGATTATTCGTCAAGACACAGTGAACGGTAGCTGAGTAGTAATTTTCTGTTGCACTAAAAGATGCGATTGGTTAGGACGGTCGCATGATTTTGTTGATTATTCGTCAAGGATCATGCGGGCGGGTCTAATGCAATCCTGGATAACGACGGGTTGAACTTGACTAGGACCTTTTGATTTGTTGATTATTCATCAAGGTCACTTGGGTCCTAGGGGCAAAAACCACATCGGGAGTTTCAAAAGTACTGAAACTTGCAGATTTAGCATACCTTCTGGAGTGTGGTGACTAGAGTGGATTCCATCTAGGTCATTACACAATGATACTTGGATCCCGATCCCACTAATGAGTTGGATTACTCTTGGGAGATTATTTCACTAAACGATCAATGCTATAAACCTAGTAGGTGTCTAGAAAGGTGTTAGCAGGGCTACGCCCCCAGGGAAAAGAGGTTCTTGAATTAAGGAACTTCGCGAAAGCGTTGGAAAACCTCCCTCGAAGTACCGACACTAGCCTGGCTGAAAGGTTAAGCAAGTATTGTGACGTGAATTAAAATCCTGACTAGTTCTTCTTTAAGAAGGTTTTAAGAAGAATTTGAGTAAACAGTGGGAGACATCCTGGTTAGATAAATTAATAAACCAATCTAATCTTGCAAGAGCATACGCTGAGTGTTTCTTTTCTCTCTCTCCAGGCAGCAACCTTTTCACGCCCTAATCAAGATAATAAAATGTATCGCTTGACCGATCCGAATTCTTATTCGGGACTGGGGAAAGTTGGTTCAGCTCTAACTTGTGACAACAGTCATGAGTATGAGAAAAGGAAAGGGGATTGTATGGATTTCCAGGATACCCAGTCGAAGAAGAAGCATGGTTTTGCATCTACTTCAGGTGTTCTTGTAATTGAGAACTGTTTTACGGTCAGCCCTACCACCTGGGTACTTGATACCGGATCAGGATCTCATATCTGTAATTTATTGCAGGGACTGAGAAAAAGTAGGAAAGTTGCACCGGGTGATATGTCGCTCAGAGTAGCGAACGGAGCACAGGTTAATGCGGCAGCCGTCGGTGAATATCACCTAGTATTGCCAAATGGCAAGACTATGATTTTGAACGATTTCTACTATGTACCCTCCATGGTTTGCAACATCATATCAGTTTCTTTACTCGATAAAGATAGATATAACTTTGTTCTTGAAAAGAATATCATGAACATTTACCTTGATAAGGTACTGGTTGCAGAGGGTACACTGTGTAATGGTATCTACGTTCTAAATCAGAATACAGTTCTCAACATACAAAACACACGCAAGAGGAAGAATTCAGATACGAATGAATCCTACTTGTGGCATTGTAGACTTGGTCATATCGGAGAGAAAAGACTGAGTAAGTTGCATAAAGATGGACTCTTGGATACGTTCGAGTTTTCATCTTATGAAACTTGTCAGTCTTGTCTCAAAGGGAAGATGACCAAATCTCCGTTCACCGGACATGGAGAAAGAGCAGCAGAGCTCTTGGGACTCGTACATAGTGATGTATGTGGTCCGATGTCTATACATGCAAGGGGTGGGTTCTCGTACTTCATCACATTCACTGACGATCTCTCTAGGTTCGGATATGTGTATCTATTGAAACACAAATCTGAAGCTTTTGAGAAATTCAAGGAATTCAGAAAGGAAGTAGAGAACCAGACAGGCAAAAGTATCAAGATCCTCCGGTCTGACAGGGGAGGAGAGTACTTAAGCACGAAATTCCTAGATTACTTAAAAGAGAATGGTATTCTCTCTCAGCTTACTCCTCCTTATACACCACAGCACAACGGTGTATCGGAGCGGAGGAATCGTACCCTATTGGATATGGTTCGCTCCATGATGAGTAGTGCTGAGTTACCCCTTTCATTCTGGGGACATGCGCTTCAGACAGCGGCATACCTCTTGAATCAAGTTCCGTCCAAATCTGTGCCTAAAACTCCGTATGAAATATGGAGCAGTAAGAAACCATGTCTGAAGTTTATTAAGATATGGGGTTGTCCGGCCTATGTGAAAACACAGAAACCGGACAAGTTAGAGGCGCGGTCAGTTCTCTGTAAATTTGTGGGATATCCTAAAGACTCACTAGGATATCTGTTCTACCACACTGAGGAACAGAAGGTGTTTGTATCTCGCCACGCCACCTTCTTAGAAAGGGAGTTTCTTGCAAAAGAAACTAGTGGGAGTTCGGTAGAACTGGAAGAAATTCAGCGACCACAAAATGTAACTGAAAATTTGGAGGAACCGCTAGATTCTATAACCCCAGACGAACCTCAGCCACTCCGCAGATCTGGTAGGATTCCTCATCCGCCCGAGAGATACTACGGTTTTCTCATAGACGGGGATCGAGAGGATTGCATCTTGGAAGAAGATGACCCTACCAGTTTCAGGCAGGCCATTATCAGTAGGGATTCTGATAAGTGGCAGGAAGCAATGCAATCCGAAATGGAGTCCATGTACGCCAATAAAGTGTGGACCTTGGATATTGCTCCACCTGGGGTAAAACCCGTTGGATGCAAATGGATCTACAAAACGAAACTTGGTGTAGATGGGCAGGTGGAAACCTATAAAGCTAGACTCGTTGCAAAAGGTTTTCGTCAAAGACCTGGTTTGGACTATGATGAAACTTTTTCTCCGGTGGCTATGCTTAAATCCATTCGGATCCTACTTGCCATTGCTGCCTTCCATGACTATGAAATCTGGCAGATGGATGTTAAAACGGCTTTCCTAAACGGTTGTTTGGAAGAGTGCGTTTACATGGATCAACCAGAAGGTTTCGTAGACAGTGGGAGCAGCGGAAAGGTGTGCAAGTTGCTTAAATCCATTTATGGATTAAAGCAGGCATCGCGGAGCTGGAACATCTGTTTTGATGAGGCAATCAAGGAATTTGATTTCATCAAGAACGAAGATGAACCCTGTGTGTATAAGAAGATTGTAGGACGAACTGTCGTATTCCTAGTCTTGTACGTGGACGACATTCTTTTGATAGGAAATGATATTCCTATGCTACAATCGGTCAAGCTATTTTTGTCACAAAGGTTCTCCATGAAGGACCTGGGTGATGCCTCGTACATTCTGGGGATCAAGATCTATAGAGATAGATCCAAGAAACTATTGGGACTTTCGCAGTCCAGGTACATAGAGACCGTACTAAAGAGATTTAGTATGGAGGGTTCCAAGCGCGGTAACATACCCGCATTGCACGGAATTACCCTCTCCAAGAAGATGTCTCCTAAGACTGACGAGGAGAGGGTTCGCATGAGCACTATACCCTACGCTTCGGCGGTAGGATCTATAATGTATGCGATGCTATGTACAAGACCAGATGTAGCTTACGCGTTGAGCACGGTAAGCCGGTATCAGTCAGACCCAGGGGAGGACCACTGGACAGCAGTGAAGAACATTCTCAAGTACCTGAGAAGGACTAAGGAGATGTTCCTGGTTTACGGTAATGGAGACCTCAGGGTCGAGTCCTTTACCGATTCAAGCTTCCAGAGTGACAAAGATGACAGCAAGTCTGTCTCGGGTTTTGTGTTTACCCTCAACGGAGGGACGGTATGTTGGAGGAGTTCCAAGCAGGATACCGTCGCAGACTCGACGATGGAGGCTGAATACATTGCTGCAAGCGATGCCGCAAAAGAGGCGGTCTGGATGAAGAAGTTCATTAGTGAACTTCAGGTGGTTCCGTCCATTTTTGACTCAATACCTTTGTATTGCGATAACAATGGGGCTATAGCTTTAGCAAAGGAACCAAGGTCCCATCAGAAATCCAGGCACATCTTAAGGCGGTATCACCTGATCAGGGAGATCATTGATCGCCAGGAGATCGAGTTGCGGAGAGTGGACACAAAGGACAACACTGCGGACCCATTCACAAAGGCTTTACCCCAGACTCAGTTCGAGCGGCTGATCGAGATGATAGGTCTTCGATACGCCAGTACATGGCCTTAGTGCAAGTGGGAGATTGTTAGTGTATATGCCCTAGAGGCCATTACTGTATCATACTAGCATGTATATTACTTGATGGAAGCTTGGGATATTCACAGTTGTACAGACAATCTTGCTCAATATAGTAGTATGCTACTTGGTTTGTCTCTGCTTTAATGTGTACTTGTGTGTTTATTTATTATATCACCTATACGCATTAGTAGAGCCCTTTGGATCTTTGCTTGATTACCGGCGTTGTGATGGCGATCACACTCGTGGGGGCTGGGTAATCTACAAGCACATCCTTATACACGTCCCTAGTCGTGGGAGTATCGAGATAGGGCATCGATACTCCGGAGTAGACTAGCGTATGCGCTTCTCATCCCAGCACGGGAGACGGTCTGTCCTACAGCCGTCGGTACGTCGTACTTGAGATAGTATGCGGGTGCTCGTTAGGTTACGAGTACACTGGACAGGACTCGTCGGGAACTGATGGTTGGTATTATACCTATCGTCAGTTATCAGTTCCCAGGTGACATGAGTACAGCTTAGTCCGCTGACTTGACACTGTCACTTCGCCTCGAGTGTGTTCCCACTGTTCTTTGATTACTACCCTACCACGGCTCTTCTGAGTCGTGCAAACAGGTAGTAGTTGGGAGCAGTCCCGAAGCACTTGGAGGCAGTGACGGTTAGACAGGATTCGTCTCTCCCGGTATTGGGGGTTGACATCGCGCTGTGTCTAGGAGAGCCATTACACGAGTAGTCCCTGTCCAGGGCAAGCGAGATATACTGGTAGGTTTCCAGTGTTATCTCAGGGTGTATTGGGCTTCACTCCGACACGACTTGTACCGCTATTAGGGGACTGACGTTTACCGCCCCATAGGCCCGCCATGCGATATATCAGACGAACAGACCGGACTGTACGGAGAATGTCACATTCAGACTCAGTAGGAGTTCAGATGGGTTTTACCTCGTCAGTCTTCTTATCGGCATCTACCTGGGGACCGTTACGCACAGCTAGTGCCGCTTGCGGTCTGTGGTTAAACCCACTGCCAGCGTAGTGTCGAGTCTTTAGAGTCCCACACAGAGGGTATTCGCCTTTGGGCAAAACTGAGTAGAGGTCGCATGGTTTTGCGGCAGGGTTTGTTCTCATCCGCGCACTTGTGCACGTTTGGAGTCCGGACGGATAATACTGGCAGGCTCTGGTTTGAGCCAGATGCTGGTATATGTTTTGGGGTTGCTTTTATCTCTCAGTATTCTTGTTCCTCGGAACGAGAATGCAGGTGTGTATGCACAGTTGCTTGAGGCGGAGGATGAGGTCTTTCATTAGGGTTTCGGAACGGGTGCGTATGCACAGTTGACAGTCGTCTTTTTCCAAACTCTAATGGATTTATGATTTATCAATTAATAATAGTAATTAAATGAAATAATGTTATGGTTGATTTTGTTGACTTGTTGACCATGGTTGACTTGTTGACCATGGTTGAATGTTGACCATCATCATTGCTTTGCAAGGATACTCCTTGATTCTAGCTTACATTCATTTAATGAAGTGATGATGGTGGTCATTCCAAATACAACCATCAACTATTTCATTTTTGATTTATTATTATTAATTAGATAAATCATTTTCCTTTTGTTATGGTTGGAAGAGGAAAATAGCTCATTCTATCATTTGGTTTCTCTCTCTTCACTTCATCTTCTTCCTCCTCTTGTTCAAGGAGAGCAAATCTCATGTGTTGAGAATCATCTCCTTGAAGATATAACATCCCAAAGCACACTCTACTCACTCTAAGGTAGAAGGTCTAGCAAGCCGAATACCTTAGTTCTCTCAAGATCGAGAAAGGAGCCCAAGGATGAAGCCCTCAGGTGGATCTATCTTCGGCAAAGAGGAGACGAGGAGGGGAAGCCATTCAAGCTACTACAAAGAGCAAGAAAGAAGAAGAACAACAAGAAGAGAAGGAGTTCAAGTTGAGGTATAACCACTTTGCCGAGTAGTTAACTCTTCTTTGCAAGAATGCTAGTTTAGTTTAGCAAAGATCCGGCTTTTACGGTCCATGTTACAAAGTTTAGAAAAAATTTTGTTTTACCGTTTCCGCTTCCCCGAAAGTACTGGGAGAGGTAACGTGGACCTAACAGCGCCGCGGTTCCGCGGCCATATAAGGCTCGTGTCGGTGCAATTTTTCTGTGCTGTTGTGTCGGTGCAGATGTTAGGATCTTTCGAGGGCAAATCTGTAATTTCATGTCTACGAGAGTCTGTAACCCTAGTTTTTATGTTTTCCTATAAATTGTATTTCCAGATCTGTAAAAACCTATGCCTCTTTTCAATCAATAAAATTTAGAATTGCTGGGACTTTATTCAGATCTGTTCTATATTACTTGGAGGGAGCCATCGAACTAGTAAGTTAATTTTAATACTTTGTTTTAATTCTTTTAATTAGTATGTCTTTTCATCCCCTAATGAGCGAGTAATCTCCTCACTTGTTAGGGTTAGCCTTAGGGAAAGGTTTGAGAGATGAGATCTCTCACCCCTTTCATGCCATTTCACACCTAAGAGTTAGAACTCCATGCATGCACACACAACCGCTCCCTACGGCATCCTACCCCTCGAGGTAACGATGAACCGTAGTATAAAGGGCCGGTTGCGCGTGTTTTCCATGGGGGTTAGGGTAATTATCGATAAAGGAAGGATAAGAATCTAGAGAAAGAAATATCTTCCCAAAAGATTCTAATCCACTTTATTGATAATTACACCAACATCTAATAGATCAAAAATAGGGCAATGAAAGCGGTGAGGAAACCTTTAATCTCCAAACTTCCCCTAAACCTAACCCTAGCAAGACTTTAATTTAGATTAATTTAGTTTAGAGATAGATCTAGTATTTTAGATTAAAATCCAAACAACATTTGGAATCAACTCGTAAAGACACAATAAGAAATCTACCCATCTCTGTGGATCGACCCGTACTCACCGGCTAGCTGCAAAGCGACGCCGTTCTTGATTGCGGTAAACTTAATATTTTTGACACCAATCAGGTCTATAGACTAACCTGTACCAGTGTCACCAGAGAACTACTATCCGACGATAGGTATAATACCATCTAGGAGTTCTCGGCGAGTCCGTCCAGTGTACCCAGTCTCTACTGAGCATCCGTATGCCTTCTCTGATGTCAAACACCAATGGATATGGGATCATCCATCGCCCATCATATGGGTCAAGAAGCGCATACGCTAGTCTATTCTGGAGTACCGATGCCATGTCTCGATACTCCCATGACTAGGAACATTTGAAGGATGTATTTATCGACTACCCTGTCCCCACTAGTATGATCTGCATCATAATCCTGGTAGTCAAGTAATCATCCTAAGGGCTTTATCAACATGCGATCACAAAACAATATCTGTTTACATGTTAAGATAAAGTGCAACCAGATAGCATACTATCATGTCGAGTAAGAAAGTCCTTCCTATATATGTTCAAGCATCCACTACAATATACATCGCATGTACAATAATGGCCTCTAGGGTATACATATAACTAACAATCTCCCACTTGCACTAAGGCCATTTGTTGTAGTATCCAATACCCAACAATATAGCAGAGGTTGTAGTATCCCATACTCAACCATTGTAGAGAAGTCTCTCTAGGGGTAAGGCCCTTGTGAGTGGCTCTGCTGTGTCAACCTTCTAGTCTACTTTCCTAATCTCGATCCCTTGGAGATCAACCATCTCCTTGATCAGGTGATACTTGCCTCAGAATATTTCTGGAACGCTGATGGGACTTGCGTTCCTAGGCATAAGCCGCAGGTCCATTGTTGTCATAATAACAGTTATTGGACGCTCAATAGTAGGAATCTTGTTCATCTTATGAACAAGAAATGTCCAGACAGCCACTTTGGTAGTATCGTTGGTAGCAATGTATTCAGCCTTTATCATCTAGTCTGCCACGGTATCTATCTTGGAACTCTTCCAACATACCGTCCCTTCACTGAGGGTAAAGACAATGCCTGTGACTGACATTCAGTCGTCCTTATCACCCTGGAACCTTTCCAGTGATTCTCCCCAGGATCGATTGATACCATCTTACTACACCTAGTGAGTATCCTAACATCCATTTAGATCTATCACATAGATCTAAAAACCCAGGATTTAGGAGGTATCACTTTGATCCTATATGGAGAATCCCTGTGATAAGAGGAGCTTGACCGAGAGTAGCATATGAAACCATTTCTTATCAGGAGTATGTCATCTACGTACAATACGTGGAAAACAACCTTACTCTCTACAACCTTCTTGTGTATACAAGGTTCATCTACCATTTTGATGAAGTCAAACTCTTTGATTATCACATCAAAATAGACGTTCCATTTGCCTGAACCCGGTTGGGCCATCATCTCATGATGCAATCCTCGTTCCCACTGTCACCGAGAAGATCGTAGTATCTCTCGAGTGGATGAGGAAATCTACCAGATTTGCGGAGAGGCTGAGGTTCGTCGGAAACTATTGAATCCTTTGGTTTTACAAAATCATCAGCTGTTAGTTTGTCTAGCTGGAACTCCTTCCAGTTCTACCTCATGACCACTTAATTTCTTCACAAGAAATTCCTTTTCTAAAAAGGTGGTATGCTGAGAAACAAAACACATTTTGCTCCTCAGTTAGGTAGAAGATATTCCCTTACTAATGTTTGGGATATCGCGACAAACTTACACAACTGACCCTGCCTTGAGCTTATCCGGATTTTTCTTTTCAACATAGGCCGGACAAACCCATATCTTAACTCGTTTAAGATATGGTCTCTTCCCATACCATATCTCATATGTAGTGGTAGGCCCTGATTTGGATGGAACCCCATTCAATAGGTATGCAGCTTCTCAAGTGCATAACACTAAAAAGGAAATAGGTAACTCAGCAGTACTCATCATAGAGCGCACCATATCTCATAGGGTGCGATACCTCCACCCCGATACACCGTTGTGCTGTGGTGTATACGAAAGAGTAAGCTGAGAGAGAGAATCACATTCTCCTTTTAGAAACTCCAGGAACTCCATATACTAGTATTCGCCTCCTCGATCATATCGTAGGACTCTAATACTTTTACCCATTTGGTTCTCAAAAGAACCAACCTTGGCATTTGTAGACATGGGAGCATATACATCATCATGTATCTGTCCCAAGAGTTCAATAACTCTTTCTCTGTTTCCAGTGAATGGAATATTGGTCATTTTATCTTTGAGACAAGATTAGCAAGTAGCATAAGATGAAAATTCGAACAGATTCTCATATTCATCTGTATGTAACTTAGCTGATCGTGTCGCATTGATATAATTTAGTCTACAATGCCTCAAGAAGGATTCGTTCATTCCTAAACTAATCCTCTTGTCTGTGTTCTATATGCTTTGAACTGTGGTTTAATTTAGAACTTCTATGCTATTATATAACGTGTCTGATAGAATCAACTCTTGATTCAGGAAAATGTTCACAGCATTATCCTCCAATACAAAATTATATCCTTCTTTAACACAGTAAAGAACATGATGTAATGTTGTATATCAGGTTCGGTATGTAATAACATTTGTTCAGAATCAATGTATTAATACAAGGTGATATCTGCCAACTGATTTAGCTGCAACAATTACACCATTCTCTAACACTTAGAGACATATCACCCATTCTCAGTTCTCTGTAATAAGGACACCCGAAGAATATGCATCAACATGTACTTTCTTCGAATTAGGTAGCATGGGAATCCGGATATTCCCCTATTTCCTGCTCGGTCTTATAACAGTTATAAGATTAGCGGAACCAACGTTCCCTAGCTTAGTATAATAAGGAGGTTCGGTCAATACATCCATATTATTATCTTGATTAAGGCGTGACACTTTTGCAACCTGGAGAGAGAGAGAAGAAAACACTCTGCGTGCGCTTTTGCAAGATTAGATTTGGTTATCAATTTATCTAATCAGGATGGCTCCCGCTGTTTTAGTCAAATCTTCCTTCAAACCCTAAAAGGTAAGACTAGCCGGGATTAATTACACCGTACAAGTTCGCCTATCTTTCGGCCGGGCCAGTGTCGGTACTTTAAGGGAGGTTCCCCGTGCTTTCGCACGGACCTAATTAAAATAAACCTTGTTTTCCCAGGGGCGTAATGTTAGTGTAAATGCCCTAGAGGCCATTACTGTATCATACTAGCTTGTATATTACTTGATGGAAGCTTGGGATATTCACAGTTGTATAGACAATCTTGCTCAAAATGGTAGTATGCTACTTGGTTTGTCTCTGCTTTAATATGTGCATGTGTTTCTTTTAGCATATCACTGATATACATATTAGTAGAGCCCTTAGGATCTTTGCTTGATTACCAGCGTTGTGATGGCGCTCACACTCGTGGGAGCTGGGTGATCTATAAGCACATCCTTATACAGGTCCCTAGTCGTTGGACTATCGAGACAGGGCATCGATACTCCAGAGTAGACTAGCGTATACGCTTCTCATCCCAGCGTGGGAGACGGTCTGTCCCACAGCCGTCAGTACGTCGTACTTGAGATAGTATGCGGGTGCTCGTTAGGTTACGAGTACACTGGACAGGACTCGTCGGGAACTGTTGGTTGGTATTATACCTATCGTCAGTTATCAGTTCCCAGGTGACATGAGTACAGCTTAGTCCGCTGACTTGACACTGTCACTTCGCCTCGAGTGTGTTCCCACTGCACTTTGATTACTACCCTACCACGGCTCAAAGGAGTCGTGCAAACAGGTAGTTTTTGGGTGCAGTCCCGAAGCACTTGGAGGCAGTGACGGTTAGACAGGATTCGTCTCTCCCAGTATTGGGGGTTGACATAGCGCTGTGTCCAGGAGATCCATTACACGAGTAGTCCCTGGCCAGGGCAAGCGAGATATACTGGTAGGTTTCCAGTGTTATCTCAGGGTGTTCTGGGCTACACTCCGACACGACTTGTACCGCTATTAGGGGACTGACGTTCACCGCCCCCCTAGGCCCGCCATGCGATGTATCAGACGAACAGACCGGACTGTACGGAGATTGTCATATATAGGCTCAGTAGGAGTTCAGATGGGGTTCACCTCGTCAGTCTTCTTATCGACATCTACCTGGGGACCGTTACGTACAGCTAGTGCCGCTTGCGGTCTGTGGTTAAACCCACTGCCAGCGTAGTGTCGAGTCTTTAGAGTCCCACACAGAGAGCTATTCTCCTTTAGGCAAAATGAGTAGAGGTCGTATGGTTTTGCGACAGGGTTCGTTCACATCCGCGCACTTGTGCACGTTTGCTGTCCGGACAGCTTATACTAGCGGTCTTTGGTTTAAGCCGGATCCTAGTATATGATTTGGGATTGGTTTTTCTCATTGTATTCGTATTCCTTGGATCACGAATACGGGTGTGTATGTGCACGGCGGCGCCCCGGACGTCAATCCGACGGCCAAATGCGGAAGCGGTGATAAACTTTAATTTTGCGAACTTAGCAAACCGGCACCACCGCGCACTAAACCACGGATCGGGCCATTAAACTTGTCCTAGCTAACTAACAAGATAGGGAAGAGATATACCGAGTGATCCGAGTCCTCCGGTCTTCTCGTCATCGTCCCGATCTCCCGCGGAAACTCCGGTCGTCGCATCCTTGCCGGAAGGGCACCACATCGTCTGCATCTTTTACGGGCTCCCACCTCAATACCGAGGCAACTCGGGCATGAAGCTGGCAAGTCGACATGCCCAAGATATGCTGTAGAATGTGTAGTGTAGAGGCTATGTCTCATTTGGGGTTTTGTTGCCATTTGAAAGATGATGGAGGAATCAAGAAGAAAAATGGTGCTTGCATTTTTCTAGCATGAAAATGAGATCAAGAATAATGCCACCATACCAAAATCAAACTCTCTCATTTTTCCTCCCCTCTCCTAAATTGTGGCCGACCTCATGAAAATGAGAATGGTGGAGGGATTAATCAAGCATGAAGGGAGGTGATGGTAGGAGAAAGAGAATGGTGACCATAAACAAACATCAACCATGCTTATTACATCTATTCACATCAAATCTAATAAATGCAAAATCATGGATGAATAAAAAACAAAGGATGCAAATCCTATCATAATGAATACATTTGCAAGAAACCCCCTCCACAAATGTTATTTGCACAATTGCAAATAACCCCCTCCATCGGAAAAGTCCGGCCGGGAAAGAACAAAGGAAAACCGGCCGGAACGGAATGCAAACTGGCAACTCCAGAAAACTGGTCCCGTAATAAATTACAGGAAAACCCCGATACTGTGCATACACACCCGCATCTGTATTCCGTCCGGATACAAATGCAAAGAGACAAAATCTACACTGTACTAAACTAGGATCCGGCTTAAACCAAAGCCGGCTAGTAATGTTCGTCCGATCCTGATCCGTGCAATACCGCACGTATCAGATCGAACCCTGCCATATAACTATATAGACACTAGTACAAAACTGTCCGATCCTGATCCGTGCAATACCGCACGTATCTGATCGGACCCTGCCATATCTCCATACGGCCTCTACAGCGTTTCGCCCGAAAGCTGAGTAACTGAATGAGTGGTGGACTCTAAAGACTCGTCAATACTATGGCTGTGGATTTAACCACTAGCACGTCAGAGGTATAAGCCAATACGTAACGGGCCACCAGCTATTGACCAAAAGGGACGTCGATGAGCGAACTCATCCTGACACCCTACTGAGCCTGTCAGTGACAATATCCGTACAGTCTGGTCCGTTCGTCTATGAGCTTCGCATGGCGGGCCTAGGGGGTTGGTAAAAGTCAGACCCCCAAAAGCGGTACAAGTCGTGTCGGAGTGTAGCCCAGAACACCCTGAGATACTACTGGAATACCTACCAGCAAATCTCCTGCCTTGGCCAAGGACTTCGTGTAATGGCTCTCCTAGACACAGCGCGACCTCACCCCCAATACCGGGAGAGACGAACCCCTGAAGATCCGTTCACTGCCTCCATGTGGCTCGGGACTGTACCCAACTAAAACCTGTTTGCACGACTCCTTTGAGCCGTGGTAGGGTAGTAATCAAAGCACAGTGGGAACTCACACGAGACAAATGACGATCCCCAGGTCAATGAACTAACCTGTACACATGTCACCTGGGAACTGCTATCTGACGTCAGGTATAAGACCAACTAGCATGTTCCCGGCGAGTCCTGTCCGGTGTACTCATAACCCAATGAGCACCTGTATACATCTTAGGTGAACCAACTGACACCAGTGGCTTGTGAGACCGGCCACCGCCCCTCGTCAGGGTCTCGACTGTATACACTAGTCTACTCTGGAGAATCGATGCCCTGTCTCGAAACTCCCACGACTAGGGACCTTTTAAGGATATGCTTGTAGACCCCAGCTCTCACGTATATGATCGCCCTCATACTGCTGGTCGTCAAGCAAGAATCCCAGGGGCTCTATCAACGTGCAATAGCGACCTGTCAGGTCACCTAAAGCAGTACAAGATGGTAAAGGTAAACCAGATAGCATACTATCATCTCGAGTAAGACTGTCATACCGGGATAGGTCCTCCCTCAATCATTGCAATCACGTGCCTGTGATCCAATAATTGACTCTGAGGGCACTATCTCCAACAGGGTGCGTATGAACAGTTGCTTGAGACAGAGGGAGAGGGCTTTGATTAGGGTTAATGACTATTGTCATTTTATTAACCCTAATGGTTATGTGTGTATTATGGTTAATTGATATTAGTTTAAATAATTGTGCATGGTTATGGTTGTTGACTATTTGACCTCCTTGACTTGTTGACCTAGGTTGACACTTTGACCATCATCATTTCATTTGGAAGATGCTCTTTGATCCTTGCAAATTGCATTAAAAATGAAATGATAATGGTCATGTCTTGATTAACCATGACAATTATCGAGCTAATTATTTAATTACAATAATTCACACATATATGTGAGAATGGTTCATTTTATTCTCATTCTATCATTCATTTTCTCTCTCTTGTTCTTCCTCTCTCTCAAGCTCTCCCCTCTCATGTGTTGAGAAACACTTGAGCTTGAGAAAAACCCTTTCTTGATAATCTCTACTCTCATCTAGGGTTTAAGGACTAGCACTTCTTGCACCCTAATTACTTCTAGCTTGGAGTTGAAGCCAAAGGTTGAGGCTTTCGGGTGGATCTTTCTTCGACGTGAGTAGACGACAAAGGTGACCTCCTTCCACCACTCCAAGGAGCAAGGAGAGAAGGACATAAAGCCCAAGGTATAACCTTTCTAGCACTTAGCTAGTTTCTAGTTAGCTTTAGCTTGTTTTTGTTTAGCAAATATCCTTCATAGTCTAGTCCATGTTGCCTAAGTTCATAAAAATTTGATTTTTATTCCGTTTTCCGCCTCCCCGTAAGCACCGGGGTGGGCAACGTGGACTTACAGTGGTATCAGAGCCTAACTAAACATAAACTAGTTGGGTAGTAGAGTGTATCGAAGTTCGAATCGGAAAAATCGAAAAACCGAGTTTTCAAAACCCTAAGTTTCTGTTAAAATTTTTTCTGTTCAAAACAAAATAAATCATACTCCAAAAATCATCTCAGGGTTTTGTGAAGAAAGCCACCAAAAACGATCCAGTGATTCGACCAAAGTGCCGCGGTTCCGCGGCAATAGAAAGCTATTGCCGCGCAACCGCGGCCGTCTTGGCTCTTCACTGGGTCGAGTTTGGTGCAGTGTATTTCTGGCTTGGTTTTGGGATTTTTAAGATGGTTTATATGTGCCCAGGTTTTCCAGAATAGAAATTTGTTTTTGGGGGCCTATAAATCTGTATTTTTTATCGAACTTCAATACACTTTGACTAAAAGGTTATATCTGTGATGTTTATATGTATTGAACGTCGGCTAATCGCTATATGTCGATTAGTCGGGGTTATACATATCTGTGATCTGTGATTGATGATGGTATGTATATATGAATGGGTTGGATTGTCGCGGATGAATAGCCGGGGTGGATGTGAGATGAGTGTTGCTTTTTCTTGTAGGGTTCCTAGGCACGCTAATGAAGTCTCACAAGGCATCAACCATGCCAATTTCAAATTTTACGGTGCCGAGAAACCCTAGACTAGATCGTTGACTAGAAATTTAGGCGAAACAGTAAACTAGTTAACACCTTAACTAAAGGAGAGAGGCTACAACCTTTGTAGATCCGGTTCTCCACTTCCTTAGCTCCACGTAGGCGTCCTCTCGCTGTCCATCTCGAATCCCGGACTCAATCGTCGGCTTGATCGGAGAAATGGGCGGACTAGGTCGTCGGCTTCGTGCCGAAGATGATCTACGTCGAGGCATCACAAGTTTAAGCTCCGACTTCACAAATTTGTGAAACTTGTGAAGAAAACACCCAAAACAACTTGGCAAGAGGTAGAGGGTGAAGAAATAGGAGGTGGGTTCACTTTAGAATTGGATTTCTCACTTTAGAACTCAAGTTGCCATTAATGGCATCAAGCTTTCTTTCTTGAAGAAGAAGATCAAGAAGAAGGAAATATTATGATAAGTCTTTTAAAATGAAAAAGAAAATGAATACTTATCATAATCTTAACCATAGTTAAGTGTAGAGAATGAACTAGGGTTAGTTCAAATGGTTAGGGTTAAGCATGAGACAAGAATGGTGACTAAGTCAAAGCTTCATGAAGCTTCAATAAGAAACAAAGAAAGCCACCATTCTCATCTTTATCTTTTCCAAATAAATAAATAAATAAATGAAAAAGCAAAACCCTAATCATTAACTTAACCATGGTTTAATTCTATACACTTAACCAAATGAGCAAGCATCATCAAACATGATACAAACATGTGCACAAAAGTATATCACATATACAACTTGCACATTAAGTGAGAAAATCCATTTAAAGTGAACTAATACTAGCTAATGCAAAGTAATATATCAAATATATAATTATACATTAAATCATTAAATCAACACTTGATTTAACGATCCGGTCATATCGCATATAACCGACTAGTATCCTATGTATCGGCTTATCGAATCAATCCTTGATTCGATATCTAAGTTATATCGAATATAACCATTCGATACATCCATCGCGAGAATGAAATATGGTATCACATACATGCATTATTCTCGGTCCTGCACATATCTCATATGCGCTCCTAGTTCGTTTCGCTTGAGCCAGGAAACCTCTGTGTAGGACTCTAAAGACTCGTCAATACGCCGGTAGCAGATGATGATCATATCAAGCACCCACAAGCCACAAGCGGTCTGCTAAACATAACGGCCATCCGGGTATTGAGTGATCTGAAGATCGACGAGCTAGCCCGCTCACACTCCTGTGAATCCAACCAGTAACACTTACCGTACAGTCCGGTCTGTTCGTCTGATATGTCGCATATCAAGTCTAGGGGTGGTAAACGTCAGACCCTAATAACCGATAAGTCGTGCCGATGTGAGGCTCATAACGGGTCGAGAAACTACTGGTAACACTTACCAGCAAATCTCTGATCAGCCCTGGCCAGGGACTTCCCTGTTAAGGCCAATCGAGCACAGCGCAACATCAACCCCTAATACCGGGAGAGACGAAACCACTCCTATCGCTCATTGCCTCCATGTGACTCGGGACTGTACCCAAAGACTACCGTTTTGCACGCCCTCATGGACGTGGTAAGGTGGAGATCAAAGCATAGTGGGAATCACACAAGACTCTTTGACGATCTCGGGTCTACAGACTAACCTGTACAAGTGTCACCTGATAACTGCCATCTGACGTGAGGTATAATACCATCTGGGAGTTCTCGGCGAGTCCGTCCAGTGTACGCAGTCTCCACTGAGCACCCGTATACCATCTCTGATGTCAAACACCAATGGATATGGGATCATCCATCACCCATCTCATGGGTCGAGAAGCGTATACGCTAGTCTACACTGGTATATCGATGCCCTGTCTCGATACACCCACGACTAGGGACCTTGAAGGATGTACTTATGGACTACCATGTCCCCACTAGTATGATCTGCATCATAGTCCAGGTAGTCAAGTACACATCCTAAGCGCTTTATCAACATGTAACTATAAGACAGTTTAATGAGACAAGTGTACATGTTAAGATAAAGAGTAACCAGATAGCATACTATCATATCGAGCAAGAAAATCATCTCTATATATGTCCAAGCATCCAATATAATATACATCATCTGTACAATACTGGCCTCTAGGGCATACATACAACTAACAATCTCCCACTTGCACTAGGGCCAGCTGCTGTAGTATCGCATACCGAGCATCCCGAAGAGTCTCTCAAACTGTATCTGGGGAATGGCCTTCGTGAGTGGATCCGCCGTGTTGTTCTTCGTGTCAACCCTCCTGACCTCGATCTCCCGGCGATCAACTATCTCCCGGATCAGGTAATACCGCCTCAGAATATGCCTGGATCGCTGATGGGACCTGGGTTCCTTGGCCAAAGCCACCGCTCCATTGTTATCGCAATACAAAGGTATTGGATGCTCAATGGATGGAACCACTCCAAGTTCAGTAATGAACTTCTTGATCCAGACAGCCTCTTTGGCAGCATCGTTAGCAGCGATGTATTCAGCCTCCATCATCGAGTCTGCCACGGTTTCCTGCTTGGAACTCTTCCAGCTAACCGCCCCTCCGTAAAGGGTAAAGACAAATCCCGACTGCGACTTAGAGTCGTCCTTATCACTCTGGAAGCTCGAATCGGTAAAGGACTCCACTTGGAGTTCTTCGTTACCATACACCAAGAGCATTTCTTTAGTCCTTCGTAAGTACTTGAGAATGCTCTTCACAGCTGTCCAGTGACTCTCTCCAGGATCAGCTTGATACCTGCTCACTATACTTAGTGAGTATGCAACATCGGGTCTGGTACATAGCATCGCATACATGATAGAGCCTACAGCTGAAGCATAGGGTATCCCTTGCATGCGAGCTCTCTCCAAGTCAGTCTTGGGAGACATCTCTTTGGAGAGAGTGACTCCAGAGATCGTGGGCAAGTTCCCACGCTTGGATTCTTCCATACTAAACCTCTTTAGTATGGTGTCAATGTACCTGGATTGGGACAATCCCAATATCCGTTTGGATCTATCTCTATAGATCCTAATTCCCAATATGCAGGAGGCATCACCAAGATCTTTCATTGAGAATCTTTGTGATAAGAAGAACTTGACCGATTGCAGCATAGGAATATCATTTCCTATCAAGAGTATGTCGTCCACGTACAATACGAGGAAGACAAGCTTACTCTCTGCCACCTTCTTGTAAATACAAGGTTCATCTGGGTTTTTGACGAAATCAAACTCTTTGATAACGACGTCAAAGCCGATGTTCCAACTCCGCGATGCTTGCTTTAATCCATAAATGGATTCAAGAAGCTTGCACACCTTCCCGCTGCTCCCACTGTCTACGAAGCCCTCTGGCTGAGTCATGTACACGCACTCTTCTAAATCACCATTTAGAAAGGCGGTCTTAACATCCATTTGCCAGATTTCGTAGTCATGATATGCAGCGATGGCAAGCATGATTCGGATGGATTTAAGCATAGCCACTGGAGAAAAGGTTTCGTCATAGTCCACACCTGGTCTTTGACGAAAACCTTTTGCTACAAGTCTAGCTTTGAAAGTCTCCACTTTCCCATCTACACCAAGTTTTTTCTTGAAGATCCACTTGCTCCCAATGGGTTTTACCCCTTCAGGAGCAACTTCCAAAGTCCATACTTTGTTGGTGTACATGAATTCTATCTCGGACCGCATAGCATCCAGCAATTTCACTGAGTCCCCACTCGTGATGGCCTGCTCGAAGCTAGTTGGGTCATCATCCTCCATGATGCAATCCTCACTGCCACCATCAATGAGAAAACCATAGTATCTCTCAGGTGGTCGAGAAACCCTACTAGATCGGCGGAGAGGCTGGGGTACGTCGGGCACCACTGAATCCTCTGGTTCTACTAAATCATTAGTTGCAGTTTGTGGTACTGGAACCTCTTCCAGCTCTACCTCTTTGCCATTAATTTCTTTTGCAAGAAATTCCCTTTCCAAAAAGGTGGCATGTTGAGCAACAAACACTCTTTGTTCCTCAGCTTGGTAGAAAAAATATCCTTGAGAATTCTTAGGATATCCCACAAACTTGCAAAGGACTGATCGTGCCTCGAGTTTGTCCGGATTTTGCTTTTTGACATAGGCCGGACAACCCCATATCTTAATTCGTTTAAAATATGGCCTCTTCCCACTCCATATCTCATATGATGTGGTAGGTACAAATTTAGACGGAACCAGATTCAATAGGTATATGGCTGTCTCAAGCGCATATCCCCAAAAGGAAATAGGTAACTCAGCATTGCTCATCATTGAACGCACCATATCTAATAGGGTGCGATTCCTTCGTTCCGATACACCGTTGTGCTGTGGTGTATAAGGAGGAGTAAGCTGAGAGAGAATCCCATTCTCTTTTAGATAATTCAGGAATTCACTGCTTAAGTATTCACCTCCTCGATCAGATCGAAGAATCTTAATACTTTTGCCCGTTTGGTTCTCTACCTCGTGCTTATATTCTTTGAATTTCTCAAAAGCTTCAGACTTGTGTTTTAACAGGAACACATGCCCGTATCTAGAGAGATCGTCAGTGAATGTAATGAAGTAGGAAGAACCATTTCTGGCGTGTGTACACATAGGACCGCATACATCACTATGCACCAGTCCCAAGAGTTCTGTAACTCTTTCTCCGTGTCCCGTAAACGGAGTTTTGGTCATTTTTCCTTTGAGACATGAATGGCAAGTGTCATAAGATGATAATTCGAATGAATTCAAATATCCATTCTTATGCAACTTAGCTAATCGTGTCTCATTGATATGGCCAAGTCTACAGTGCCACAAGAAGGATTCGTTCATTTCTGAGCTTTTCCTCTTGTGTGTGTTTTGTATATTGAAGACTATATTTTGATTGAGAATGAATATGCCATTATGTAGCGAGCCTGATGCAATCAACTTTTGATCTAGGAATATGTTCATAACATTATCCTTTACTACAAAATTATATCCTTCTTTACTTAATAAAGAAACTGATATAATGTTGCACATCATGTTCGGTATATAATAGCACTTATTCAGGACTAGTGTATCACCATTTGGTAATACCAGGTGATATATGCCAACTGCTTTGGCTGCAACATTTGCCCCATTCCCTACTTGAACGGAATGATCACCTTTTCCCAGTTCTCTACCTTTTCGTAGCCCATGTAACTGCTTACATATATGGGATCCTGATCCGCTATCTAATACCCAGGACGTAGGGTGAACTGAGAAACAGTTCTCAATAACAAACACACCCGAAGAAGGTGCATCATCATGCACGTTCTCCGTTTGGGCGGCGTGAGAATCTAGATATTCTCCTGTTTCCTGTTCAGTCTTATAACATTTATAAGATAGAACGGGTCCAACGTTCCCCTGCACAGTATAACTGCGGGTTCGGTCAATACATCCATATTATTATCTTGATTAGGGCATGAAATGGTCGCTATCTGGAGAGAGAGAGAAGAAAACACTTTAGCGTATGCTCTTGCAAGATCAGATTGGTTATTATCTTATCTAATCAGGATGGCTCCCACTGGTTTTTATCAAATCTTCCTTCAAACCCTAAAAGGAAAGACTAGCCGGGATTAATTACACCCTACAACTTCGTCGATCTTTCAGCCAGGCCAGTGTCGGTACTTTGAGGGAGGTCCCCCTTGCTTTCGCACGAACCTAATTAATGTAAACCTCGTTTTCCCAGAGGCGTAACCTCGTTGACACCTTTCTAGACACCTACTTGATCGGCTAATTGTAGTGTGCAAAACTCTCCCAGGAGTAACTCTTACTCGCAGTGGGTATCGGGATCCAACTATCTCATAGAAGGTATGCAATCTTATTGCAAATTTCAACACTTGAAATTC
The DNA here is from genome assembly GCA_030015575.1 of Agapanthus africanus. Taxonomy (NCBI): domain Eukaryota; kingdom Viridiplantae; phylum Streptophyta; class Magnoliopsida; order Asparagales; family Amaryllidaceae; genus Agapanthus; species Agapanthus africanus. The sequence continues at coordinate 787,799,746 of CM057338.1, forward strand.
CCGATAATGCTTTTGCTCCTAGCGATCTATGACCTTGACTAAGTCAACAAACCATAAATCGCAAGTCAAGTTCAACCCGTACATTTCCCGATTGAATTAAATCCACCCGTACGACCCTTGACTGAGTCAACAAGGCCGTGCGAATGCTCTAATCAAATCACATCTCATGTTGTTACAGATAAACATAATTTAGCTACCATACACTATGCCTTGACTAAGTCAACAAACATAGCACGAATACTAAATAATATCTATCTGAAATGATGGAGGGCTACGCGGGTTCTTTCAGAAAAAACCATGAGCGTAATGAACTTGATATCGTTGTAGAATCAAATGAAGTTTTGAAATGGAGTGATTTTGAGGCTTTTCTAGTTTTGCTAAAGGGGTCACTCCCGGTGAAGGGATCGTCGGCCCTTTCCTCGTCGAATGAGGTGCAGGATATATCATATATATCACTATGCAAAGCAGAAACTATAGAAACAGTCAAAAGCAAACCGAATGTGTAGCATCTGCCAGTTATTGCTAAAGGAGTCACTCCCGGTGAAGGGATCTCGGTCCTTTCCTCATCGAATAAGGTGCAGGATATATCACATATACCGCTATGCAAAGCAAGAACTGTAGCTACCTGTTTTGTTAAAAATTTGATTCTACAACATCTTAGGTTTCTTTTCTTTCATTAATCACATTAATGAAGTCCCATCATTTAAATACCTAAACATCACAGATAAATACGACGTACTCTTATGCCATCCGCATTCGCCTCGATGTCCCCTCGTGCACCGTTAGGTTAGGTAACTAATGACAGAGCAGGGCAGGGCTAGTGCGGGTGCAAAACATAAGTAACGTCTATATAATATATCATATATACTATATACTGTATCTATCACAGAACATCACATGATCACATCACAGATATCGCAGCAGAAGAAACATATGAAACAATGGATATACTAGGACGTCCGTGTTTTTAATACGAGCCAGTATAAAACACGGATTCCACGGTCGTGATGAATAGCCAATCCCACACCCCTAGACCCCTACGAGAGCGGCAAGCAACCCTGCCAATTCTTAGGTTAGGAGACCCGGACTCGACTCCTCGAGTTGGTCTCCCACTGAACCCCATAACCCGGTTACTTGTGCTCCCCTCCTTGGGTCTATCCTAATGCGGAAAAGAAAATAATATACAAAAGGTGACGACTTCCGCAACCTGGAAGTGCCCCAATAAAAGAATATTACATACAAGTTTTTACATGAATGAAAATGAAAACCACACATCTCACATAAAAAACCCCGGCTATTCAAACACGACGATCCAATATAACATATCCAGCAACACATAACATCACATGTCATCAACGTAAGTAAATATGCGCATCCCAATTGTCGTTGACATATAGCAACGAAACCGGCGATATCACATATTACACTTACGGTCACAGAAAAGAAAGTGTAAAACTACAACAGTTGGAATCCGCAACCTCTTTAGACATCACATGCCTAATCAAAATGAAATACTTAGACATCACATGCCTAACAGTTATAAATCCCGCATTTTAGTCTCATTATCGAAAACTCTTTTCAATATCAAGTGAAACTAAACCGCTATATTTATAACATTCATTCAGTTATCTCATAACTGTTTGTGAATTCCAATTATTGTATCCCATTCCGGATAAATAGAATATATTAAACTTTCCGATCGAACATTCGAACACCCAAGTTTTCCCGAAACCGTTCAACACATGAAATAGGTTCAAAGACATTCACTTCATGCCTCAGTACCAACGGTCCAGCCGTAGAAGGGTCAAGCCAACGCCTAATTTGTGGCACGCCGTACTGCCCCAAACCCGAAGGTTCAAAGGGCAGTTCAAGACGGTCACATAATCGAGTTAAGGTTTGTTGTCTTCTAGAGGGACCATCGCGTTACTTGCACTACTCAGAACGTCCTTAAACCACAGAAAAATCCAACACTTGGAAATTTTCCGGCAGGGGAAAAGTTGGGTATTTATATCCGGTCGAACTTTTTAACATATTCTAAAGTTATCCGGAAAGCCACATAGACAAGATTTGATAATCCGATCGAATCGTCGATTCCCAATACAACCCCAGAATACTCAACTCTTGAGTCAAATTAAAAATTCCCAGAAAATTCAGCATAATAAAATAGTAATTACTGTGCAAAATGGGAGTGATGATGTCATCATATAGCCGCGGAACCGCCGCAGAAGTCAGGATTCTGCCGCGGTTCCGCCGCACTCTTTACTGTTCATGGGATAAATTTTGCATCGTAATTCTTAGATTTCCCTGCTGAATTTTTTAAGCATTTTTAATATGGAAAAATCCCAGATTTTAGAAAAAGTCCAGAGAGCACTTGGGTTTTAGGGTTTCGAGTTCGTTCGGGTTTCAAACGTCGTCTAGACTTCGCCTAAGGCTCTAGCTAGGCTCTGATACCACTGTAGGGTTCCTAGGCACGCTAATGAAGTCTCACAAGGCATCAACCATGCCAATTTTAAATTTTACGGTGCCGAGAAACCCTAGACTAGATCGTTGACTAGAAATTTAGGCGAAACAGTAAACTAGTTAACATCTTAACTAAAGGAGAGAGGCTACAACCTTTGTAGATCCGGTTCTCCACTTTCTTAGCTCCACGTAGGCGTCCTCTCGCTGTCCATCTCGAATCCCGGACTCAATCGTCGGCTTGATCGGAGAAATGGGCGGACTAGATCGTCGGCTTCGTGCCGAAGATGATCTACGTCGAGGCATCACAAGTTTAAGCTCCGACTTCACAAATTTGTGAAACTTGTGAAGAAAACACCCAAAACAACTTGGCAAGAGGTAGATGGTGAAGAAATAGGAGGTGGGTTCATTTTAGAATTGGATTTCTCACTTTAGAACTCAAGTTGCCATTGATGGCATCAAGCTTTCTTTCTTGAAGAAGAAGATCAAGAAGAAGGAAATATTATGATAAGTCTTTTAAAATGAAAAAGAAAATGAATACTTATCATAATCTTAACCATAGTTAAGTGTAGAGAATGAACTAGGGTTAGTTCAAATGGTTAGGGTTAAGCATGAGACAAGAATGGTGACTAAGTCAAAGCTTCATGAAGCTTCAATAAGAAACAAAGAAAGCCACCATTCTCATCTTTATCTTTTCCAAATAAATAAATAAATAAATGAAAAAGCAAAACCCTAATCATTAACTTAACCATGGTTTAATTCTATACACTTAACCAAATGAGCAAGCATCATCAAACATGATACAAACATGTGCACAAAAGTATATCACATATACAACTTGCACATTAAGTGAGAAAATCCATTTAAAGTGAACTAATACTAGCTAATGCAAAGTAATATATCAAATATATAATTATACATTAAATCATTAAATCAACACTTGATTTAACGATCCGGTCATATCGCATATAACCGACTAGTATCCTATGTATCGGCTTATCGAATCAATCCTTGATTCGATATCTAGGTTATATCGAATATAACCATTCGATACATCCATCGCGAGAATGAAATACGGTATCACATACACGCATTATTCTCGATCCTGCACATATCTCATATGCGCTCCTATTTCGTTTCGCTTGAGCCAGGAAACTTCTGTGTAGGACTCTAAAGACTCGTCAATACGCCGGTAGCAGATGATGATCATATCAAGCACCCATAAGCCGCAAGCGGTCTGCTAAACGTAACGGCCATCCGGGTATTGAGCGATCAGAAGATCGACGAGCTAGCCCGCTCACACTCCTGTGAATCCAACCAGTAACACTTACCGTACAGTCCGGTCTGTTCGTCTGATATGTCGCATATCAAGTCTAGGGGTGGTAAACGTCAGACCCCAATAACCGATAAGTCGTGCCGATGTGAGGCTCATAACGGGTAGAGAAACTACTGGTAACACTTACCAGCAAATCTCTGATCAGCCCTGGCCAGGGACTTCCCTGTTATGGCCAATCGAGCACAGCGCAACATCAACCCCCAATACCGGGAGAGACGAAACCCCTCCTATCGCTCATTGCCTCCATGTGACTCGGGACTGTACCCAAAGACCACCGTTTTGCACGCCCTCATGGACGTGGTAAGGTGGAGATCAAAGCACAGTGGGAATCACACAAGACTCTATGACGATCTCGGGTCTACAGACTAACCTGTACAAGTGTCACCTGAGAACTGCCATCTGACGTGAGGTATAATACCATCTGGGAGTTCTCGGCGAGTCCGTCCAGTGTACCCAGTCTCTACTGAGCACCCGTATACCATCTCTGATGTCAAACACCAATGGATATGGGATCATCCATCGCCCATCTCATGGGTCGAGAAGCGTATACGCTAGTCTACACTGGTATATCGATGCCCTGTCTCGATACACCCACGACTAGGGACCTTGAAGGATGTACTTATGGACTACCATGTCCCCACTAGTATGATCTGCATCATAGTCCAGGTAGTCAAGTACACATCCTAAGGGCTTTATCAACATGTAACTATAAGACAGTTTAAAGATTCAAGTGTACATGTTAAGATAAAGAGTAACCAGATAGCATACTATCATATCGAGCAAGAAACTCATCTCTATATATGTCCAAGCATCCAATATAATATACATCATCTGTACAATACTGGCCTCTAGGGCATACATACAACTAACAATTCTTTCATTCATTGTAATATGTAAATTGATGTAATAATATTATTTGTATGGCCGCACAACCGGGTCGGGGTTGTAGCCGTCATTGTATAATTCTTTTTACTGTTTTTGCCCCTAGGATAGACCCATGGAGGGGGTGCACAAACTACCGGGTATCTCGAAGTGCCGAGTGGCCTACTCACGGTGTTGAGGGAGGTTGCTTCGCTTCGGGTACTTGGCGGGTAGTTTGCCGCACCCGTAGGGGTCTTGGGTGGGGTATTGGCTATTCTTCGCGACCATGTAATCCGCTTTTCGTTGCAGGCTCGAACGGATTGCGGATTCCTAGTATATCCAATGTATTCATCTGTGATCTGTAATGTCTATCATTGCTATATATTTATATATGATAACTATTTAGGCGTTGCTTATGTTTTACAGCCGCGCTAGCCCAGCCCCCGCTCTGTCGTTAGTTAAGTAACCTAACAGGTGATGACGGGGCCCCGTGGCGAATGCGAATGGCATAAGCGTACGTCATATTTTGGTTGTTTTCTGCAATGGTAGGATTAAATGATGGGACGCATTAAAAGAACTAATGCAAGAAAATAAACCAAGTAAAAGTCGATTGAAACACTTTGAAAACCACTCGGTTCTTTTCAAAACTAAACTTTTAAACGCGAAGCTTGAACCACTCCTTTTAAAAGCTATCTCGTTCCATCGATTATATCAAGTTCACTACGTTCACGGTTTGGCCAAAACCATTCATAGCCCTCCGTCGTTTCGTATGGATATTCAATAGTATTCAAGCTATGTTTGTTGACCTTCGTCAAGGCATAGTGATTGGTAGCTGTTGGGTGTTCATATGTAGCATAGATAGATGCGTTGGTTTGGGACAGTCGTACTACCTTGTTGACCTTCGTCAAGGGTATGTACGGGTGGGTTCAAATTAACCTGGATAATGACGGGTAGAACTTGACATGTGACTTATGATTTGTTGACCTTCGTCAAGGTCATAAGAGCATGGGGCAAAAATCCACATCGGGAGTTTCATAAGTACTGAAGCTTGCTAGCGCTGCATACCATTTGGAGTGTGATGATTCTGGTAGGATTCCTTCAGTTTTATCACGCGATGATATTTGGATCCCGATCCTACTGTGAGTATATGCTACTCCTCGGGAAAACTCTCACTTAACGATCAATGCTATAAACCTAGTAGGTGTCTAGAAAGGTGTTAGCGGGGCTACGCCCACAGGGAAAAGAAGTTACTTAATTAAGGAACTTCGCGAAAGCGTTGGAAAACCTCCCTCGAAGTACCGACACTGGCCTGGCTGAACGGTTAAGCAAGTATTTTACGGTGAGATTGATCCTGACTAATCCTTCCTTTATAGTTTTGGGAGGGATTCGAGAGACAGTAGGAGCCATCCTGTTTAGATAAATTAAAAACCAATCTAAACTTGCAAGAGCGTTATGCTAAGTGTTTTCTTCTCTCTCTCTTAATTGCAGCGACCCAGTGACCGCACCTAGGTTACATCTAGATAATAAAATGACTGAATCTGACTGTTATGACTGGCAAAGGTCTGTCCAGATGTCCATTGCCCAGGACAAGCTGGAACACCTCTTGACTGATCCAACCCCTGCCGTCTCAGGTCCAGTTTCCCCTGTCACGGATATTAATATTCGCAGGACATCGGAAGAAGACTGTGCGAAAGCCAAGTGCCTCATGTTAGCCTCAGTTGATGGTATATACCAGAGGCAGCACGAGAGGATGGACTCAGCTTCTATCTTCCTCCATAACAAAGTTTTATATGGAGAGCAATCTCGTATCGCAAGATATGAGACCTCGAACGAATTGCTTCCAGCGAGGTTGGCTATCGGGTCATCTGTAAGGGGCAACGTCCTTACAGAGACCAGCTCTTTTGAGCTCTCGGACCTGAAGACCACGTTGAAGAACGGGTCAGATGCGGACTCAGTTCAACAGTCTCTACCTACTACCCTAAAGGAAACTAGGGAAGTAGAAAGAAAGGGAAGGGCAGAAGTTTCAGGAACAGATGTAGTAAAAGAAGGATGTTCCTATTGTTACGGGAATGAACATGGACAGAAGGATTGCAGGGCTTGCAAAGCCAGTAGCCAGAATTCGAAGCAGGTTGTGGCTTCGGCTTCGGATGTATTTGTAATAGAGAACTGTATGTCAGTTAACCCTACTTCCTGGGTATTGGATACCGGATCAGGATCTCATATCTGTAATTCGTTACAGGCTCTGAGAAACCGTAGGGTTATCAGGAAAGGTGATATGACTCTCAGGGTTGCTAACGGAATGAGCATGTATGCTGAATCCGTAGGGGAATATCATCTAGGACTGACAACTGGGCAGATATTGATTCTACGTAACTGTTTTTATGTACCAGGTGCGACTTGTAATATCATATCTGTATCCTTAATTTCTAAGGAAGGATATGATTTTACTTTTGTAAGCAATGTAGTTAACATCCACCTAAATCAAGTTCTGATTGGGTCAGGTACATTACAAAACGGGATATACGTGTTGAATCATGCTCAGATCTTCAGTGTCCAGAACACACTTAAAAGAAAGTCTCCGGAAACAAATCAGGCTTTCTTATGGCATTGTAGACTGGGTCACATTAATGAGACACGGTTAACAAAGTTACATAAAGAGGGATACTTGAATCCGTTTGAGTATCAGTCTTATGCCACTTGTGAATCTTTTCTCATGGGAAAGATGACAAAGACTCCGTTCACTGGATACGGAGAAAAAGCAAGCGAGCTCTTGGGACTCATACACAGTGATGTGTGTGGTCCAATGTCTACACATGCGCGAAGTGGTTATTCATACTTCATTACTTTCACAGATGATTTCTCTAGGTATGGGCATGTCTCCTTGATGAAGCACAAATCCGAGGCCTTTGAGAAATTTCAAGAATACAAGAATGAAGTTGAAAAACAAACAGGCAAAAGTATCAAGACACTGAGATCTGATCGAGGTGGTGAATACTTAAGTGCCGAGTTTCTGGGCTACTTAAAAGAGAATGGAATTCTCTCTCAGCTTACTCCTCCATACACACCACAACACAACGGTGTATCGGAAAGACGGAATCGAACCCTATTAGATATGGTTCGTTCCATGATGAGTATGGCTGAGTTGCCGCGATCCTTCTGGGGTTATGCGCTAGAAACAGCTGCATATCTCTTTAACAAGGCTCCAACCAAGACTGTGCCTACCACCTCATATCAGATATGGAGTGAGACGAAACCCTGTCTCAAGTACCTTAAGACATGGGGATGTCCAGCTTTTGTAAAAAAGCAGCATGCGGACAAGCTCGAGCACGTTCAGTACTGTGTAAATTTGTGGGATACCCAAAGAACTCTAGGGGTATCTTTTCTATTCCGCAGAGGAACAAAAGGTTTTTGTTTTTCAGCATGCCCACTTCTTGGAAACTGAATTTTTTGAAAATCAGATAAGTGGGAGCGCAATAGAACTGGAAGAAATTCCAGAACCACAAGTTATTACTGAAAGCTTGGAAGAACCAGAGGTTTCAAGAGAACCGGACATCCCAGCGCCACTCCGCAGGAGTAGTAGGCAGTCTCATCCGCCCGAGAGATACTACGGTTTTCTTATAGACGGGGATAGAGAGGATTGCACCATGGATTATGGTGAGCCTACTAGCTTATAGCAAGCCATTCAGAGCGGCGACTCGGTAAAATGGCTGGATGCAATGCGGGCCGAGATGGAGTCCATGTACACCAACAAAGTTTGGACTTTGGACTTTGCTCCAGAAGGGGTGAAACCCGTAGGATGCAAATGGATCTTCAGAAAGAAGATTGGTGTAGATGGGCAGGTTGAGACCTATAAAGCTAGACTTGTTGCAAAAGGTTTTCGTCAAAGACCTGGTTTGGACTATGACGAGACCTTTTCTCCAGTGGCTATGCTGAAATCCATTCGGATCCTTCTTTCCATTGCTGCCTTCCACGATTATGAAATCTGGCAGATGGACGTAAATACGGCTTTCCTAAATGGAAATTTGGAAGAGTGCGTCTATATGGATCAGCCGGAGGGATTCATTCAGAGTGGGAGCAGCGGTAGAGTGTGCAAGTTGCTCAAGTCCATTTATGGACTTAAGCAGGCATCGCGGAGTTGGAACATCTGCTTTGATGATACTGTCAAAGAATTCGACTTTATCAAAAATCCAGATGAACCATGCATTTACAGTAAGATTGTAGGGAGAACTGTGGTATTCCTCGTCTTGTACGTGGATGACATTCTCCTAATAGGAAATGATATTCCTATGCTACAGTCAGTCAAAGGATTCTTGTCGTAGAGGTTCTCCATGAAGGACCTGGGCGATGCCAACTACATTCTGGGGATCCGATCTATCGTGATAGATCTAAGAGGATGTTGGGACTTTCACAGTCAAGGTACATCGACACCATACTGAAAAGGTTCAGTATGGAAGATTCCAAGCGCGGTAATCTACCGGCTTGTCACGGGATCACCCTCTCCAAAGAGATGTCTCCAAAGACTGATTTTGAAAAGGATCGCATGTCTATTATACCCTACGCTTCTGCGGTAGGCTCTATAATGTATGCGATGTTGTGTACCAGACCAGATGTAGCATACGCATTGAGCGTTGTAAGCCGGTATCAGTCGAACCCAGGGGAGAAACACTGGATAGCGGTAAAGAACATTCTCAAGTACCTGAGAAGGACTAAGGAGATGTTCTTGGTGTATGGCGGAAAAGACCTCCAGCTTGAGGCCTTTGCTGACTCCAGCTTCCAGAGTGATAAGGATGACTCCAAGTCCATGTCGGGTTATGTCTTTACCCTCAATGGATGGGCAGTTTGCTGGAAGAGTTCCAAGCAGGAGACCGTTGCAGACTCAACTATGGAAGCAGAGTACATAGCTGCTTGCGATGCCGCAAAGGAAGCTGTCTGGATGAAGAAGTTCCTCACGGAGCTTCAGGTGGTTCCTACCATTGTTGATCCAATACCGCTGTATTGCGACAACAACGGAGCTATAGCTTTAGCGAAGGAACCCGGTCCCATCAGAAGTCCAGGCACATTTTGAGGCGGTACCACCTGATCAGGGAGATCATAGATCGCCAGGAGATCGAGGTGAAGAGAGTAAATACGGAGAACAACACTGCAGATCCACTCACGAAGGCCCTACCCCAGACTCAGTTCGAGCGGCTGATCGAGATGATAGGTCTTCGATACGCCAGTACATGGCCTTAGTGCAAGTGGGAGATTGTTAGTGTATATGCCCTAGAGGCCATTACTGTATCATACTAGCTTGTATATTACTTGATGGAAGCTTGGGATATTCACAGTTGTATAGACAATCTTGCTCAAAATGGTAGTATGCTACTTGGTTTGTCTCTGCTTTAATATGTGCATGTGTTTCTTTTAGCATATAGCTGATATACATATTAGTAGAGCCCTTAGGATCTTTGCTTGATTACCAGCGTTGTGATGGCGCTCACACTCGTGGGAGCTGGGTGATCTATAAGCACATCCTTATACAGGTCCCTAGTCGTTGGACTATCGAGACAGGGCATCGATACTCCGGAGTAGACTAGCGTATGCGCTTCTCATCCCAGCGTGGGAGACGGTCTGTCCCACAGCCGTCAGTACGTCGTACTTGAGATAGTATGCGGGTGCTCGTTAGGTTACGAGTACACTGGACAGGACTCGTCGGGAACTGTTGGTTGGTATTATACCTATCGTCAGTTATCAGTTCCCAGGTGACATGAGTACAGCTTAGTCCGCTGACTTGACACTGTCACTTCGCCTCGAGTGTGTTCCCACTGCACTTTGATTACTACCGTACCACGGCTCAAAGGAGTCGTGCAAACAGGTAGTTTTTGGGTGCAGTCCAGAAGCACTTGGAGGCAGTGACGGTTAGACAGGATTCGTCTCTCCCGGTATTGGGGGTTGATATCGCGCTGTGTCCAGGAGAGCCATTACACGAGTAGTCCCTGGCCAGGGCAAGCTGTCACGACCCGAAAGTACGGAACGTGACCGGCACTTAGATTACGAAGCGTCTAGAGGCGCCACGTAACCTAAGTAAGCAGAAGCCCAGAAATCTAAACCATAGAAGAAGAAGAAGAAGAAAAAGAAAACAAGTTTAAAAGAATCGGCAAATTTCCCAAAAATTTCGGCAGAGTCTCCTCTGTAAAAACTGGCCCCCAAACGGGTACAACAAGTATAATATAAATAAACAATAAAAAGCATCTCCAAACGGGTGCTAGCTCAACGCCAACAGGCGGAAACAACCACAACACACAATAATATACAACGCCAAAGGGCGAGGCTCAAAACTCAAAAGAAAAACAAAACCACCAGATCAGAATAATACATGCGCGACTCTAAGGTCGAAATAAAAGACTGATCCAATAAACTTATCAAGTAATACAAGTATGGTTGATGGAGCTTACTAGATACAAATGAATGAATAAAAGTACAATGGTGGTTCGGATACAAGTGAATCAACCTACCGTGCAAATCACCCTGAAAGAATAGATGTGCCAGCAAGCTGCCAGGGAAACCTGTACACCGACCTGTTAAAAAATTTGGCACAACGGGGGTGAGTTGCCAACTCGTGAGTAGAAGACATCTACGAAAAGAAATCGAATGCACGACGCTATCCTAAGTCATAATAATACACTATAATATCCTAATCATCTAGTAATAGCAGGGTATAACTACGTGTAAGTGCAGATATTCCGTGCTTGTGTCAGTGCCTCATATAATACTATGTCAGATGAAATGAAATGCATGCACCATGAATGTAAAGTAACAAATCCTGAAATCCAGATATATATGTATAAGAAATCTTTAGCTGTTATCATAGTAAAATGTGTATAAGAATCTGAAATCTCAACAATGAAATCCTTGGAAATCCGTGTCAAGCGTCGACACAACACATGTAATCTCAAGTCTCAATATCTCGGGCTCCGTCAGTCCGGATCGGCCCATATCATCAAATCTCACGACAACGGTCGGTATCCTCCGGATATCCGCCGCGCCAGACATCATCGGTAGGTAGTCTTCCCCTGCCAGGCTCATCGTCTACAACTCGATCTTCTTGCCCCGGGGTACCATACCGGGCCCACCATGTACCCGAGACGGTTCATCCACTCCTCGAATCGGGTCTCGAAATCCAACAGAAAACATGAAATCTCATGGTGGACGACACATACATCACGAGAAAACCGCATCTTATTTTAAAAAGAGAGGAGGAGAGAGAGAAAGAAGGTTTTATAATTTCTTGCGGTTTTCCCCAAAATCCAGAAATCTCATAGAAATCCAAATCTTAAAATCATGAGTAAGTATATGATAAGTGTCGGCATATGCCCATGATACTACAGGATAACATGAAAATATGAATGCATGAATGTCAAGTAATAGATATCATGTCTATACTAACATCAGAGAGTAATCACGATATTATATCGGTCTAGTTGTTAACTGATTCTATCGATAAAAGATAATATAATCTAAAGTGTACGTGACATAGCAATTACCGATGATGATGTGTGTGAGCCGGCAAATAAGTGTGCATGGAATATGCGCATCATCGGTAATGGTGCTGGTGTCCTAACAGGTAAAGTTTATACTGATTATAGCAACATATGAAAGAACATGCACCATGATGATTACAGTATGAATGCAAAGACAGATGTGCATTATCCACTCATTTGATAAACAATTATCACTACCACTATATGAATCGAACCTAAACTAGTGTCCATCTAACCTCCTAAAGAACTTAACCTAAGAAACTAGTCAATAAGAAACAAGAGTCTACCTAAGGTCTGAATCAATATCTCGAATAGTCGGCGATCCGGCCTCAATAGCGTCACGTACATAGTACGGCTCCCTCGAATCAAGAGTGCGGATCAATCATCATATTTATGCCCCGTACGGTAAAATCCATCGTACGGCATCCCAATATCGGAGTACGGGTCAAGTATCTCCTAGGTGTCTCATTATTCGTATAATGTCATCACCAACACATCTCATGATCAAGGTACTAAACTGTAATCGCCTACATCAATCATATATCATTGCCCTCATAATATGCATCATTAGTTTATCCTCAGAAATATCATGTCATATGTATCGTATCGTAATCAAGTCATACATATCCCATATCGTGATCAATCACAAGTTATAGTCCGGGTACTATTTTGGAGTCCCATGTACCTCAATATCATCACTACCCCTTATAATTTAAATATACATGTTCATTATCTCATTCTCTAATGATCCGCTAACACTTAATACGACTGTATAGCCAAGAATCACGGCATCAAGCCCAGTTACACTATTTCATCATACCTCGGATATCATATCGCATCAATGAATCACATATACGTGTTGTATATATATGTATATACCTATACCTAGTTCTATATATATACACATACACGTATACCCCATGTCGAGTTTCAGTGTGTGCGTGGGTGTGTTTCTATCTGAAACCTACGAATCTCTTCCAAGGTACTCATCCTCTGATATGGTTTTCCTAAATCAGTCTAGTCCAGCCTAGGGTCAATACTAGGGTCCTACTAGGGTCACATCTTGTTTTCTAATGTCAATAAGTACTATTCCTATTCTACGTTGCGGGGGTGCTAAACGCCATCCACCCAACTTCCCCCCGTAGATATGCATCTACTCAGCTGGTCCATGTCTGCCGAAAACAGTGTCGCCATCCTCCTCTTCATCGCCCGCAGTCCACGTGAGGGGTACCTAAACGCAAACATATAAATAGTATCGTAAACTGAATCACATACGAAAGTCAAACGATACAAAGAACAAGCATAGGTTAAAACCTATGTCCCGTCTACGCAAAAGAACCAAATATCGCTCGATATCGGCGTACAAACTCCGATGGATCGAAATAAACATCAACAAATAAATCGTAGTTTTAAAACACCTTACTTATATTATAAAACATGATTAAATCCATCGAAACCCTAAAATCCATCAAACCGTCCAATTTCGTAAAACCCGAAAATACCAATTTACCGTTTTTCATCAAAACATGACATTTAAATGAAACCAAAGGTCATAAAACTCATTAAATAGCATAACTAGACTATACAAACCATTACTATATTTTTATTACACAAATTTGCATTTATTTGAAATTTCTAGTTTGCAACTTTTAACAATTTTTAACATTTTTCAAGCAAAATACCACAATTCCACCACAAAACGTGATTTTTCATGAATTAATGTATTAAACCATAATTCATAATGATAATGATATACTGAAACCATAAATTATATTTTTAATCTCATTTATTTAGGAATTTCCAAAATCTAGTTTACAAAAATAGCATTTTATTAGTATTTTTCCAATCATCAAAAGAAACTAGTGATCAAACTAAGTTTCTCTTTCCATTAACATGCTAATATTCTCACTAAAACTACAATCTAATGATAGAAACCTTAATTAGAATTTTATATTACCCACAAACACATTTTATAAAAACCTAGTTAGCTAAATAGCTTAATTAAATCAATTTTGGATAAACAAATTATTATACAACAACCATGGAAGATTTTTCCACTCTAAAAATGTTAAACTAGCTATTATAATCTTATTTAATTAATAAAAATCACAACTTGATTTTTCAAACCCTAACTTGAATTTTAAAAGTAGCAAATAGAATTAATATATTAAATCTAATTATGCTTAAATGAACATCTAATAACAATAAATCAAAAGAAGGAAATTTATACCTCCAAAATATGAAACCCAAACATGAAATAAGCCTCCAAAATGCATGCTTTCCATCTCCAAAATCCATGCTAAATAGGTCAAAGGAAAATGGTAGAGGTTGAATGTTGATTTTTGAGATTTATTTTTGGAATTTTTGATGAATTTTGATGATTTTTGATGCAAAAATGATGGGGGGAAAATTTTGGGGCTACCCATGGAGGGGAGGCCGGCCATGGAGAGGGAGGAGGGTGGAGAGAGAGAAAAAATGTATGGTATTGTGTAGAAAGTTCATAAATAATGCATTTTTTTCACTTAAACCCTTTATTATCTAACTTTTTCAATTTAACCCTTTTCCTAGAAATTTCTAGAACCATGGAGAGATTTTGGAAAAGATTTTGCATATTACACACTTGATTCTAATATACCATGGCTCATTTTTACAAATTAAAACCATTCAAATTTGTAATTTACACTAATTTAAATAAAAAATAAAGCTTATGTTAATATTTAAAATATTTAATTTAGGAAAAATATTTAATTGAACTAAAAATTTATAAGTGGATAAATAAACACCATTTACTAGTAATTACATAATTAAAATAGGTATTTTTGAAATTATAATGAAAAACAATCACGGTTTAATTTTACGAAAAATAAATTTTACTTTACCGAAATTCATAAAATTCACTTAAACAATTTTATTCATTTAATTATTTATTTAATTATTTTTAAAACGTTACAATCTTCCCCCCTTTAAGAAATTCGGTCCCCGAATTTAAATTAAAACTCCCCCTCCAAATATTAAAATATTTAGCAAACACTCAAATCGTCGGGGCTCCGAAATCATCAATACATAACTAAAATCAACTCCGTCAAGCATAACGCAATCATCGGAGTTATGGCGAGAATAAAATATCAAAACCCAGTATGAAAACCATCATAATATACATCAATCTATAACTTATATATAGTTCGCATTCTAGTAAAATCGCCTAAACATCATAATAAAGAAGCATACAAAAACCCCTCTTGAAAATCGCCGTGCAATGCACGTGTCACGGCATAAGTAGCGGACGTTTAATTTTTTTTTAAAAATAGCTATATATATATATATATATATCTTTTATTTAACATACACGTCCCGCCTGGTTACTAAATCAAATAATAATGATTATGAAAACATACTGCTCAAACTGAAATCAATCCCAATCACATCAATAAAATATCATGTGCGTCCGGTGCGCACTGAAATCGAAACAAAATACAGATACCACGAATACACACAACAAAAAAACTAAGTGCAACAGGTGTGCACCAAAAACATCTGTCAAGTGCAACGGGCGTGCACGACTCAATATCAGGTGCATCTAATCTGCACAAAACCCCGATTTAGTGCATCTGGTGTGCACAAAATCGCATCAAGTGCGCACAAAATCGCATCAAGTGCGCCAAGTATGCGCAAGAATCCTAATCAGGTGCACATGGTGCACGAAAACATAAATCGAATATCAAAATCGAAATCACAGCACAAAAATGCATGAAAACTAGGTTGAAACATATGTCAAAATCATGTGTAACTCCTATGCACGAAATCAAATCAAAAATCTCAAAATATATAAAACCAAATCAAGTGTACTGGGTGTGTAGTAAACAACATCAATACAACTGATATATGAAACACAAATAGAATGAAATGAAGGTACACACATGAAATACCAATCATAGAACAAAGTCCTCAAAATACCAAAATCCAATCAACGAAAATATGAAATTCAAATCACTAAATCACAATCGTAAACACTATCGTCAATATCCGTCTCTTTCCTCTGATGTCGATTGCTTCGAACTCGTCTCTTCGTAGCTGTGCCGACTGTGCTACCCACGGCAATACTCATATCTAGAGTCTCCCACATAATCGATCCCTTCACCTGATATCCGGACTACATTAACTTTTCGATCGATCCATCAAAATCCTATAATTCCCCGAGAGCTCAACACTCAAGTAAAGCTTAAAAATATCCGGTACATACCCCAGTATCGATGATCCAGCCGTAGAAGGGCAAACCCAAGCCTCACTAATGACACCGCGGAACTGCCGTAAACCCTAAGGTTCAAGGGCGTTCTCATAGTCATTATGTCGAGTTAGGGTTTCATTCTTCTAGAGGGTCCATCGAAATACCTGCATGTTCTTCCGAATACTTTAAACTTGGGAAAATGGTTTTCTGATAATCGTTCGAACCCATTAACTTCATCCGGACGGCATGTGAATACCCTTCGTCCGCACGCTAAGCAATACTTCAATCCTCAAGAATAACCAATACTCTAATGGTTATCGCATTCGAGCCGCAGCTCCCTCTGCCAGTGTGCCCGTGGTAACAGAAACCACCCTCCAACATTGACGAAGATAGATCAAAAGAACGAATGGAATACGGTGCAAACAATTGTACATCCTAAGGCTCCTTAAGCAGAGTAGCGTATCGTAAGTATGCTGCGGACCATACCCACGGTACGTTACTCTACCTAAATCGCCTACTCCATCAACCAAGGGTCACCTAGACTTATACAAGGTTAAACCTAGCGCTCTGATACCAACTTTGTCATGACCCGAAAGTACGGAACGTGACCGGCACTTAGATTACGAAGCGTCTAGAGGCGCCACGTAACCTAAGTAAGCCGAAGCCCAGAAATCTAAACCATAGAAGAAGAAGAAGAAAAAAAAGAAAACAAGTTTAAAAGAATCGGCAAATTTCCCAAAAATTTCGGCAGAGTCTCCTCTGTAAAAACTGGCCCCCAAACGGGTACAACAAGTATAATATAAATAAACAATAAAAAGCATCCCCAAACGGGTGCTAGCTCAACGCCAACAGGCGGAAACAACCACAACACACAATAATATACAACGCCAAAGGGCGAGGCTCAAAACTCAAAAGAAAAACAAAACCACCAGATCAGAATAATACATGCGCGACTCTAAGGTCGAAATAAAAGACTGGTCCAATAAACTTATCAAGTAATACAAGTATTGTTGATGGAGCTTACTAGATACAAATGAATGAATAAAAGTACAATGGTGGTTCGGATACAAGTGAACCAACCTACCGTGCAAATCACTCTGAAAGAATAGATGTGCCAGCAAGCTGCCAGGGAAACCTGTACACCGACCTATTAAAAAATTTGGCACAACGGGGGTGAGTTGCCAACTCGTGAGTAGAAGACATCTACGAAAAGAAATCGAATGCACGACGCTATCCTAGGTCATAATAATACACTATAATATCCTAATCATCTAGTAATAGCAGGGTATAACTACGTGTAAGTGCAGATACTCCGTGCTTGTGTCAGTGCCTCATATAATACTATGTCATATGAAATGAAATGCATGCACCATGAATGTAAAGTAACAAATCCTGAAATCCAGATATATATGTATAAGAAATCTTTAGCTGTTATCATGGTAAAATGTGTATAAGAATCTGAAATCTCAACAATGAAATCCATGGAAATCCGTGTCAAGCGTCGACACAACACATGTAATCTCAAGTCTCAATATCTCGGGCTCCGTCAGTCCGGATCGGCCCATATCATCAAATCTCACGACAACGGTCGGTATCCTCCGGATATCCGCCGCGCCAGACATCACCGGTAGGTAGTCTTCCCCTGCCAGGCTCATCGTCTACAACTCGATCTTCTTGCCCAGGGGTACCATACCGGGCCCACCATGTACCCGAGACGGTTCATCCACTCCTCGAATCGGGTCTCGAAATCCAACAGAAAACATGAAATCTCATGGTGGACGACACATACATCACGAGAAAACCGCATCTTATTTTAAAAAGAGAGGAGTAGAGAGAGAGAAGGTTTTATAATTTCTTGCGGTTTTCCCCAAAATCCAGAAATCTCATAGAAATCCAAATCTTAAAATCATGAGTAAGTATATGATAAGTGTCGGCATATGCCCATGATACTACAGGATAACATGAAAATATGAATGCATGAATGTCAAGTAATAGATATCATGTCTATACTAACATCAGAGAGTAATCACGATATTATATCGGTCTAGTTGTTAACTGATTCTATCAATAAAAGATAATATAATCTAAAGTGTACGTGACATAGCAATTACCGATGATGATGTGTGTGAGCCGGCAAATAAGTGTGCGTGGAATATGCGCATCATCGGCAATGGTGCTGGTGTCCTAACAGGTAAAGTTTATACTGATTATAGCAACATATGAAAGAACATGCACCATGATGATTACAGTATGAATGCAAAGACAGATGTGCATTATCCACTCATTTGATAAACAATTATCACTACCACTATATGAATCGAACCTAAACTAGTGTCCATCTAACCTCCTAAAGAACTTAACCTAAGAAACTAGTCTATAAGAAACAAGAGTCTACCTAAGGTCTGAATCAATATCTCGAATAGTCGGCGATCCGGCCTCAATAGCGTCACGTACGTAGTACGGCTCCCTCGAATCAAGAGTGCGGATCAATCATCATATTTATGCCCCGTACGGTAAAATCCATCGTACGGCATCCCAATATCGGAGTACGGGTCAAGTATCTCCTAGGTGTCTCATTATTCGTATAATGTCATCACCAACACATCTCATGATCAAGGTACTAAACTGTAATCGCCTACATCAATCATATATCATTGCCCTCATAATATGCATCATTAGTTTATCCTCAGAAATATCATGTCATATGTATCATATCGTAATCAAGTCATACATATCCCATATCGTGATCAATCACAAGTTATAGTCCGGGTACTATTTTGGAGTCCCATGTACCTCAATATCATCACTACCCCTTATAATTTAAATATACATGTTCATTATCTCATTCTCTAATGATCCGCTAACACTTAATACGACTGTATAGCCAAGAATCACGGCATCAAGCCCAGTTACACTATTTCATCATACCTCGGATATCATATCGCATCAATGAATCACATATACGTGTTGTATATATATGTATATACCTATACCTAGTTCTATATATATACACATACACGTATACCCCATGTCGAGTTTCAGTGTGTGCGTGGGTGTGTTTCTATCTGAAACCTACGAATCTCTTCCAAGGTACTCATCCTCTGATATGGTTCTCCTAAATCAGTCTAGTCCAGCCTAGGGTCAATAGTAGGGTCCTACTAGGGTCACATCTTGTTTCCTAATGTCAATAAGTACTATTCCTATTCTACGTTGCGGGGGTGCTAAACGCCATCCACCCAACTTCCCCCCGTAGATATGCATCTACTCACCTGGTCCATGTCTGCCGAAGACAGTGTCGCCATCCTCCTCTTCATCGCCCGCAGTCCACGTGAGGGGTACCTAAACGCAAACATATAAATAGTATCGTAAACTGAATCACATACGAAAGTCAAACGATACAAAGAATAAGCATAGGATAAAATCTATGTCCCGTCCACGCAAAAGAACCAAATATCGCTCGATATCGGCGTACAAACTCCGATGGATCGAAATAAACATCAACAAATAAATCGTAGTTTTAAAACATCTTACTTATATTATAAAACATGATTAAATCCATCGGAACCCTAAAATCCATCAAACCGTCCAATTTCGTAAAACCCGAAAATACCAATTTACCGTTTTTCATCAAAACATGACATTTAAATGAAACCAAAGGTCATAAAATTCATTAAATAGCATAACTAGACTATACAAACCATTACTATATTTTTATTACACAAATTTGCATTTATTTGAAATTTCTAGTTTGCAACTTTTAACAAT
Source organism: Agapanthus africanus (assembly GCA_030015575.1). Taxonomy (NCBI): domain Eukaryota; kingdom Viridiplantae; phylum Streptophyta; class Magnoliopsida; order Asparagales; family Amaryllidaceae; genus Agapanthus; species Agapanthus africanus. Next base: position 787,819,910 of record CM057338.1, read on the forward strand.
TTTTAACATTTTTCAAGCAAAATACCACAATTCCACCACAAAACGTGATTTTTCATGAATTAATGTATTAAACCATAATTCATAATGATAATGATATAATGAAACCATAAATTATATTTTTAATCTCATTTATTTAGGAATTTCCAAAATCTAGTTTACAAAAATAGCATTTTATTAGTATTTTTCCAATCATCAAAAGAAACTAGTGATCAAACTAAGTTTCTCTTTCCATTAACATGCTGATATTCTCACTAAAACTACAATCTAATGATAGCAACCTTAATTAGAATTTTATATTACCCACAAACACATTTTATAAAAACCTAGTTAGCTAAATAGCTTAATTAAATCAATTTTGGATAAACAAATTATTATACAACAACCATGGAAGATTTTTCCACTCTAAAAATGTTAAACTAGCTATTATAACCTTATTTAATTAATAAAAATCACAACTTGATTTTTCAAACCCTAACTTGAATTTTAAAAGTAGCAAATAGAATTAATATATAAAATCTAATTATGCTTAAATGAACATCTAATAACAATAAATCAAAAGAAGGAAATTTATACCTCCAAAATATGAAACCCAAACATGAAATAAGCCTCCAAAATGCATGCTTTCCATCTCCAAAATCCATTCTAAATAGGTCAAAGGAAAATGGTAGAGGTTGAATGTTGATTTTTGAGATTTATTTTTGGAATTTTTGATGAATTTTGATGATTTTTAATACAAAAATGATGGGGGAAAAATTTTGGGGCTACCCATGGAGGGGAGGCCGGCCATGGAGAGGGAGGAGGGTGGAGAGAGAGAAAAATGTGTGGTATTGTGTAGAAAGTTCATAAATAATGCATTTTTTTTCACTTAAACCCTTTATTATCTAACTTTTTCAATTTAACCATTTTCCTAGAAATTTCTAGAACCATGGAGAGATTTTGGAAAAGATTTTGCATATTACACACTTGATTCTAATATACCATGTCTCATTTTTACAAATTAAAACCATTCAAATTTGTAATTTACACTAATTTAAATAAAAAATAAAGCTTATGTTAATATTTAAAATATTTAATTTAGGAAAAATATTTAATTGAACTAAAAATTTATAAGTGGCTAAATAAACACCATTTACTAGTAATTACATAATTAAAATAGGTATTTTTGAAATTATAATGAAAAACAATCACGGTTTAATTTTACGAAAAATAAATTTTACTTTACCGAAATTCATAAAATTCACTTAAACAATTTTATTCATTTAATTATTTATTTAATTATTTTTAAAACGTTACAATCTTCCCCCCTTTAAGAAATTCGGTCCCCGAATTTAAATTAAAACTCCCCCTCCAAATATTAAAATATTTAGCAAACACTCAAATCGTCGGGGCTCCGAAATCATCAATACATAACTAAAATCAACTCCGTCAAGCATAACGCAATCATCGGAGTTATGGCGAGAATAAAATATCAAAACCCAGTATGAAAACCATCATAATATACATCAATCTATAACTTATATATAGTTCGCATTCTAGTAAAATCGCCTAAACATCATAATAAAGAAGCATACAAAAAACCCCTCTTGAAAATCGTCGTGCAATGCACGTGTCACGGCATAAGTAGCGGACGTTTAATTTTTTTAAAAAAATAGCTATATATATATATATATATATCTTTTATTTAACATACACGTCCCGCCTGGTTACTAAATCAAATAATAATGATTATGAAAACATACTGCTCAAACTGAAATCAATCCCAATCACATCAATAAAATATCATGTGCGTCCGGTGCGCACTGAAATCGAAACAAAATACAGATACCACGAATACACACAACAAAAAAACTAAGTGCAACAGGTGTGCACCAAAAACATCTGTCAAGTGCAACGGGCGTGCACGACTCAATATCAGGTGCATCTAATCTGCACAAAACCCCGATTTAGTGCATCTGGTGTGCACAAAATCGCATCAAGTGCGCCAAGTATGCGCAAGAATCCTAATCAGGTGCACATGGTGCACGAAAACATACATCGAATATCAAAATCGAAATCACAGCATAAAAATGCATGAAAACTAGGTCGAAACATATGTCAAAATCATGTGTAACCCCTATGCACGAAATCAAATCAAAAATCTCAAAATATATAAAACCAAATCAAGTGTACTGGGTGTGTAGTAAACAACATCAATACAACTGATATATGAAACACAAATAGAATGAAATGAAGGTACACACATGAAATACCAATCGTAGAACAAAGTCCTCAAAATACCAAAATCCAATCAACGAAAATATGAAATTCAAATCACTAAATCACAATCGTAAACACTATCATCAATATCCGTGTCTTTCCTCTGATGTCGATTGCTTCGAACTCGTCTCTTCGTAGCTGTGCTGACTGTGCTACCCACGGCAATACTCATATCTAGAGTCTCCCACGTAATCGATCCCTTCACCTGATATCCGGACTACATTAACTTTTCGATCGATCCATCAAAATCCCATAATTCCCCGAGAGCTCAACACTCAAGTAAAGCTTAAAAATATCCGGTACATACCCCAGTATCGATGATCCAGCCGTAGAAGGGCAAACCCAAGCCTCACTAATGACACCGCGGAACTGCCGTAAACCCTAAGGTTCAAGGGCGTTCTCGTAGTCATTATGTCGAGTTAGGGTTTCATTCTTCTAGAGGGTCCATCGAAATACCTGCATGTTCTTCCGAATACTTTAAACTTGGGAAAATGGTTTTCTGATAATCGTTCAAACCCTTTAACTTCATCCGGACGGCATGTGAATACCCTTCGTCCGCACGCTAAGCAATACTTCAATCCTCAAGAATAACCAATACTCTAATGGTTATCGCATTCGAGCCGCAGCTCCCTCTGCCAGTGTGCCCGTGGTAACAGAAACCACCCTCCAACATTGACGAAGATAGATCAAAAGAACGAATGGAATACGGTGCAAACAATTGTACATCCTAAGGCTCCTTAAGCAGAGTAGCATATCGTAAGTATGCCGCGGACCATACCCACGGTACGTTACTCTACCTAAATCGCCTACTCCATCAACTAAGGGTCACCTAGACTTATACAAGGTTAAACCTAGCGCTCTGATACCAACTTTGTCACGACCCGAAAGTACGGAACGTGACCGGCACTTAGATTACGAAGTGTCTAGAGGCGCCACGTAACCTAAGTAAGCCGAAGCCCAGAAATCTAAACCATAGAAGAAGAAGAAGAAAAAAATGAAAACAAGTTTAAAAGAATCGGCAAATTTCCCAAAAATTTCGGCAGAGTCTCCTCTGTAAAAACTGGCCCCCAAACGGGTACAACAAGTATAATATAAATAAACAATAAAAAGCATCCCCAAACGGGTGCTAGCTCAACGCCAACAGGCGGAAACAACCACAACACACAATAATATACAACGCCAAAGGGCGAGGCTCAAAACTCAAAAGAAAAACAAAACCATCAGATCAGAATAATACATGCGCGACTCTAAGGTCGAAATAAAAGACTGGTCCAATAAACTTATCAAGTAATACAAGTATGGTTGATGGAGCTTACTAGATACAAATGAATGAATAAAAGTACAATGGTGGTTCGGATACAAGTGAACCAACCTACCGTGCAAATCACCCTGAAAGAATAGATGTGCCAGCAAGCTGCCAGGGAAACCTGTACACCGACCTATTAAAAAATTTGGCACAACCGGGGTGAGTTGCCAACTCGTGAGTAGAAGAAATCTACGAAAAGAAATCGAATGCACGACGCTATCCTAGGTCATAATAATACACTGTAATATCCTAATCATCTAGTAATAGCAGGGTATAACTACGTGTAAGTGCAGATACTCCGTGCTTGTGTCAGTGCCTCATATAATACTATGTCATATGAAATGAAATGCATGCACCATGAATGTAAAGTAACAAATCCTGAAATCCAGATATATATGTATAAGAAATCTTTAGCTGTTAGCATAGTAGAATGTGTATAAGAATCTGAAATCTCAACAATGAAATCCATGGAAATCCGTGTCAAGCGTCGACACAACACATGTAATCTCAAGTCTCAATATCTCGGGCTCCGTCAGTCCGGATCGGCCCATATCATCAAATCTCACGACAACGGTCGGTATCCTCCGGATATCCTCCGCGCCAGACATCACCGGTAGGTAGTCTTCCCCTGCCAGGCTCATCGTCTACAACTCGATCATCTTGCCCCGGGGTACCATACCGGGCCCACCATGTACCCGAGACGGTTCATCCACTCCTCGAATCGGGTCTCGAAATCCAACAGAAAACTTGAAATCTCATGGTGGACGACACATACATCACGAGAAAACCGCAACTTATTTTAAAAAGTGAGGAGGAGAGAGAGAGAAGGTTTTATAATTTCTTGCGGTTTTCCCCAAAATCCAGAAATCTCATAGAAATCCAAATCTTAAAATCATGAGTAAGTATATGATAAGTGTCAGCATATGCCCATGATACTACAGGATAACATGAAAATATGAATGCATGAATGTCAAGTAATAGATATCATGTCTATACTAACATCAGAGAGTAATCACGATATTATATCGGTCTAGTTGTTAACTGATTCTATCAATAAAAGATAATATAATCTAATGTGTACGTGACATAGCAATTACCGATGATGATGTGTGTGAGCCGGCAAATAAGTGTGCGTGGAATATGCGCATCATCGGTAATGGTGCTGGTGTCCTAACAGGTAAAGTTTATACTGATTATAGCAACATATGAAAGAACATGCACCATGATGATTACAGTATGAATGCAAAGACAGATGTGCACTATCCACTCATTTGATAAACAATTATCACTACCACTATATGAATCGAACCTAAACTAGTGTCCATCTAACCTCCTATAGAACTTAACCTAAGAAACTAGTCAATAAGAAACAAGAGTCTACCTAAGGTCTGAATCAATATCTCGAATAGTCGGCGATCCGGCCTCAATAGCGTCATGTACGTAGTACGGCTCCCTCGAATCAAGAGTGCGGATCAATCATCATATTTATGCCCCGTACGGTAAAATCCATCGTACGGCATCCCAATATCGGAGTACGGGTCAAGTATCTCCTAGGTGTCTCATTATTCGTATAATGTCATCACCAACACATCTCATGATCAAGGTACTAAACTGTAATCGCCTACATCAATCATATATCATTGCCCTCATAATATGCATCATTAGTTTATCCTCAGAAATATCATGTCATATGTATCATATCGTAATCAAGTCATACATATCCCATATCGTGATCAATCACAAGTTATAGTCCGGGTACTATTTTGGAGTCCCATGTACCTCAATATCATCACTACCCCTTATAATTTAAATATACATGTTCATTATCTCATTCTCTAATGATCCGCCAACACTTAATACGACTGTATAGCCAAGAATCACGGCATCAAGCCCAGTTACACTATTTCATCATACCTCGGATATCATATCGCATCAATGAATCACATATACGTGTTGTATATATATGTATATACCTATACCTAGTTCTATATATATACACATACACGTATACCCCATGTCGAGTTTCAGTGTGTGCGTGGGTGTGTTTCTATCTGAAACCTACGAATCTCTTCCAAGGTACTCATCCTCTGATATGGTTTTCTTAAATCAGTCTAGTCCAGCCTAGGGTCAATACTAGGGTCCTACTAGGGTCACATCTTGTTTCCTAATGTCAATAAGTACTATTCCTATTCTACGTTGCGGGGGTGCTAAACGCCATCCACCCAACTTCCTCCCGTAGATATGCATCTACTCACCTGGTCCATGTCTGCCGAAGACAGTGTCGCCATCCTCCTCTTCATCGCCCGCAGTCCACGTGAGGGGTACCTAAAGGCAAACATATAAATAGTATCGTAAACTGAATCACATACGAAAGTCAAACGATACAAAGAACAAGCATAAGTTAAAACCTATGTCCCGTCCACGCAAAAGAACCAAATATCGCTCGATATCGGCGTACAAACTCCGATGGATCGAAATAAACATCAACAAATAAATCGTAGTTTTAAAACACCTTACTTATATTATAAAACATGATTAAATCCATCGAAACCCTAAAATCCATCAAACCGTCCAATTTCGTAAAACCCGAAAATACCAATTTACCGTTTTTCATCAAAACATGACATTTAAATGAAACCAATGGTCATAAAACTCATTAAATAGCATAACTAGACTATACAAACCATTACTATATTTTTATTACACAAATTTGCATTTATTTGAAATTTCTAGTTTGCAACTTTTAACAATTTTTAACATTTTTCAAGCAAAATACCACAATTCCACCACAAAACGTGATTTTTCATGAATTAATGTATTAAACCATAATTCATAATGATAATTATATAATGAAACCATAAATTATATTTTTAATCTCATTTATTTAGGAATTTCCAAAATCTAGTTTACAAAAATAGCATTTTATTAGTATTTTTCCAATCATCAAAAGAAACTAGTGATCAAACTAAGTTTCTCTTTCCATTAACATGCTAATATTCTCACTAAAACTACAATCTAATGATAGCAACCTTAATTAGAATTTTATATTACCCACAAACACATTTTATAAAAACCTAGTTAGCTAAATAGCTTAATTAAATCAATTTTGGATAAACAAATTATTATACAACAACCATGGAAGATTTTTCCACTCTAAAAATGTTAAACTAGCTATTATAACCTTATTTAATTAATAAAAATCACAACTTGATTTTTCAAACCCTAACTTGAATTTTAAAAGTAGCAAATAGAATTAATATATTAAATCTAATTATGCTTAAATGAACATCTAATAACAATAAATCAAAAGAAGGAAATTTATACCTCCAAAATATGACACTTTGACCATCATCATTTCATTTGGAAGATGCTCTTTGATCCTTGCAAATTGCATTAAAAATGAAATGATAATGGTCATGTCTTGATTAACCATGACAATTATCTAGCTAATTATTTAATTACAATAATTCACACATATATGTGAGAATGGTTCATTTTATTCTCATTCTATCATTCATTTTCTCTCTCTTGTTCTTCCTCTCCCTCAAGCTCTCCCCTCTCATGTGTTGAGAAACACTTGAGCTTGAGAAAAACCCTTTCTTGATAATCTCTACTCTCATCTAGGGTTCAAGGACTAGCACTTCTTGCACCCTAGTTACTTCTAGCTTGGAGTTGAAGCCAAAGGTTGAGCCTTTCGGGTGGATCTTTCTTCGACGTGAGTAGACGACAAAGGTGACCTCCTTCCACCACTCCAAGGAGCAAGGAGAGAAGGACATAAAGCCCAAGGTATAACCTTTCTAGCACTTAGCTAGTTTCTAGTTAGCTTTAGCTTGTTTTTGTTTAGCAAAGATCCTTCATAGTCTAGTCCATGTTGCCTAAGTTCATAAAAATTTGATTTTTATTCCGTTTTCCGCCTCCCCGTAAGCACCGGGGTGGGCAACGTGGACTTACACGTAACCCCGTTAACACCTTTCTAGACACCTGCTTTGATTGGCTAATTGTAATGTGTAAAACTCTCCCAGGAGTAACTCCTACTCGCAGTGCGTATCGGGATCCAACTATCTCATAGAAGGTATGCAATCTCATTGCAAATTTCAACACTTGAAATTCCTGATAATACTTTTTACCCCTAGTACCTATGACCTTGGTTATGGTCAACATATCATAAGCACTAGTCAAGTTCTATCCATCATTTCGTGGTTAATTAGACCCACCCACATGACCCTCGGCTATGGTCGACATAATCATGTGGCTGTCCTAACTAATCGCATCATATGTTGTATAGGAAAAACATCACTTAGCTACTGTTCACTACGCCTCGGCTATAGTCGACATACGCAGCACGAATACTAAGTACTCTATTTTCTAAAATGACGGAGGGCTATGCAGGTTTTTAAGAAAACCATAAGCGTAATGAACTTGATATCGTTGTAGAATCAAGTGAATTTTAAAAGGTGTGTTTTTGAAGCTTTTCTAGTTTCGCTAAAGAGGTCACTCCCGGTGAAGGGATCTCGGCTATTTCCTTATCGAATAAGGTGCAGGATATTTCACAAATACCACTATGCAAAGCAAAAACTATAGAAGCAATCAAAAGACAAACCGAGTGGGTTGTAGCATCTGCTAGTTTCGCTAAATAGGTCACTCCCGATGAAGGGATCTTGGCTCTTTCCTTATCGAATAAGGTGCTGGATATTCTACAAGGAATACCGCTATGCAAAGCAAGAACTAGAGCTACCAATTTTTAAAACAAGTTTCTACAACATCTTTAGGTTTTTTTATTTCATTAATCTCATTAATGAAGTCCCATTTTATTATGCTTCATAAGCATCACATTTGAAACGAAATCGGCAATATAACATATATCTCATATATATAATATAAACATTCGTCTCAGGCAGTAATATGATCTCATCACAGAACATTGCAGCAGAAGAAACACATATGAAATATTGGATATTCTAGGAATTCCGTGTTTTAAGTTAAGCCAGTATAAAACACAGATTCCACGGTCGCGATGAATAGCCAAACCCACATCCCTAGACCCCTACGAGAGCGGCAAGCAACCCTATCAATTCTAGAGTTAGGAGACCCGGTCTCGACTCCTCGAGATGGTCTCCCACTGGACCCTAGAACCCGGTTACTTGTGCTCCCCACCTTGGGTCTATCCTAATGCGGAAAAGTAAATAATATACAATGGTGACATCATCCTCAACCCAGAAGTGCCCCAATAAAAGAATATTACATACAGTTGAATTTTACATGAATGAAAAAGAAAATCTCTCTTCTCATATAAAACCCCCGGCTATTCAAAACACGACGATCCAATATAACATATCACAGCAACACATAACATCACATATCATCAACGTAAGTAAATATGCGTATCCCAGTTGTCGTTAACATATAGCACCGAAACCGGTGATACACCACATATTACACTTACGGTCGCAGAAAAGAAAGTGAAAAACTACAACATTTGGAATCCACAATCACTTTAGACATCTTAAATCTGAAATATCACATACTTCGCATTTCATGCCTAACTATATGAGTTCCACATATTGTATCACATTCCAGATAAATAGACAATGTTAAACTTTCCGATCGAATAAACAAACACCCAAGATTTCCCAAATGGCTCAACAGTTGAGCGGAGTTCAAAAAGTCCCAGAACATGTCACAGCCGCTATGAACCAGCCGTAGAAGGGTCAAATCAACGCCTCACATGTGGCAACGCTAAACTACCACAGACCATATGGTTCAGTGGCGGTTTTGACGGTCACATAATCGAGTTAAGGTTACATTCTTCTAGAGGGTCCACATATTCGCTTGCATGATTTTCTGAAAGTTTTAAACTTAGGAAAAATCCAACACTTGAAAGTTTTCCGACAGGGGAAAAAGTGAGTTATTGATATCCGTTCGAACCTTTTAACACGTTCTAAATTACCCGGAAAAACTTAAACGAAGTTAAACTTTCCGATCGAATCAACGAGTTCCCAATATTTCCAAGAAAACTCAACACTTGAGTAGAATTAAAAATCCCCAGAAGCATGAAAAAGTACCCAAGAATAAATCCCTGAAGTATTAGCCCCTAACTCCGAGAGTTGGCCGCGGAACCGCCGCCAAACGTATGGTTTGGCCGCGGTTCCGCGGTCCCTTGAGGGAGTTATGGCTTCGTACTTCACAGTAATTCTTAGAATTCCCTGCATGATTTTTTGAGTATTTTTAATATGAAAAATTTCAACTTTTGAAAAAATTTCCAGAGAAGGGGTTGTTTCGGGGTTTCGGGGTTCGATCGGACTTCTAACTTCGTCTAGACAACGCCTAAAGCTCTAGCTTGGCTCTGATACCACTGTAAGGTTAGCTTAGCACCTTGTGAAGGTTTCGGCAAGTATCAATCATGCTACTTTAAAATTTTTGGGGTGCTAAACAAACCTTAACCAAGATCTTAACTAGAGACTTAGGATTAAACAAGGTATGTAAACACTTTACATCTAAGTGAACAAGGAATACAAACTTTTGAGACTGGTCCTTCACTTCAATAGCTCCATGTAGTAGTCCCTTCGCTGCGATCATGATCCCCGGACTCTATAATGGCTCCAATGAAGAAACGAACAAGCTTGCTTCAAAGTGTTCGAGGCCGAAGATGATCTACGTCGAGGAGACACTAGCTCATGCTATCTCTTCACTAATTGTGTAGATTAGTGAATCAAACACCCTAAACTAAATGGCAAGTGGTAGAGGATGATGAAGTAGGAAGTTTGCTCACTTTAGAAATCATTTTCTCACATTTTATCTCATACCTCCATTGAAGCTAGAAAGCTTTTCATGGAGCTTGATGAAGAAGAAGAAGAACTCATGAATAAAATCATCCAAATGAATTATTGCACCCATGGTTGAGTTAAAGCTATCATGCTTAACTCATGTAGAGAATTAACTCATGGCTATGGTTAAGGGTTGGGTCAAGTAAAATATCCTAAGGAATGACAAAAGAGTGGACTTTGTCAAAGTTCTACAAGCTTCTCCAAGCTTTGACCAAGTCTTTTGCTCTTTTGTAATAACTTAAGAAATAATCAAAACCCTAATTTAACCCTAGCTTGGTATAAGTCTCATGCACTCATCTTCTATGTATCATCAACCATGACACAATATATGTACACAAATATACATATCACATATATATACAATGTGCACATCAAGTGAGAAAAAAAATCATTAATGAGATAAATATTAGTTAATATAATATAATATATCAAATATATAATTATACATTAAATTATTAAATCAACTCTTGATTTAATAATCCGGCTATAATACATATAACCGACCGATATCATATATCGCGAGAATAGAATACGGTATCACATACTCGTATTAATCTCGGTCCCGCACATATCACATATGTGCTCCTACTCCGTTTCGCATGAACCAGGAAACCTCTATGCAGGACTCTAAAGACTCGTCAATATGCCGGCAGTAGGTGATGATCATATCAAACACCCACAAGCCGCAAGCGGTCTGCTAAACGTAACGGCCACCCGGGTGTTGAGCGATCAGAAGATCAACAAGAAGGCCTGCTATAACTCCTACGAATCCAATCAATAACACTACCGTACAGTCCGGTCTCTTCGTCTGATATATCGCATATCACAGCCTGCGGGTGGTTTAACGTCAGACCCCAATAGCCCGATAAGTCATGCCGATGCAAGGTCCATAACGGTTCAAGAAACTACTGGTAACACTTACCAATAAATCTCAGCAACCCTGGCCAGGGATTTCCTGTTATGGCCAATCGAGCACAGCGCAACATCAACCCCCAATACCGGGAGAGACAAAACCCCTCCTATCGCTCATTGCCTCCATGTGATTCAGGACTGTACCCAAAAGCCACCGTTTTGCACGATCTCTTGACTGTGGTATGGTGGAAATCAAAGCACAGTGGGAATCACACAAGACTCTATGACGATATCGGGTCTACAGACTAACCTGTACCAGTGTCACCAGAGAACTGCTATCCGACGATAGGTATAATACCATCTAGGAGTTCTCGGCGAGTCCGTCCAGTGTACCCAGTCTCTACTGAGCACCCGTATGCCTTCTCTGATATCAAACACCAATGGATATGGGATCATCCATCGCCCATCGTACGGGTCAAGAAGTGCATACGCTAGTCTACTCTGAAGTACCGATGCCCTGTCTCGATACTCCCACGACTGGGAACATTTGAAGGATGTACTTATCGACTACCCTGTCCCCACTAGTATGATCTGCATCATAATCCTGGTAGTCAAGTAATCATCCTAAGGGCTTTATCAACATGCGATCACAAAACAGTATTTGTTTACATGTTAAGATAAAGTGCAACCAGATAGCATACTATCATGTCGAGTAAGAAAGTCCTTCCTATATATGTTCAAGCATCCACTACAATATACATCACATGTACAGTAATGGTCTCTAGGGCATACATATAACTAACACTGCACACAATTGCAGATGTGAGATCCTGACCCGGTATCTAATACCCAGGAACCAGAGTTAATTGAAAAACAGTTTTCTGTTACAAACACACCTGAAGTGGAAGCATCACCATGCTTCTTCTTCTTGAGGCCGGCCAGGTATCCAACGCTGTTTCTCTTCCAGTGCCCAGTCTGGTGGCAGTGGAAGTATTCCCCTCAACCTGTCGCAGCAGCCCCCATCTTGTCCTTTCCCGGTGCCTTTTTCACTACGCCTCTCGGCTTGATGGGATTCTTCTTCTTCTTCTTTCCCTTGGCCTTGGCTTTCGGGACGGAAGAGGAAGATGGCCCAGCAATTAGAGCGGGAGTTTTCGCTACCTTTAGCGTGCTCTCTGCACTCCTCAACATATTAAGGAGTTCAGGTAATGACTTCTCAATGTTGTGCATGTTGAAGTTTACAATGAACTGAGCAAAGGCAGGGAAGGGACTATAGAACAATATCAACATACTGTTCGTTCTCCATGGTCCAACCCAGGTCCTCTAGTTCTTTGATAAGTCCAATCATCTTCAATACATGGTCACCTACAGACGTGCCAGCAGCCATCCGCATCTGAAACTACTTTCGAGATGCCTCGTATCGGAGAGTACGAGATTGCTCTCCATACAACTCCTTTGTATGAAGAAAGATGGATTGTGCATTCATCTTCTCGTGCTGCTTCTGATGTTCATTGTTCATAGAAGCAAGCGCGATGCATTTGGCTGTTGCATAGTCTATATCCCATGTCTTGCAGATTTCTTTATCCGCAACTGAAGAATCAGGGCCTGGGCTAGGAGGGGCTGGAGTAGTCAGGACGTATCCGACCTTATCATAGGTCAGAGCAATATTTACGTTCCTTAGCCAATCTTTGTAATTCGGTCCCGTGAGTTTATTCTTGTCTAATAAAAGCTTAAGTCCCGTCATAGGTATCTTCCATTAGGGGAGAGAAAAGAAGACACTCAGCGATTGCTCTTGCATAATTAGATTGGCTATTAATCTTATCTAATCGATGTCTCCAACTGCATTTTATTAAATTTTCCTTCAAACCTTAAAAAGAAAACTATCCAGGATTAATTGCAATCTACAAGTTCGCTAACCGGTCGGCCAGGCCAGTGTCGGTACTCCGAGGGAGGTTCCCCGTGCTTTCACACGGACCTAATTAAAATAAACCTCGTTTTCCTAAAGGCGTAACCCCATTGACACCTTTCTATACACCTGCTGGATTAGCTAATTGTAAAGTGCAAAACTCTCCCGGGAGTAACTTTCACTCACAGTGGGATTGGGATCCAACTATCATATAAAAGGTATGCAATCTCATTGCAAATTCCAACTCTTGAAATTCCCGATATGATTTTTACCCCTAGTGTCTTATGACCTTAACTATGGTCAACAAATCATAAGCACTAGTCAAGTTCTACCCGCCATTTCGTGATTGATTTAGACCCACCCGCATGACCCTTAACTATGGTCAACAAAGACATACGAATGCCCTAATCGATCGCATCAAATGCTTTGTAGGAACACATCACTTAGCTACCGTATACCACACCTTAACTATAGTCAACAAAAGTGGCATGAATACTAAGTACTCTGCTTTCTAAAATGGCGGAGGGCAACGGATAGTTTTTATTAAAACCCTTAATGTTTTGAACTTGATAACGTTGTAGAATCTAGTAAAAGGAGTGGTTTAAGCTCCAATTTTAAAAGTCGAATGGTTTTGTAGTATCTTTCTAATTACGCTAAAGAGGTCACTCCCGGTGAAGGGATCTCGGCTCTTTCCTCATCGAATGATGTGCTGAATATTCATGAATACCATGATGCAAAGCAAAAGTTAGATCAACTATAAAAACAATCGAGTGCTTTGTAACAATTGCTAGTTTCGCTAAAGGGGTCACTCCCGGTGAAGGGATCTCGGCCCTTTCCTCATCGAATAAGGTGCTGAATATTCATAAAGGAATACCACTATGCAAAGCAAAAACTAGAGTTACCCATTTTAAAAAATATTTGATTCTACAAAATCTTTAGGTTTCTTTTTCTTAACATTAATCACATTAATGTTGTCCCATCATTTACGTTTCCTAAACATCACAGAAAAGAAACGAAAATAAAACGTACTCTTATGCCATCCGCATTCGCCACTGAGCCCCGTCATGCACTGTTAGGTTACTTAACTAACGGCAGAGCGGGGGCTGGACTAGCGCGTGTGCAAAACATAAGCAACGTTTATTATATATCTCATATATGAATATAGGCATTTCAGATCACAGATGAATACATTGGATATACTAGGAATTTCGTATTTCATTCAAGCCCTTAATGAAAGACGGGTTTCACGGTCGTGATGAATAGCCAACACCCCACCTTAGACCCCTACGGGTGCAGTAAACTACCCGCCAAATTTCTGAAGTGAAGCAACCTCCCTCAACAAAGTGAGTAGGCCACTCAGCACTCCGAAAACCCGGTAGTTTGTGCACCCCACAGTGGGTCTATCCTAGGAGCAAAAATAGTAAAAAGAAATTATACAACGGTGGCTACAACCTCAACCCGGATGTGCACCGCAAAATAATATTACATTGCTTTTTACAAATTACATTGAATAAAAGAAAAGAAAAACGCTCTTCTCACATCCCCTCGGCCATTCATCACGACGATCCAACATATTCATATACACATACCATCTCATGATTTCAATACTGATGTGTGCAACCCCGACTAATCGACATATAGAAATTAGTCGACGTTTCCATAACACACATACACATCACTAAGCTTGTAAAGTAACCGTGACATTAGAATTCCGCACGAGATTAGCAAACTAAACCATTTTCCAACACTTGAAAAAATCCAGTGAGCAACCTTTTAAAAACCGATTTTTTGAGCCAATCCGGGAGTCGAAACGAACTCAAACCCTCCCGAACATCACGGAGGCGAAGAACAACATATTAACATTCAAATGGGGGCCTATAGAGGGTGCCCTACCCCTGAGGCCACCACGAGGTGGCCAGGGGGTGAGGCAGACCCGAAACTGCCTATGGTGGGGCAGTTTCGGGTCCCCACCGCCAAGACCACTTTGTGGTAGTCTTGGGGAGTGGGCCTATCCGTTCGGTCCCCCCCGGGTGTCCCCAGGATGCGCACGCTCCACTCCGTGGCTTCTCGGTTCAAACCATGATCCCGCAGGGTGTGCAAACAACTCAAAAGTTCAATTTTTAAAACTATTTTTCGACAGTTTTTGCACGACGAAAAACGGCGGAATTCTAACATTGCTACAAGCTATTTAAGATTTAAGATAGGCTCTAATACTATGTTAGTGGATGTTGCACACCCTCACAACACTTGTGAGGAGGTGGAAATGGTAAACAATAATTTTTCTTGCATGCAACACCCACATAATCCAAGATTAGTGCTTAAACCCTAACTAGCAAAAACCATCAAGAGATCTAATCTACTATAATAGTATTTATACCTAATGGAACCAGTCCTTCGAGTCATCACTTGAATGTGACTCCCAGGCTCCTTGTGGTTGCAATGAGTTCGATCTCCGGCTACCTCAAGATCCAAGACGATCCACCCAAAAGCTGTCGAACAAGCTACAAACTCTTCACAAGAGTTCAACTTAGAGATCAAGTTTGCTAGAAGTGATCAGTAAGATAATGTAGAGATTAAGTATTGGATTATGATTTTGCTCTAAGCTTTGGTTCACAACTCATGTGAGGTTAAAGCAAAAAGGAGGAAGAAGGAGAGAATAAAGAGAGAGAATGTCAAAGTGATAATGAAAAGTTCAAGCATGGAAAAATATCATATGGCTCAAAATGAAATAATTGAAGCATGTAATAAAAAATTGCACCATGATTCAATAGTAACTCCAAATGAATAAAATATGAAAGAAGCCATTCCTTCATCCATGCTTAGACTTTACTAAATTATACCTCATTTATTTATTTTCACAAAATAAATATCTAATAATGAAGTGTCTCCTTCTAGAAGGTATTCATGTAACAATTACAAGAATACCCCTCCACCGTATACCGTATAAATATACACGTATTCGAATTCCGAAAAATACGAATACAATCAATCCAATAATATAACACCGGTATCCGGTTTAAACCAAAGCCTACGAAGGTTTTGATGTGTAGAGGATGAGGTAGGGATCATTTTTAATGAAGAGAGTGTATGGTTTTGATGGAGATTTAAAGATGATATTTAGGGTTGAAGGTGGAGGGAGATGAGTTGAGGAGGAAGATGAAGTAAATAATGGAGAGGGGAAAAGAATGGTTGCCCTCTCTCTCTCTCTCCTACCCTCACTCTCTCTTATTCTCATCCCCCCCCTCTTTCTCCAATCATTCTCTTTTTTTAACCTTTTCTCTTTCTTTTAAAACCAAATCACATAATACCCCAAAACAATACAAGAAACAACATGTAACCAAAATGCAACATGACATGGTGCACTAGCCATGAAAAACTGTAGAAACACGGATTTGGCCTAATCGCGATTAGCAGTGCACTAATCGGGTTTTTTTTATCCAAACTGCATATAATTAAATATAAAAATGCCAAATCCAATAAATATATTTTTAAATGAATAAATCATTTTAATCTCCAATTATTCCTCAATTATTGGTATATATTTATACCGTTTTACGAAAACCCCAATTTCGCAAATTGGGTAATTTTCACGAAATATATTATTTTAATATTAAATTCCAAAAATAATATTTTATATTTTCTGAAATATTACAATCTTCCCCCCTTAAATAAATTCGGTCCCGGAATTTAAATTTAAACCCCCAAATACTAAAAATTTCAATATCAGCTCAAATCAACGGGGCTCCGAAATCACGGAAGATACAGAAATACCATAGCGCATCAAGTGCGCATGAAAACGAGTATGAAACTCAAAATCGAACTCCGTTAAGCATCACGCAAATCATCGGATTTGCACGCATATCCTCGGAGTTACAGTGGAGATACAGATCTCGAAATCCACTTCTGAAAATCCAATATATACTAGTCAAATACTATAATACGTGTATAGTACGCATCCTTGGAAAAAAACCTTCAAAAACAGAATGCCACACATGCAAAATCTTTTCTAAATTGCCGTGTGATGCGCAACTCACGGCATAAGTGACGGACGCTCATTGTAAAGTAATAAATACACTTTCATATATGTTTTGCTAAAAATATACATTCCGCCCTATTAAAATATCCAAAAAGGTTCTCCTTTTTAGCGTTCGTGTCACTCACGGACACGTAGGAAATAGCGAGACTATAGCTCCTTTTTGAAAACCTCTGGTTAAACTTTTTATACATGTAAAGTACTCAGGTACTGTCCTCAGATCAGTCCTGTCCAGCTACTACATAATATAGTGCCTATCATGAAAATAAAGTGCTCAAGAGCAAAATCAGCCTCAAAAGGCGCATCCAACAATCACGTGTGTCTCGTGCGCACGGCAATCAAATCCAAATAAAAGTGCCACAATATGCATAAAAGCAAAACTAAGTGTAACGGGTGTGCACGAAAGTATCTGTCCAGTGCAACGAGTGTGCACGACAACATCTAGTGCATCTATTTTGCACGAAAATCTCAATCCAGTGCAACTAACCTGCATGAATGAAAATCCCAATCGAGTGCATCTGATGTGCACAAAATCATATCTCATATCATGCGACCAACATGCGCAAAAATCCAAATCAAGTGTGTCCGTCATGCACGAATAAAATCTAAATCAAGTGCATCTAACATGCACGAATAAAAATCTAAGTTAAGTGTATCCAACATGTACGAATGAAATCGCATCCAATATGCATGGATAAAATCTAAATCAAGGGTATCCAACATGCACGAGTAAAATCTCACTCAAGTGCATCCGATACGCACAAAATCCAATATCAAGCGCCTAATATGCGCAAAAATCCAACCCAAGCGCGTCAGGTTCGTATAAAACATCTAGTGCAGTATCATGCATGAAAACGAACATCAAGTGCAACCGCGCGCAAAAACATAAATCTGTTAAAACAAATGCTCAAAGACATAAATCGGGTGCAACCAATATACGAAGTATAAATCTAGTGCAATTAATTCACGAATACAAATATGGTGCAACCAATGCACAAAATACAAAATTGGTGCATCAAGTGCACAAAATACAAACCCGGTGCATCTAGTGCACGAAATACCAATCTAATGCAACAAATGCATGGAAACTCATCAATAACTCAATACGTATAAAAGCATCACCGAGTGTACCAAGGTGTATAAAAATCGAAGACGTGTGCAACTATGTGTACAAAGTCCGTATCAATGCACTACAAGCACATGTGAGCTATACTGAGTGCAAAAATAAAATCGAGTGCGTACCACATGCACAAAAATCAAATCAACTATATGAAATCCACAAAATCATAACCACATGCAGCCAAGGCACAAAATCAACATCAAGTGCAATACATATGCACAAATCATAAACCAACACAACGGTGTATAAATATATATCAAGTGCAATAGCTATGCACAAAATGTAAATACCCAGTAACTGCAGCCATGGTGCACGAAATCGATATCATTAAACGCAATCATCAAAACTCAAATCCAAGCGATATAAGCGTGATGCACGGATCACGAAACACAAATCGCAATAAATGACATTAAGGTACACCTCCTACAATGTCGAAAAATGTCGGTGCGCCCAAAACTGGCAGAGCAAGAACATCCGCTTGCCTCCTGCTCACGATCTGGCGTCCTCTGTCTCTGGGTCTTCATTTCTCTGCGGATTACAAATCTCGCAATTCATCGGCTCGTCGGCCCGGTCAGGTGTGCTAATGGAAACGATTCTGCTCTGGCACTCCTCAGGTCATCTCTCGGCCAATTAGCATGACCACTCGTAAAGCAGCACATCACTAGCGTCAGCCTCTGGTCCTCTGAATACATGCGACATAACTGATCCTGGGTGCAAATCTTATCGCAGCAGCATCCTGGAAGGACCCTGCTCAAGGTCTCTTCCAATCTCTCCTATGCCAAACAATACGGAGGCTGGTACTCTTGCATAATCTTTTCTTGTCTCTGGACATCTGCGTTCTCAGCACAACATTTCCTTAGGAACTGGTCATATTCCAATGCTTCTGTATACACTTCTAATCTTTAATCTCGACGGGGAGTAGCAACAACTCGTTAACATCTCGCACGAACCTCTTGTTCCACTCGTCTTTATTATCGTCCACTTCGACGTCACGTCATGCTATCTGCGTACTGCAATTGTTCTCGGCTACAGTCAATCTGAAGTCTCTCACACGGACTCAAAATTATGAACTCGGTATCTTCATCGCTCTGTAGAAGATATCTAGCCGAACACGTCCTCGGGAACTCGTCCTTACTACCGGAGGACTACTCAATACTCGTCTGTTCTCGAGCAACTCACAACGCATCTGGGTGAGGTCCACTATCTGAAACCGGTCAACTTACTGATCTCCTATCATATGATATCCGGACGACATTAAACTTTTTGATCGATTCATCAAAGTCCCATAATTTCCCGAAAGATCAACACTTGAGCACAGTTCAATAATATCCAGTACATGCCACAGTACCTATAGACTAGCCGTAGAAGGGCAGACCCAAGCCTTACTAATGGCACCGCTGAACTGCCGCAAACCCTAAGGTTCAAAAGCGGTTCCATGGTCATTATGTCGAGTTAGTGTTTCATTCTTCTAGAGGGTTCACAGAATCACTTGTATGTTTTTCTGAATACCTTAAACTTGAAAAAATGGGTTTCTGACCTTCGTTCGATCTCTAACGACTCTCAAAGTGCCTATGTGAAGTCTTCTCTAGCTGAAATTAATCAATCTGATGACCTCGCATCGGGGTATGCAAACAAACCGCATGTCCTAGTCATTCATCCACGGGTGACTAGCGATCTCCTATCGGGTCATCCAACGAACAACGTCATCTTAGGATCGATCTACTCTAGATCTGAATAAGATTCTCCACACTGGAAATCTTCAACTCAACTGGGCCTGCGTCGACGCATCAAATCTGACGAATCACCTTCGTCTCGCAACTTGGGATATGTAGGGTTCCTAGGCATACAGTAGAGGTCTCACAAGGCATCAACCATGCCATTTTACAAAAATATGGTGCCGAGAAACCCTAGTTAACGGATCGTTGCTAGAAATCTAGGCGAAAAGTAAACTAGTTAACACTTAACTACTAGAATATGGAAATTACAACCTTTGTAGATCCGGATATCCACCTCCACGGCTCCGCAACGAAGTCTCCTCGCTGTCTAAGTCGAACTCCGGGCTCTAGCGTCGGCTTCATCGGAGAATGAACGGGCTTGGTCATCGATGACGATGCCGAAGATGATCTACGTCGAGGCATCGCTAGATCAAGCTCCCACTTCACAAAGTGATGAAACTTGTGAAGAAAACACACTCTACTACTTGGCAAGAGGTAGAGGATGAAGAAATAGGAGGTGGGTTCTCTTTAGAATTGGATTTCTCACTCTCAAGCTCAAGTTGCCATTGATGGCCTCAAGGTTTCAAACTTGAAGATGAAGAAGAAGATGAGCTAGAATTATGATAAGTCTATTTTAAAATGAAAAGAAAAACAATACTTATCATAATCAAACTAAGGTTAAGTGTAGAGAGCAAACCATGGTAAGTGGGAATAGTTAGGGTTTAGCATGAAGACAAAATGGTCTTTGAGTCAAACCTTCATGAAGCTTCATCAAGCTTCATGACAAAAAGAAAACCATTTTGTTTTCATAAAATTATTTAAATAAAAAGGAATGGATAAATAAATGAGTGATTAAAACAAAACCCTAATTATCTACTTAACCATGGTTTTATTCTTTATACTTAACCATATAAACATGCATCATCAAATATGATACATTCAAGTGCACAAAAGTATATCACATATACATCATGCACACCAAGTGAGAAAATCCATATAAAGTGAACCAATACTAGTTAATGCAAAGTAATATATCAAATATATAATTATACATTAAATCATTAAATCAACATTTGATTCAATGATCCGGTCATGTCGCACATAACCGACTAGTATTCAATGTATCGATTTATCGAATCAATGATTCGATAACTAGGTCATATCGAATATAACCAATCGAAACATTTATCACGAGAATGAAATGCGGTATCACATACACGCATTATTCTCGGTCCTGCACACATCTCATATGCGCTCCTATTTCGTTTCGCTTGAGCCAGGAAACCTCTGTGTAGGACTCTAAAGACTCGTCAATACGCCGGTAGCAGATGATGATCATATCAAGCACCCACAAGCCGCAAGCGGTCTGCTAAACGTAACAGCCATCCGGGTATTGAGCGATCAGAAGATCGATGAGCTAGCCCGCTCACACTCCTGTGAATCCAACCAGTAACACTTACCGTACAGTCCGGTCTGTTCGTCCGATACGTCGCATATCAAGTCTAGGGGTGGTAAACGTCAGACCCCAATACTCGATAAGTCGTGCCGATGTGAGGCTCATAACGGGTCGAGAAACTACTGGTAACACTTACCAGCAAATCTCTGATCAGCCCTGGCCAGGGACTTCCCTGTTACGGCCAATCGAGCACAGCGCAACATCAACCCCCAATACCGGGAGAGATGAAACCCCTCCTATCGCTCATTGCCTCAATGTGACTCGGGACTGTACCCAAAGACCACCGTTTTGCACGCCCTCATGGACGTGGTAAGGTGGAGATCAAAGCACAGTGGGAATCACACAAGACTCTATGACGATCTCGGGTCTACAGACTAACATGCACAAGTGTCACCTGAGAACTGCCATCTGACGTGAGGTATAATACCATCTGGGAGTTCTCGGCGAGTCCGTCCAGTGTACCCAGTCTCCACTGAGCACCCGTATACCATCTCTGATGTCAAACACCAATGGATATGGGATCATCCATCGCCCATCACATGGGTCGAGAAGCGTATACGCTAGTCTACTCTGGTATATCGATGCCCCGTCTCGATACACCCACGACTAGGGACCTTGAAGGATGTACTTATGGACTACCATGTCCCCACTAGTATGATCTGCATCATAGTCCAGGTAGTCAAGTACACATCCTAAGGGCTTTACCAACATGTAACCATAAGACAGTTTAAAGAGACAAGTATACATGTTAAGATAAAGAGTAACCAGATAGCATACTATCATATCGAGCAAGAAAGTCATCTCTATATATGTCCAAGCATCCAATATAATATACAACATCTGTACAATACTGGCCTCTAGGGCATACATACAACTAACAATCTCCCACTTGCACTAGGGCCAGCTGCTGTAGTATCGCATACCGAGCATCCCGAAGAGTCTCTCAAACTGTATCTGGGGAATGGCCTTCGTGAGTGGATCCGCCGTGTTGTTCTTCGTGTCAACCCTCCTGACCTCGATCTCCCGGCGATCAACTATCTCCCGGATCAGGTGATACCGCCTCAGAATATGTCTGGACCGCTGATGGGACCTGGGTTCCTTGGCCAAAGCCACCGCTCCATTGTTATCGCAATACAAAGGTATTGGATGCTCAATGGATGGAACCACTCCAAGTTCAGTAATGAACTTCTTGATCCAGACAGCCTCTTTGGCAGCATCGTTGGCAGTGATGTATTCAGCCTCCATCGTCGAGTCTGCCACGGTTTCCTGCTTGGAACTCTTCCAGCTAACCGCCCCTCCGTAAAGGGTAAAGACAAAGCCCGACTGCGACTTAGAGTCGTCCTTATCACTCTGGAAGCTCGAATCGGTAAAGGACTCCACTTGGAGTTCTCCGTTACCATACACCAAGAACATATCTCTAGTCCTTCGTAAGTACTTGAGAATGCTCTTCACAGCTGTCCAGTGACTCTCTCCAGGATCAGCTTGATACCTGCTCACTACACTTAGTGAGCATGCTACATCGGGTCTGGTACACAGCATCGCATACATGATAGAGCCTACTGCCGAAGCATAGGGTATCCCTTGCATGCGAGCTCTCTCCAAATCAGTCTTGGGAGACATCTCTTTGGAGAGAGTGACTCCAGAGATCGTGGGCAAGTTCCCACGCTTGGACTCTTCCATACTAAACCTCTTTAGTATGGTGTCAATGTACCTGGATTGGGACAATCCCAAAATCCGTTTGGATCTATCTCTATAGATCCTAATTCCCAATATGCAGGAGGCATCACCAAGATCTTTCATTGAGAATCTTTATGATAAGAAGAGCTTGACCGATTGCAGCATAGGAATATCATTTCCTATCAAGAGTATGTCGTCCACGTACAATACGAGGAAGACAACCTTACTCTCTGCCACCTTCTTGTAGATACAAGGTTCATCTGGATTTTTGACGAAATCAAACTCTTTGATAACGACGTCAAAGCAGATGTTCCAACTCCGCGATGCTTACTTTAATCCATAAATGGATTTAAGCAGCTTGCACACCTTCCCGCTGCTCCCACTGTCTACGAAGCCCTCTGGCTGAGTCATGTACACACACTCTTCTAAATCACCGTTTAGAAAGGCGGTCTTAATATCCATTTGCCAGATTTCGTAATCATGATATGCAGCGATGGCAAGCATGATCCGGATGGATTTAAGCATAGCCACTGGAGAAAAGGTCTCGTCATAGTCCACACCTGGTCTTTGACGAAAACCCTATGCTACAAGTCTAGCTTTGAAAGTCTCCACTTTCCCATCTACACCAAGTTTCTTCTTGAAGATCCACTTGCTCCCAATGGGTTTTACCCCTTCAGGAGCAACGTCCAAAGTCCATACTTTGTTGGTGTACATGGATTCCATCTCGGACCGCATAGCATCCAGCCATTTCACTGAGTCCCCACTCGTGATGGCCTGCTCGAAGCTAGTTGGGTCATCATCCTCCATGATGCAATCCTCGTTCCCACCGTCCATAAGAAAACCGTAGTATCTCTCAGGTTGGCGAGGAACCGTACTAGATCGGCGGAGTGGCTGGGGTTCATCGGGAACTACGGAATCCTGTGGTTCCACCAGATCTTCTATTGTAGCTTCTGCAGCTGGAACTTCTTCCAGTTCTACCTCATGACCACTAATCTCTTTTTCAAGAAATTCCTTTTCTAAAAAGGTGGCATGCCGAGAAACAAACACTCTTTGTTCCTCAGGGTGGTAGAAGATATACCCTTGAGAATTCTTGGGATATCCTACAAATTTGCATAGAACAGACCGTGCCTCGAGTTTGTCCGGGTTTTGTCGTTTGACATAAGCTGGACAACCCTATATCTTAACATAGTTAAGACATGGTCTCTTCCCTTTCCATATCTCATATGGAGTGGTAGGCACAGATTTGGTGGGGACCATATTCAATAGATGTATGGCTGTCTCAAGCGCATACCCCCAGAAGGAAATAGGTAACTCAGCTGTGCTCATCATAGAGCGCACCATATCTAATAAGGTGCGGTTCCTCCGTTCTGATACACCGTTGTGCTGTGGTGTATATGGAGGAGTCAGCTGAGAGAGAATCCCATTCTCTTTTAGGAAGTCCAGGAATTCATTGCTCAAGTATTCACCTCCTCGATGAGATTGAAGGATTTTAATACTTTTTCCGGTTTGGTTTTCGACTTCTTGTTTATATTCTCTAAATTTCTCAAAAGCTTCAGACTTGTGTCTTATTAAGTACACATGTCCGTATCTTGAGAGATCGTCAGTGAATGTAATGAAGTACGAAGAACCATCCCTGGCATGTGTAGACATGGGACCACATACATCACTATGTATTAGTCCCAAGAGTTGGGTAACTCTTTCTCCGTGTCCCGTAAACGGAGTTTTGGTCATCTTGCCTTTGAGACATGACTGGCAAGTGTCATAAGATGAAAATTCGAATGGTTTCAAATATCCATCCTTATGCAACTTAGCCAGTCGTGTCGTATTGATGTGACCCAGTCTACAATGCCACAAGAAGGATTCGTTCAGTTCTGAACTCTTCCTCTTGTGTGTGTTTGTTATGCTCAGAACTGTTGATTGATTCAGAACATAAATGCCATTGCACAACGTGCCTGATCCAACCAACTTTTGGTTACGGAAAATGTTCATAACATTGTCCTGTAATACAAAATTATATCCCTCTTTACTTAATAAAGAAACCGATATAATGTTGCATATCAGGTTCGGCATGTAATAGCATTCGTTCAGAACCAATGTATTACCAGTTGGTAATACAAGGTGATATTCCCCGACAGTCTTAGCTGCAACAATTGCACCATTTCCAACTCTAATGTCTTTATCACCTTCTCCAAGTTCTCTACCTTTCCTGAGCTCATGTAACTGATTACATATACGGGATCCTGACCCGGTATCTAATACCCAGGACGTAGGGCAAATGGAGAAACAGTTCTCTGTAACGAACACACCCGAAGAAAATGCATCATCATGTACTTTCTTCATTCGGGTGGCATAGGAATCCTGGTATTCCCCTATATCCTGTTCAGTCCTATAACACTTATAGGAAAGAACGGAACCAACGTTCCCCAGCACAGTAAAACATGCGGGTTCGGTCAATACATCCATATTATTATCTTTATTAGGGCATGAAATGGTCGCTACCTGGAGAGAGAGAGAAGAAAACACTTTAGCGTATGCTCGTGCAAGATCAGATTGGTTATTATCTTATCTAATCAGGATGGCTCCCACTGCTTTTTATCAAATCTTCCTTCAAACCCTAAAAGAAAAGACTAGCCGGGATTAATTACATACTGCAAGTTCGCCAATCTTTCAGCCAGGCCAGTGTCGGTACTTTGAGGGAGGTCCCCCGTGCTTTCGCACGAACCTAATTAATGTAAACCTCGTTTTCCCCGAGGCGTAACCTCGTTGACACCTTTCTAGACACCTACTTGATCAGCTAATTGCAATGTGTAAAACTCTCCCAGGAGTAACTCTTACTCGCAGTGGGTATCGGGATCCAACTATCTCATAGAAGGTATGCAATCTCATTGCAAATTTCAACACTTGAAATTCCCGATAATACTTTTGCCCCTAGCGTGCTATGACCTTGACGAAAGCCAACAAACCACAGCCCGCTAGTCAAGTTCAACCCGTACATTTCTTGACTGAATTAAACCCACCCGCACGACCCTTGACGAAAGCCAACAAAGCCGTACGACTACCCTAATCCAGTCGCATCATATGCAGCAGATAAACAGCACATAGCTACAGCACACTACACCTTGACGAAAGCCAACAAATGCAGCACGAATACTATATGTAACTTATCTGAAATGACGGAAGGCTACGCAGGTTTTTCTGAAAGCCTATTGCGTAATGAACTTGATATCGTTGTAGAATCAAATGAAGTTTTGAAATGGAGTGATTTTGAGGCTTTTGTAGTTTTGCTAAAGGAGTCACTCCCGGTGAAGGGATCTCGGTCCTTTCCTCGTCGAATGAGGTGCGGGATATATCATATATATCGCCGTGCAAAGCAAAAACTCTTAAAAGCAATCAAAAACAAACCGAGTGTGTAGCATCTGCCAGTTATTGCTAAAGGAGTCACTCCCGGTGAAGGGATCTCGGTCCTTTCCTCATCGAATAAGGTGCGGGATATATCATATATATCGCTGTGCAAAGCAAGAACTGTAGCTACCTGTTTTATTTTGAAATTTGATTCTACAACATCTTAGGTTTCTTTCCTTTCATTAATCACATTAATGAAGTCCCATCATTTAAATACCTAAACATCACAGATAGATATGACGTACACTTATGCCATCCGCATTCGCCTCGATGTCCCCTCGTGCACCGTTAGGTTAGGTAACTAACGACAGAGCAGGGCAGGGCTAGCGCGGGTGTAAAACATAAGTAACGTCTATATAATATATCATATATACTATATACTATATCTATCACAGAACATCACATGATCACATCATAGATATCGCAGCAGAAGAAACATATGAAATATTGGATATACTAGGACGTCCGTGTTTTCAATACGAGCCAGTATAAAACACGGATTCCACGGTCGTGATGAATAGCCAATCCCACACCCCTAGACCCCTACGAGAGCGGCAAGCAACCCTGCCAATTCTAGGGTTAGGAGACCCGGACTCGACTCCTCGAGTTGGTCTCCCTCTGGACCCCAGAACCCGGTTACTTGTGCTCCCCTCCTTGGGTCTATCCTAATGCGGAAAAGTAAATAATATACAAAGGGTGACAACTTCCGCTACCTGGAAGTGCCCCAAATAAAAGAATATTACATACAAGTTTTTACATGAATGAAAATGAAAAACACTCATCTCACATAAAAACCCCCGGCTATTCGAACACGACGATCCAATATAACATATCCAGCAACACATAACATCACATGATATCAACGTAAGTAAGTATGCATACCCCAATTGTCGTTGACGTATAGCAACGAAACCGGCGATATGAACATACTACACTTACGGTCACAGAAAAGAAAGTGTAAAACTACAACAATTGGAATCCGCAACTTCTTTAGACATCACATGCCTAATCAAATGAAATACTTAGACATCACATGCCTAACAGTTATAAACCCCGCATTTTAGTCTCATTATCGAAAACACTTTTCAATATAAAGTGAAACTAAACCGCTAGATTTATAACATTCATTCAGTTATCACATAACTGTTTGTGAATTCCAATTATTGTATCACATTCCAGATAAACAGAAAATGTTAAACTTTCCGATCGAACATCCGAATACCCAAGTTTTCCCGATACAGCTCAACACATGAAATAAGTCTAACAACATTCAGTTCGTGCCTCAGTACCGACGGTCCAGCCGTAGAAGGGTCAAGTCAACGCCTCACATGTGGCACGCCGTACTGCCCCAAACCCGAAGGTTCAAAGGGCAGTTCAAGACGGTCACATAATCGAGTTAAGGTTTGTTGTCTTCTAGAGGGTCCATCGCGTTACTTGCACTACTTAGAACGTCGTTAAACTACGGAAAAATCCAACACTTGGAAATTTCCAGACAGGGGAAAAATTGGGTATTTATATCCGGTCGAACTTTTTAACATATTCTGAAAATTATCCGGAAATACACAAAAGACGAAATTTGATAATCCGATCGAAATACCGAATCCCCAAAACAACCCTGGAAAATTCAACTCTTGAATGAATATAAAAAATTCCCAGGAAAACCACCACAGAAAAATGAGAATTACTGTGAAAATTAAAATGCACAAAACGACAAAAGCGCCGCGCATCCGCCGCACGAGCCATGCTCGTGCCGCGGATCCGCGGCTCTTTGATGGAATTAGTCCATCGAAATTCACAGTAACTCTTAGATTAGCCTGCTGATTTTTCTGCATATTTTTAATGTGGAAAAATCCCCGATTTTAGAAAAAGGACAGAGAGCATGTTTGGTTTGGGGTTTCGGGTTCGTTCGGGCTTCAAACGCCATCTAGACTTCGCCTAAGGCTCTAGCTAGGCTCTGATACCACTATAGGGTTCCTAGGCACACAGTAGAGGTCTCACAAGGCATCAACCATGCCATTTTACAAAAATATGGTGCCGAGAAACCCTAGTTAACGGATCGTTGCTAGAAATCTAGGCGAAAAGTAAACTAGTTAACACTTAACTACTAGAATATGGAAATTACAACCTTTGTAGATCCAGATATCCACCTCCACGGCTCCGCAACGAAGTCTCCTCGCTGTCCAAGTCGAACTCCGGGCTCTAGCGTCGGCTTCATCGGAGAATGAACGGGCTTGGTCATCGATGACGATGCCGAAGATGATCTACGTCGAGGCATCGCTAGATCAAGCTCCCACTTCACAAAGTGATGAAACTTGTGAAGAAAACACACTCTACTACTTGGCAAGAGGTAGAGGATGAAGAAATAGGTGGTGGGTTCTCTTTAGAATTGGATTTCTCACTCTCAAGCTCAAGTTGCCATTGATGGCCTCAAGGTTTCAAACTTGAAGATGAAGAAGAAGATGAGCTAGAATTATGATAAGTCTATTTTAAAATGAAAAGAAAAACAATACTTATCATAATCAAACTAAGGTTAAGTGTAGAGAGCAAACCATGGTAAGTGGGAATAGTTAGGGTTTAGCATGAAGACAAAATGGTCTTTGAGTCAAACCTTCATGAAGCTTCATCAAGCTTCATGACAAAAAGAAAACCATTTTGTTTTCATAAAATTATTTAAATAAAAAGGAATGGATAAATAAATGAGTGATTAAAACAAAACCCTAATTATCTACTTAACCATGGTCTTATTCTTTATACTTAACCATATAAACATGCATCATCAAATATGATACATTCAAGTGCACAAAAGTATATCACATATACATCATGCACACCAAGTGAGAAAATCCATATAAAGTGAACCAATACTAGTTAATGCAAAGTAATATATCAAATATATAATTATACATTAAATCATTAAATCAACATTTGATTCAATGATCCGGTCATGTCGCACATAACCGACTAGTATTCAATGTATCGATTTATCGAATCAATGATTCGATAACTAGGTCATATCGAATATAACCAATCGAAACATTTATCACGAGAATGAAATGCGGTATCACATACACGCATTATTCTCGGTCCTGCACACATCTCATATGCGCTCCTATTTCGTTTCGCTTGAGCCAGGAAACCTCTGTGTAGGACTCTAAAGACTCGTCAATACGCCGGTAGCAGATGATGATCATATCAAGCACCCACAAGCCGCAAGCGGTCTGCTAAACGTAACAGCCATCCGGGTATTGAGCGATCAGAAGATCGATGAGCTAGCCCGCTCACACTCCTGTGAATCCAACCAGTAACACTTACCGTACAGTCCGGTCTGTTCGTCCGATACGTCGCATATCAAGTCTAGGGGTGGTAAACGTCAGACCCCAATACTCGATAAGTCGTGCCGATGTGAGGCTCATAACGGGTCGAGAAACTACTGGTAACACTTACCAGCAAATCTCTGATCAGCCCTGGCCAGGGACTTCCCTGTTACGGCCAATCGAGCACAGCGCAACATCAACCCCCAATACCGGGAGAGATGAAACCCCTCCTATCGCTCATTGCCTCAATGTGACTCGGGACTGTACCCAAAGACCACCGTTTTGCACGCCCTCATGGACGTGGTAAGGTGGAGATCAAAGCACAGTGGGAATCACACAAGACTCTATGACGATCTCGGGTCTACAGACTAACATGCACAAGTGTCACCTGAGAACTGCCATCTGACGTGAGGTATAATACCATCTGGGAGTTCTCGGCGAGTCCGTCCAGTGTACCCAGTCTCCACTGAGCACCCGTATACCATCTCTGATGTCAAACACCAATGGATATGGGATCATCCATCGCCCATCATATGGGTCGAGAAGCGTATACGCTAGTCTACTCTGGTATATCGATGCCCCGTCTCGATACACCCACGACTAGGGACCTTGAAGGATGTACTTATGGACTACCATGTCCCCACTAGTATGATCTGCATCATAGTCTCAAGTACACATCCTAAGGGCTTTACCAACATGTAACCATAAGACAGTTTAAAGAGACAAGTATACATGTTAAGATAAAGAGTAACCAGATAGCATACTATCATATCGAGCAAGAAAGTCATCTCTATATATGTCCAAGCATCCAATATAATATACAACATCTGTACAATACTGGCCTCTAGGGCATACATACAACTAACAGGATAGACTAGCTATCATCTGTCGCATCTTTGCCTGAAGCTCCAGCGATCTCAGCTCATAAGCTCTGGAAGCGACATCCCATCAATCTCAGCAACAGCTGGGTCATCTGTCTGCAAGGCAGACGACATCACGATCCCTGAGGTAAGCTGTACATCAACAGTCCTCTCGCAACTGGCAGCCTCTATCAGTGATCCAATCATCCGGTGCACCGAACACTCGCCTCACACAAGTCACAACACTAACACTACATCGAGACGTTCCCGTGTCACCAGAAAATACGATGGTCAGTCCTCGTACCAGACGAGCTCGCCCTGACCGCATCACTAGCAGCAGCTCAATCTGCGCTCAAACCATGGTGACAGGAACCTCAAGCATGTATCGATAAAGGTAGATCAAAGGAATGAAAGGAATCAACAGATCCAGAATGGATACAAGATCATAAGGAGGAACAGAATCAATGAGAGTATAATCATGGAAATGAATAGAATCAAAGATCTCAAATGGATGTATGATCAAGGTGTCACAACCCGAAGGTACAGAACGTGACTGGCACTTAGATTACGAGACGTCTAAAGGCATAACGTAACCTAAGTCAGCCAAAGCCCAGGAAATCTAAACCATAACCAATGAGAGTGAAGGAAACCTTTCATGAAAACGACTTTAAAATCAAATAAGTTGCATTAACCCCCTTTTTAAAAACATCAAAATTTTCCGAAAATTTCGGCAGTCTCCTTTGTAAATACTAGCCCCCAAAAATGGGTACAACAAGATATATAACCTGTAATGAAATAATGGCATCCCTAAGCGGGAGCTAGCTCTTCGCCCAAGGCGGATCACAACCACACGCAATATATATGCAATATCAAGTAAATAAGCATAAAAAGCACAAAAATAAAGAAAACACAACGTCGGCTCAAATGAGCTCGACCCCAGAGAAACCACATATACACAAATCTCTCAGTCTAATCACTAGGTCGCATATACAAATAAGAAGTGGTAGATGGAGACTACTAGATACAATGATAATACAAAAAGAGATAAAGTGTCCTCGCAACGTACATACGAGCAATGTCGTGAGTCTGAGCAAAAGAAGCCAATGATAAGATAAGCCCGCCGCTACAAAACTGACGCGTCCGACCTGCAAGACACTATGGCACAACGGGGGTGAGTTGCCAGCTCGTGAGTAGAATATAACATCTAATAAGGCTATCGTAAGAATGCACGCAAATGCGTCACAATATGTATATCTAGGTGTGATGTAATGCCACTAGTATGTATGCAATATCAATACAAAATTTTTAAGTGTTTAAAATACTATAAGTTCTGCATTCCTAACTTAGAAAAATAATATCTGTGCAATAGCTAAAGTACCATCAATGAAATCATCTAAAAACCGTGTCAAGCATCGACACCAAATATGGAAATATATCTGTCTCAATGTCTCACTATATCAATGTCTCAATACATCGGGCTCCGTCAGTCAGGATCGGCCCATATCATCAAATCTCACAACAACGGTCGGTATCCTCCGGATATCCGCCGTGCCAGACATCACCGGTAGGTAGTCTTCCCCTGTCTGGCTCATCGTCTACAACTCGATCTTCTTGTCCCGGGGTACCATACCAGGCCCACGATGTACCCGAGACGGTTCATCCACTCTTCGAATCGGGTCTCGAAATCCAACAGAGAACATGAAAACTCATGGTGGACGACACATACATCATGAGAAAACCGCAACTTTATTTTAAAAATGATAATAATAAGCTTTTGTTAAATTCTGGCGGTTTTCCCCAAAATCCAGATATCTCATCAATACTGAAATCCTCAAGAAAATCATAATACCCAATATGTTGTATATGATAAATGTTTATGATATCAAAGGTATGCAATTGATTTGTGACTAGGAATCTATATAAGCATGATGATGATGTAAGGTATATACATGTTATGCAATTCAATGTATCATGTATGATGCAAGTGTTAATACCGAACTAAACATTTTCTACAGTGCTCGTGACATGTCAATTACCAAGGCGTGTGTGTCACATGAATAGTGCGCGTGCAACATGATCCAATGCTAATAGTATATGTGTCCTAAGGGGTGATATCACACATGTGTATATGGATAACCATGCAATTCCAGCAGACGAATAACTAGAAAGATGTGCATATGAATGAAAGGGTTAACTAACAAACAATGCATATAGTTTGCAAGAATAGAGTGATCCTAACTATGGGGTGCCTCGCGCCATCTAAACGATTTCCCCATAGATGTATACATCTACTCACCTGGACGCCTCACTAATCTGATCCAACCACCGCTTTGCCTTTGTACGCCGCGTCCGATATTTCCGCAACCGATCCTAAAATTGCATAACACACGACATAAGATTAAACATCATGGAACGACGCAAGTCACCATATGAAAAGATCAACGCCCGCAAGTTAGGCACAACGTGCACTCGGTGCGCGGAAAACACACGAAAATCACTAAAAGCTTAACTAAAATCGTCGTTTCGGGGCAATCGTCAAAACTAAAATCCGACTAAACCAAACTCCGTATTCGCACACCCTACAAGTCATAGAAGATGCTAATAGTATCGACAATATATCGCAATTAAGTCACTTCCTAATTTTAAGAAAAACCTAGTAAGCATTCGCATACAAATTTCGATGCAAACCTCGCGATTTAACGATTTAGCATTCACAAACTAGCACAAACGTCCGATCTAACCCACTAGATGGCCACAACACTAACTTAAACCCACTTATCATATTTCAAAACCTAATTACAATACCAACCCTAATCTAGAATTTCATTAAATAAGGAATTATTAACAAAATAACACTTTAAAATTCTAAATTAGCTTATTTAAACTACAAATTTAACAACTAGATTAAAATTATACCTCCCAAGTGTTGAACCTCTTGCACTTAGCCTTTAAAGATGTCTTCTTTCTTCTTATTTTAAACAAATTAGGGTTTGGGAAGAGGTGGAAAAGGGTTTTGGTTTGAATTAGTGAAGGAATTTGTGAATTTTGTGGATTTTTGGTTGATTTTTGAGATGAATTTTGAAAAAAAAAAGAGATGGGAAATGGGGAGCTGCTGGAAGTGAAGCTCAGCCAGAGGGGAGAGGGGGTTTGTGAGGGAAAGTTTGTAGAAAATTCTACACAAAAAGTAACCTTTAAACTCATTTAATGCATATCACATCAAATTTTACACAAAAACCCTCATTTTAATCCATTTTTGCTTTAATTTTTAAACCATAGAACTAAAATCTTGAAAAGTCTTAATACAATTTTATTAACACTAAATTTTAGTTTATAATGTTTCCTAAGTGTGTAATTTACCCATTTAATTTGTATTTATCACTAATTTAATGTATTTTTAAAAGCTTAAAATAATATTAAAAATAATTAATTAAGGAAAAAAATTAATTAACTAGAAATTTTTAAGTGACAATTTAGTGACCAAATTCTAGAAATATCTTATCTAAATTTTGTATAATTAGACCTATATTGAAAAATACTTATTTTGACTTTTTACGGAAAAAACTGATTATTTTGCCGATTAATGAAAAACTGCCTAAACGATTTTCGAAGCGTTACAATCTTCCCCCCTTAAATAAATTCGGTCCCTGAATTTAGAATTTAACTACGCGTACCTTCAAAAAGATGGGGATATTTCTTCCTCATCTCATTCTCGGTCTCCCAGGTGACCTCCTCGCTGTTCGGGCTACGCCAAAGAACCTTGACGGAAGGTATAACCTTCGACCTCAATTTCTTCACCTGCCGATCCAAAATGACCACCGGCTGCTCGGTGAATGAAAGATCAAGCTCTAGCTGGATCGTCTGGTGCTGAATCGCATGGGAAGGGTCATGAAGGTACTTGCGGAGCATTGAAACATGGAACACAGGGTGAACATCGAGGAAGCGGGGCGGAAGAGCTAACCTATAAGCCATTGAACCGACACGCTCTAGGATCTCGAAGGGACCAATATATCTAGGACTAAGCTTCCCTTTCTGCCCAAATCTCATCACGCCTTTCATCGGAGAGACCCTCAGGAAAACATGATCGCCAACAGCGAACTCGAGTCGGTGACGGCACCTGTCAGCATATGATTTCTGCCTACTCTGGGCCGCTCTCATCCTGTCCCGAATCAGCTGTATCTTTTCGGTCGTCTCTTGTACGATCTGCGGCCCAAAAATACTGCTCTCCCTGAGCTCTGTCCAACATACGGGCGATCGACATCTTCTCCCATATAAAGCCTCGAAAGGTGCCATCTGAATCGTCTCCTGGAAGCTATTATTGTAGGAGAACTCGATCAAGGGAAAATGACGATTGCAGCTACCACCGAAATCTAAAACACACGCTTTGAGCATGTCCTCAAGAGTCTGAATAGTACACTCTGACTGACCGTCAGTCTGTGGATGAAAAGCTGTGCTAAAACTCAATCGGGTGCCCAAAGCCTCCTGAAGTTTCTGCCACAATCGGCTGGTAAACTGGATGCTCCGGTCGGACACGATGCAAGTTGGGACGCCATGCAGTCGCACGATCTCATCAATATAAACCTGGGCATACTGAGAAAATCCAAAAGTGGTCTTCACTGGAAGGAAGTGAGCCGCTTTCGTCAGTCGATCCACAATCACCTAAATAGAGTCATACCCTCAACTGGTCCTGGGTAGACCCACAATGAAGTCCATGGAGACCTGTTCTCACTTCCACTCAGGGATGGGCAAAGGATGTAACTCACCGGCTGGCCTATGGTGCTCGGCCTTGACTTGCTGACAAGTCAGGCATCTCGACACAAAGTCTGTAACATCCTTCTTCATCCCGTCCCACCAGTAAACCTCTCTCAAGTCACGGTACATCTTGGTGGAACCTGGATGCACACTGTACACTGATCTATGGGCCTCCTCAAGAATATCACGCCTCAGTCCCTCAGAATCTGGTATGCACAGTCGAGTCCCAAATCGAAGTATCCCCTGATCATCAATCACGAACTCGAAAACTCTGCCCTGCCGTATCTGCTCGATAATCTCTAAAATACGGGCATCACCGGACTGTGCCTCGCGAATACGGTCAAGTAACTGTGGGCATGCTCTGAAATGGGCCAGCTGTCCCCCTATAGGAGTAAACTCGAACTGCACTCTACTGTCACATAAAACCTGCCAATCCGCCGTCGACTGCATCTGTACTGCGCTCAAACAAGATAGGCTACCTCAGGGGTCTCCTACTCAAAGTATCTGCCGCCACATTCGCCTTGCCCGGATGGTATAGAATCTCGCAGTCATAATCTTTCACCAACTCCATCCAACGGCGCTATCTCAGATTTAGATCTCGCTGCTGAAAGATATACTTCAAGCTCTTGTGGTCAGTGAATATCTGGCACGACTCGC
Organism: Agapanthus africanus; assembly: GCA_030015575.1. Lineage (NCBI taxonomy): Eukaryota > Viridiplantae > Streptophyta > Magnoliopsida > Asparagales > Amaryllidaceae > Agapanthus > Agapanthus africanus. The sequence continues at coordinate 787,856,034 of CM057338.1, forward strand.
CGTATAGGTAATGTCTCCAGATCTTAAGTGCAAATACCACTGCAGCCATCTCTAAATCATGAGTGGGGTAGTTCTGTTCGTGTTTCCTCAACTGCCGAGAAGCATACGTGATAACTCTGTCGTGCTGCATCAATACGCAGCCCAGCCCCACTCGAGAAGCATCATAATATACCACGAAACCGCCCGATCCTGAAGGCAATGATAACACTGGTGCAGTAGTCAGACGATTCTTCAACTGCTGGAAGCTATCCTCACATGCCTGGGTCCAATCGAAAGGAACCCCTTTTCGGGTCAACCCGGTCAACGGTGCAGCAATACAGGAGAAATCCTGGACAAAATGTCGATAATAGCCGGCCAGACCTAGAAAACTACGAACCTCTATAACTGATATCGGTCTGGGCCAACGCTGCACTGCCTCGATCTTCTTCAGATCCATACAAATACCATCTCTCGTCACCACATGACCCAAGAAGTCGATACTGTCTAGCCAGAATGCGCACATGGAAAATTTGGCGAATAACTGATGCTCCCTCAAAGTCTGTAATGTGATACGCAAGTGCTGCTCGTGCTCCTCCCGGCTCCGAGAATATACCAAGATGTCGTCAATGAACACAATAATGAACTGATCAAGATACGGCCTGAATACACGGTTCATCAAGTCTATAAATGCTGCCGAGGCATTGGTGAGCCCGAACGACATCACCAAGAACTCATAATGACCATATCATGTACGGAAAGCAGTCTTCGGAATATCCTCCTTCCGAACCCGCAACTGGTGATAACCTGACCGTAAATCAACCTTCGAGAAATACCCTGCACCCTGGAGCTGATCGAATAAGTCATCAATGCGGGGTAGGGGATATCTGTTCCGCACAGTAACCCGGTTCAGCTGACGATAATCAATGCATAAGCGCATACTGCCGTCCTTCTTCTTAACAAACAGGACGGGAGCACCCCAAGGTGACACACTCGGTCGGATAAGCCCTTTATCCAGCAAGTCCTGTAACTGATCCTTCAGCTCTCTAAGCTCCGACAGGGCCATCCGATAAGGCGGTATAGAGATAGGCCCCGTGCCGGGGATCAAGTCAATGCAGAACTCAATCTCACACTCTGGTGGCAGACCAGGAAGCTCGTCAGGGAATACATCAGGAAACTCTCTCACAACAGGGACCTGGTCCAACGGAACCTCTGTGGCGCTAGTATCATAAACATAGGCTAAAAATCCCTGACACCCTTTCATCAAGAGCTGACCAGCGCGAAAGATGAAATCAAGCTGGGAAGGGTAGCGCTACGATCTCCCTGAATAACAAGAACCGGCTCACCAGGAAAACTGAATCTGACTGCTTTCTCACGGCAGTCCACAGATGTATAACAGGTGGCTAGCAAGTCTATACCAAGAAGAACGTCGAAGTCTATCATATCGAGGAGAATCAAATCAACTGAAGAATCTCTCTCCCCGATACGAATGGGACACGATCGGTACACAAAACGGGCAACAAACGAATCACCTACCGGAGTAATAACGACAAGCGGATGATCTAACAAAGAAGACTCTCGGCCCAACCTCGGCGGAAAGTATGTGGATACATAAGAATGTGTGGAGCCTGGATCAAATAATACCCGTGCATCAAAAGAACATACTGGCAGAGTACCTGTCACGACGGCATTGGATGCCTGCGCATCCTGAGGAGTCAACGCGAACACTCGGGCCTGCCCACCATTAATAGCTGGCTGTCCTCTGCCTCTACCTCTGCCTCTGTCACCTCGTCCTCTCTGAACAGGACCTCCACGCCCACGACCTCTAGGAGCATCTGCCTAGCGTGGAGCCTCATCAAGGGTAGGAAGTAGAGCTCTCTGAGGAGGTGGTGAAGGTGGTAAGGTCACATGTGGCACTGTCGCCATGCCCTGGCGCCCCATGGTACAGTCTCTGATACGGTGGTACTGACTCCCGCACCGAAAACATCCTGGCGACGACTGCTGGGTCTGCGAATATGAATCAAATAACTGACCTCGTCTCAATCCTCTGCCGCCACCGTCTCCTGGAAAGAATCTATCACGGTGTCTACCCATCTGTCGCTGGGCTGGCGTATCAGTACGGATCCTCTTCGGCCCAGAAACGACTGGAGTCTCAGAAATGCGCTCCTCCAAAAGTAAGGCTGCATCCATCGCGGCTGCATATGTGTCAAAGTGCTGGGTGCCGATGGCAAGGAATAGCTGTGTATCAAGCCCTCACACAAACCTCTTTATTCTCTTCTCTTCCGTGTCTGCTAGGTACGGAGCATATCGGGACAACTGGGTAAACTGTATATCATACTCAGACACTGTCATCCCAGGAGTCTTGTATAAAGACTCAAAACTACGGGCTCGAGTATCTCGGACACTCTCCGGAAGAAAACGGGCAAGAAATGCAGCTGTAAACTCGTCCCAGGTCATAGGAGGAAGACCTGCAGCTCAGCCTCTCTCTACTGAATCGTACCACGTCTGGGCAAGACCCTCCAGACGAAAACTCGCGAACTCCACCCATCTATCATCAGAACACCTCAACGAACGGCAAATCCTAGCCATCCTATCAAGAAATGCCTGTGGGTCCTCTGTCGCATCCGTACCGGTAAAAGCTGGAGGTCTCAGTCTCATAAACTCCTGTAGTGAAACAGGGATAGTCACAGTAGTAGCAGGAGTAACCGTCTGGGCAGCAGGTACAATCGTGGTCTGTGCGGTGGAAGGAACATCCTCAGATCTCTATGCCCGACTGGACTCAACTAACGATCCCATCATCTGTCACAACTACTGCATACCGGCCTCTAATCTGGCAATACGGTCTGAAGATGGCGGATCAATCTGACCCTGAGGGGTAGGCATATCATCCCTCTCGATCCGCGCCTCAGACGAGCCCACTCGAAGCTCATCCCTAGCGGCAGCCCGCTGAGCTCTCGTAGTCTTTGGCGGCATCGAAGCTAGAATAAGAAACATGAGTGATAAGGACATTGCAATTGAATCAAAGAATGCATGGAATCAAGGAGGAAATACAAGCAATTATGTCCTAAGGTCACTTAGGCGGAGTACCGTATCGTAAGTATACCGCGGAACATACCCACGCTACGCCACTCTGCTTAAGTCACCTACTCCATCTACCAAGGGTCGTCCTACACTCAGAAAGGTAAAACCTACGCTCTGATACCAACTTTGTCACGACCCGAAGGTACGGAACGTGACTGGCACTTAGATTACGGGACGTCTAAAGGTGTAACGTAACCTAAGACAGCCAAAGCCCAAGAAATCTAAACCATAACCAATGAAGAGTGAAGGAAACCTTTCATGAAAACGGCTTTAAAATCAAATAAGTTGCATTAACCCCCTTTTTAAAAACATCAAAAATTTTCGAAAATTTCAGCAGAGTCTCCTTTGTAAATACTAGCCCCCAAAAATGGGTACAACAAGATATATAACCTATAATGAAATAATGGCATCCCCAAGCGGGAGCAAGCTCTTCGCCCAAGGTGGATCACAACCACATGCAATATCAAGTAAATAAGCATAAAGAAGCACAAAAATAAAGAAAACAAAATGTTGGCTCAAGTGAGCTCGACCCCAGAGAAACCACATATACACAAATCTCTCAGTCTCATCACTAGGTCACATATACAAATAAGAAGTGGTAGATGGAGACTAATAGATACAATGATAATACAAAAAGAGATAAAGTGTCCTCGCAACCCATCTACGAGCAATGTCGTGAGTCTGAGCAAAAGAAGCCAATGATAAGATAAGCCCGCCGCTACAAGGCTAACGGGTCCGACCTGCAAGACACTGTGGCACAATGGGGGTAAGTTGCCAGCTCGTGAGTGGAATATAACATCTAATAAGGATATCGTAAGAATGCACGCAAATGCGTCACAATATGTATATCTAGGTGTGATGTAATGCCACTAGTATGTATGCACATATATGCACTATCAATACGAAATCTTTAAGTGTTTAAAATACTATAAGTTCTGCATTCTTAACTTAGAATAAAATATCTGTGCAATAGCTAAAGTACCATCAATGAAATCATCTGAAAATCGTGTCAAGCATCGACACCAAATATGGAAATATATCTGTCTCAATGTCTCACTATATCAATGTCTCAATACATCGGGCTCCGTCAGTCCGGATTGGCCCATATCATCAAATCTCACAACAACGGTCGGTATCCTCCGGATATCCGCCGCGCCAGATATTACCGGTAGGTAGTCTTCCCCTGTCTGGCTCATCGTCTACAACTCGATCTTCTTGCCCCGGGGTACCATACCGGGCCCACCATGTACCCGAGACGGTTCATCCACTCCTCGAATCGGGTCTCGAAATCCAACAGAGAACATGAAAACTCATGGTGGACGACACATACATCACGAGAAAACCGCAACTTTATTTTTAAAATGATAATAATAAGCTTTTGTTAAATTCTGGCGGTTTTCCCCAAAATCCAGAAATCTCATCAATACTGAAATTCTCAAGAAAATCATAATACCCAACATGTTGTATATGATAAATGTTTATGATATCAAAGGTATGCAATTGATTTGTGATTAGGAATCTATATAAGTATGATGATGATCTAAGGTATATACATGCTATGCAATTCAATGTATCATGTATGATGCAAGTGTTAATACTGAACTAAACAGGTTCTACAGTGCTCGTGACATGTCAATTACCAAGGCGTGTGTGTCACATGAATAGTGCGCATGCAACATGAGCCAATGGTAATGTTGTATGTGTTCTAAGGGGTGATATCACACATGTGTATGTGGATAACCATGCAATGCCAGCAGACGAATAACTAGAAAATGTGCATATGAATGAGAGGGTTAACTAACTAACAATGCATATAGTTTGCAAGAATAAAGTGATCCTAACTATGGGACGCCTTGCGCCATCCAGATGATTTCCCCATATATGTATACATCTACTCACCTGGACGCCTCGCTAATCTGATACATCCACCGCTTTGCTTTTGTGCGCAGCGTCCGATATTTCCGCAACCGATCCTAAAATTGCATAACACACGACATAAGATTAAATATCATGAAACGACACAAGTCACCATATGAAAAGATCAACGCCCGCAAGTTAGGCACAACGTGTACTCGGTGCGCGGAAAACACACGAAAATCACTAAAAGCTTAACTAAAATCGTCGTTTCGGGGCAATCGTCAAAACTAAAACCCGAATAAACCAAACATCGCATTCGTACACCCTACAAGTCATAGAATATACTAATAGTATCGACAATATATCGCAATTAAGTCACTTCCTAATTTTAAGAGAAACCTAGTAAGCATTCGCATACAAATTTCGATGCAAACCTCGCGATTTAACGATTTAGCGTTCACAAACTAGCACAAACGTCCGATCTAACCCACTAGATGGACACAACACTAACTTAAACCCACTTATCATACTTCAAACCCTAATTATAACACCAACCCTAATCTAGAATTTCATTAAACAAGGAATTATAAACAAAATAACACTTTAAAATTCTAAATTAGCTTATTTAAACTAAAAATTTAACAACTAGATTAAAATTATACCTCCCAAGTGTTGAACCTCTTGCACTTAGCCTCCAAAGATGTCTTCTTTCTTCTTGTTTTAAACAAATTAGGGTTTGGGAAGAGATGGAAAAGGGTTTTGGTTTGAATTAGTGAAGGAATTTGTGAATTTTGTGGATTTTTGGTTGATTTTTGAGATGAATTTTGAAAAAAAAAGAGATGGGAAATGGGGAGCTGCTGGAAGTGAAGCTCGGCCAGAGGGGAGAGGGGGTTTGTGAGGGAAAGTGTGTAGAAAAATCTACACAAAGCAACCTTTAAACTCATTTAATGCATATCATATCAAATTTTACACAAAAAACCCTATTTTAATCCATTTTTGCTTTAATTTTTAAACCATATAACTAAAATCTTGAAAAGTCTTGATACAATTTTATTAACACTAGATTTTAGTTTATAATGTTTCCTAAGTGTGTAATTTGCCCATTTAATTTGTATTTATCATTAATTTAATGTATTTTTAAAAGCTTAAAATAATATTAAAAATAATCAATTAAGGAAAAAATTTTAATTAACGAGAAATTTTTAAGTGACAATTTAGTGACCAAATTCTAGCAATATCTTATCTAAATTTTGTATAATTAGACCTATATTGAAAAATACTTATTTTGACTTTTTACGGAAAAGACTGATTATTTTGCCGATTAACGAAAAACTGCCTAAACGATTTTCGAAGCGTTACACAAGGGAACGAAAAGAATCATAAGTCTCAAAATATATACATCCTAAGGTTTCTTAAGTGGAGTATCATATCGTAAATATGCCGCGGAACATACGTACTGTACGTCACTCTACTCAAGCTACCTACTCCATCAATCCGGGTCAACCTATGAAACGAAAGTTCGGGTCTAATACCCCCCTGTTCAAGTCTATGTTCCGTAAGGTCAAGCCTAGGTTCCGAAATATTTACGTCCTAGACTCCACATAGTCAAACTTAAACTCGAGCCAAGGTTAAACCTAGCGCTCTGATACCAACTTTGTCACGACCCGAAATATTTGCTCGTGACCGGCACTTGAATCACGCCACGTCTAAAGGCGTAACGTAAATCAAGTAAACCGAAACCCAGAAATCTAAATCTTTTTAAGAAAATAAAAGAGGTGAAGTTTTGAAATAAAGGTATAATGAAATCAAGTGTTTTCTTAATGCATAGATAGTAGAATATGAAAAATGCAAGTGAAATTTTTTTTGTTGAAAAACATGTTTCGTCTTTTAAAAATTTGGGCAACACCTCCTTTGTATATTTTGATCCAAAACCACAAATACATGATAATGATAAAGCCATCCCTAAGCGGGAGCTAGCTCTTCGCCAATCGGCGGATCACAACCACGCAAGACAGTATATATGTATACGACGCCCAACGGCGAAGATCACTACAAAAGATAAAGAAATAAGCAAGACATCAAAACCACCAGTAGCGGAATAACCCTCACTCTAAATCTCGCAACCCCGAGTCTCTCTAAGTCTTACTAATTATACAAATACCAGTTTCTGATTTGATGGAGTTAACTAAATACAACAGAAATAATAAAATACAAGAGGGGTATGATCCAACATGTATCATCTACCAAAGCAAAACTCCCGAATGCGGCTATGTGCCAGCGATGCCGCTACTGATCCATACGGCCAACCTGCAAGAACTGTGGCACAACGGGGGTGAGTTGCCAACTCGTGAGTAGAAAACATCAACAGGTAGAAATCGAATAAACAACGATTTCTAAGTCAACTATATCATAAGGATAATACTATGATATCAAGGGTGACAGTATCTGCATATGTGCCAAAAAGGTAATCAATGCTTAACAGCATGTGGATATCATCCAACCATAAAATCAATGCATGTATGCATGTGGATCTCGTCCGCGTGTCAACCACTGACACAACATCATCATGCATGTAAATATCATAAAAGCATATGCATGGAAGTATGAGGATATAAATCAACGTGTGTCCCTCGCGACACATCACAATCATGGAGCCTGAGTGTCCAGCATCGACACTCGAAACATCATGAAACCCGTGTCCAACATCGATACAAAAATCCTCATATATCTCGGGCTCCGTCAGTCCGGATCGGCCCACGGGCTCCGTCTGCGGGATCGGCCTTCAGGCTCCGGCAGAACGGGTCGGCCCCTATCCATCTCTCGACTCCGATCGGTATCCTCCGGATAACCGCCAGGTCCAACCAATCACCGGTAGGTAGTGTTCCTTCTGCCAGGTTCATCGGCTAATCCATCGACATACCTTTCTTTCCCTGGGGTACCATTCCGAGTCCACCATGAACCCGCAAACGGATCATCCAACTTCTCGAATCGGGTTTCATATATCACACGTTTCAGAACCGAGAAAATGCATGGTGGACGCACTGAAATATCATATCAAGAGAAACAAGGTTTTAAAACAATACATACTTTCTTTTGAAATAACCACGGCTCTTAAATCCAGAAATCTCATGAAAACAGCATATCTCAATGCGTATAATCGTAAAGCATGATATATGCGACATATAACAGAAATGTAAGCATATCCGTATATCATGCAACATGGAACAGTAATATGCATATATCGAGGGAAAAACCGCTCTTTTAAAGGAATCCAGTTTTAAAATATATCCCGCGGTTCCCAATTTCTCCAAAGTCAAATGCAATATCGTATAAAGGTGCATATGTAACTATAGCAAATGAATTATGCAAGAAGTCATATCATGATGCAGCAATTCTACTGTGTAGTGACATGGCAATTATCGATGATGAAGCGTGTGAGACGGCCAATCTATGTAAGTGTAACATACGCATCATTGATAATGGTGTAGGTGTACTAGCATGGATATATGAAATGCAATGAGAGTGACATGAATGTAGCATAAAGTAAATCGTATGCGAATGCTGACAGGTATACTTATCTAACATGACCGAGTTGGTGAATCTATCAATCGGCATCCAGCCTCACAACATCACGTACGGTATAATCCATCGTACGGCATCCTCTAGTCAAGGGTTCGGATCAATCATCATAACCCTCATCTCGTACGGAAAATTATCGTATGGCGGCATTAAACCATTAGGGATCCTATCAACCTATATGACGATGAGGGTACGGACTTAACGTCTCGTACGGTATATCACTTAAGATTCACAACATTTTATAAATCTATATACCTACATCCTAGGTCACATCTATAACAATCTCATATCAGGGGCCCGGCAAAGGTATCAATCATCTCAATCGACTCGCATCCGTATACCGACATATCAATCAAGTCCTCATATCACATCGTATATCCTTTTCATCACACTAATTCATCTTATATATATACATTCTACATTTGCTCTAAGCATACGTATCTAATCTAACATCTATACACGAACCATACGATCAATTTTTAAAAGATGTGAATCGTAGTTTTGAAAGTAAAGGCTACGGTGTTTTTAAGGAAAAGACATCATTTGAAAGTCCGTAACGTCCCTCAAGGTATTTATTTAAGAGATACATACGATTCTTCAGTTTGGAAATAGGAATGGTTCGGATGACACATTTACGTCGGCTATCTAGTCTTATAGCATTCAATCCGGCAATATCTTCGGACATCATCCTCAAAACTCGTCATCACGTATTAATCATATCATACCACTTCTAACTATTCCTTTAATCATATCTTGTCAAGAATTTTATCCTTAAATCTTTCATCTTATATCTCGATATGTATATTCGATCATATCTTGTCACCTAAACCCTAAGCTATAACTTTAAGTCATGTTATATCTTATCCCTACTAATTTTTAACCCTATTTATGAGTTCCTAACACGGTTACATTAACCATACTTTATATATATCAGTTTCCATCAAAGTTTGCTGGGTGCTATACGCCATCCACCCGACTTCCCCCGTAGATATAGATCTACTCACTTTGATCCTTGCTTGCTGAAGTTGATGACGCCATGCTTCGTCGTCTCGGAATCCACGCGAAGGTACCTACAAGCAATACAATCGCAATCGCTATTAAAATCAAATCCTGAAAATCGATACGGCACACGGTGCGCCCATAGGTTAGAACCTATAGCCTACGCGTGCAAAAACAACCAAACAACCCTTGTTGTTACCGTACAAACGCCCAACAACCAAATACAAATCCAAACATCAAAACCAAGCATTCAAAATACGGAAAACATATCCAAAAATCACACCAATGTGCTCCCAGATTTTGACTCGGGTCAATTGGAGCAAAACTAGCAAGTATAGGGTGTTGTACATGGAGTGTGTAAGCTACTGAAACAAGCTGGACCCTAAATTCCCCAAACTGGCCGGCCACATTGCTATAAATTTCAGCCTGCTTTGCCATCTATGCTCCTTTAGGGTTCGTCTGGTCAGGATGGTCTCCTATTGGTCTAACTAGGTCCCTGATATTGTTTGTTTTTCTCAAAAACTTCCCGGGTCATCCCAGATTCCCTGTAGGCATCACATTTTCACAAAACCGACATGGATGAATTCCTAAATCCGTATTCTCTGTTTTTGGGCATCAAATCCACACTAGGGTCTTGTACACAGCCAATAGACATCACCCAATCCACACAAATACTCAAACCCTTCTCTTGAATTTCTAAGTTCACAAACCCATTCGTAAACAAATTCTAAACTAAACTAGAATGCTAGGAAAACTTAAAACTAAACTAAGTGAAGGAATTATACCTCATTTGGGCAACCCAAGAAAAACCCTAGCTGTCCCAAGTCTCCAAAATCCAACTTTTCTTGGTCCAATGTGTAGAGGATGAGGGGGGAATCATTTTTAATGAAGAGGGTGTAGGGTTTTGATGGAGGTTTGGAGATGATATTTGGGGTTGAAGGTGGAGGGAGATGAGTTGAGGAGGAAGATGAAGTAAATAATGGGGAGGGGAAAAGAATGGCTGCCCTCACTCTCTCCTACCCTCACTCTCTCTTACTCTCAACCCCCCCTCCTCTCTCTCCAATCATTCTCTCTTTTTAACCTTTTCTCTTTCTTTTAAAACCAAATCACATAATACCCCAAAACAACACAAGAAACAATATATAACCAAAATGCAACATGATATGGTACACCAGCCGGAAATCTTTAGAAACACGGATTTGGCCTAATCGCGATTAGCAGTGCACTAATCGGGTTTTTTTATCCAAACTGCATATAATTAAATATAAAAATGCCAAATCCAATAAATATATTTTTAAATGAATAAATCATTTTAATCTCCAATTATTTCTCAATTATTGGTCTATATTTATACCGTTTTACGAAAACTCCGATTTCGCAAATCGGGCAATTTTCGCGAAATATATTATTTTAATATTAAATTCCAAAAATAATATTATATATTTTCTGAAATGTTTCAAAAAACCATTTGTAGCCCTCCGTCATTTCAGGTAGGTAGCACTTGGTATTCATGCTATATATGTTGGCCTTCATCAAGGCATAGTGTATGGTAGCTATTTGTTACTTTTCTGTTGCATAGATAGATGCGTTGGTTTGGAACAGTCGTACTACTATTTTTGCCTTCGTCAAGTGTATATACGGGTGGGTTCAAATTAATCTGGATAATGACGGGTAGAACTTGCCATGTGACTTATGATATGTTGGCCTTCGTCAAGGTCATAAAAGCATGGGGTAGAAATCACATCGGGAGTTTCAAACATACAGAAAACTTGCCAGGCATGCGCATACCTTTTGGAGTATGATAATGTGAGTGGATTCCATCAGGTTATCATGCGATGATAGTTGAATCCCGATACCCACTGATGAGTTGGTTTACTCCTCGGGTGATTTTAGATAATCCCGACTAATTCTTCTTTCAGGTTTGGAGGAGAATTTGAGGATACAATGGGAGACATCTTGATTAGATAAGGTGATTAACCATTCTGATCTAGGTTAGAGTGCACGCTGAGTGTTTCTTTTCTCTCTCTCTCTCTTTGGCAGTGACCATGGCCCGACCTTAGACTAGAACTCAGGAGCCTAGTTAACCGAACCTTCTTAAAACACATTGAATTTCGGATTGTCTGAGTTGCATTTATCATTGCCACTCCTACTTTTACCTTTTGATTTTCTCCGGAACATTCCGTATCACTACGAAGATCCACATTTATTTGGATATGACCATCGTATAGTTACATACGAACTCGAAGGAATTTGTTCCAGTTCGAGAATGGTTTCCGGCTCTGGAAAAATTGATGTAACGCCTTGAAAAGTCGTTTTGGTGTTTTCCCGAAATTCGGTGAAAATTTGGTATTTTTCCGTAAATCGTCTTTTTTGTTATTTTGCAGTTTAGGCCTAATTATACCTAATTCGGATAAGTAATTGCTAGTTTTTAGTAGCTGATGTGTTACTTATAAAATTCTGATCGTTTAAAAATTTTCCCTTTTTTCAATTTTTTTATATTATTTTAAGCCGGTAAAAATACATTAAATTAGCGATAAATACAAATTTAAATGGGCTAATTTTAATCTTTAAAATCATGTTAACTAAAATCTCGTTGTAATATAATTTTTTAGTATTTTATTTCAAGTTTTAATTGGTTTTTATTATGGAAAACAAAAATATAGTTATTTTGAACTAAAACTTGCAAATATAGTATTGTGGGGGGTCTTTTTGCATAGAATTTTTCTGTAAAATCTCTCACACACCTCTCACTCCCATGGCCGGCCCTACCCATAGCAGCCCAAGAATTTTCTTTCCCTCTTTTTGACTTTAAATCATGTGAGGAAATGGGTTAAAAATGGATATATATATATATATATATTTTTAAGGTAAGGGTATTATAGTAATATGAGAGGGTTGACTTGGACTTTTTTTCCCAACTTTCCCACACCTCTCCCCACTCCCTCACTGCTGAAATTCCTGCAGAAAAAACAGCCCCAAATCTCCCCTCTTCTTCCATCAAATTTCATCAAAAATTGCTCAAAAAAAAAAATCCAAATCAACCTAAAAAATTCAAGCCCATCCTTCATCCATTCTTCTTAGCCACTCTAGCTTGGATCTTAGATGCTGGGAAGCATCTTGGGAGGCAACTTTTCTTGCTAGATCTTTAGATCTTGTGATATAATCCTTACCCATTTAGATTCTTTTGGTTAGATTTCCTTAATTGAGTTGTTTTAGTGTAAATATTAGTGTTAATTTCTAATCTAGTTTTTTTTTTTTAGTTCATGGCTTGAATTTTAATTAGGGTTTAGAAAACCATTATTAGGTTAATTAATTTATTTTGCTATCTAGTGTTTGGTAACCTAAATCTAAGAGGTTAACTTGCTATTGGGTTTCAAATTAGTGTTAGTTTAAGTTTTTCTAGTATAGATTTTGATTGCAATTGCTATTGATAAAAATCAAGAAAGGGTTTGCTTGTCGAAAATAGGTTTTGAAGCATGCTTAATGTGTTGAAAATTAGTGTAGTGGCTATCTATGGTTAACTTGGGTGTTTGCGCGATGTTGTGTGCACTTTATCGCAAATCCGCGAAGTTTGCACGAATTTGGAAGTCTTTTGTGCTTACTAGTTTTTATTAAAATATTGTGGTGATGTATTTGTGATATCTTGATGAAATTTTTAGCATATCCTATGACATTTAGGATGTGTGAGTGCGGAATTTGGGGTAATCGGGTTTTAGTTTTGCCGGGCGTCCCAAAACGACGATTATAGTTAGTTTTTGTGATTTTCGTGTATGTTCCGCGCACCTTGTGCACCTTGTGCCTAACTCGTGAACATTGATATTTTCGTTTGGGATTTGCGTCGTTTCATGATATGTAACCTTATGTTTTGTATTGGTGCAAATTTCAGGTTCGGTCGCGGAGACTTCGGACGCGGCACGAAAAGGAAAGGCGGTGATTGGACATAGCTAGCTGGGGATTCCGGTGAGTAGATGTAATATCTACGGGGGACTATCGTTTGGATGGCACAAGTCGCCCGATGGTTTAAGTAGTTTAAAGATTTTTAGTGATATTAGTAATTAGGAGTAAATGCTTGCGTAACATCTTGCTACATCCATGCTTTATATTGTCATACATATGCGAACCCATTCTATAGGATACCTGCACCATTGCCAGGGTTTTTATATGCAGCACGAGCACTATTCATGCGTACACACACGCCCTGGTAATTGCCATGCCACAACACTAGATAACTTATAATCTAGAATATTGTCACCATATTTGATACTTAAACCTGTACTATTGCAATAAATCTTTAAAATAAAATTGTAGAATTGCTACTCATGTGCATGTATATCATTATATCATTTGTTCATGCCTAGTTATTAATCATACATTGCAACCTGAACATTGATACCATATGCATTCATTATCATTGACATATGCACCCATGATAGTTTCTTGAGATTTTATGATATTTCTGGATTTCAGGGGAAAGCCGCAAGATTTACAACTTATTATCTTTTAAAATATGAAAAGTTGCGGTTTTCTAGTGATGTAAGTGTCGTCTACCATGAGTTTGCTGTGGTTTTCGAGACCCGTTTTGAGGAGTTGGATGAACCGTCTCGGGTACATGGTGGGCTCGGTGAGGTAACCCGGGACAAGAAGATCGCAGATGACGGCGTTGAGCCTGGCAGGGGGTGGATTACCTACCGGTGACTGTTTTGGCACGGCGGATATCCAGAGGATACCGACCGTGGCCGCGAGATGATGAGATATTGATATTTGAGATGGGTCAGCCGGACGGCTGAGGCCAGAGATACTACGATATGGATATATGAGATTTGAGACAGTTTTGAGGTGTCGTTGCTGGACACGGATTCTGGTTGATTCTATTGGTATTGTGCTGATATTTCAAAAGAGATTCCTAAAGGAAAAAGATGATTTCTTATACTTACACATGAAGATCACGAGTTGATTCATATTGCATACATACCTGCTAGTATATTCATATTGCATACATACCTGCTAGTATATTCATGTTGCATACATACCTGCTAGTATATCCTGCCATACCTGTATTATAGATGCTAGGATGCTTGTGTGCATGCTTGTGATAGCCTCTATAGATGTTATTTATTACTCACGAGTTGGCAACTCACCCCCGTTGTGCCACAGTCTTTTGCAGGTCCGCTCCGTCAGCACAATAGCGGCGGGCGCACTTATTTCTTTTGCCTCTTTTGCCTGGACTCGAGGCTTTTGCTCGTAGGTGGGTTGTGTTATTATTTTTGTACCACCTTATATATTCTTTGTATCTAGAGTACTCCATCTATTGTATCTACCTGTATTGTTGTATATTGACCTAGAGACGAGACTGTGAGAGTTGTGGGCTTTTTATGCTGTATTTTGGGGTCAAGCTCACTTGAGTCGACATGATGCTTTACTTGTGCTTCTTATGTTTATTTATGCACATTGTTGATTTACATTGCGTGGGATTTGTGACCGCCTTGTGGCGAAGAGCTAGCTCCCGCTTGGGGATGCCTTATTTATTGTATTCACATATATTCTTGTTGTACCCATTTTGGGGGCCAGTATTTACAAAGGAGACTCTGCCGAAATTTTCGAAAAAATTGATATTGTTTTTAAAAAAGGCTTGATATGACTTATTTGATAAACTCGCTTTCAATTGATTGGTTTTCCTTCACTCTTCTGCTTATTTGGTTTTGATTTCTGGGCTTTGGCTTACTTATTTTACGGACGCCTTGAGACATTTCATAACATAAGTGCCAGTCATGTTCCGTACCCTGCGGGTCGTGACAATTGAATAGGACTATTCAGTTGTCTTTTCCTTTTATCTTCTCTCGGGTTGTGAGGGCTCCTAAGATTAGGAGAGGGTACACCTATTGCGCTTATTGGATAGTCTTCTTCCAAACCATAGGCAGGTGCCGAAAGGTAGGGAATGAAGAAAACCAATTAGCCTAAGTGTGGTTTACAGAAGATAATAAGTAAAGACAAATAAAAGGATTAGAAAGAGGGCAAGGTAAAATGCGACTGCTATCACTCACGACCAAACCACGTAGTCCATTGCCACTCCTACTTCACATTTGCTTTTCTCCGGTTCAGGAGAAATTGAATAGGATTATTCAGGTTGTCTTTTATCATTGCCTTCTCTCAGATTGCGAGTACTAGAAATAGGAGGGTACACCTATTACGTTTATTGGTTAGTCTTCTTCCAAACCATAGGCTGGTGCCGAATGGTAGGGAAGGAAAAAAACCATTTATCCTAAGGGTGGTATACAGAAGGTAATGAATAAAGACAAATAAAGCGATTTGGAGAGATGGTAAGGAAATATACGGTTATAGTCATGAATCTGGATAATGGAAGAGGTATTACTAGGAATACCCGGTACCCCTTCGAAACATTTTCATGTTTCATTTTCTCTATGCGTTGTTAATTGAAAACTGATTTCCCAATTAGTCCTTACTCTACGGTATGTATTTGCCAGGTTTGCTTCTCACATCTGTATGGTTTTACAGATGATGAGTGGGAGTAAGTTATTGGGAATTAGGTGATCATATCCTCATTATATCGGAATTCGTTGTAATTGGTGATATTTGAGGAAATCACCTGGGGTTGTTTGCTAACGGCAAATATTTGGTTTTGAATATCCGTTGTTATACACCAATTTCAAACTGATATATCTGTACGTTTATTTTTATAAAGTGAGAAATAACTTTTTGAAATTATGTCTATGACATTTACCTATATCAGTTGATGGTTAGGTAAGGAGCATTCAACGGCGGTGTAATTCTTCTTAACCATAAGTACAGTTTTCAACCTACGATGCACAGGGTTTAAGTTATTAAACTCAGGGGACTTATACAAAGTATTGTATGTTGTCCAATGTCCATTAGGACAGAGGGGTTGGTTCTCGTACTAAATTTCATTTACTTGTGACTTCTCAAGTTTTAGACAAGTGTTTCGTAGAAATACAAGGACCAAGTCTTGAGAAGTTATAGGTACAAGAATAAAGTAGAGAACCATGTGTTGCAAGTATCGGGATTCTTCAAGGTGATCGAAGATATAGATACTTGTGTTTGGTATTCAGTTGATAGTAATGGTTTTGAAAACTTGCTTCTCTTTCAGGTTACTCATATTTGTATGCACTCCTAGTTGAGTAATGTTGATCAGTCTCTTTCCATTTGGTTGATATGCACTGGAGACAGCTGCATGATTTGAATCTGGTTTCAATTAAATCAGTGCCTCTGTTTCTATATTGTATATAGAATGGTTCATATCTTAACGATGTTAAGGTATATGGAGTTGTCCGGCTTATGCTTAAGACCAGACTCTAGATAACTCAAGGCATGTTTCAGTAATGACAGTTTTTGGGTTTTTCCTGGCTATGACGAGGGTTAACTTTCTACCATCTAGAAGATCAATAGAGATATTGTTCTTGACTCGCCACAGTTTTAGTAAAATGGACTTTTTTAGGAAACAGTGGTGGGAGTATGGTAGAACTGGAAGAGATTCCAGAACCACAAACGATTACTAAAAATTTAATATGATCAAAAGATTCAATCAGGTTTGACATTCCATTAGCCACTCCGAAGATATAATAGGTAACCTCAAGCGCCCGAGAGGTACTTTGATATCCGCAAAGACGGTGACAGGAAGGTTCTTATTTATCCAAACTTGACACTATTGTTGTTCCAGACTATGAGACCCGGCAGGAGGATGAGTATAGCGTCGTTCTAAACTAGCTTTAGAAGTGCACGTGTATATGACTCTGCCAAAGGATTGTTGTAGTCAGTGGGAGCAGCGGAAGCATAGTGAACAAGTAGCTTATGTCTATTTATTGACTAAATCAAATATAGCGGAGATAGATCATCTATTTTTGATGTGACAGTCATAGGCTTTGACTTCATCAGAATAGGGGATGGATCTGTTAAGAAGGTAGTAGGGTGTGATGTCCTGGTATTTGGATGACATGCACTTTATAGGAAGTAAAATTCCTATCCTACAATCGGTTATACTGTGGTTGTCACATAGTGGTTTCTCCACATAGGATATAGATATAATATCAGGCATTCTGGATACTAGATCTATGGTTTTAGATCTAGATTTGGGAAGTGTCCCAATCTGGGTACTTAGACAGTATTCTAAAGGTGTTTTAGAATGGACGACTCCTGGCATGGTGGTGTACCTGCAGGTGATGGAGTCACCCTCTCTAAAGGTGTCTTACAGACTAAAGGGGAGAGGGATGTGCATGATTGGCATATCACTTGCTTAGGCAATTGAGTCAATCATGAGATGTCAAGTACCACACCAGATGTTTTTATACTAACTGCAATAAGTTTATATTAATCAAATCCTGGAGAAATGTTCGGAAGCAGTTTATGAACATAAGTGGATGTTCTAGGGATATGATAACGGCAGCCTCCTTCGGGAGACGGTTATCATTCCAGGCTTCCAAGGTGACCTGGATGACAGAGTGATTGTCAGAGTTTTAGTTTTTCCTTCTTTTGAGGGGCAGTAGTTTGGACAGGTGGTCCAAGCGGATACTGAGAAAAGCATGACATAGGATACTGATTAAATTCAGTTGACGATACAGTCTAAGAAGTCTGCTGGATTTGGAGTTCATTTGTGAACTGGGTCCCATCAGATATCTAGACATATTCTAAAACAGGTATTGCTCATTTCGGGAGATGGCTTTCTCCGCGAACTTGAGATAAAGAGAGACATAGAAATAAACATTAGAGCAGATCCACTTACTGAGGATATTTCTCGAACACATAAGTTTTACAAACGAGCTTTGTGAAACCGATTAGTAGAGAAGTTTGTTGTTCGGTATCACACGGGCTATGAGTATGCGACACCGCAATAATTATCCTTAAGTGCAAGTGGGAGATTGTTGATTATAGTGCCCTCAAGTCAATTATTGGATCATAGGCACGTGATTTCAATGATTGAGGGAGGACCTATACCTGTAGAATAGTCTTACTCAAGATGATAGTATGCTATCTGGTTTGTCTTTATCATCGTGTACATGCTTCAGGTGACATTACAAATCACTATTACATGTTAATAGAGACCATAGGATTCTTGCTTGACTACCAGCAATATGATAGTGATCATATACGTGAGAGTTGGGTGGTCTATAAGCACATCCTTAAAGTGTCCCTAGTCGTGGGAGTTTCGAGATTGGGCATCGATACTCCGAGAGTAGACTAGTGTAAACGGATCGAGACCCCGACGAGGGGCGGTGGCCGGTCTTGTAAGTCTACGGTAGCGCCCCGGCCGTCAATCTGACGCCAAATGCGGAACAAAAACTTTTATAACTGGCGCTATCGCATACTATAACCCAGATCTGCCATTAACGCTAAACTAACAATCTACAAAGAGGGAAGAAAGGTTATACCGAAAGATCCGAGTCCTTCTTTCTTTAATCATCATCCCACGCTCCGTTGCGGCTGCTCCGATCTCGTCGATCTCCGATCTCCTCGTCCAGGTGGCACCACGTCATCGGATCTTTAAACGGGCTCCCGCCTCTGACTCGAGGCAACTCGGTCGTCAAGTTTGCTAAAAGAAACGACCAAGAATGATGTAGAGAATGAGTAGAAGACTTTGTCTCGCTTCGTCCAAACCCATGGACGAACGGTTAATGAAGTTGCCATTGGAATCGGGTGATGGAATGAAATGAGCTGTGAAATTCCATACACCGAAAACTATCATAATCTTTTAACCAACAACCATTTCTTTTTCTACCAAGTGAGTGAAGGAGAGAGGAGGGGGACGGCCACATATATGGAGGTGGGGGGTGAGTGTAGGAGAGGGGGGTGACAATAAGAGAAAATATCAAGTGTGAACACAAAGTGTGAACACAATTAATAAAATGATGAATCATTAACCTAGTCATCATGCATTAATGGAATCATTAAATGCAACCATGACTCACTAAACACCTCACCACTTCTAGAACCTTCTAGAAGAATCCACACTCATCTCAAGAAAAGATAAATCCGTATTTAACCAAATGTTAAATACGGCTAATAGAAAACTGGAAACTGGCAACTTCCAAAAGTGATCCCGAAACGAATTTCAGGATAACCCCGTAACTGTATAAATATACCCGCATTTGTATTACGACCGAATACAAATGCAACTGAGACAAAGATATTATATCTACTCTGTATAATACATGGATCCGGTTTAAACCAAAGCCTACCAGTATTATCTGCCCGAAATATGACACGTGCGTAAACGCACGTGCATTTTCCGAACCCTGCCATAAAACCATACGGCCTCTACAACGTTTCGCCCGAACTTGGGAAACTATCTGTAGGGGACTCTAATGACTCGTCAGTACCCTGGCAGTGGGTTTAACCACAAGCCGTCAGCGGCACTAGCTGTGGACTGACCTCAAGGGAGGCCGATGAGCGAACTCATCCGGAAACCCTACTGAGCCTGACAGTGACAATGTATATACAGTCCGGTCCGCTCGTCTATGAGTATCTCGCATATCCGGCCTAGGGGGCTAGTAACGTCAAACCCCTAATAGCTGTATAAGTCGTGTCGGAGACAAGCCCTGAACACCCTGAGATACTACTGGAGTACCTACCAGTAAATCTCACCTGCCTTGGCCAAGGACTTCATGTAATGGCTTTTCTAGACACAGTGCGACCTCCACCCCCAATACCGGGAGAGACAAATCCCCTGCCGATCCGCTCACGTGCCTCCATGTGGCTCGGGACTGTACCCAAAAACTACCTGTTTGCACGACTCCTTTGAGCCGTGGTAGGGTAGAAATCAAAGCACAGTGGGAACTCACACGAGACAAATGACGACCTCAGGTCGATGAACTAACCTGTACACATGTCACCAGGGAACTGCTATCTGACGATATGTATAATACCAACTAGCAGGTTCCCGGCGAGTCCTGTCCGGTGTACTCATAACCCAATGAGCACCTGTATACATCTTAGGTGATCCAACTGACACCAGTGGCTTGTAAGACCGGCCACCGCCCCTCGTCAGGGTCTCGACTGTATACACTAGTCTACTCCGGAGTATCGATGCCCTGTCTCGAAACTCCCACGACTAGGGACCACTATTAAGGAAATGCTTATAGACCACCAAACTCTCACTTATATGATCGTCCTCATACTGTTGGTAGTCAAGCAAGATCCTAAGGGCTTTATCAAAGTGTAATCGCGATCAGTCACCTGAACCTATACACGACTGATAAAGGCAAACCAAATAGCATACTATCATCTCGAGTAAGACTGTCCTACCGGTATAGGTCCTCCTCAATCATTGCAATCACGTACCTGCGATCCAATAATTGACTTTGAGGGCACTATATCCAACAATCTCCCACTTGCACTTAAGGTTAATTATTGCGATGCCGCGTACTCACAGCCCGTGTGAAACTAACACCCAACTCCTCTACTAATCAGTTTCACAAAGCCCGTTTGTAAAACTATTGTGTTCGAGAAATAGCCTCAGTGAGTGGATCCGCCCTGAAGTTTCTTTCTATGTCTCTCTTAATCTCCAGTTCGCGGAGAAAGCCATCTCTCGAATTGAGTAATACCTGTCTTAGAATATGTCTGGATATCTGATGGGACCTAGTTCATAAATGAACTCCAAATCCAAACTTCTTAGACTGTATCAATAACTGAACCTAATCAGTATCCTGCAGCATGCCTCCCACAGTATCCTCTTAGACCACCTGTCCATAATACTGTCCCTCTTCTTCAGAGGGAAAACTATAACTCTGACAATCTCTCTGTCATCCATGTCACCTTTGAAGCCTGGAATGATAACTGTCTCCCGAAGGAGGCTGCCGTCATCAACTCCGTAGAACATGCACTTATGTTCTAAAACTGCTTCCTTATGTTTCTCCAGGATTGGATTAATACAAACTTATTGCATCTAGTGCAAAAACAACATCTGGTGTGGTACTTGACATCTCATGATTGACTCAATTGCCTAAGCAAGTGATCTGCCAATCATGTACATCCCTCTCCCCTTTAGTCTGTAAGACACCTTTAGAGAGGGTGACTCCATCACCTGCATGTACACCACCATGCCAGGAGTCATCTATTCTAAAAACCATTAGAATACTGTCAAGGTACCCACATTGGGAAACTACCCAAATCCAGATCTAAAACCATAGATCTAGAAACCAGAATGTCAAATATTATATCCATATCCTGTCTGGAGAAACAACTGTGTGACGACCACAGTACAACCGATCGTAGTATAAGAATTTTACTTCCTACTCTGTGTATGACATCCAAATACCAGGACACCACACCCTACTACCTTCTTAACAGATCCATCCCCTATTCTGATGAAGTCAAACCTATGACTGTCACATCAAAATTAGATGATCAATCTCCGCTATAACTACTCTAGTCTATAAATAGACATAAGCTACTTGCCCACTATGCTTCCGTTGCTCCCACTGACCACAACAACCCTCCTACCGGGTCTCATAGCCTGGAACAACAGTAGTGTCAAGTCTGGGTAGATAAGAACCTCCCTGTCACCGTCCTTGAGGCTACTGGAGTACCTCTCGGGTGTCTGAGGTTAGCTACCAAATCTGCGGAGTGGCTAATGAAATGTCAAACCAGATTGAATCTGTAGGTCCTATTAAATTTTCCGTAACCATTTGCGGTTCTGGAATCACTTTAGTTCTACCATACTCCCACTCCTGTTTTCTGAAAAAATCCATTTTACTAAAACTGTGGCGAGTCAAGAACAATATCACTATTGATCTTCCAGATGGTAGAAAGTCAACCCCCGTCCACAAACTGCCATTACAGAAACGTGCCCTGAGTTATCCAGAGTCTGGTTTTAAGCATAAGCCGGACAACTCCCTGTACCTTAACATCGTTAAGATACGAACCATTCTATATCCAATATAGAAACTTTGGCACTTATTTAATTGGAACCAGATTCTAATCATGCAACTGTCTCCAGTGCATATCAACTTTAATGGAGAGAGGCTAATCAGTATTACTCAACTTAGGAATCCATCCAATTATGAGTAACCTGAAAGAGAAACAAGTTTATCAAAACTATCACTATCATCTGAATGCCAATCATAAATATCTACATCTTCGATCTCTTTGAAGAATCCCGATATTTGCGATACCTGGTTCTCTACTTTATTCTTATACCCACAACTTCTCAAAACTTAGACCTTGTATTTCTACGAAACACTTTTCTAAAAACTAGAGAAGTCATAAGTAAACAGAACATAGTACGAGGACCAACCCCTTTTGTCCCAATGGACACTGGACAACATACAATACTCTGTATAAGTCCGCTGAGTTGAATAACTCAAAACCTGTGCATCGTAGGTTGAAAACTGTACTTATGATTAAGAACTACTCCGTTGTTCAATGCTCCTTACCCAATCGTCAACTGATGTAGGTAAATGTCATCGACATAATATCAAAAAGTTATATCTCACTTTATAAAAATAAACGTACAGATATATCATTTTGAAATTGGTGCACAACAACGGATACTCAAAACCAAATACATGCCTGCCGGCAATAACCCAGGCGACTTCCTCAAATATCACCAATTACAACGAATTCCGATATAATGAGGATGACCACCTAATTCCCAATAACTTCCTCCCACTCATCATCTGTAAAACCATACAGATATGAGAATGAAACCTGGTGAATACACACCCTGGAGTAAGTATCTAATCGGGAAAACAGTTTTCCATTAACAATGCACCGAAACATGAAAACGTTTCGTAGGGGTATCCTGGTGTTCATAGTAATGCCTCTTCCATAATCTTATTCATGACTCTAACCGTATATTTCTTTGCCATCTCTCCAAATCTCTTTATTTGTCTTTAGTCGTTACCTTCTGTACAACATCGTTAGGCTAAATGGTTTTCTTCCTTCCCTACCGTTCGGCACCAGCCTATGGTTTGGAAGAAGACTATCCAGTAAGCATAATAGGTGTACCCTCCTAAACCAAGGAGTACTCGTAACCTGAGAGAAGGTGATGATAAAAGACAACTGAATAATACCTTATTCTTTTAAAGGTGAAATAGGAGTGGCGATGAAGTACGCGGTTTGGTCGTGAATGATAGCAGTCGCAACTTACTTTGCCCTCTTTCTAATCCCTTTATTTTGTCTTTACATATTATCTTCTGTACACCCTTCTTAGGCTAATTGGTTTTCTTCATTCCCTAACTTTCGGCACCTGCCTATGGTTTGGAAGAAGACTATCCAATAAGCGTAATAGGTGTACTCTCCTAAACCAAGGAGCCCTCGCAACCTGAGAGAAGGTGATAATAAAAGACAACTGAACAAACTAATTCTTTTTCTCCTGAACCTTGATCCATCCTCGAAGAAGTCCCTTCGAGTTCGTATATAACCATACGATGGATCTATCCAATGGAAGTGGATGTTCGTAGTAATACGGGTGTTCTGAGAAATGCAAAAGGTAAAAGAAGGAGTGGCAATGACTTATGCAACATAGACAATCCAAAAGCCAATATTTTAAGAAGGTTCGGTCAACTTGGTCACTGAGTCATAGTCTAGGGTCGGTCAAAGGTCGCTGCCAAAGAGAGAGAGAAAAGAAACACTATGCATGCACTCTAACCTAGATCAGAATGGTTATCACTTTATCTAATCCGGAAACCTCCCACTGTACTGTCAAATTCTTCCCCAAACCTGAAAGTAGAATCAATCGGGATCACCCGAAGAGTAAACTAACTCATCAGTGGGAATCGGGATCCAACTCTCATCGCATGATAACGTGACGGAATCCACTCGCGTTATCACACTCCAAAAGGTATGCGCATGCCTGGCAAGTTTCAGTTTCTTTAGAAACTCCCGATATGATTTTTACCCCATGTTCTTATGACCTTGACGAAAGCCAACAAATCATAAGTCGCATGTCAAGTTCTGCCCGTCATTATCTTGTTAATTCGAACCCACCCGTACATACCCTTGAAGAAAGCCAACAAGGTAATACGACTGTCCCAAACCAACTCATCTATCTATGCAACAAATGAATATCCCAGCAACTACCAAACACTATGCCTTGACGAAAGCCAACAAACATAGCTTGAATATTACTGACCATCCATAAGAAACGACGGAGGGCTACGGCTGGTTTTTGGCGAAAAAACCTTTAACGTAATGAACTTGATCTCGTTGAAGGAATCTGATAGCTTTTTATAAAAATATAGTGGCGAAAACCTTTGCTAAAGAGATCACTCCCGGTGAAGGGATCTCGGCTCTTTCCTCGTGGAATGAGGTGCAGGATATTCCACTGAATACCGCGATGCATAGCAACATGTAATCGACTATAGTGAAGTTATTACCCTGACGCAAACTTCTGCCCAAAGGGTCAGTCCCGGTGAAGGGATGTCGGCCCTTGCCCCGTCGAATGAGGTGCAGGATATTCCAACCGAATACCACTGTGCAAAACAAAAGGAAACTTCCTTGTAATAACACATTTTAAATTGTTCCAACAACATCCAAACAGGTTTTTTTTACTTTGCATTGATCAGAATCAACGCAGTCCCATCAATAATCACACCAGGAAAGAACGAAAATAAAATGTACGTATATGCCATCCGCATTTGTCACTGGGTCCCGTCATCACCCGTTAGGTTACTTAACTAACAATAGAGCGGGGACTGAACTAGCGCGGGTGTAAAACATATACAACATCTAATAGTATATAAACCAATATACAATAATCACTCCAAGCGTGATAATATGCAACATTACAGAAAAGTAATAATCATCACAGAACAATACTGATAATCTGGGATCCCCGAGTTTCACAGAGCCGCTGCTGAAACCCGACGTTCCCCTATCGTGTGGATAGCCTGTGAAATGAAACCTAGACCCTTACGGGTGCGGCAAGTTACCCGCAAAAACCTGAAGCGAGGCAGCCCCCTACAGCATAGTGAATGGACCACCCGGCACTTCACGGAATCCGGTAGCTTGAGCACCCCTCCTTGGGTCAACCTGTACCCCTTACGAGTGTGGCGAATAGTCTGCCAATTCTAGAGTGGGGCCCCTCTGCCTCTCAAAGCCATGAGATGCGAACCCGTTGCCCTCCAGAACCCGGCTATCCGTGCACTCCATCGCGGGGCAAAACCTAGTACAGTAATGAAAAATAGTACAACAGGTACATCGACTGCAACCTGGTCGTGCCCCAAAAGAATATTATACAACAGGCAGTGACGGCAGTCCACATGTTGGACGCTCGCCCCGTAATATCAAATGTACAAATAAATCCAAACTGCACTATCATTGCACACTGCTATCCACCATGACAAATCCGCAACATCACAGCACAACACAGAACATCAACGCGAATGTCACGTTCGCAAACCCGTCTAAAAGAACTATAGCAATCAGACGCGGTTTACCGATCAAATGACATTCACGGTCGGAGATATAATGTAAGCACTGTAAACTAACACGTTTAAATTTCGATCGACTAAATTTCCCGAAGTGGGCCCCACGCAAATCTGCTGTACAGTAAAAAACACTGGGCCCAAATGAACAGTTCCAGAAACCACAATTTCCCAAGTAGAATCCACAGAAGAAAGATGGCCAACTGATTCACCTAGACGGCCGCGGTTCCGTGGCCAAAGCATGGCTTTGGCGGCGGTTCTGCGGCCGTACGATCGGATCAGTGGGTCGAATTTCTTCTGTGTCCTTTAAAACGCCTGCTTGATTTTCTGAGATGCTCAAAAAAAAATTTTAGACCAGATTTAAAATTAACAGAAACTTTAACACTAGAAATTGTGATTTTCGAAAATCCGATCGATCGATGTTTTAAACGCGTTAGCACAAGTTAGTAAAGCTTAATGGCGTGGCTCTGATACCATGTAAGTCTACCGTAGCGCACCGGCCGTCAATCTGACGCCAAATGCGGAACAAAAACTTTTATAACTGGCGCTATCGCATACTATAACCCGGATCTGCCATTTACGCTAAACTAACAATCTACAAAGAGGGAAGAAAGGTTATACCGAACGATCCGAGTCCTTCGTTCTTTAACCATCATCCCACGCTCCGTTGCGGCTGCTCCGATCTCGTCGATCTCCGATCTCCTCGTCCAGGTGGCACCACGTCATCGGATCGTTAAACGGGCTCCCGCCTCTGACTCGAGGCAACTCGGTCGTCAAGTTTGCTAAAAGAGACGACCAAGAATGATGTAGAGAATGAGTAGAAGACTTTGTCTCACTTTGTCCAAAGCCATGGACGAACGGTTAATGAAGTTGCCATTGGAATCGGGTGATGGAATGAAATGAGTTGTGAAATTCCATACACCGAAAACTATCATAATCTTTTAACCAACAACCATTTCTTTTTCTACCAAGTGAGTGAAGGAGAGAGGAGGTGGCCGGCCACATATATGGATGTGGGGGTGAGTGTAGGAGAGGGGGGTGACAATAAGAGAAAATATCAAGTGTTAACACAAAGTGTGAACACAATTAATAAAATGATGAATCATTAACCTAGTCATCATGCATTAATGGAATCATTAAATGCAACCATGACTCACTAAACACCTCACCACTTCTAGAACCTTCTAGAAGCATCCACACTCATCTCAAGAAAAGATAAATCCGTATTTAACCAAATGTTAAATACGGCTGATAGAAAACTGAAAACTGGCAACTTCCAAAAGTGATCCCGAAACGCATTTCAGGATAACCCCGTAACTGTATAAATATACCCGCATTTGTATTACGACCGAATACAAATGCAACTGAGACAAAGATATTATATCTACTCTGTATAATACATGGATCCGGCTTAAACCAAAGCCCACCAGTATTATCTGCCCGAAATATGACACGTGCGTAAACGCACGTGTATTTTCCGAACCCTGCCATAAAACCATACGTCCTCTACAACGTTTCGCCCGAACTTGGAAAACTATCTGTGGGGGACTCTAATGACTCGTCAGTACCCTGGCAGTGGGTTTAACCACAAGCCGTCAGCGGCACTAGCTGTGCATAACGGCTGCCCATGGACTGACCTCAAGGGAGGCCGATGAGCGAACTCATCCGGAAACCCTACTGAGCCTGACAGTGACAATGTATATACAGTCCGGTCCGTTCGTCTATGAGTATCTCGCATATCCGGCCTAGGGGGCTAGTAACGTTAGACCCCTAATAGCTGTATAAGTCGTGTCGGAGACAAGCCCTGAACACCCTAAGATACTACTGGAGTACCTACCAGTAAATCTCACCTGCCTTGGCCAAGGACTTCGTGTAATGGCTTTCCTAGACACAGTGCGACCTCCACCCCCAATACCGGGAGAGACGAATCCCCTGCCGATCCGCTCACGTGCCTCCATGTGGCTCGGGACTGTACCCAAAACTACCTGTTTGCACGACTCCTTTGAGCCGTGGTAGGGTAGAAATCAAAGCACAGTAGGAACTCACACGAGACAAATGACGACCTCAGGTCGATGAACTAACCTGTACACATGTCACCAGGGAACTGCTATCTGACGATATGTATAATACCAACTAGCAGGTTCCCGGCGAGTCCTGTCCGGTGTACTCATAACCCAATGAGCACCTGTATACATCTTAGGTGATCCAACTGACACCAGTGGCTTGTGAGACTGGCCACCGCCCCTCGTCGGGGTCTCGTCTGTATACACTAGTCTACTCCGGAGTATCGATGCCATGTCTCGAAACTCCCACGACTAGGGACCACTATTAAGGAAATGCTTATAGATCACCCAACTCTCACTTATATGATCGCCCTCATACTGTTGGTAGTCAAGCAAGATCCTAAGGGCTCTATCAAAGTGTAATCATGATCAGTCACCTGAACCTATACACGACTGATAAAGGCAAACCAGATAGCATACTATCATCTCGAGTAAGACTGTCCTACCGGTATAGGTACTCCTCAATCATTGCAATCACGTACCTGCGATCCAATAATTGACTTTGAGGGCACTATATCCAACAGGTCTCACAAGCCATTAGTGTCAGTTGGTTCACCTAAGAAGTGTAAGTCGACGTTACACACCCCACTAGATGCGGGGAGGCGGAATAGGTAATACAATCATTTTGTTCAAGGTAATATCGACTAACTTTACGGATCTTTGCTAAAC
This sequence comes from Agapanthus africanus, assembly GCA_030015575.1. Taxonomy (NCBI): domain Eukaryota; kingdom Viridiplantae; phylum Streptophyta; class Magnoliopsida; order Asparagales; family Amaryllidaceae; genus Agapanthus; species Agapanthus africanus. Next base: position 787,884,652 of record CM057338.1, read on the forward strand.
CCTAACTAACAACTGTCTAGAAGTGCTAAACTACTATGATAGATGATTATACCTCAAGATACTAGTCCTTCTTGTTCTTGTTGTTCACCTCCTCGTCGGCCACCTCGATGTAATAGAATATCCACCCGAGAATTCCTCCTTCAAGCTTTAACCTCTAACTTGAGGTAACTAAGTGGCTAGGATTGCTAATCCAAATGACCTAGAAGATATAGAAGTGGATTCTGGATCTATTAGTCTTTCTAACCCTTGGGATCTCAACACATGAGAGGATTAAAGTTAGGTTGAAGAAGAGGAGAGCTTGAGGAGAGAGAGTGTGTATGTTAATTATGAATTGAAATATAACTCATTTGTGTATATCATGAAGCATAAAAATATCTTGCACAAATATCTTTCATGCTTCATTTAATGCAAATGGATGAATCATCTCATGAGTCATGATTTCAATTAATGCAAATAACACATAAGCTCTCCACCTCATTAAGTTTAATTCATAAATGAATTAAAACTAAATGAGTCACCTTTCTTCTAGAAGCTTCTCGACTAATTACAAGAATGCCCCTCTCATCCGTATTTACGAAAAACACGGATTAACTGAGACTGCATAAATCCAATAATCCAATACTAGAATCTGGCTTAAACTAAAACCCGCTAGTATAATCTGTCCGAACATCTTACGTGCACAAGTACACGTATATATCCGAACCCTGTCGTAAAACCATACGACCTCTATATCGTTTCGCCTAAAGCAGAGAAACTCTCTGTGTGGGACTCTAAAGACTCGACACTACGCTGGCAATGGGTTTAACCACAGGCCGTAAGCGGTACTAGCTGTACGTAATGGTCCCCAGATAGATGTCGATAAGAAGGTCGATGAGGAAACCCATCCGAACTCCTACTGAGCCTGATGTGACAATCTCCGTACAGTCCGGTCTGTTCGTCTAAGACTATCGTATATCGGGCCTAGGGGGCGGCAAGCGTAAGTCCCCTAAAAGCGGTATAAGTCGTGTCGGAGTGAAGCCTATTACACCTTGAGAAGCTACTGGAAATCCTTCCAGTAAATCTCGCTTGCCCTGGCCAGGGACTTTGTGTAATGGCTCTCCAAACACAGTGCGATATCAACCCCCAATATCGGGAGAGACGAATCCTATCTAACCACCACTGCCTCTAAGTGTTTCGGGACTGCACCCAACTGCTACCTATTTGCACGACTCTTTGGAGCCGTGGTAGGGTAGTAATCTAAGAACAGTGGGAACACACTCGAGACGAAGCAGCAGTGTCAAGTCTAAGGACTATGCTGTACTCATGTCACCTGGGAACTGTTAACTGACGATGGGTATAATACCAACCAACAGTTCCCTGCGAGTTCTGTCTGGTGCACCCGTAACCCAATGAGCACCTACATACTATCTCCAGTACAACGTACTAATGTCTGTGGGACAGACCAATTCCCCTGCTGGGATGAGAAGCATACACACTAGTCTACTCCGGAGTATCGATGCCCTGCCTCGATAATCCTACGACTAGGGACCTTAAAAAGGATGTGCTTGTAGACTACCCAGCTCCCACTAGTGTGGCTGCCATCATAACGCTAGTAGTCAAGCAAGATCCTAAGGGCTCTATCAATATGTATTCGCGATATACTAAAAGAAACATATACACATATTAAGATAGATATAAACCAAGTAGCATACTACTATGTTGAGCAAGACTGTTAATACAACTGTGAATATACCAAGCTTCCATTAAGTAATATACAAACTAGTATGATACAATAATAGCCCCTAGGGCATATACACTAACAATCTCCCACTTGCACTAGGGCCATGTACTGGCATATCGAAGACCTATCATCTCGAATAGTCTCTCGAACTGTGTCTGAGGTAAGGCCTTTGTGAATGGATCTGCAGTGTTCTCCTCTGTTGAAACTCTCTGGACCTCGATCTCCTGGCGATCTATGATCTCCCTAATCAGGTGATACCTCCTTAAGATGTGTCTGGACTTCTGATGGGACCTGGGTTCCTTCGCTTAAGCTATAGCGCCGTTGTTGTCATAATACAGCCGTATTGGATCAACAATGGTAGGAACCACTTGAAGTTCTGTTAGGAACTTCTTCATCCAGACTGCTTCTTTTGCGGCAACGCAAGCAGCGATATACTCTGCTTCTATCGTCGAGTCAGCAACGGTGTCCTGCTTGGAACTCTTCCAGCACACCGCCCCTCTATTAAAGGTAAAGACATAACCTGACATGGACTTGGAGTCATCCTTGTCACTCTGGAAGCTGGAGTCAGCAAAAGCTTCGATCTGGAGGTCTTTTCCGCCATAAACCAAGAACATATCCTTAGTCCTTCTCAGGTACTTGAGAATGTTCTTAACTGCTATCCAGTGCTTCTCTCCTGGGTCTGAATGATACCGGCTTACCACGCTCAGTGCATAAGCTACATCTGGTCTGGTACACAACATCACATACATTATAGAGCCTACCTCAGAAGCGTAGGGTATAACGAACATGCGATCCCTTTCCAAATCAGTCTTGGGAGACATCTCTTAAGAGAGGGTGATTCCGTGACAAGCCGGTAAATTACCGCGCTTAGAATCTTCCATACTGAATCTTTTCAGTATAGTGTTGATATACCTGGACTGTGAAACTCCCAACATCCTCTTAGATCTATCACGATAGATCTGGATCCCCAAAATGTAAGAGGCATCACCCACGTCTTTCATGGAGAACCTGTGTGACAAGAATCCTTTGACAGATTGTAGCATAGGAATGTCATTTCCTATCAAGAGAATGTCATCCACATACAAGACGAGGAATACGACAGTTCGTGCTACAATTTTACTATATATACATGGTTCATCTGGATTTTTGATAAAGTCATATTCTTTGACCGTTTCATCAAAACAGATGTTCTAACTCCGCGATGCCTGCTTTAGTCCATAAATAGACTTAAGCAACTTGCACACTTTCCCGCTGCTCCCACTCTCATTGAAACTTTTTGGCTGATCCATATAGACGCACTCGTCCAAATTTCCATTTAGAAAAGCCGTTTTTACGTCCATCTGCCAGATCTCATAATCATGGAAGGCAGCAATGGAAAGAAGGATCCAAATGGATTTGAGCATAGCCACTGGAGAAAAAGTTTCGTCATAGTCCAAGCCAGGCCTTTGACGAAAACCCTTTGCAACAAGTATAGCCTTATAGGTTTCCACATGTCCATCTACACTAATCTTCTTTCTGAAGATCCACATGCATCCTATGGGTTTTACCCCATATGGAGCAAAGTCCAAAGTCCATACTTTGTTGGTGTACAAGGACTCCATCTCGGTCCGCATTGCATCCAGCCATCTTACTAAGTCGCCGCTCTGGATGGCCTGCTGGAAGGTAGTAGGTTCATCATTATCAATGACGCAATCCTCTCTATCCCCGTCTATGCGAAAACCGTAGTATCTCTCAGGCTGATGAGACGGCCTACTACTCCTGAGGAGGGGTACGGGAATGTCCTGTTCTTCTGGAACTTCTGGTTCTACCAAACTTTCAGTAGTAGCTTGTGGTTCTGGAATTTCTTCCAGTTCTATTACGTTCCCACTTGTTTCCTTTTCTAAAAACTGCTGTTCTAGAAAATGGGCATTACGAGAAACAAAAACCTTTTGTTCCTCTGCGTAATAGAAATAATACCCCTTGGAGTTCTTTGGATATTCCACAAACTTACACTGTACTGATCGTGCCTCAAGTTTGTCCGCATGCTGCTCCGGACATCCCCATATCTTCAGATACTGAAGATAGGATTTCTTCCCACTCCACATCTGATATGGTGTGGTAGGCACAGTCTTGGTAGGAACCCTGTTCAAAAGATATGCAGCTGATTCTAGTGCATAACCCCAGAAAGATCGCGGTAACTCAGCATTACTCATCATGGAACGTACCATATCCAATAGGGTTCGGTTCCGTCTTTCCGATACACCGTTATGTTATGGAGTGTATCGAGGAGTAAGCTGAGAGAGAATTCTATTCTCTTTTAGGTAACCCAGGAAATCGGCACTTAAGTATTCACCACCTCGATCAGATCTCAGTGTCTTGATACTTTTGCCAGTTTGGTTTTCTATTTCATTCTTATATTCTCGAAATTTCTCAAAGGCCTCGGATTTATGCTTCATCAAGAAAATGAATCCATACCTAGAGTAATCATCCGTAAAAGTAATGAAATATGAAAAACCGCCTCCTGCATGTGTAGACATTGGACCACATACATCGCTGTGTATGAGTCCTAAGAGCTCGCTCGATCTTACTCCATGTCCAATGAATGGAGTCTTTGTAATCTTTCCTTTGAGACATGATTGACAAGTGGCATAAGTTTGATATTCGAACGGATCCAAATATCCTTCTCTATGTAACTTAGTTAACCTTGTCTCATTGATGTGACCTAGTCTACAATGCCATAAGAAAGCCTGATTTATATCTGGAGACTTTCCTTTTAGTGTGTTCTGGACATTGAAAATCTGTAATTGGTTTAACACGTATATACCGTTATCTAGTGTACCGAACCCAATCAAACCATGATTAAGGTGGATGTTAACAACATCGCTTACAAACGTGAAATCATAACCTTCTTTTGATAACAACGATACTGATATGATATTACACGTTAAACTAGGTACACAAAAACAGTTGCGCAAAACCAAAATATGTCCACTCATCAATCCAAGGTGATAATCCCCTACAGACACAGCATTCACGCTAGCTCCATTAGCAACCTGGAGGGTCATATCACCAACCTTCAGCACTCTATGGTTTCTCAGTGCCTGCAATGAATTGCATATATGAGATCCTGATCCGGTATCCAATACTCAGGAAGTAGAGTTGATTGACAGACAATTTTCAATTATAAACACACCTGAAGCCGAAGCCACAACTTGCCTCGGGTCCTGGTTCCTGGCAATCCAAGCTTTGCAATCCTTCTTCCAATGGCCTTTCCTACGACAGTGGAAGCACTCGTCCTTTGCCACTACCGGCACCGCAACCTTTGCCTTTCTCTTGGCTTCCACCTTACCAACACCACCTCTTGGTTTGGTAGCGGCCTTCTTCTTCCTTCCTTTGGCCCTTGCCTTGGACCTGGAAGAAGAAGCACCACGAACAAACATAGTGGGTGTTTCCCTTGCTTTCTGCAAGGTGCCTTCTGCACTCCTTAACATGTTGAGGAGTTCTGGAAGTTCAACTTCTTTACCTTGAATGTTGAAATTCAAGATAAACTTGGCGTAAGTGGAAGGAAGGGACTGGAGAATCAAGTCTGTATACAGCTTGTTCTCTAATGTTGTCCCGAGGTCTGCGAGCTCTTCAATATAGCCAATCATCTTAATGACATGTTCCCCTACAGATGATCCGACGGCCATCCTCGACTGAAACAAGTTCTTTGAAGTCTCGTATCTTGCTATACGAGATTGCTCTCCATACAGTTCCTTGGTGTGGAGAAATATAGATTCTAGATCCATATTCTCGTGCCTCCTCTGGTGTTCATTATTCATAGAGGCAAGCAAGATGCATTTGTCCTTCGCGCACTCAATCTCCCAGGTCTTGTGGATTTCCTTATCCACGACACTAGATTCTGGACCTGGGATGGCAGGCGCCTTAGTAGTAAGGACGTACCCCAATTTGCCATAGGTAATTGCCATCTTGACATTCCGGAACCAATCTTTATAGTTTGGCCCTGTCAAAATATTTTTATCTAATAATAACTTAAGGTCTGTCATGTTCTGGGTCGCTGCAATTTAGGAGAGAGAGAGAGGAAACACTTTAGCATGATGCTCTTGCAAGTTTAGAGTGGTTTTTAGTTTATCTAAACAGGATGGCTCCTACTGTTTCTCGAATCCTTCCTCAAACCAAAAAAGAAGAACTAGTCAGGACTATTCTTATTATACAATACTTGCTTAACCATTCAGCCAGGCCGGTGTCGGTACTTCGAGGGAGGTTTTACGACGCTTTCGCGAAATTCCTTAATTAAATAACCTCTTTTCCCTGGCGGCATAGCCCCGCTGACACCTTTCTGTAAGTCGATGTTCAACACCCCAATACTTATGGGGAGGCGGAAATATGAATAGCAATCTTTTTCTATGATTAAATATCGAATAACCGTATGAATCGTTTGCTAAACAAGTTTTAACAAAAGCTATAGAGTTCTAAACTACTATGTTAAGAGATTATACCAAACGGTTCTAGTCCTTCGTCTTAATGTTATCTACGGCCTCTTTGGATCTCCACGTCCTCTTCGGCTTTCTTCCGTGATAGACGATCCACCCGAGAACCCTAATCCAAGCTATAACCTCTAAACTTGAGGTTACTTAGTTTCTCTAGTTGCTAAATAGAGTAGCTAAGGTGATGTAGAGATAGGTTATGGAGTAATTAGTCTTTCCTAATCCTTGTTCTCAACTCATGAGGGGTAGGATTAGGCTTTGGTGAAGGAGAGAGAGCTTGAAGAGAGAGAGTGAGAAGATGATAATGATAATAATAATAATAATGAAATAGCTTCTCACTTGATATATGAAACATAATGAATAAAAAGAAATGAATAATATGAGATTATTCATCATGTTTCATAAATGCAACTGGGTGATTCATTATGTGAGTCATTAAGCATTTAATAATGCATTAATGACATGATGAATCACTCACAATGAGTCACTAAATCATTAAATGAAAATGCCACCTCTCCCTCCATGTCACATCCTTCTAGAAGCTTCTCGAAAAATTACGAGAACGCCCCTCTCATCCGTGAAAACACGGAAAAACTTTAGACTGTATAAATCCAATAACCTGATACCAGAATCTGGCTTAAACCAAAGCCAGCTAGTAAAAACTGTCCGAATGTAGCACGTGCGTTTAAACACGTACGCGTTCGAACCTTTGTCGTAAAACCATACGACCTCTATGTTAGTATATGTATGCCCTAGAGGCCATTGCTATACATAGGATGTATATTGTAGTGGATGCTGGGACATGTATAGGGATGACTTTCTTGCTCGACATGATAGTATGCTATCTGGTTGATCTTTACCTTAACGTGTACACTGAGTGTCTCTCTGTTACATGTTGGTAAAGCCCTTAGGATGTGTACTTGACTATCTGGACTATGATGCGGATCATACTAGTGGGGACATGGTAGTCCATAAGTACATCCTTCAAAGTCCCTAGTCGTGGGTGTATCGAGACGGGGCATCGATATACCAGAGTAGACTAGCGTATACCTTCTCGACCCATACAGATGGGCGATGGATGATCCCATATCCATTGGTGTTTGACATCAGAGATGATATACGAGTGCTTAGTGGAGACTGGGTACACTGGACGGACTCGCCGAGAACTCCCAGATGGTATTATACCTTACGTCAGATGGCAGTTCTCTGGTGACACTGGTACAGAGTAGTCTGTTGACCCGAGATCGTCATAGAGTCTTGTGTGGTTCCCACTGTGCTTTGATTTCCATCTTACCACGTCCAAGAGGGCGTGCAAAACGGTGGTTTTTGGGTACAGTCCCGAGTCACATGGAGGCAATGAGCGATAGGAGGGGATTCGTCTCTCCCGGTATAGGGAGTTGATGTTGCGCTGTGTTCGATTGGCTATAACCGGAAATCCTTGGCCAGGGTTGCTGAGATTTACTGGTAAGTGTTACCAGTAGTTTCTCGAATTGTTATAGACCTCATATCGACACGATTTATCGAGCTATTGGGGTCTGACGTTTACCACCCCTAGGCGAGATATGCGACATATCAGACGATCAGACCGGACTGTACGGTAGTGTTACTGGTTGGATTCACTGGAGTGTGAGCGGGCTTGCTCGTCGATCTTCTGATCGCTCAATACCCGGGTGGCCGTTACGTTTAGCAGACCGCTTGCGGCTTGTGGGTGTTTGATATGATCATCACCTGCTGCCGGCGTATTGACGAGTCTTTAGAGTCCTACACAGAGGTTTCCTGGCTCAAGCGAAACGAAATAGGAGCGCATATGAGATATGTGCGGGACCGAGAATAATGCGTGTATGTGATACCGTATTTCATTCTCGCGATGAGTGTATCGATTGGTTGTATGCGATATAACCTAGTTATCGAATCAAGTATTGATTCGATAAGCCGATACATTGTATACTAGTCGGTTGTGTGCGACATGACCAGATCATTGAATCAAGTGTTGATTTAATTATTTAATGCATAATTATATATTTGATATATTACTTTGCATTAACTAGTATAGGTTCATTTTAAATGGATTTTCTCACTCGGATGTGCGCATTGCATATGCGATATGATTTTGTGCACTTGCTTGTATCATGTTTGATGATACATGCCTTTTGGTTAAGTGTAAAGAATTAAACCTTGGTTAATGAAATGGTTAGGGTTTACTATTTCCTTATTCATTTTATTCATTTATTTATTCTTTTGGAAAAAGAAAAGCAAATGAGAAAATGGTGGCTTGTTTTGTTTTGTTCATGAAGTTTCATGAACACTTTGACTTTGTAACCATTTTGTCTCATGCTTAACCCTAACCATGTTAGTGTATATGCCCTAGAGGCCATTACTGTATCATACTAGTTTGTATATTACTTAATGGATGCTTGGGATATTCACCTTGTATATACAATCTTGCTCAAAATAGTAGTATGCTACTTGGTTTGTTTCTACTTCAATGTGTACATGTGTTTATTTTAGTATATCGCCTATACACATTAGTGGAGCCCTTAGGATCTTTGCTTGATTACCAGCGATGTGATGGCAGTCACACTAGTGGGGCTGGGTAATCTATAAGCACATCCTTATGCAGGTCCCTGGTCGCAGGACTATCGAGACAGGGCATCGATACTCCGGAGTAGACCAGCGCATGCGCTTCTCATCCCAGTGTAGGAGACGGTCTGTCCCACAGCCGTCAGTATGTCGTACTTGAGATAGTATGCGGGTGCTCGTTAGGTTACGGGTATACTGGACAGGACTCGTCGGGAACTGATTAATTGGTATTATGCCTATCGTCAGTTATCAGTTCCCAGGTGACATGAGTACAGCTTAGTCCGCTGACTTGACACTGTCACTTCGCCTCGAGTGTGTTCCCACTGCACTTTGATTACTACCCTACCACGGCTCAAAGGAGTCGTGCAAACAGGTAGTAGTTGGGTGCAGTCCCGAAGCACTTGGAGGCAGTGACGGTTAGACAGGATTCGTCTCTCCCGGTATTGGGGGTTGACATCGCGCTGTGTCTAGGAGAGCCATTACACGAGTAGTCCATGGCCAGGGCAAACGAGATATACTGGTAGGCTTCCAGTGTTATCTCAGGGTGTTTTGGGCTTCGCTCCGGCACGACTTGTACCGCTATTGGGGGACTGACGTTTACCGCCCCCTAGGCCCGCCATGCGATGTATCAGACGAACAGACCGGACTGTACGGAGAATGTCACATTCAGGCTCAGTAGGAGTTCAGATGGGTTTCGCCTCGTCGGTCTTCTTGTCGGCACTACGTGGGGACCGTTACGCACAGCTAGTGCCGCTTGCGGTCTGTGGTTAAACCCACTGCCAGCGTAGTGTCGAGTCTTTAGAGTCCCACACAGAAAGCTTTTCGCCTTTAGGCAAAAGAGTAGAGGTCGCATGGTTTTGCGACAGGTCGCATGGTTTTGCGACAGGGTTCGGTCACATCCGTGCACTTGTGCACGTACAGTGTCCGGACAGTTTACACTAGCGGGCTTTGGTTTAAGCCAGATCGTGGTGTACATATTGGGATTGGATTTATCCAGTTTGCATTCATGTTCCTCGGAACGCGGATGCGGGTGTGTATGCACAGTTGACGGGGAGACAGAGGCAGCGGATTCTCATTAGGGTTGTTGACAGTTGACCGTTGACTATTGACTTTTTGCTCAACCCTAATGAGAATATGATATGTGATTAACTATTATATTAATTAAGTATTATGGTGACATGGTTGTTGACTTTTGTTGACTTTGTTGACTTGTTAACTTTTGTTGACTTGTTGACTTTGTTGACCGGTTGACTAGGCTTGACTAGTTGACCATCATGATAACCATAGCCATCATTTCATGGCAAAGACTTTTGCTTGCTTGCTCATTTGTGCAAAATGAGTGCATGAAATGATATGGTTATGGTTGCTTCAACCATCACATAACACTTATTTGGTATGATGAGTTATCATGACTTTGGATTATGAGAGGGTGAGAGACAAAAGACTTGCTCATTCTTTCTTGCTCATTCTCTCTCTTGTTCTTGAGCTCTCTTGTTTTGCTCTCACCCTCTTGCTCCTTTTCCCTCTCTTTAATCTATGGTTCTCTTGTCTCATGAGTTGAGAATCAAGAACCATAGATAAAAACCCATACAAACTCTTCTCTACTCACTCTAGTTCACAAGGTTTAGCAAACCGAGTGAACTAGTTTCTTCAAAGAACGAAGAAGGAGCCAAAGGTTGAAGTTTTCAGGTGGATCTATCTTCGGCGTACGGAGACGACGGGAAGAAGCCAATCCGGACCACCATCGGAGTTTGAAGACGAAGGAGTTCAAGACAAGCAAGGTATAACCCCCTAACCGAGTAGCTAGAAACTCGTAGTTAGGTTGTTAGATAGATGTTTAACCAAGATCCGGGTTTTAGGTCCATGTTACCGCCTCCATAAAAATCGTTTTTTACCAAATTCCGCATTCCCGAAAGTACCGGGAGAGGTAGCATGGACTTACAGTGGTATCAGAGCCAGGTTAAACTCTATCTAACATGTTAGCAAGTAACTAGAAGATCGATCAAAGAAAAAGTCCCGAAAACGAACCCCAAAAATTCGAGTTTCTGTCGATTTTTATACTGTTCAAAAGTTGATTATTTTCACACCTAAAATCGGCTCAGGGTTTTTAAAAGCCACTGTAGAAAAATCACCAAGAGATCCCCCTAAACGACCGCGGAAACGCGGCAATAGCTTGCTATTGCCGCGGTTCCGCGGCCTCCTTGGCCCCTCTCTGGTGTTTCTTTGCTACAGTGTACTTGCAGGGGTATTTTGGGATTTTTGGAATATATATTTTTTGCCCAGATTTTCCAAAACGAAAATTTTATTTTGGGGTCCCGAAAATCCGTATTTTTGATCAAACTTCTAAAAGACTTAAGCTAACGGGTTTTTCTGTAATGTGATATTTGTATTGAACGTCTACTAATCGCTATATGTCGATTAGTGGGGGTTATACAAATCTGTGATCTGTAATGTTGCTGGAATGTGTATATGAATATGTTGGATTGTCGCGGGTGAATAGCCGGGGGTTGTGAGACGAGAGTTTTCTTTTCTTTCAATTCATGTAAATTTGTAAATTGATGTAATAATTATTTGTATGGCCGCACAACCGGGTCGGGGTTGTAGCCGTCATTGTATAATTTCTTTTTACTGTTTTTGCTCCTAGGATAGACCCATGGAGGGGGTGCACAAACTACCGGGTATGCCGAAGTGTTGAGTGGCCTACTCATAGAGATGAGGGAGGTTGCTACACTTCGGGTACTTGGCGGGTAGTTTGCCGCACCCGTAGGGGTCTTGGGTGGGGTATTGGCTATTCACTTCGACCGTGTAATCTGTCTTTCGTTACAGGCTCGTACGAATTACAGATTCCTAGTATATCCAATGTATTCATCTGTGATCTGAAATGGTTATCATTGCAGTATATCTATATATGATATTATTTAGGCGTTGCTTATATTTTACAGACGCGCTAGCCCAGCCCCCGCTCTGTCGTTAGTTAAGTAACCTAACGGGTAATGACGGGGCCCAGTGGCGAATGCGAATGGCATAAGCATACGTCATATTTTGGTTGTTTTCTGCAATGGTAGGATTAAATGATGGGACGCATTAAAAGAACTAATGCAAGAATATCACGCATTAAAAGAACTAATGCAAGATAATAAACCAAGTTAAAGTCGTTGGAACACTTTCGAAAAACCACTCGGTTCTTTTTCAAAACCAACTTTTAAATGCGGAGCTTGAGCCACTCTTTTTAAAAGCTATCTCGTTCCATCGACTATATCAAGTTCACTACGTTCACGGTTTCGCCAAAACCATTCGTAGCCCTCCATCATTTCAGTTAAATATTCGGTAGTATTCAAGCTATGTATTTTGACCTCACGCCAAGGTATAGTGATTGGTAGCTGCCGGATATTTATCTGTTGCATAGATAGAATGCGTTGGTTTGGGACAGTCGTACTACCATTTTGGCCTACGTCAAGGGTAGGTATGGGTGGATTCAAATTAACCTGGATAATGATGGGAAGAACTTGACATGTGACTTATGACATTTTGACCTCACGCCAAGGTCATAAGAGCATGGGGCAAAAATCCACATCGGGAGTTTCATAAGTACTGAAACTTGCTAGATTTGCATACCATTTGGAGTGTGATGATTCTGGTAGGATTCCTTCAGTTTCGTCACGCGATGATATTTGGATCCCGATCCTACTGTGAGTATATGCTACTCCTCGGGAAATTTCTCACTAAACGATCAATGCTATAAACCTAGTAGGTGCCTAGAAAGGTGTTAGCGGGGCTACGCCCCCAGGGAAAAGAGGTTTCTTTAATTAAGGAACTTCACGAAAGCGTTGGAAAACCTCCCTCGAAGTACCGACACCGGCCTGGCTGAACGGTTAAGCAAGTATTGTGCGGTGGGATTGATCCCGTCTAATTCTTCCTTTATGGTTTGAGGAGAGATTCGAGAAACAGTGGGAGCCATCCTGTTTAGACAAACTAAAAACCACTCTAAACTTGCAAGAGCATCATGCTGAGTGTTTCTTCTTCTCTCTCCTAATTGCAGCGACCAATCGACATGACTGGACTTAAGTTACTTCTAGATAAAAACATACTGATAGGGCCAAACTACAAAGATTGGCTCAGGAATGTCAAAATGGCAATCACTTACGACAAGCTGGGGTATCTTCTTACCACCAAAGCTCCCCCTGCCCCTGGTCCCACTTCCAGCGTCGCGGATAAGGAAATCCGCAAGACTTGGGAGATTGATAGCGCGAAGGCCAAGTGCCTCGTACTTGCCTCGATGGACAATGAACATCAGAGGAGGCACGAGAATATGGACCTTGAATCCATATTTCTCCATACAAAAGAACTGTATGGAGAGCAATCTCGTATCGCAAGATACGAAGCGTCGAAAAAGTTATTTTCGGCAAAGATGGCCGTCGGATCATCAGTAGCTGAGCACGTGCTAAAGATGATCGGCTACATTGAGGAGCTCGCGGACCTAGGGACCACATTGGAGAGTGAACTCTATACGGACATAGTTCTCCAGTCCCTTCCTTCCACTTACGCCCAGTTCATACTGAACTTCAACTTGCAAGAAAAAGAAGTTGAACTTTCAGAGCTCCTCAACATGCTGAGGAGCGCAGAGGGCACCCTACAGAAAGGTAGGGAAACATCCACTTTGTTTGTAGGAGGATCATCTTCTTCTAGGTCCAAGGCGAAAGCCAAGGGAAAGAAGAAGAAAGCCCCCGCCAAACCAAGGGGCGGTGTTAGTAAAGTGGATACGAAGGGAAAAGCTAAAACAACAAAGAAAGCGGGGAAGCTTGTGGATAAGGAAGAATGCTTCTATTGTCATAAGAAAGGTCATTGGAAGAATGATTGCAGGGCTTGGAAAGCCAGGACACAGGAATTGAAGCAGGTTGCAGCTTCAGCTTCAGGTGTGTATGTTATTGAAAACTGTCTTTCAATAAACTCTACTTCCTGGGTATTGGATACCGGATCAGGATCTCATATCTGTAATTCTTTGCAGGCGTTGAGAAACCGTAGGGTTTTGAAGGCAGGTGACATGACCCTCAGAGTTGCGAACGGAGCTAGCATGGATGCTAAAGCCGTGGGGGACTATTACCTGGGAATGTCAAATGGACATGTTTTGGTTTTGCGTAATTGCTTTTTTGTACCCAACGCAACTTGTAATATCATTTCTGTATCTTTAGTTTCTAAAGAAGGTTATGAATTTGCGTTTGTAAGTAATGTTGTAAACATTCACCTTAATCAAGTTTTGATTGGGTCAGGTACATTGAGTAATGGTATATACGTATTGAACCAACCACAGATTTTCAATGTCCAGAATACACACAAAAGAAAGTCTCCAGAAATAAATCAGACTTTCTTGTGGCATTGTAGACTGGGTCACATCAATGAGAGAAGGTTGACGAAGTTACATACTGAAGGGTATTTGAATGCGTTCGAATATCAATCGTATGCCACTTGTCAATCCTGTCTCAAAGGAAAGATGACAAAGACTCCGTTCACTGGACACGGAGTAAGAGCGAGCGAGCTCTTAGGACTCGTACACAGTGACGTGTGCGGTCCAATGTCTACACATGCGCGAAGCGGTTATTCTTACTTCGTTACTTTTACGGATGACTTCTCAAGGTACGGTCATGTCTTCTTAATGAAACATAAGTCCGAAACCTTTGGAAAATTCCAGGAGTTTAAGAATGAAGTAGAAAAACAAACCGGCAAAAGTATCAAGATTCTAAGATCGGATCGAGGTGGAGAATACTTAAGTGCCGAGTTCCTGGACTATTTAAAAGAGAACGGAATTCTCTCTCAGCTTACTCCTCCATACACTCCGCAACATAACGGTGTATCGGAGAGACGGAACCGCACCCTATTGGATATGGTGCGGTCCATGATGAGTAACGCTGAGTTGCCGCGATCATTCTGGGGATATGCGCTAGAATCAGCCGCATACCTTTTGAACCGAGTTCCCACTAAGACTGTGCCTACCACACCATATGAGTTATGGAGTGGGAAGAAACCCTATCTTCAATATCTGAAGATCTGTGGATGTCCAGCTTTTGTCAAAAAGCAGCATGCGGACAAACTCGAGGCACGCTCGGTACTGTGCAAGTTTGTGGGATACCCAAAGAACACCAGGGGGTATCTTTTCTACTACGCAGAGGAACAAAAAGTCCTTGTTTCTCGTAATGCCCACTTTCTAGAACACCAGTTCTTGGAAAAGGAAATAAGTGGGAGCGCAGTAGAACTGGAAGAAATTCCAGAACCACGGACTATTACTGAAAGTTTAGTGGAACCAGAGGGTTCAAAAGAACAGGACATTCCTACGCCGCTCCGCAGGAGTAGTAGGCAGACTCATCCGCCCGAGAGATACTACGGTTTTCTCATAGACGGGGATAAAGAGGATTGCATCATAGATTATGATGAGCCTACTAGCTTCCAGCAGGCCGTTCAGAGCGTTGACTCAGTGAAATGGCTGGATGCAATGCGGACCGAAATGGAGTCCATGTACACCAACAAGGTATGGACGTTGGACATTGTTCCAGACGGGGTAAAACCCGTAGGATGCAAGTGGATCTTCAAAAGGAAGATTGGTGTAGATGGACAGGTTGAGACCTATAAAGCTAGGCTGGTAGCAAAGGGTTTTCGTCAAAGACCTGGCTTGGACTATGACGAAACCTTTTCTCCAGTAGCCATGCTGAAATCCATTCGGATCCTTCTTGCTATTGCTGCCTTCCACGATTATGAGATTTGGCAGATGGACGTAAAGACAGCTTTTCTAAATGGAAATTTAGAGGAGTGTGTCTATATGGACCAGCCAGAGGGTTTCATTCAGAGTGGGAGCAGCGGAAAGGTGTGCAAGTTGCTTAAGTCCATCTATGGACTAAAGCAGGCATCGCGGAGTTGGAACATCTGCTTTGATGAGACGGTCAAAGAATTTGGCTTTATCAAAAATCCAGATGAACCATGTATCTATAGTAGATTTGTAGCGAGAACTGTAGTATTCCTCGTTTTATACGTGGATGACATTCTCTTAATAGGAAATGACATTCCTATGCTACAATCTGTCAAGGGGTTCTTGTCACACAGGTTCTCCATGAAAGACCTGGGTGATGCCTCATACATCCTGGGGATCCGGATCCATCGTGATAGATCCAAGAGAATATTAGGACTTTCTCAGTCCAGGTACATCGACACCGTACTGAAAAGATTCAGTATGGAAGATTCCAAGCGCGGTAACCTACCGGCTTGTCACGGGATCACCCTCTCTAAAGAGATGTCTCCCAAGACTGATTTGGAGAGGGATCGCATGTCTATTATACCCTACGCTTCTGCGGTAGGCTCTATAATGTATGCGATGTTGTGTACCAGACCGGATGTAGCTTATGCACTGAGTGTGGTAAGACGGTATCAGTCAAACCCTGGGGAGAAACACTGGATAGCGGTAAAGAACATTCTCAAGTACCTGAGAAGGACTAAGGAGATGTTCTTGGTGTATGGCGGAAAAGACCTCCAGATCGAGGCCTTTGCTGACTCCAGCTTCCAGAGTAAAAAGGATGATTCCAAGTCCATGTCGGGTTTTGTCTTTACCCTCAATAGAGGGGCGGTGTGTTGGAAGAGTTCCAAACAAGAAACCGTTGCAGACTCGACGATGGAAGCGGAATACATCGCTGCATCTGATGCCGCAAAAGAAGCTGTCTGGATGAGGAAGTTCTTGAAAGAACTTCAGGTGGTTCCGTCCATTGTTGATCCAATACCTCTGTATTGCGACAACAACGGGGCTATAGCTTTAGCGAAAGAACCCAGGTCCCATCAGAGATCCAGGCACATCTTGAGGCGGTATCACCTGATCAGGGAGATCGTGGATCGCCAGGAGATCGAGGTTCGGAGAGTCGCTTCAGAAGATAACACTGCAGATCCATTCACCAAGGCCCTGCCCCAGACTCAGTTCGAGCGGCTGATCGAGATGATAGGTCTTCGATACGCCAGTACATGGCCTCAGTGCAAGTGGGAGATTGTTAGTGTATATGCCCTAGAGGCCATTACTGTATCATACTAGTTTGTATATTACTTAATGGATGCTTGGGATATTCACCTTGTATATACAATCATGCTCAAAATAGTAGTATGCTACTTGGTTTGTTTCTACTTCAATGTGTACATGTGTTTATTTTAGTATATCGCCTATACACATTAGTGGAGCCCTTAGGATCTTTGCTTGATTACCAGCGATGTGATGGCAGTCACACTAGTGGGGCTGGGTAATCTATAAGCACATCCTTATGCAGGTCCCTGGTCTCAGGACTATCGAGACAGGGCATCGATACTCCGGAGTAGACCAGCGCATGCGCTTCTCATCCCAGTGTCGGAGACGGTCTGTCCCACAGCCGTCAGTACGTCGTACTTGAGATAGTATGCGGGTGCTCGTTAGGTTACGGGTACACTGGACAGGACTCGTCGGGAACTGATTAGTTGGTATTATGCCTATCGTCGGTTATCAGTTCCTAGGTGACATGAGTACAGCTTAGTCCGCTGACTTGACACTGTCACTTCGCCTCGAGTGTGTTCCCACTGCACTTTGATTACTACCCTACCACGGCTCAAAGGAGTCGTGCAAACAGGTAGTAGTTGGGTGCAGTCCCGAAGCACTTGGAGGCAGTGACGGTTAGACAGGATTCGTCTCTCCCGGTATTGGGGGTTGACATCGCGCTGTGTCTAGGAGAGCCATTACACGAGTAGTCCCTGGCCAGGGCAAACGAGATATACTGGTAGGCTTCCAGTATTATCTCAGGGTGTTTTGGGCTTCGCTCCGGCACGACTTGTACCGCTATTGGGGGACTGACGTTTACCGCCCCCTAGACCCGCCATGTGATGTATCAGACGAACAGACCGGACTGTTCGGAGAATGTCACATTCAGGCTCAGTAGGATTTCAGATGGGTTTCGCCTCGTCGGTCTTCTTGTCGGCACTACCTGGGGACCGTTACGTACAGCTAGTGCCGCTTGCGGTCTGTGGTTAAACCCACTGCCAGCGTAGTGTCGAGTCTTTAGAGTCCCATACAGAAAGCTTTTCGCCTTTGGGCAAAAGAGTAGAGGTCGCATGGTTTTGCGACAGGTCGCATGGTTTTGCGACAGGGTTCGGTCACATCCGTGCACTTGTGCACGTACAGTGTCCGGACAGTTTACACTAGCGGGCTTTGGTTTAAGCCAGATCGTGGTGTACATATTGGGATTGGATTTATCCAGTTTGCATTCGTGTTCCTCGGAACGCGGATGCGGGTGTGTATGCACAGTTGACGGGGAGACAGAGGCAGCGGATTCTCATTAGGGTTGTTGACAGTTGACCGTTGACTATTGACTTTTTGCTCAACCCTAATGAGAATATGATATGTGAGTAACTATTATATTAATTAAGTATTATGGTGACATGGTTGTTGACTTTTGTTGACTTTGTTGACTTGTTGACTTTTGTTGACTTGTTGACTTTGTTGACCGGTTGACTAGGCTTGACTAGTTGACCATCATGATAACCATAGCCATCATTTCATGGCAAAGACTTTTGCTTGCTTGCTCATTTGTGCAAAATGAGTGCATGAAATGATATGGTTATGGTTGCTTCAACCATCACATAACACTTATTTGGTATGATGAGTTATCATGACTTTGGATTATGAGAGGGTGAGAGACAAAAGACTTGCTCATTCTTTCTTGCTCATTCTCTCTCTTGTTCTTGAGCTCTCTTGTTTTGCTCTCACCCTCTTGCTCCTTTTCCCTCTCTTTAATCTATGGTTCTCTTGTCTCATGAGTTGAGAATCAAGAACCATAGATAAAAACCCATACAAACTCTTCTCTACTCACTCTAGTTCACAAGGTTTAGCAAACCGAGTGAACTAGTTTCTTCAAAGAACGAAGAAGGAGCCAAAGGTTGGAGTTTTAAGGTGGATCTATCTTCGGCGTACGGAGACGACGGGAAGAAGCCAATCCGGACCACCATCGGAGTTTGAAGACGAAGGAGTTCAAGACAAGCAAGGTATAACCCCCTAACCGAGTAGCTAGAAACTCGTAGTTAGGTTGTTAGATAGATGTTTAACCAAGATCCGGGTTTTAGGTCCATGTTACCGCCTCCATAAAAATCGTTTTTTACCAAATTCCGCATTCCCGAAAGTACCGGGAGAGGTAGCATGGACTTACAAACCATTCCACTTAACCCTAATCAATTCTCTACACTATACCATGGTTACATTATGATAAGTATTCTTTTTACTTTTCATTTTAATATTCTGATCATAACATTCTTCTTCTTCTTCATTTCTTCAAGTGAAGAAAGCTTGCCTCCATCAATGGCAAGTGATGAAAAAGAGTAAGAAATCCAAATCTAAAGTGAACCCACCTCCTATTTCTTCATCCTCTACCTCTTGCCAAGTAGTAGAGTGTGTTTCCTTCACAAGTTTTCATGGCTAGGTGAAGGTGGAGCTTGATCTAGCGATGCCTCGACGTAGATCATCTTCGGCACGTTGTCGATGACCTAGCCCGCTTCTTCTCCGATGAAGCCGACGCTAGAGCCCGGATTTTGATTTGGACAGCGGAGAGGACTTCATCACGGAGCCATGGAGGTGGAGGACTGGATCTACAAAGGTTGTATTTCCGTTCCTTTAGTAAAATAGTTTTCTAGTTGCATCTTTCGCCTAGATTTCTAGCCAACGATTTGTAGTCGGGTTTCTCGGCACCTAGTTTTTTTGAAATTGGCATGGTTGATGCCTTGTGAGACCTCATTAGGGTGCCTAGGAACCCAACAGTGGTATCAGAGCCTAGCTAGAGCCTTAGGCGAAGTCCAGACGGAATTAGAACTCCGATCGAATCAAAACCCAAACCCTAATATTGCTCTCTGTACTTTTTCTGAAATCGTGGATTTTTTAGAATTAAAAATATGCAGAGGAATGTGCAGGAACTTCTAAGAAAAACTGCAGAAAACGACAGCCTAATTCTACAGTACGACCACGGAACCGCGGCGTTGACCCCCATTTCGCGGCGGTTCCGCGGCCGTCTGTGATGATTAGGCTGTGAGTTTTCTTCAGTTGTTTCTGTTGGTGTTTCTTGTGTGTTCTGGATGCTTTTAATATTTATTACAGAGTTGTATTTTCTGAGTTGTATTGGGGACTCGGTGTATTCGATCGGACTGTCTAATTTTGTCGGTGTGCTTTTCCGGGTATTTTTAGAAACTGTTAAAAAGTTCGACCGGATATAAATACCCAATTTTTCCCCTGTCGGGAAATTTCCAAGTGTTGGATTTTTCCGTAGTTTAACGACGTTCTAAGTAGTGCAAGTAACGCGATGGACCCTCTAGAAGACAACAAACCTTAACTCGATTATGTGACCGTCTTGAACTGCCCTTTGAACCTTCGGGTTTGGGCAGTACGGCGTGCCACATGTGAGGCGTTGGCTTGACCCTTCTACGGCTGGACCGTTGGTACTGAGGCACGAAGTGAATGTTTTTAAACTTATTTCATGTGTTTTGCTGTTTCGGGAAAACTTGGGTGTTCGAATGTTCGATCGGAAAGTTTAACATTTTCTATTTATCCGGAATGTGATACAATAATTGGAATTCACTAGTTATGAGATAACTGAATGAATGTTATAAACATAGCACTTTAGTCTCACTTGATCGGTTGCCACGGAATTTTGATGTGATCAAAAGTCCGTCGCAATCACGTAGCGTATGCGGATACTCGCCGATAAACTTAATAGACAGCCTCACTCCAAAGCCCCGACCAAGTGACTGTAGGAGAACCCCGTCGCCGAAAGCATCCGTTCGGGTGCTCGCGGTAGCGGTGTTCCGTCTTGGTGCACTTCGTCGACGGTATCGGGGGTGCGGCCGTCTACTGAAGTTTGCGACGAGCATTCGATCAGGATGTCGGGAATCTTGTTGAATTGCCCGACTTGATATTGAAAAGTGTTTGCGATAATGAGACTAAAATGCGGGGTTTATAATTGTTAGGCATGCGATGTCTAAGTAATTCATTTGGTCAGGCATGCGATGTCTGAGGTGTTTGCTGATTCCAACTGTTGTAGTTTTACACTTTCTTTTCTGTGACCGTAAGTGTAATATGTGATATCGCCGGTTTCGTTGCTATATGTAAATAACAATTGGGATGCGCATATTTACTTACGTTGATGACATGTGATGTTATGTGTTGCTGGATATGTTATATTGGATCGTCGTGTTTGAATAGCCGGGGGTTTTTATGTGAGATGAGTGTTTTTCCATTTTCATTCATGTAAAAACTTGTATGTAATATTCTTTTATTGGGGTACTTCCAGGTTGCGGAAGTTGTCACCCTTTGTATATTATTTACTTTTCCGCACTAGGATAGACCCAAGGAGGGGAGCATAAGTAACCGGGTTCTGGAGTCCAGTGGGAGACCAACTCGAGGAGTCGAGTCCGGGTCTCCTAACTCCAGAATTGGTAGGGTTGCTTGCCGCTCTCGCAGGGGTCTAGGGGTGTGGGTTTGGCTATTCATCGCGACCGTGGAATCCGTGTTTTATACTGGCTCGTATTGAAAACACGGACGTCCTAGTATATCCAATATTTCATATGATTCTTCTGCTGCGATATCTGTGATGTGATCATGTGATGTTCTGTGATAAATACTGTATATAGTATATATGATATATTATATAGGCGTTACTTATGTTTTACACCCGCGCTAGCCCTGCCCCGCTCTGCCGTTAGTTACCTAACCTAACGGTGCACGAGGGGACATCGAGGCGAATGCGGATGGCATAAGTGTACGTCGTATTTATCTATGATGATTAGGTACTTATATGATGGGACTTCACTAATGTGATTAATGAAAGAAAAGAAACCTAAGATGTTGTAGAATCGAATTTCAAAATAAAACAGGTAGCTACAGTTCTTGCTTTGCACAGCGGTATATATGATATATCCTGCACCTTATTCGATGAGGAAAGGACCGAGATCCCTTCACCGGGAGTGACTCCTTTAGCAATAACTGGCAGATGCTACACACTCGGTTTGTCTTTTGATTGCTTTTAAGAGTTTTTGCTTTGCACAGTGATATATATGATATATCCCGCACCTCATTCGACGAGAAAAGGACCGACGATCCCTTCACCGGGAGTGACTCCTTTAGCAAAACTAGAAAAGCCTCAAAAACACTCCATTTCAAAATCATTTGATTCTACAACGATATCAAGTTCATTACGCAATAGGTTTTCAGAAAAACCTGTCGTAGCCCTCCGTCATTTCAGATAAGTAGTAGTTAGTATTCGTGCTGCGTTTGTTGGCCTTTGTCAAGGCGCAGTGTGCGGTAGCTAACTGGTGCTTATCTGCTTATGCATATGATGCAGATTGAGTTAGGGTAGTCGTGCGACCTTGTTGGCCTTTGTCAAGGGCCGTGCGGGTGGGTTTAATTCAATCAGGAAATGACGGGTTGAACTTGACTAGCATCCTATGGTTTGTTGGCCTTTGTCAAGGTCATAGGAGGTTAGGAGCAAAATATTATCGGGAATTTCAAGTGTTGAAATTTGCAATGAGATTGCATATCTTCTATGAGATAGTTGGATCCTGATACCCGCTGCGAGTAATTGTTACTCCTGGGAGAGTTTTACACATTACAATTAGCCGATCAAGTAGGTGTCTAGAAAGGTGTTAACGAGGTTATGCCTCTGGGAAAACGGGGTTTTACATTAATTAGGTTCGTGCGAAAGCACGGGGGACCTCCCTCAAAGTACCGACACTGGCCTGGCTGAAAGATTGGCGAACTTGTAGTGTGTAATTAATCCCGGCTAGTCTTTCCTTTTAGGGTTTGAAAGAAGATTTGATAAAAAGCAGTGGGAGCCATCCTGATTAGATAAAATAATAACCAATCTATTCTTGCTAGAGCGCACGCTGAGTGTTTTCTTCTCTCTCTCTCCAGGTAGCGACCATATCACGCCTTAATCAAGATAATAATACGGAATATTGACCGAACCCGCTTGTTATACTGAGCTGGGGAACGTTGGTCCCGCTCCAACTTATAATTGTTATAAGACAGAGCAGGAAATTGGGGATTACCAGAATTCCCGTGCCGCCCAAACGAAGAGAGTGCATGCTGATGCATCATCTTCGGGTGTGTACATTACAGAGAACTGTTTCTCAGTATCCTTTACGTCCTGGATATATGATACCAGATCAGGATCCCAGATATGTAATCTGTTACATAGGGCTACAGATAGGTAGAGAACTGAGAACGGGTGATAAGTTTCATGAGGCAGAAAACGGGGCAAGTGTTGCAGCCAAGTCTGTTGGTCACTGTCACCCTGTATTACAAATACATTGATTCTGAACGAATGTTATTAGATACCGAACCTGATATACAAAATCGTATCTATCTCTTTATTAGTAAAGAAATGATAAAATTTTGTATTGTTGGATAATGTTTTGAACATTTCCTATATCAAAAGTTGATCGGTTCAGGCATGTTATCTAAAAGCATTGATGTTCTAAATCAAACTACAGTTCTTAGTATACGGAACACACACAAGAGGAAGAGTTCAGAAATGAACGAATCCTTCTTGAGGCATTGTAGACTAGGTCATATCAATGTGACCCGACTAGCTGAAGTTACATTTAGATGCATATTTAAATCAGTTTGAATTTACATCTTGTGAAACTCGCCAGTCATGTCACAAAGATAAGATGACCACAGCTCTGTTTATTGGAAACAGAGAAAGAGTTAGTAAACTCTTGGGATGATACATGTTGATGTATGTAAGGTCCCCTGTCTACACATGCCAAGATCGGTTCTTTATACTTCATTACATTCTCTGATAATCTCTCAAGATTCAGACATATGTTCCTGTTGAAACATGAGTCCGAGCCTTTTGAGATATTCACAGAATATAAGCGAGAAGTAGAGAACCAAAATACGGGTATAAGTATTATTTCCTATGATGAGATCAGGGAGGAGAATACTTGTGCATGGAATTCCTGGACTATTCTAAAGGAGAATGAGATTCTCTCTCAGCATTACTCCTCTGCATACACCATAGCACGATGGTATATCGGGGTGGAGCAATCACACCCTATATGATAAGGTGTGCTCTATGATGAGTACTGCTGAGTTACCTGTTTCCTTTTGGGAGTTATGCACTTGAGAAGCTGCATACCTATTGAATAGGGTTCGAATCAAATCAGTTGCCTACCACTTCATATGTGATATGGAAAGGGAAGAGCCCATATCTTAAGTTAGTTAAGATTTGGGGTTGTCCAGCCTATGTCTAAAGGCAAAATCCGGACAAGCTCGAGGCAAGGTCTGTTATGTAGAACTGGAAAGGTTCCAGCTATACAAACTGCAGCTGATGATTTGAAAGAACCAAAGGATTCAATAGTTACCAACGAACCTCAGCCTCTCCACCGATCTTGTAGGGTTTCTTACCCATCTGAGAGATATTTCGGTTCCTCTATGACAGTGGGAGCGAGGATTGCATCATGAGATGATGACCCAACTAGTTTCGAGCTGGCCATCAGGAGTAGGACTCTGTAAGAATGGCTGGATGCTTCGTGATCTGAGATGGAATCCATGTACACCAACAAAGTATGGACTTTAGTTGCTATATCTGAAGGGTTAAATCCCCATCAGAAGCAAGTATATCTTGAGAAGATTACTTGGTGTAGATGAGACTTTCAAAGCTAGACTTGTTAAAGCTTTTCGTCATCGACCAGGCGTGGATAATGATGAAACCTTTTCAAGTAGCTATGCTTAAGTCCATCCAGACCCTACTTGCCACGGCTACATACCATGACTACGATATCTGGTGGTTGGGTGTCATGACATCTTTTCTAAATGATATTTTAGAAGAGAACGTCTATAAGTACACAGCCAGAGGGCTTCGTAGACAGTGGGAGCAGCGGAAACGTGTACAAGATGCTTTATAAGATAAAGCAGGCATCGCGGAGTTGGAACATCTGTTTTGATGAAGTAGTCAAAGAAGTTGACATCATCAAAATGGTAGATGAACCTTGTATAAACAAGAAAGTAGTAGGGAGTATGGTGACGATCCTCGTAGAGTACGTGGATGACATACTCTTGGTAGGGAAGGAGTTTCCTATACTACGCTCGATCAATCTCCGTTTATCACAATGATTCTCTATAGGATCAAAATGATACCTCCTAAATCCTGAGTTTGGATCTATGAGATAGATCTAAATGGATGTTAGGACCCTCACTAGTTGTAGTGAGACGGTATCAATTGATCCTGGGGAGAATCACTGGAAGGGTTCCAGGGTGATAAAGACAACTGAATGTCAGTCACAGGCATTGTCTTTACCCTCAGTAAAGGGACGGTATGTTGGAAGAGTTCTAAGCTAGATACCGTGGCATACTAGACGATAAAGGCAGGATACATCGCTACTTAAGATGCTACCAAAGAGGCTGTTTGGGTGTATATTGGTTCATGAGATGAACTACGTTCCTCCCATTGTGTGACAATGGAGTTGTAGCTTATGCCAAGGAACGACGGTCCCATCAATGATCCAGACATATTCTAAGGCAGTGTCACCTGATCATGGAGATGCTTGATCTCCAAGGGATCGAGGTTAGGAGAGTAGACTCAGAGGACAACACAGCGGATCCACTCACAAAGGCCTGTTCCCAGAGAGAGATTTTTATGGGATGGTTGAGTATGAGATACTACAACCACTGCTATTAGATGGCCCTAGTGCAAGTGGGAGATTGTTAGTTATATGTATGCCCTAGAGGCCATTGCTATACATAGGATGTATATTGTAGTGGATGCTGGGACATGTATAGGGATGACTTTCTTGCTCGACATGATAGTATGCTATCTGGTTGATCTTTACCTTAACGTGTACACTGAGTGTCTCTCTGTTACATGTTGGTAAAGCCCTTAGGATGTGTACTTGACTATCTGGACTATGATGTGGATCATACTAGTGGGGACATGGTAGTCCATAAGTACATCCTTCAAAGTCCCTAGTCGTGGGTGTATCGAGACGGGGCATCGATATACCAGAGTAGACTAGCGTATACCTTCTCGACCCATACAGATGGGCGATGGATGATCCCATATCCATTGGTGTTTGACATCAGAGATGATATACGGGTGCTTAGTGGAGACTGGGTACACTGGACGGACTCACCGAGAACTCCCAGATGGTATTATACCTTACGTCAGATGGCAGTTCTCTGGTGACACTGGTACAGAGTAGTCTGTTGACCCGAGATCGTCATAGAGTCTTGTGTGGTTCCCACTGTGCTTTGATTTCCATCTTACCACGTCCAAGAGGGTGTGCAAAACGGTGGTTTTTGGGTACAGTCCCTAGTCACATGGAGGCAATGAGCGATAGGAGGGGATTCGTCTCTCCCGGTATAGGGAGTTGATGTTGCGCTGTGTTCGATTGGCTATAACCGGAAATCCCTGGCCAGGGTTGCTGAGATTTACTGGTAAGTGTTACCAGTAGTTTCTCGAATTGTTATAGACCTCATATCGACACGATTTATCGAGCTATTGGGGTCTGACGTTTACCACCCCTAGGCGAGATATGCGACATATCAGACGATCAGACCGGACTGTACGGTAGTGTTACTGGTTGGATTCACTGGAGTGTGAGCGGGCTTGCTCGTCGATCTTCTGATCGCTCAATACCCGGGTGGCCGTTACGTTTAGCAGACCGCTTGCGGCTTGTGGGTGTTTGATATGATCATCACCTGCTGCCGGCGTATTGACGAGTCTTTAGAGTCCTACACAGAGGTTTCCTGGCTCAAGCGAAACGAAATAGGAGCGCATATGAGATATGTGCGGGACCGAGAATAATGCGTGTATGTGATACCGTATTTCATTCTCGCGATGAATGTATCGATTGGTTGTATGCGATATAACCTAGTTATCGAATCAAGTATTGATTCGATAAGCCGATACATTGTATACTAGTCGGTTGTGTGCGACATGACCAGATCATTGAATCAAGTGTTGATTTAATTATTTAATGCATAATTATATATTTGATATATTACTTTGCATTAACTAGTATAGGTTCATTTTAAATGGATTTTCTCACTTGGATGTGCGCATTGCATATGCGATATGATTTTGTGCACTTGCTTGTATCATGTTTGATGATACATGCCTTTTGGTTAAGTGTAAAGAATTAAACCTTGGTTAATGAAATGGTTAGGGTTTACTATTTCCTTATTCATTTTATTCATTTATTTATTCTTTTGGAAAAAGAAAAGCAAATGAGAAAATGGTGGCTTGTTTAGTTTTGTTCATGAAGTTTCATGAACACTTTGACTTTGTAACCATTTTGTCTCATGCTTAACCCTAACCATTCCACTTAACCCTAATCAATTCTCAACACTATACCATGGTTACATTATGATAAGTATTCTTTTTACTTTTCATTTTAATATTCTTATCATAACATTATTCTTCTTCTTCTTCATTTCTTCAAGTGAAGAAAGCTTGCCTCCATCAATGGCAAGTGATGAAAAAGAGTGAGAAATCCAAATCTAAAGTGAACCCACCTCCTATTTCTTCATCCTCTACCTCTTGCCAAGTAGTAGAGTGTGTTTCCTTCACAAGTTTTCATGGCTAGGTGAAGGTGGAGCTTGATCTAGCGATGCCTCGACGTAGATCATCTTCGACACGTTGTCGATGACCTAGACCGCTTCTTCTCCGATGAAGCCGACGCTAGAGCCCGGATTTTGATTTGGACAGCGGAGAGGACTTCATCACGGAGCCGTGGAGGTGGAGGACCGGATCTACAAAGGTTGTATTTCCGTTCCTTTAGTAAAATAGTTTTCTAGTTGCATCTTTCGCCTAGATTTCTAGCCAACGATCCGTAGTCGGGTTTCTCGGCACCTAGTTTTTTTGAAATTGGCATGGTTGATGCCTTGTGAGACCTCATTAGGGTGCCTAGGAACCCTACACTCTATATCTTTTCGCCTGGGTTTGGGAAATCTCTATGTGGGACTCTAAAGACTCAACTACTACCCTGGCAGTGGGTTTAACCACAGACCGCAAGTGGCACTAGCTGTACGTAACGGTCCCCAGGTAGTTGTCGATAAGAAAGCTGATGAGGTAACCCATCTGAAATCCTACTGAGCCTGTCTGTGACAATATCCGCGCAGTCCGGTCTGTTCGTCTAAGATTATCGCATGTATGGTCTAGGGAGGTGGTGGACATCAGACCCCTAATAACCGTACAAGTCGTGTCGGTATGGTTCAAGACCACCCGAGAATCTACTGATCATTCCATCAGTAATTCTCAATCAGCCCTGGCCAGGGA
Source organism: Agapanthus africanus (assembly GCA_030015575.1). Lineage (NCBI taxonomy): Eukaryota > Viridiplantae > Streptophyta > Magnoliopsida > Asparagales > Amaryllidaceae > Agapanthus > Agapanthus africanus. The sequence continues at coordinate 787,912,725 of CM057338.1, forward strand.
CTTATGGTAATGACCAACCGACCACAGTGCGATATCAACTCCCTATACCGGGAGAGACGAATCCCTAACAGTCGCTCACTGCCTCCACGTGGCTCGGGACTGTGCCCAAATGAAACCTGTTTGCAAGACTCCTTTGAGCCGTGGTAGGGTAATAATCAAAGCACAGTGGGAACTCACAGTAGACAAATGATGACCTTAAGTCAACAGACTATCTGCACACATGTCACCTGAGAACTGCTATCTGACGTTAGGTATAATACCATCCAGTCAGTTCTCGGCGAGTCCTGTCCGGTGTACTCACACCCAGTGAGCATCTGTATACAATCTTAGGTGAACACCACCAATGGTTGCGGGACCAATCCATCGCCCCTCGTCAGGGTCTAGATATGTATACACTAGTCTACTCCGGAGTATCGATGCCCAATCTCGATACTCCTGCGACCAGGGACATCTAAAGGTGTGCCTATTGACTATCCAGCTCCCACTAGTATGACTGCCATCACAACGCCGGTAGTCAGACAAACACCCTATGGGCTTTATCAACATATATATATAAATACCAAGTAAAATATATCATACGTTAAGACAAAGTCAAACCAAATAGCGTACTATCATATCAAGCAAGACTGTCATGTACATACATATCCCAAGCATCCTATACAATGTAGGCCTCTAGGGCATATATATCCAACAATCTCCCACTTGCACTAAGGCCTATAATTGCTGCAATGAGTACCCACTGTCTCTACCAGATCCAGTTGCTGGCGTACCGCATGCCCAACATCTCAAATAACCTCTCGAACTGTACTTGAGGAATGGCCTTGGTGAATGGATCTGCCGTGTTGTCTTTTGTGTCCACTCTCCGTATCTCGATCTCCCGACGATCCACGATCTCCCTGATCAGGTGAAACCGCCTTAAGATATGCCTGGATTTCTGATGGGACCTTGGTTCCTTTGCTAAAGCTACAGCGCCATTGTTATCGCAATACAAAGGTATTGGATTGGCAATGGACGGAACCACCTGAAGTTCAGAAATGAACTTCCTCATCCAGACAGCCTCTTTTGCGGCTTCACTAGCAGCTATATACTCAGCCTCCATAGTTGAGTCTGCGACGGTATTTTGTTTGGAACTCTTCCAACATACCGCCCCTTCATTGAGGGTAAACACAAAACCCGAAATGGATTTAGAATCATCCTTGTCAATTTGGAAGCCGGAGTCGGTAAAAGCCTCTACCTGGAGGTCCCCATTACCGTAAATCAAGAACATCTCCTTAGTCCTTCTTAGGTACTTGAGAATGTTCTTCACTGCTCTCCAATGTTTCTCACCTGGGTCAGACTGATACCTGCTTACCACACTAAGTGCGTAAGCTACATCCGGTCTGGTACATAACATCGCATACATTATTGATCCTATCGCCGAAGCATAGGGTATAATGCCCATGCGAGCCCTCTCTTCATCAGTCTTTGGAGACATCTCCTTGGAGAGGGTGATTCCGTGACAAGCGGGCATATTGCCGCACTTGGAATCTTCCATACTAAATCTCTTTAGTATAGTGTCTATATACCTGGACTGTGAAAGTCCCAATATTCTATTAGATCTATCTCGATAGATCTTAATGCCCAGAATGTATGATGCATCTCCCAAGTCTTTCATGGAGAATTTCTGTGACAAGAAGAGCTTTACTGATTGTAGTATAGGGATATCATTCCCTATCAGTAGTATGTCATCGACGTACAAAATGAGGAAGACTACTGCTCCTTCTACAATCTTCCTATAAATACATGGTTCATCTATATTTTCGATAAAGTCAAATTCCTTGACTGTTTCATCAAAGCAGATGTTCCAACTCCGCGATGCTTGCTTTAACCCATAAATGGATTTAAGCAATTTGCACACTCTTCCGCTGCTCCCACTGTCTAAGAAACCTTCTGGTTGATCCATGTAAACACTCTCTTCTAGATGTCCATTTAGAAAAGCTGTTTTTACATTCATTTGCCAGATTTCATAGTCATGGAAGGCAGCAATGGCAAGCATGATCCGAATGGATTTAAGCATAGCTACTGGTGAAAAAGTTTCATCATAGTCCAATCCTGGTCTTTGACGAAAACCTTTTGCTACTAGTCTAGTTTTGTAGGTTTCCACTTGTCCAAATGTACCAATCTTCTTTTTGAAGATCCTATTTGCACCCAACTGGTTTTACCCCAGGAGGAGCAACTTCTAAAGCCCATACTTTATTGGTGTACATGGATTCCATTTCGGATCTCATTGCATCCAACCACTTCACTGAGTCGCTACTCGTGATAGCCTGCTGAAAACTAGTAGGCTCGTCATCATCGATGATGCAATCCTCTCGATCCCCATTAAGAAGAAAACCATAGTATCTTTCAGGAGGATGAGAAAGCCTACTAGATCTGCGGAGTGGCGTTGGTTCGTCATGTTCTATTGAAATCTGAGATTCTTCTAAGTCTTCGGTTGCAGTTTGAGGTTCTGGAATTTCTTCCAGTTCTACCGTGCTCCCACTAATTTCTTTTGCAAGAAATTCGCTTTCTAAGAAGACAATGTGACGAGCGACAAACACCTTTTGTTCTTCAGTGTGGTAGACCATGTACCCCCTTGAATGCTTGGGGTATCCTACAAACTTGCATAAAACCGATCGTGCTTCGAGCTTGTCCGGATTATGCTTTTTAACATATACCGGACACCCCCATATCTTGATATACTTGAGATATGGTCTCTTCCCACACCACATTGCATATGGAGTGGTAGGTACAGACTTAGTTGGAACTCTATTCAATAGGTATGCGGTTGATTCTAGAGCAAATCCCCAGAAGGAAAGTGGCAACTCAGCACTACTCATCATTGAACGCACCATATCTAATAGCGTGCGATTCCTCCTTTCTGATATACCATTATGCTGAGGTGTATAAGGCGGAGTAAGCTGAGAGAGATTTCCATTCTCTTTTAAGTATTCAAGAAAACTGGTACTTAAGTATTCTCCACCTCGATCAGATCGAAGTGTTTTGATGCTTTTACCAGTCTGTTTCTCTACTTCATTTTTATACTCCTTAAACTTCTTAAAGGCCTCGGATTTATGTTTCATTAAGAATATATGTCCATACCTAGAGAAGTCATCAGTAAAAGTTATGAAGTAGGAGTGACCGCTTCGTGCATGCGTAGACATCGGACCACATGCATCACTGTGTACTAGTCCCAAGAGTTCAGTGGCTCTTTCTCCGTGTCCGGTGAACGGAGATTTGGTCATTTTTCCTTTGATACATGATTGACAAGTTGCATATGATGAATATTCAAACGGATCTAGATATCCATCTTTATGTAACTTAGTCAACCTTGTTTCATTTATATGACCAAGTCTACAATGCCATAGGAAGGCTTGATTCGAATCTGGAGCCTTTCGTTTACGCGTGTTTTGAATAATGAAAATTTGAGGTTGATTAAGTATGTATATGCCGTTTTCCAGTGTGCCAAACCCAATCAGTTCTTGATTTAGGAGAATGTTCATGACATTTCTTTCAAGCGCAAAATTATATCCTTTATTAGACAACAAAGATACTGATATAATATTACACAACATACTGGGAATACAAAAACAGTTGTACAATACCAAAATGTGTCCACTATTCAACCCTAGGTGATATTCCCCTATTGCAACTGCATCCACATGCATTCCATTGCCCATCCAGAGAGTCATATCACCTGCCCCCAGTACTCTACTATTTCTCAGATCCTGCAAAGAATTACAGATGTGAGAACCAGAACCGGTATCAAGTACCCATGAAGTAGAGTTTACTGAAAGACAATTTTCGATTACGAACACACCTGAAGCAGAAGCAACAGCTTGCTTCATGTCCTTGGCTTTAAAGGCCATACAGTCCTTCTTCCAGTGCCCTTGCTTGTGACAATAGAAGCACTCGTTCTTTTCTGCCTTCACCCTTCCTGCCTTGTTCGTTCCCTGCACCTTCTTGACCCCACCCTTCGGTTTGGTGGATTTCATCTTCTTCTTCCCTTTAGCTTTCGCTTTAGATTTAGAAGAAGATGATTGGCCAACATACAGAACGGGGGTCTTCTCCTTTTTCAAGGAGGTCTCTGCTACCCTCAACATATTGAGGAGCTTTGGAAGATCCGCTTCCATTTCGTGCATGTTGAAGTTCAGCACGAACTGAGAGAAGGTGTGGGGAAGGGACTGCAAAATCAAGTCGATATACAAATCATTCTCTAGCACGCATCCCAGGTTTGCGAGTTCCTCAATGAGGGTGATCATTTTGAGGACGTGCTCTCCAACAGGCGATCCTGGAGCTAACCTCATCTGGAAGAGTTTCCTTGAGGTTTCGTACCTTGCGATACGGGAGTGTTCACCATACAATTCCTTGCAATGGAGGAATATGGATGCAATATCCATACTCTCGTGCTGTTTCTGGAGTTCATTATTCATGGACGCCAGCACGATACACTTAGCTCGCTCACAGTCTAGATCCCAGGTTTTACGAACTTCCTTGTCCGTAACTGAGGAATCTGGTCCTGGGATAAGGGGAGGAACAGCGGTGGTAACATATGCAACTTTGTCATAAGTCAGCGCAATATTGACGTTCCTTAGCCAATCTTTATAGTTCTGCCCGGTCAGTATATTCTTTTCAAGTAATAGTTTTAGTCCAGTCATGGTAGCTTCCAGAGAGAGAGAGAAAAGAAAACACTCAGCATATGCTCTTGCAAGTTTAGATTGGTTATTATTTTATCTAAACAAGATGGCTCCCACTGTTTCCTCAAATCCTTCTTCAAAACCTAAAAGAAGAACTAGTCAGGATTTAATCACACGTTACAATTCTTGCTTAACCTTTCAGCCGGGCTGGTGTTGGTACTTCGAGGGAGGTTTTCCAACGCTTTCGCGAAGTTCCTTAATTAAAGAACCTCTTTTCCCTGGAGGCGTAGCCCCTCTAACACCTTTCTAGTCACCTACTTGGTTTATAGGATTGATTGTTAAGTGAGAGAAATTCCCGAGAGTAATCCTACTCATCAGTGGGATCGGGATCCAATTATCATTGCATGATGCCCTAAATGGAAGCCACTCTAGTCACCACACTCCAGAAGGTAAGCTAAATCTGCAAGTTTCCTTTATGTTTGAAACTCCCGATGTGATTTTTACCCCAAGCTCTTATAGACCTTGACATAGGCCAACAAGTCATAAGACGCAAGTCAAGTTCTACCTGTCGTTGTCCTGATTAATTTAAATACATCGTACAAGCCCTTGACGTGGGCCAACAAGGTGTACGTCTATATTAAACTAATGCATCTATCTATGCAACAAATAGGCACACACACTGCTACCATTCACTATGCCTTGACGTAGGCCAACAAGCATAGCATGAATACGATGTGTTGTCTATTTGAAACGACGGAGGGTTACGGCTGGTTTTTGGCAAAAAACCGTTAACGTAGTGAACTTGATTTGATCGAAGGAACTTAGATAGCTTTTATTTAAAAGGAGTGGTTTAAGCTCCGCATTTAAAATTTGCTTTTTCAAGAAAACCGAGTGGTTTTTTAGAAATTGTTCCAACGATTCAGTTTAGGTTTTATTTTCTTTGCATTAATAATAATGCGTCCCATCTTTAACCTATCATTACAGATAACAACGAAAATACAACGTCCTCTTATGCCATCCGCATTCGCCACGGGGTCCCGTCATCACCCGTTAGGTTACTTAACTAACGACAGAGCGGGGGCTGGGCTAGCGCGGGTGTAAAACATAAGCGACGTCTAAATAGCTATCATATATAGATATTGTACATTCGTCAGACGCAATAATAGGCATTCCAGATCACAGATAAACAATATTGGATTTGCAAGCAATCCGCATTTCGTTTGAGCCTGCAATGAAAGACGGATTACACAGTTGTGATGAATAGCCATTTTCCCAACCCAGACCCCTACGGGTACGGCAAACTACCCGTCAAGTACCAGAAGTGAAGCGGTCTGCCCCAACACTTCAAAATACCCGGTAGTTTGTGCACCCCACCTTGGGTCTATCCTAGGAGCAAAAACAGTAAAAAGAAATAATACAACGGTGGCTACAACCGCAACCTGGATGTGCCCCGCAAAATAGTATTACAACTTATTACATTTACATCAAATGAATTAATACAATAACCCATCACTTAACCCGGCTAAACACCACAACAGTCCAATACAGTTTATATACACAAACAGTTATATATAACATCACAGATATGTGCAACCCCCTGCCAACCGACATACTAGCAGTTAGGGGAGGTTTACGAACACATAAAACATTTCACAGATATAATCAAACAAGCAAATACCGTATAATTTCGATCGATTAAACACATTTAATTTTGCTCCAATACTTCTCTGTAAATCTGAAACCTGAGCAAAAATAAAAAATTACCAGAAAACACCAAATATCACAGAGAATCAACACAAGAAACTTGGGATGATGAATTGTCCAAAGCGCGGCGGAATCGCGGCGGATCGGTAGGATCGGCCGCTGTTCCGCGGCGCTATGGCCGATTCATGAGCCCAATTTTCTTAGGTGTTCTAATACATTCATTTAGGTCAATCTGAAGGTCCCTGAAAAATTTTTGGACCTCATATAAAATTCGACAGAAAGTACATGATATCGGGGTTTTTCCGGTTTGTTTTTCCGTTCGAAATTCATACAAATTTGCAAGTGTGTTAAATACTGTTTAGCTAGGCTCTGATACCACTGTAAGTCGATGTTCAACACCCCAATACTTATGGGGAGGCGGAAATATGAATAACAATCTTGTTCTATGATTAAATATCGAATAACCGTATGAATCGTTTGCTAAACAAGTTTTAACAAAAGCTATAGAGTTCTAAACTACTATGTTAAGAGATTATACCAAACGGTTCTAGTCCTTCGTCTTAATGTTATCTACGGCCTCTTTGGATCTCCACGTCATCTTCGGCTTTCTTCCGTGATAGACGATCCACCCGAGAACCCTAATCCAAGCTATAACCTCTAAACTTGAGGTTACTTAGTTTCTCTAGTTGCTAAATAGAGTAGCTAAGGTGATGTAGAGATAGGTTATGGAGTAATTAGTCTTTCCTAATCCTTGTTCTCAACTCATGAGGGGTAGGATTAGGCTTTGATGAAGGAGAGAGAACTTGAAGAGAGAGAGTGAGAAGATGATAATGATAATAATAATAATAATGAAATAGCTTCTCACTTGATATATGAAACATAATGAATAAAAAGAAATGAATAATATGAGATTATTCATCATGTTTCATAAATGCAAGTGGGTGATTCATTATGTGAGTCATTAAGCATTTAATAATGCATTAATGACATGATGAATCACTCACAATGAGTCACTAAATCATTAAATGAAAATGCCACCTCTCCCTCCATGTCACATCCTTCTAGAAGCTTCTCGAAAAATTACGAGAACGCCCCTCTCATCCGTGAAAACACGGAAAAACTTTAGACTGTATAAATCCAATAACCTGATACCAGAATCTGGCTTAAACCAAAGCCAGCTAGTAAAAACTGTCCGAATGTCGCACGTGCGTTTAAACACGTACGCGTTCGAACCTTTGTCGTGAAACTATACGACCTCTATATCTTTTCGCCTGGGTTTGGGAAATCTCTATGTGGGACTCTAAAGACTCAACTACTACGCTGGCAGTGGGTTTAACCATAGACCGCAAGCGGCACTAGCTGTACGTAATGGTCCCCAGGTAGTTTGTAGGGTTCCTAGGCACACTATAGAGGTCTCACAAGGCATCGAACATGCCAATTTAAAATTTTATGGGTGCCGAGAAACCCTAATACGGATCGTCGGCTAGATTTCTAGGCGAAACTATAAACTAGTTAACACTTTAACTAAAAGTTAGATGCTACAACCTTTGTAGATCCGGATATCCACTTCCTTAGCTCCACGTAGTCATCCTCTCGCTGTCCTTTTCGAATCCTAGACTCATTCGTCGGCTTCATCGGGAAAACGAGCGGAATAGGTCGTCGGCTTCGTGTCAAAGACGATCTACGTCGAGGTTGCGCAAGTTCAAGCTCCAACTTCACCAAGTTGTGAAACTTGTGAAGAAAACACCCAAAACAACTTGGCAAGAGGTAGAGGGTGAAGAAATAGGAGGTGGGTTCACTTTAGAATTGGATTTCACTCACTTTTTCTCAAGTTGCCATTAATGGCATCTAGTTTTCTCTCTTGAAGAAGAAGGAGAAGATGAAGCTAGTTTATGATAAGTGTTATGATAAATTAAAAAAGAAATCAATACTTATCATAATCTAACCTTAGTTGAGTGTAGAGAATGGACCATGGTTACTTGGATGAGTTAGGGTTAAGCATGAAGACAAGAATGGTCACTAAGGTCAAAGCTTCATGAAGCTTCAACATAAAACAAATAAAGCCACCATTCTTATCTTAATCCATTTCAAATAAATAAATAAATAGATAAATGAATTTTCAAACCCTAATCAACACTTAACCATGGTTTAATTCTTTACACTTAACCATGAAAGCAAGTATCATCAAACATGATACAAACATGTGTACAAAAGTATATCACATATACAACTTGCACATCAAGTGAGAAAATCCATTTAAAGTGAACCTATACTAGCTAATGCAAAGTAATATATCAAATATATAATTACACATTAAATAATTAAATCAACATTTGATTCAATGATCCGGTCATGTCGCACATAACCGACTAGTATTCAATGTATCGATTTATCGAATCAATGATTCGATAACTAGGTCATATCGAATATAACCAATCGAAACATATATCGCGAGAATGAAATGCGGTATCACATACACGCATTATTCTCGGTCCTGCACATATCTCATATGCGCTCCTATTTCGTTTCGCTTGAACCAGGAAACCTCTGTGTAGGACTCTAAAGACTCGTCAATACGCCGGTAGCAGATGATGATCATATCAAGCACCCACAAGCCGCAAGCGGTCTGCTAAACGTAACGGCCATCCGGGTATCGAGCGATCAGAAGATCGACGAGCTAGCCCACTCACACTCCTGTGAATCCAACCAGTAACACTTACTGTACAGTCCGGTCTATTCGTCTGATATGTCGCATATCAAGTCTAGGGGTGGTATACGTCAGACCCCAATAACCGATAAGTCGTGCCGATGTAAGGCTCATAACGGGTCGAGAAACTACTGGTAACACTTACCAGCAAATCTCTGATCAGCCCTGGCCAGGGACTTCCCTGTTACGGCCAATCGAGCACAGCGCAACATCAACCCCCAATACCGGGAGAGACGAAACCCCTCCTATCGCTCATTGCCTCCATGTGACTCGGGACTGTACCCAAAGACCACCGTTTTGCACGCCCTCATGGACGTGGTAAGGTGGAGATCAAAGCACAGTGGGAATCACACAAGACTCTATGACGATCTCGGGTCTACAGACTAACCTGTACAAGTGTCACCTGAGAACTGCCATCTGACGTGAGGTATAATACCATCTGGGAGTTCTCGGCGAGTCCGTCCAGTGTACCCAGTCTCCACTGAGCACCCGTACACCATCTCTGATGTCAAACACCAATGGATATGGGATCATCCATCGCCCATCTCATGGGTCAAGAAGCGTATACGCTAGTCTACACTGGTATATCGATGCCCCGTCTCGATACACCCACGACTAGGGACCATGAAAGATGTACTTATGGACTACCATGTCCCCACTAGTATGATCTGCATCACAGTCCAGGTAGTCAAGTACATATCCTAAGGGCTTTACCAACATGTAACTATAAGACAGTATAAAGAGACTAGTGTACATGTTAAGATAAAGAGTAACCAGATAGCATACTATCATATCAAGCAAGAAAGTCATCTCTATATATGTCCAAGCATCCAATATAATATACATCATCTGTACAATACTAGCCTCTAGGGCATACATACAACTAACATAGTTGTCGATAAGAAAGCTGATGAGGTAACCCATCTGAAATCCTACTGAGCCTGTCTGTGACAATATCCGCGCAGTCCGGTCTATTCGTCTAAGAGTATCGCATGTATGGTCTAGGGAGGTGGTGGACGTCAGACCCCTAATAACCGTACAAGTCATGTCGGTATGGTTCAAGACCACCCGAGAATCTACTGATCATTCCATCAGTAATTCTCAATCAGCCCCGGCCAGGGACTTATGGTAATGACCAACCGACCACAGTGCGATATCAACTCCCTATACCGAGAGAGACGAATCCCTAACAGTCGCTCACTGCCTCCACGTGGCTCGGGACTGTACCCAAATGAAACCTGTTTGCACGACTCCTTTGAGCCGTGGTAGGGTAATAATCAAAGCACAGTGGGAACTCACACGAGACAAATGATGACCTTAAGTCAACGGACTATCTGCACACATGTCACCTGAGAACTGCTATCTGACGTTAGGTATAATACCATCCAGTCAGTTCTCGGTGAGTCCTGTCCGGTGTACTCACACCCAGTGAGCATCTGTATACAATCTTAGGTGAACACCACCAATGGTTGCGGGACCAATCCATCGCCCCTCGTCAGGGTCTAGATATGTATACACTAGTCTACTCCGGAGTATCGATGCCCAATCTCGATACTCCTGCGACCAGGGACATCTAAAGGTGTGCCTATTGACTATCCAGCTCCCACTAGTATGACTGCCATCACAACGCCGGTAGTCAGACAAACACCCTATGGGCTTTATCAACATATATATATATATAAATACCAAGTAAAATATATCATACGTTAAGACAAAGTCAAACCAAATAGCGTATTATCATATCAAGCAAGACTGTCATGTACATACATATCCCAAACATCCTATACAATGTAGGCCTCTAGGGCATATATATCCAACACTTTCTCGACACCTACTTGGTTTATAGCATTGATCGTTAAGTGAAAGAATCTCCAGATTAGTAGCATATACTCACAGTAGGATCGGGATCCAAATATCATCGTGTGATAAAGCTGAAGGAATCCTACCAAAATTATCACACTCCAAATGGTATGCAACTCTAGCAAATTTCAGTTTCTTTAGAAATTCCCGATGTGGATTTTTGCACCATGCTCTTATGACCTTGGCGTTGGTCAAAATGTCATAAGTCACATGTCAAGTTCTACCCATCATTATCTTGTTAATTTGAACCCACCTGTACATACCCCTGACGTTAGCCAAATGGCAGTACGACTGTCTCAAACTAACTCATCTATCTATGCAATAGATGAATACCCAAATTTGGGTTGACTCGGTGTCAACTCGGTCGCGGATCCACGGAGGATCGCTTGTATCATCCGCGGTTCCGCGATGGTTTGGTCGAGTCACGATCCCAAATTTCTTCACAATTCTTAAAAAACCCTGCTTGTATTTTTAAGGGTCCTTGAAAAAAATTTAGACCCCAATTTAAAATCGGCAGAAACTAGGAGAAAACGTCGTTTTTCCGGGATAATTTTGTGATCGAATTTCCAAAGACTTTGCTAACATGTTAGTTATGGTTTAGCTAGGCTCTGATACCACTGTAAGTCGACGTTACACAACCCACTAGATGCGGGGAGGCGGAATAGGTAAAACAATCATTTTGTTCAAGGTAACATCGACTAACTTTACGGATCTTTGCTAAACCCTAACTAACAACTATCTAGAAGTGCTAAACTACTATGATAGATGATTATACCTCAAGATACTAGTTCTTCTTGTTCTTGTTGTTCACCTCCTCGTCGGCCTCCTCGATGTAATAGAAGATCCATCCGAGAGTTCCTCCTTCAAACTTTAACCTCTAACTTGAGATAACTAAGTGGCTAGGATTGCTAATCTAAGTGACCTAGAAGATATAGAAGTAGATTAAGGATCTATTAGTCTTTCTAACCCTTGGGATCTCAACACATGAGAGGATTAGGGTTAGGTTGAAGAAGAGGAGAGCTTGAGGAGAGAGAGTGTGTATGTTAATTATGAATTGAAATATAACTCATTTGTGTATATCATGAAGCATAAAAATATCTTGCACAAATATCTTTCATGCTTCATTTAATGCAAATGGATGAATCATCTCATGAGTCATGGTTTCAATTAATGCAAATAACACATAAGCTCTCCACCTCATTAAGTTTAATTCACAAATGAATTAAAACTAAATGAGTCACCTTTCTTCTAGAAGCTTCTCGACTAATTACGAGAATACCCCTCCCATCCGTATTTACGAAAAACACGGATAAACTGAGACTGCATAAATCCAATAATCCAATACTAGAATCTGGCTTAAACTAAAGGCCGGTAGTATAATCTGTCCGAACATCTTACGTGCACAAGTACACGTATATGTCCGAACCCTGTCGTAAAACCATACGACCTCTATATCGTTTCGCCTGAAGTAGAGAAACTCTCTGTGTGGTACTCTAAAGACTCGACACTACGCTGGCAATGGGTTTAACCACAGTCCACAAGCGGTACTAGCTGTACGTAACGGTCCCCAGATAGATGTCGATAAGAAGGTCGATGAGGAAACCCATCCGAACTCCTACTGAGCCTGATGTGACAATCTCCGTACAGTCCGGTCTGTTCGTCTAAGACTATCGCATATCGGGCCTAGGGGGCAGCAAGCGTCAGTCCCCTAAAAGTGGTATAAGTCGTGTCGGAGTGAAGCTCATTACACCTTGAGAAGCTACTGGAAATCCTACCAGTAAATCTCGCTTGCCCTGGCCAGAGGCTTTATGTAATAGCTCTCCAAACACAGTGCGATATCAACCCCTAATACCGGGAGATACGAATCCTATCTAACCACCACTGCCTCCAAGTGCTTCGGGACTGCACCCAACTGCTACCTGTTTGCACGACTCCTTTGAGCCGTGGTAGGGTAGTAATCTAAGAACAGTGGAAACACACTCGAGACGAAGTAGCAGTGTTAAGTCTACGGACTATGTTGTACTCATGTCACCTGGGAACTGTTAACTGACGACGGGTATAATACCAACCAACAGTTCCTTGCGAGTCCTGTCCGGTGTACCCGTAACCCAACGAGCACCTGTGTACTATCTCTAGTACAACGTACTAATGGCTGTGGGACAGACCAATTCATCTGCTGGGATAAGAAGCGTACACACTAGTCTACTCCGGAGTATCGATGCCCTGCCTCGATAATCCTACGACTAGGGACCTGAAAAGGGATGTGCTTGTAGACTACCCAGCTCCCACTAGTGTGACTGCCATCACAACGCTGGTAGTCAAGCAAGAACCTGAGGGCTCTATCAATATGTATTCGCGATATGCTAAAAGAAACATATACACATATTAAGATAGATATAAACCAAGTAGCATACCACTATGTTGAGCAAGACTGTAAATACAACTATGAATATCCCGAGTTTCCATTAAGTAATATACAAACTAGTATGATACAATAATGGCCCCTAGGGCATATACACTGACAAGATGTATACAGGTGCTCATTGGGTTATGAGTACACCGGACGGACTCGCCGAGAACATGCTAGTTGGTATTATACCTATTGTCAGATAGCAGTTCCCTGGTGACATGTGTACAGGTTAGTATATCAACCTGAGATCATCATTTGTCTCATGTGAGTTCCCACTGTACTTTGATTACTACCCTACCACGGCTCAAAGGAGTCGTGCAAACAGGTTTTAGTTGGGTACAGTCCTGAGCCACATGGAGGCAGTGAGCGGATCGTCAGGGGATTCGTCTCTCCCGGTATTGGGGGTTGATATCGCGGTGTGTTTGGAGAGCCATTACACAAAGTCCCTGGCTAGGGCAAGTGAGATTTACTGGTAAGTATTCCAGTAGTTTCTCAGGGTGTTCTGGGCTACACTCCGGCACGACTTATACCGCTATTAGGGGTCCGACGTTTACCATCCCCCTAGGCCCGATATGCGATACTCATAGACGAACGGACCGTACTGTACGGATATTGTCACTATCAGGCTCAGTAGGGTTTCAGGATGAGTTCGCTCGTCGGCCTCCCTTTCGCTCAATACCTGGACAACCGTTACGTACAGCAAGTGCTACTGACGTGCTTGTGGTTAAACCCACTACCAGTGTATTGACGAGTCTTTAGAGTCTCATACAGAGGGTTTCCCTAGTTCGGGCGAAACGTTGTAGAGACCGTATGGTTTTATGGCAGGGTTCGATCATATACGTGCACTTATGCACAGATCATGATCGGACGGATAATACTAGTGGGCTTTGGTTTAAGCCGGATCCTAGTATTATATTGTTAGATTACTTTCGTCTCGTAGTATTCGTATTCAGTCGGAATACGGATGAGAGTATATATATACTGATGAGGGGTATTCTTGTAATTCGTTACGAGTTTACTTTAGGGTTGCCATTTATTCTTTTTGTTTAAATATTTGGATTGATGTTTTATTATGATGGAAATTGTGAGAAAAAGTTTTGGCTTGTGGCATTGATTGTTGCGAGTGGCCTTGGTGACTCATGGTTAGGGGCTTGCATTGTTTTTGTTTTTGTGGAGATATTTGTGTGTAAGGTGTGAGATATTTGTGCTAGTGGCTGCTCATTTTTTAGCAAGGGTTTTTCTTTTGTTTCCTCACACCAATACCTCACACAACACAACCCAAAAAAACAGATAGTTTTTTCTTAGCCTTAGCCAATTTCTTGAGCTCACAATTTTCATCTTTGACAACTCTTTCACCTCCACCCTAACATGCCTCATGTGTTGAGCAACCTAGGGTGTATTGAGACAAAATATTCACACGCACTCTCTACTTCATCTTGGGCATCTAGGCTAGCAAACTAGTTGCTCGAGTTGCTTCAATTTTTGAAGCGGGAGCCCGTATTACTAATCCTCGATGTGGATCTTCTTCGACGAAGTGAGACCGGAGAGCAAACTACATCGGGGCATCCGCGAGGAGCTTGGACAGAGGTTGAAGACCGAAGGACACGGATCGATCGGTATAACCTCGCTAAACTATTTATAGTATAACTAGTATAGGGTTAATGGCACGATCCGGGAATTACAACCTTTGTAGACTTCCCTTAGTGAATCCTTGGCACTTTGAGAGTTTGAAACGGATCGATAAAGGTCTTCCTAGTCCATGATGATCCACCTGAAGTCCCTTTACCCAAAGCTCTTTGCTTTACTTGATCTTTGAAAGAAGTGTAGCAAACACCCTTCACAAATGGGCTAGAGATATGTAGAATGATGATGTGGTTTGTATTCTCTATTCAAAACCCTTTCCTTTTTTACTAGCCCACTCTATGGAAAACTCAAGAGAGCAAGAGAATGAGGAAGAAGATGATAATGGCAAATCTTGAGCTCAAGAGATAATGATATATCTTAATGTTAAAAATGAGAATAGAAATTATATATAATTTCACTCTCTCATCCTTAACCATGGGTTAATAAATATCTAGCTATTTATTTAGGAGGGAAAAATGAACAATAGAAAATTAACTCATGGTTAAAGGTAAAGTCAAATGTAGAGTCAAGAAGAATTATCCACCATGAATTGATTTTCTATTTCATTAATTCCAAAATAAATATATATGCATATTTATTCCCATGTGAGTCTTGCATTGCCACCACTTGTGTATCATCAACCATGACACACAAGAATGTATGCATGTATGAGTACGTGCACATCATCATGTGCATCAACATAAACATATGCATACATGCATGCATACAAATAGAAAAGGGTTTAATAAAGAATTAAGCTAAAAGTTTATGTTAAATCAACACTTAATTTAACAAACCGGTCATATCACATACGACCCAACTAATAGAAAAACGCCCGATTAATATATGGTATCACATACACGCATTTAATCGGGTCCCCGTGCATATCTCATATGCACACCACATCTTTTCGCCTGAGCTAGGAAACTGCTGTGTGGGACTCTAAGACTCGTCAATACGCCGGCAGTAGGTGATGATCATATCAAACACCTATAAACCGTAAGCGGTCAGCTAAACGTAACGGCTGTAGGGTTGCTAGGCACACGCATAAGGGTCTACAAGGCATCTACCATGCCCGATTTAAAAATTAGCCGTGCCGAACAACCCGATACGAGATCTTTAAACTAGAGATTAGGCGAAAACAAGCATGTTAAACTCTTTAACGCTAAGTGAGAGGGATTACAACCTTTGTAGATCCAGTCCTTCACTTCTTAAGCTCCGTGTTGAGGTCCCTTCGCTGCAATCATCGTGTCCGGGACTCTCGAGAGGCTCCACGAAGAGAAAGATGCAGTCTTGCTTCCGATCTTCGATAACAAAGATGATCTACCTTGAAGTTTCATTAACACAAGCTAACAATCACTAAATGAAGTGAACACCCTCATCTAAAGGGCAAGGATAGATGAGGATGATGAAGTAGGATTTTTGCTCTCATTTGTTTTCATATTCTCACTCACTTTCATCACTTAGCAAAAAGCTAGAAAGCTTTTTCCAAGAAGGAACTCAAGGAAGAAGATGATAGAATATCCTTTTGTGATGAACAATGAAAAGATTAATATGATGAATAATGCAACCATAGTCAACTAAACCCATGTAGAGAATTAACTAGGGTTAGGATTTTGGTTTGGGTTAAAACATGAGTCATAACAAAATATCTTTCACAAAACAAAACTAAACTTTCTAGAATCATCTAGAAAGTATTAACCCAAATCAAACCCTAATCTTGTTTAATCTCTACTAAACATGTTGCATTAGTTATCATATCATGTTACAATATTATATATCACATATACAATATTTATTGTAACCAAATAAAATAAGACAATTAACATATATCGCATATATATCAATGTATTACCCGAGTGAGAAAAAGAATCTTTTAGTGAGCTAATATTAGTTAATGTAATTTAATATATCATATATATTATTATACATTAAATTATCGAATCAACACTTGATCCGACAATCCGGCTATATCGCATATAACCGACTAATACGATGACCCGGCTATATCGCATATACCCGGCCGATATCTCATATCGCGAGAATCCAATACGGTATCACATATCGCATTATCCTCGGTCCCGTACATATCACATATGTGCTCCTACTCCGTTTTGCCTAAGTCAAGAAACCTCTGTGTAGGACTCTAAAGAATCGTCAATACGCCGGCAGTAGGTGATGATCATATCAAACACCCACAAGCTGCAAGCGGTCAGCTAAACGTAACAGCCACCCAGGTATTGAGCGCTCAGAAGATCAACAAGCAAGCATGTACATTCTCCTATGAGTCCAATCAGTAACACTCCCGTACAGTCCAGTCTCGTCGTCTGATATGTCGCATATCTCGCCTAGGGGTGGTAAACGTCAGACCCCAGTAGCTCGATAAGTCGTGTCGATATTGTAAGTCCATGCTACCTCTCCCGGTACTTTCGGGCATGCGGAATTTGATAAAAAACGATTTTCTTAGAGGTGGTAACATGGACTTAAAACCCGGATCTTTGTTAAACATCTAACTAACAACCTAACTACGAGTTGCTAACTACTCGGTTAGGGGGTTATACCTTTCTTTTTCTCGAACTCCTTCGTCTTCAAGCTTCGATGGTCGTCCGAATCGGCTTCTCCCCGTGTTCTCCTTGCGCCGAAGATAGATCCACCTGAAAGCTTCAACCTTTGGCTCCTTCTTCGAACTTTGAAGAAACTAGTTCACTCGGTTTGCTAAACCTTGTGAACTAGAGTGAGTAGAGAAGAGTTTGTATGGGATTTTATCTATGGTTCTTGGTTCTCAACTCATGAGACAAGTGAACCATAGATTCAAGAGAGGGAGAGCAAGAGGAGGAAGATGAGAGCTAAAGAACAAGAGAGAGAATGAGAATGATAGAATGAGAGAAGACTTTTCTCATTTGGCTCTCATAATTCAAAACAATCATAACACCTCATATCAATCAAGTATTATGTGATGGTTTAAGCAACCATAGCCATATCATTTCATGCACTCATTTTGCACAAAAGAGCAAGCAAGCAAAAGTCTTTGCCATGAAATGATAGCTATAGTTATCATGATGGTCAACTAGTCAAGCCTAGTCAACCGGTCAACAAAGTCAACAAGTCAACAAAAGTCAACAAGTCAACAAAGTCAATCCCTCAACAACCATGTCACCATAACACTTAATTAATATAATTGTTAATCACATATCATATTCTCATTAGGGTTGAGCAAAAAGTCAATAGTCAACTGTCAACGGTCAACAACCCTAATGAGAATCCTCTGCCTCTGTCTCTCCGTCAACTGTGCATACACACCCGCATCCGCGTTCCGAGGAACACGAATGCATACTGGATAAAACCAATCCCAAAAGGTATACTAGGATCTGGCTTAAACCAAAGCCCGCTAGTGTGAACTGTCCGGACACTGTACGTGCACAAGTGCACGGATGTGACCGAACCCTATCGCAAAACCATGCGACCTGTCGCAAAACCATGCGACCTCTACTCTTTTGCCTAAAGGCGAATAGCTTTCTGTGTGGGACTCTAAAGACTCGACACTACGCTGGCAGTAGATTTAACCACAGACCGCAAGCGGCACTAGCTGTGCGTAACGGTCCCCAGGTAGATGCCGACAAGAAGACTGACGAGGCGAAACCCATCTGAACTCCTACTGAGCCTGAATGTGACATTCTCCGTACAGTCCGGTCTGTTCGTCAGATACATCGCATGGCGGGCCTAGGGGGCGGTAAACGTCAGTCCCCCAATAGCGGTACAAGTCGTGTCGGAGTGAAGCCCAAAACACCCTGAGATAACACTGGAAGCCTACCAGTATATCCCGTTTGCCCTGGCCAGGGACTACTCGTGTAATGGCTCTCCTAGACACAGCGCGATGTCAACCCCCAATACCGGGAGAGACGAATCCTGTCTAACCGTCACTGCCTCCAAGTGCTTCGGGACTGCACCCAACTACCACCTGTTTGCACGACTCCTTTGAGCCGTGGTAGGGTAGTAATCAAAGTACAGTGGGAACACACTCGAGGCTAAGTGACAGTGTCAAGTCAGCGGACTAAGCTGTACTCATGTCACCTGGGAACAGATAACTGACGATAGGCATAATACCAACTAGTCAGTTCCCGACGAGTCCTGTCCAGTGTACTCGTAACCCAACGAGCACCCGCATACTATCTCAAGTACGACGTACCGACGGCTGTGGGACAGACCGTCTCCCACACTGGGATGAGAAGCGCATGCGCTAGTCTACTCTGGAGTCTCGATGCCCTGTCTCGATAGTCCTGCGACCAGGGACCTGCATAAGGATGTGCTTATAGATTACCCAGCCCCACTAGTGTGACTGCCATCACAACGCTGGTAATCAAGCAAAGATCCTAAGGGCTCCACTAATGTGTCTAGGCGATATACTAAAATAAACACATGTACACATTGAAGTAGAAACAAACCAAGTAGCATACTACTATTTTGAGCAAGATTGTATATACAAGGTGAATATCCCTAAGCTTCCATTAAGTAATATACAAACTAGTATGATACAGTAATGGCCTCCAGGGCATATACACTAACAATCTCCCACTTGCACTAAGGCCATGTACTGGCGTATCGAAGACCTATCATCTCGATCAGCCGCTCGAACTGAGTCTGGGGCAAGGCCTTGGTGAATGGATCTGCAGTGTTATCTTCTGAAGCGACTCTCCGAACCTCGATCTCCTGGCGATCCACGATCTCCCTGATCAGGTGATACCGCCTCAAGATGTGTCTGGATCTCTGATGGGACCTGGGTTCCTTCGCTAAAGCTATAGCCCCGTTGTTGTCGCAATACAGAGGTATTGGATCAACAATGGACGGAACCACCTGAAGCTCTTTCAAGAACTTCCTCATCCAGACAGCTTCTTTTGCGGCATCAGATGCAGCGATGTATTCCGCTTCCATCGTCGAGTCTGCAACGGTTTCCTGTTTGGAACTCTTCCAACACACCGCCCCTCCATTGAGGGTAAAGACAAAACCCGACATGGACTTGGAATCATCCTTGTCACTCTGGAAGCTGGAGTCAGCAAAGGCCTCGATCTGGAGGTCTTTTCCGCCATACACCAAGAACATCTCCTTAGTCCTTCTGAGGTACTTGAGAATGTTCTTTACTGCTATCCAGTGTTTCTCCCCAGGGTTCGACTGATACCGGCTTACCACACTCGGTGCATAAGCTACATCCGGTCTGGTACACAACATTGCATACATTATAGAGCCTACCGCAGAAGCGTAGGGTATAATAGACATGCGATCCCTCTCCAAATCAGTCTTGGGAGACATCTCTTTAGAGAGGGTGATCCCGTGACAAGCCGGTAGGTTACCGCGCTTGGAATCTTCCATACTGAATCTTTTCAGTATGGTGTCGATGTACCTGGACTGTGAAAGTCCTAATATCCTCTTGGATCTATCACGATGGATCCGGATCCCCAGGATGTATGAGGCATCACCCAGGTCTTTCATGGAGAACCTGTGTGATAAGAACCCCTTGACAGATTGTAGCATAGGAATGTCATTTCCTATTAAGAGAATGTCATCCACGTACAAAATGAGGAATACTACAGTTCTCGCTACAAATCTACAATAGATGCATGGTTCATCTAGATTTTTGATAAAGCTAAATTCCTTGACCGTCTCATCAAAACAGATGTTCCAACTCCGCGATGCCTGCTTTAGTCCATAGATGGACTTAAGCAACTTGCACACCTTTCCGCTGCTCCCACTCTGAATGAAACCCTCTGGTTGGTCCATATAGACACACTCCTCTAAATTTCCATTTAGAAAAGCGGTCTTTACGTCCATTTGCCAGATCTCATAATCGTGGAAGGCAGCAATGGCAAGAAGGATCCGAATGGATTTCAGCATAGCCACTGGAGAAAAGGTTTCGTCATAGTCCAAACCAGGTCTTTGACGAAAACCCTTTGCAACCAGTCTAGCTTTATAGGTCTCAACCTGTCCATCTACACCAATCTTCCTTTTGAAGATCCACTTGCATCCTACGGGTTTTACCCCGTCTGGAGCAATGTCCAACGTCCATACCTTGTTGGTGTACATGGACTCCATTTCGGTCCGCATTGCATCCAGCCATTTTACTGAGTCAACGCTCTGAACGGCCTGCTGGAAGCTAGTACGCTCATCATAATCTATGATGCAATCCTCTCTATCCTCGTCTATGAGAAAACCGTAGTATCTCTCGAGCGGATGAGACTGCCTACTACTCCTGCGGAGCGGCATAGGAATGTCCTGTTCTTTTGAACCCTCTGGTTCCACTAAGCTTTCAGTAATAGCTCGTGGTTCTGGAATTTCTTCCAGTTCTACTGCGCTCCCACTAATTTCCTTTTCTAAGAACTGGTGTTCTAGAAAGTGGGCATTACGAGAAACAAGGACTTTTTGTTCCTCTGCGTGGTAGAAAAGATACCCCCTGGTGTTCTTTGGGTATCCCACAAACTTGCACAGTACTGAGCGTGCCTCGAGTTTGTCCGCATGCTGCTTTTTGACAAAAGCTGGACATCCCCAGATCTTCAGATATTGAAGATAGGGTTTCTTCCCACTCCATAACTCATAAGGTGTGGTAGGCACAGTCTTAGTGGGAACTCGGTTCAAAAGGTATGCAGCTGATTCTAGCGCATACCCCCAGAATGATCGCGGTAACTCAGCGTTACTCATCATGGACCGTACCATATCCAATAGGGTTCGGTTCCGTCTCTCCGATACACCGTTATGTTGCGGAGTGTATGGAGGAGTAAGCTGAGAGAGAATTCCGTTCTCTTTTAAATAGTCCAGGAACTCGGCACTTAAGTATTCTCCACCTCGATCCGATCTTAGAATCTTGATACTTTTGCCGGTTTGTTTTTCTACTTCATTCTTATATTCCTGGAATTTTCCAAAGGCTTCGGACTTATGTTTCATTAAGAAGACATAACCGTACCTTGAAAAGTCATCCGTAAAAGTAATGAAGTAAGAATAACCGCTTCGCGCATGTGTAGACATTGGACCGCATACGTCGCTGTGTATGAGTCCCAAGAGCTCGCTCGCACTTACTCCGTGTCCAGTGAACGGAGACTTTGTCATCTTTCCTTTGAGACAGGATTGACAAGTGGCATACGATTGATATTCGAACGGATTCAAATATCCTTCTGTATGTAACTTTGTCAACCTTCTCTCATTGATGTGACCCAGTCTACAATGCCATAAGAAAGTCTGATTTATTTCCGGAGACTTTCTTTTGTGTGTATTCTGGACATTGAAAATCTGTAGTTGGTTTAATACGTATATACCATTGCTCAATGTACCTGACCCAATCAGAACTTAATTAAGGTGAATGTTTACAACATTGCTTACAAATGCAAATTCATAACCTTCTTTAGAAACCAAAGATACAGAAATGATATTACAAGTTGCGTTGGGTACAAAAAAGCAATTACGCAAAACCAAAACATGTCCATCTGACATTCTCAGGTGATAGTCCCCCACGGCTTTAGCATCCATGCTAGCTCCGTTCGCAACTCTGAGGGTCATGTCACCTGCTTTCAAAACACTACGGTTTCTCAACGCCTGCAAAGAATTACAGATATGAGATCCTGATCCGGTATCCAATACCCAGGAAGTAGAGTTTATTGAAAGACAGTTTTCAATAACATACACACCTGAAGCTGAAGCTGCAACCTGCTTCAATTCCTGTGTTCTGGCCTTCCAGGCCCTGCAATCATTCTTCCAGTGTCCTTTCTTATGACAATAGAAGCATTCTTCCTTATCCACAAGCTTCCCCGCTTTCTTTGTTGCTTTAGCTTTTCCCTTCGTATCCACTTTACTAACACCGCCCCTTGGTTTGGCGGGGGCTTTCTTCTTCTTTCTCTTGGCTTTCGCCTTGGACCTAGAAGAAGATGATCCTCCTACAAACAAAGTGGATGTTTCCCTACCTTTCTGTAGGGTGCCCTCTGCGCTCCTCAGCATGTTGAGGAGCTCTGAAAGTTCAACTTCTTTTTCTTTTAAGTTGAAGTTCAGTATAAACTGGGCGTAAATGGAAGGAAGGGACTGGAGAACTAAGTCCGTATAGAGCTCACTCTCCAATGTGGTCCCTAGGTCCGCGAGCTCCTCAATGTAGCCGATCATCTTAAGCACGTGTTCTGCTACTGATGATCCGACGGCCATCCTTGCCGAAAATAACTTTTTCGACGCTTCGTATCTTGCGATACGAGATTGCTCTCCATACAGTTCTTTTGTATGAAGAAATATGGATTCCAAGTCCATATTCTCGTGCCTCCTCTGATGTTCATTGTCCATAGAGGCAAGTACGAGGCACTTGGCCTTCGCGCTATCAATCTCCCAAGTCTTACGGATTTCCTTATCCGCGACGCTGGAAGTGGGACCAGGGACTGGGGGAGCTTTGGTGGTAAGAAGATACCCCAGCTTGTCGTAAGTGATTGCCATCTTGACATTCCTGAGCCAATCTTTGTAGTGTGGCCCTGTCAGTATGTTTTTATCTAGGAGTAACTTAAGTCCAGTCATGTCGATTGGTCGCTGCAATTAGGAGAGAGAAGAAACACTCAGCATGATGCTCTTGCAAGTTTAGAATGGTTTTTAGTTTGTCTAAACAGGATGGCTCCCACTGTTTCTCGAATCCCTCCTCAAACCAAAAAAGAAGAATTAGTCAGGATCAATCTCACCGTACAATACTTGCTTAACCGTTCAGCCAGGCCAGTGTCGGTACTTCGAGGGAGGTTTTCCAACGCTTTCGCGAAGTTCCTTAATTAAATAACCTCTTTTCCCTGGGGGCGTAGCCCCGCTAACACCTTTCTAGACACCTACTAGGTTTATAGCATTGATCGTTTAGTGAGAAATTTCCCG
This sequence comes from Agapanthus africanus, assembly GCA_030015575.1. Taxonomy (NCBI): domain Eukaryota; kingdom Viridiplantae; phylum Streptophyta; class Magnoliopsida; order Asparagales; family Amaryllidaceae; genus Agapanthus; species Agapanthus africanus. The sequence continues at coordinate 787,936,552 of CM057338.1, forward strand.
AGGAGTAGCATATACTCACAGTAGGATCGGGATCCAAATATCATCGCGTGACGAAACTGAAGGAATCCTACCAGAATCATCACACTCCAAATGGTATGCAACACTAGCAAGTTTCAGTTCTTTTGAAACTCCCGATGTGGATTTTTGCCCCATGCTCTTATGACCTTGGCGTGAGGTCAAAATGTCATAAGTCACATGTCAAGTTCATCCCATCATTATCCAGGTTAATTTGAATCCACCCGTACCTACCTTTGACGTAGGCCAAAATGGTAGTACGGCTGTCCCAAACCAACGCATTCTATCTATGCAACAGATAAATATCCGGCAGCTACCAATCACTATGCCTTGGCGTGAGGTCAAAATACATAGCTTGAATACTACCGAATATTTAACTGAAATGATGGAGGGCTACGAATGGTTTTGACAAAACCGTGAACGTAGTGAGCTTGATATAATCGATGGAACGAGATAGCTTTTAAAAGGAGTGGCTCAAGCTCCGCATTTAAAAGTTAGTTTTGAAAAGAACCGAGTGGTTTTCCGAAAGTGTTCCAACGATTTTAACTTGGTTTATTTTCTTGCATTAGTTCTTTTAATGCGTGATATTCTTGCATTAGTTCTTTTAATGCGTCCCATCATTTAATCCTACCATTGCAGAAAACAACCAAAATATGACGTACGCTTATGCCATTCGCATTCGCCACGGGGCCCCGTCATTACCCGTTAGGTTACTTAACTAATGACAGAGCGGGGGCTGGGCAAGCGCGGCTGTAAAACATAAGCAACGCCTAAATAATATCATATATAGATATATTGCAATGATAGCCATTTCAGATCACAGATGAACACATTGGATATACTAGGAATCCGCAATTCGTACGAGCCTGTAACGAAAAGCAGATTACACGGTCGCGGTGAATAGCCAATATCCCACCCAAGACCCCTACGGGTGCGGCAAACTACCCGCCAAGTACCCGAAGCGAAGCAACCTCCCTCAACTCTGTGAGTAGGCCACTCGGCACTTCGGCATACCCGGTAGTATGTGCACCCCCTCCATGGGTCTATCCTAGGAGCAAAAACAGTAAAAAGAAATTATACAATGACGGCTACAACCCCGACCCGGTTGTGCGGCCATACAAATAATTAATACATTAATTTACAAATTTACATGAATTGAAAGAAAAGAAAAACTCTCGTCTCACAACCCCCGGCTATTCACCCGCGACAATCCAATGAATTCATATACACATTCCAATAACATTACAGATCACAGATTTGTATAATCCCCACCAATCGACATATAGCGATTAGCAGACGTTCAATACAAATATCACATCACAGAAAAAACCCGTCAGCTTAAGTCTTTTAGAAGTTCGATCAAAAATACGGATTTACAGGCCCCAAACACAAAATTTTCGTTCTGGAAAATCTAGGCAGAAAATACATATTTCAAAAATCCCAAAACAACCCCAGAAAAACACTGCACCAAACTTGGACCTCGGCCGAGTCAACTCGGCCGCGGAACCGCGGCGGGAGCGTGCTCCCGCCGCGTTTCCGCGGCGCTTTGACTCGATCGTTTGACCAAATTTGGTGGGTGATCACACAAAATCCTGAGCCGATTTTTAAGATAAAATTTATCAATTTTTGAACAGAAAAAAAATTGGCAGAAACTTGACATATCGGGTTCGTTTTGTGACTTTTTCTTTGATCGATCTTCTAGCTACTTTGCTAACATGTTAGATAGAGTTTAACTAGGCTCTGATACCACTGTAAGTCCATGCTACCTCTCCCGGTACTTTCGGGCATGCGGAATTTGATAAAAAAACGATTTTCTTAGAGGTGGTAACATGGACTTAAAACCCGAATCTTTGTTAAACATCTAACTAACAACCTAACTACGAATTGCTAACTACTCGGTTAGGGGGTTATACCTTTCTTTTTCTCGAACTCCTTCGTCTTCAAGCTTCGACGGTCGTCCGAATCGGTTTCTCCCCGTCGTCTCCTTGCGTCGAAGATAGATCCACCTGAAAGCTTCAACCTTTGGCTCCTTCTTCGAACTTTGAAGAAACTAGTTCACCCGGTTTGCTAAACCTTATGAACTAGAGTGAGTAGAGAAGAGTTTGTATGGGATTTTATCTATGGTTGTTGGTTCTCAACTCATGAGACAAGTGAACCATAGAGTCAAGAGAGGGAGAGCAAGAGGAGGAAGATGAGAGCTCAAGAACAAGAGAGAGAATGAGAATGATAGAATGAGAGAAAACTTTTCTCATTTGGCTCTCATAATCCAAAACAATCATAACACCTCATATCAATCAAGTATTATGTGATGGTTTAAGCAACCATAGCCATATCATTTCATGCACTCATTTTGCACAAAAGAGCAAGCAAGCAAAAGTATTTGCCATGAAATGATAGGTATAGTTATCATGATGGTCAACTAGTCAAGCCTAGTCAACCGGTCAACAAAGTCAACAAGTCAACAAAAGTCAACAAGTCAACAAATTCAATCCCTCAACAACTATGTCACCATAACACTTAATTAATATAATTTTTAATCACGTATCATATTCTCATTAGGGTTGAGCAAAAAGTCAATAGTCAACTGTCAACGGTCAACAACCCTAATGAGAATCCTCTGCCTCTGTCTCTCTGTCAACTGTGCATACACACCAGCATCCGCGTTCCGAGGAACACGAATGCATACTGGATAAAACCAATCCCAAAAGGTATACTAGGATCGGGCTTAAACCAAAGCCTGCTAGTGTGAACTGTCCGGACACTGTACGTGCACAAGTGCACGGATGTGACCGAACCCTATCGCAAAACCATGCGACCTGTCGCAAAACCATGCGACCTCTACTCTTTTGCCTAAAGGCGAATAGCTTTCTGTGTGGGACTCTAAAGACTCGACACTACGCTGGCAGTGGGTTTAACCACAGACCGCAAGCGGCACTAGCTGTGCGTAACAGTCCCCAGGTAGATGCCGACAAGAAGACTGACGAGGCGAAACCCATCTGAACTCCTACTGAGCCTGAATGTGACATTCTCCGTACAGTCCGGTCTGTTCGTCTGATACATCGCATGGCGGGCCTAGGGGGTGGTAAACGTCAGTCCCTCAATAGCGGTACAAGTCGTGTCGGAGTGAAGCCCAAAACACCCTGAGATAACACTGGAAGCCTACCAGTATATCTCGTTTGCCCTGGCCAGGACTACTCGTGTAATGGCTCTCCTAGACACAGCGCGATGTCAACCCCCAATACCGGGAGAGACGAATCCTGTCTAACCGTCACTGCCTCCAAGTGCTTCGGGACTACACCCAACTACCACCTGTTTGCATGACTCCTTTGAGCCGTAGTAGGGTAGTAATCAAAGTACAGTGGGAACACACTCGAGGCGAAGTGACAGTGTCAAGTCAGCGAACTAAGCTGTACTCATGTCACCTGGGAACTGATAACTGACGATAGGCATAATACCAACTAGTCAGTTCCCGACGAGTCCTGTCCAGTGTACTCGTAACCCAACGAGCACCCGCATACTATCTCAAGTACGACGTACCGACGGCTGTGGGACAGACCGTCTCCCACACTGGGATGAGAAGCGCATGCGCTAGTCTACTCTGGAGTATCGATGCCCTGTCTCGATAGTCCTGCGACCAGGGACCTGCATAAGGATGTGCTTATAGATTACCCAGCCCCACTAGTGTGACTGCCATCACAACGCTGGTAATCAAGCAAAGATCCTAAGGGCTCCACTAATGTGTATAGGCGATATACTAAAATAAACACATGTACACATTGAAGTAGAAATAAACCAAGTAGCATACTACTATTTTGAGCAAGATTGTATATACAAGGTGAATATCCCTAAGCTTCCATTAAGTAATATACAAACTAGTATGATACAGTAATGGCCTCTAGGGCATATACACTAACAGATATGAGGTCTATAACAGTTCCAGAAACTACTGATAACTCTTACCAGTAAATCTCGGCAACCCAGGCCAGGGATTTCCAGATATAGCCAATCGAACAAAGCACAACATCAACTCCCTAATCCGGGAGAGACGAATCCCCTCCTATCGCTCATTGCCTCCATGTGATTCGGGACTGTACCCAAAAACCACCTTTTTGCACGCCCTCTTGGACATGGTATGATGGAAATCAAAGCACAGTGGGAATCACACAAGACTCTATGACAATCTCGGGTCAACAGACTACTCTGTACCAGTGTCACCGAAGAACTGCCATCTGACGTGAGGTATAATACCATCTGGGAGTTCTCGGCGAGTCCGTCCGGTGTACCCAGTCTCTACTGAGCACCCGTACACCATCCTTGATTTCAAACACCGATGGATATGGGATCATCCATCGCCCATCATATGGGTCAAGATGCGTATCCGCTAGTCTACTCTGGTGTATCGATGCCCTGTCTCGATACACCCTCGACTAGGAATAGTTATAGGATGTACTCGTCGACTACCGTGGCCCCACTAATACGATCTCATCATAGTCCCAGTAGTCGAGTACATATTCTAAGGGCTTTATCAACATGTAACATAGAGACAATCAGAGTACATGTTAAGATAAAGTACAACCAGATAGCGTACTATCATGTCGAGCAAGAAAGTCCTCCCTATATATGTCCAAGCATCCATTACAATATACATCGTATGTACAGTAATGGCCTCTAGGGCATACATATAACTAACAATCTCCCACTTGCACTAAGGCCATCTGTTGTGGTATCACATACCCAACAATTAGCTGTGGTCGAAGTATCTCATACTCAACCATCCCATAAAAGTCTCTACTGGGAAAAAGGCCTTTGTGAGTGGATCCGCGCTGTTGTCCTCTGTGTCTACTCTCCTAACCTCGATCTCCCTGGAGATCAACCATTTCCATGATCAGGTGATACTGTCCAAGAATTATATCTGGATTTCTGATGGGACGGGGGTTCCTTGGCTAAAGCCACAACTCCATTGTCACACAATGGTAGGAACGAAGTTCAGCTTATGAACTTATATATCCAGACTGCCTCTTTGGTAGCATCCTTGGTAACGATGTATCTTGCCTTTAATCGTCTAGTAAGTCACGGTATCTAGCTTGGAACTCTGCCAACATAACGTCCCTCCACTAAAGGTAAAGACAATGCCTGCGACTGACATTCAGTCGTCCTTATCACCCTGGAACCTTTCCAGTGATTCTCCCCAGGATTGATTGATACCATCTCACTACTCCTAGTGAGAATCCTAACATCCAAATAGATCTATCTCATAGATCCATAACCCGGGATTTAGGAGGTATTACCTTGATCCTATATGGAGAATCCTTGTGATAAGCGGAGATTGACCGAGCGTAGCATAGGAAACTCCTTCCCTATCAAGAGTATGTCATCCACGTACTCTACGAGGATCACCACCATACTCCCTACTACCTTTTTGTATATACAAGGTTCATCTACCATTTTGATGAAGTCAAACTCTTTGACTACCACATCAAAACAGATGTTCCAACTCCGCGATGCCTTCTTTATCACATAAACATCTTGCACACGTTTCCACTGCTCCTACTGTCTACGAAGCCCTCTGGCTGTGTACTTATAGATGCTCTCTTCTAAAACATCATTTAGAAAAGAAGTCGTGACACCCAACCACCAGATATCGTAGTCATGGTATGTAGCCGTGGCAAGTAGGATCTGAATGGACTTAAGCATAGCTTTGAAAGTCTCAACTTTTCCATGTACACCAAGTAATCTTCTCAAGATATACTTGCTCCTGATGGGGATTTAACCCTTCAGATAAAGCAACCAAAGTCCATACTTTGTTGGTGTATAAAGATTCCATCTCAGATCGCTAAGCATCCAGCCATTCTTACAGAGTCTCACTCCTGATGGCCAGCTCGAAACTAGTTGGGTCATCATCTCATGATGCAATCCTAGCTCCCACTGTCATAGAGAAACCGAAGTATCTCTCTGGTGGGTGAAGAACCCTACTAGATCGGTGGATAGGCTGAGCTTCGTTGGAAACTACTGAATCCTTTGGTTCTACCAAATCATCAGCTGCAGTTTGTATAGCTGGAACTACTTCCAATTTTATAGAGCTGACCTTGCCTCGAGATTGTCTGGATTTTGCTTTTAGACATAGGCCGGACAACCCCAAATCTTAACAAACTTAAGATATGGGCTCTTCCCTTTCCATATCACATATGAAGTGGTAGGCAACTGATTTGATTTGAACCCTATTCAATAGGTATGCAGCTTCTCAACTGCATAACTCCCAAAAGGAAATTGGAAACTCAGTAGTACTCATCACAGAGCACACCATATCATATAGGGTGCTATTGCTCCGTCCCGATATACCATCGTGCTATGGTGTATACAGAGGAGTAATGCTGAGAGAGAATCTCATTCTCCTTTAGAATAGTCCAGGAATCTCCGTGCTCAAGTATTCTCCTCCCTGATCTCATCAAAGGACATAATACTTATACCCGGTTTTTGGTTCTCTACTTTTAACTCATATTCTGTGAATATCTCAAAAGGTTCGGACTTGTGTCTCAACAGGAACATATGTCTGAATCTTGAAAGATCATCAGAGAATGGAATGAAGTACAAAGAACCGGTCTTGGCATGTGTAGACAGGAGACCTTCATACATCAGCATGTATCAATCCCAAGAGTTCACTAACTCTTTCTCTGTTTCCACAGAGCTATGGTCATCTTATCTCTGTAACATGACTGGCAAGTTTCACAAGATGTAAATTCAAACTAATTTAAATATGCATCTTTATGTAACTTCAGCTAGTCGGGTCGCATTGATATGACCTAGTCTACAATGCCTCAAGAATGATTCGTTCATTTCTGAACTCTTCCTCTTGTGTGTGTTCTGTATACTAAGAACTGTAGTTTGATTTAGAACGTCAATGCTTTTAGATAACGTGCCTGAACCGATCAACTCTTGATATAGGAAATGTTCAAAACATTATCCAACAATACAAAATTATATCCTTTCTTTACTAATAAAGAAAATGATATGATGTTGTATATCAGGTTCGGTATATAATAACATTCGTTCAGAATCAATGTATTCTGGTAATACAGGGTGATAGTGACCAACAGACTTGGCTGCAACACTTGCACCGTTTTCTGTCTCATGAAACTTATCACCCGTTCTCAGTTCTCTACCTATCTGTAGCCCATGTAATAAATTACATATATGGGATCCTGATGCGGTATCAAATACCCAGGACGTAAAGGATACTGAGAAACAGTTCTCTGTAATGAACACACCCGAAGAAGATGCATCAGCATGCACTTTCTTCGTTTGGGCGGCACGGGAATTCCGGTAATCCCCTATTTCCTGCTCTGTCTTATAACAATTATAAGTTGGAGCGGGACCAACGTTCCCCAGCTCAGTATAACAAGCGGGTTCGGTCAATACATCCGTATTATTATCTTGATTAAGGCATGATATGGTCGCAACCAGGAGAGAGAGAGAAGAAAACACTCAGCGTATGCTCTTGCAAGATTAGATTAGTTATCTAATATATCTAATCAGGATGTCTCCCACTGTTTTAGTCAAATCTTCCTTCAAACCCTAAAAGGAAAGACTAGCCGGGATTAATTACACACTACAAGTTCGCCAATCTTTCAGACAGGCCAGTGTCGGTACTTTGAGGGAGGTCCCCCGTGCTTTCGCACGAACCTAATTATAGTAAACCTCGTTTTCCCAAAGGCGTAACCCCGTTAACATCTTTCTAGATACCTACTTGATCGGCTAATTGTAATGTGTAAAACTCTCCCAGGAGTAACTCTTACTCGCAGCGGGTATCGGGATCCAACTATCTCATAGAAGGTATGCAATCTCATTGCAAATTTCAACTCTTGAAATTCCCAATAATATTTTGCCCCGACCGATCTATGACCTTGACAAGGTCAACAAACCATAGACCGCAAGTCAAGTTCAACCCGTCATTTCCTGATATGAATTAAACCCACCCGCACGACCCTTGACAAGGTCAACAAAGTCGCATGACTACCCTAATCCAATCGCATCATATGCTTATGCAGATAAGCACTAATCAGCTACCGCACACTACGCCTTGACAAGGTCAACAAACACAGCACGAATACTAACTATTACTTATCTGAAATGACGGAGGGCTACGACAGGTTTTTAAGAAAACCCTTTGCGTAATGAACTTGATATAGTTGTAGAATCGAGTGATTTTAAATGGAATGTTTTTTAGGCTTTTCTAGTTTTGCTAAAGAGGTCACTCCCAGTGAAGGGATCGTCGGCTCTTTCCTCATCGAATAAGGTGCAGGATATTTCGCAAATACCACTATGCAAAGCAAGAACTATAGAAGCAATCAAAAGACAAACCGAGTTTGTAGCATCCGCTAGTTTCACTAAAGAGGTCACTCCCGGTGAAGGAATCTTGGCTCTTTCCTTATCGAATAAGGTGCTGGATGTTCTACAAGGAACACCGCTATGCAAAGCAAGAACTAGAGCTACCAGTTTTTAAACAAGTTTCTACAACATCTTCGGTTTCTTTTAGTTTCATTAATCTCATTAATGAAGTCCCATTTTATTATGCTTCACAAGCATCACATTTGAAACGAAATCTGCAATATAACATATATCTCATATATATAATATAAACATTCGTCTTAGGCAGTAATATGATCTTATCACAGAACATTGCAGCAGAAGAACATATATGAAATATTGGATATACTAGGACGTCCGTGTTTTCAATACGAGCCTGTATAAAACACGGATTCCACGGTCGCGATGAATTGCCAAACCCACATCCCTAGACCCCTACGAGAGCGGCAAGCAACACTGCCAATTCTAGGGTTAAGAGACCCGGTCTCGACTCCTCGAGATGGTCTCCTACTGGACCCTAAAACCCGGTTACTTATGCTCCCCGCCTTGGGTCTACCTAATGCAGAAAAGTAAATAATATACAATGGTGACATCATCCTCAGCCCGGAAGTGCCCCAATAAAAGAATATTACATACAAATGAATTTTACATGAATGAAAAAGAAAAAAAAACCTCTCATCTCACATAAAACTCCCGGCTATTCAAAAACGCGACGATCCAATATAACATATCACAGCAACACATAATATCTCATATCATCAACGTAAGCAAGTATGCGTATCCCTATTGTCGTTGATGTATAGCAACGAAGACGGCGATACACCACATACTACGCTTACGGTCACAGAAAAGAAAGTGTAAAACTACAACAGTTGGAATCCGCAACCTCCTTAGACATCGCATGCCTAACAATTATAAACCCCGCATTTTAGTCTCATTATCGAAAACACTTTTCAATATCAAGTCGGGCAATTCAAAAATATTCCCGACATCCTGATTGAATGCTCGTCACAAACTTTAGTAGACGGCCGCACCCCCGGATGCCGTCGACGAAGTGCACTAAGGCGGAACACCGCTGCCGCGAGCACCCGAACGGATGCTTTTGGCGACGGGGTTTTCCTACAGTCACTTGGTCGGGGCTATGGGGCGTGGCTATCTATTAAGTTTAACAGCGAGTATCCGCGTACGCTACGTGATTGCGACGGACTTTTGATCACATCAAAATTCCGTGGCAACCGATCATCTGAGACTGAACTGCTAGATTTATAACATTCAAATTAGTTATCTCATAACTACCTGTGGATTCCAAATATTGTATCACATTCCAGATAAATAGACAATGTTAAACTTTCCGATCGAATAATCAAACACCCAAGATTTCCCCAATATATCTCAACACTTGAAATCAGTTTAAAAACATCCATCACATGCCACAGTACCGATGGTCCAGCCGTAGAAGGATCAAGCCAACGCCTCACATGTGGCACACCGTACTGCCCCAAACCCTAAGGTTTATAGGCAGTACAAGACGGTCACATAATCGAGTTAAGGTTTGTTGACTTCTAGAGGGTCCACCGTGTTACTTGCATGACTTTACGAAAGTTTCAAACACGATAAAAAATCCAACTTTTGAAAATTTTCCGACAGGGGAAAAGTGAGTTATTGATATCCGTTCGAACTTTTTAACAGTTTCTAAAAATATCCGGAACAAACTAAACAAAGTTAAATTATCCGATCGAATCAACGAGTCCCTAATACAACCCAGAAAACTCAACATTTGAGTGTAATTAAAAATTCCCAGAAAAAAATGACAAGAAAGGGCCTAAGAATAAATATATGAAATATGAGGGACTAAGTCATAATTTTGGCCGCGGAACTGCCGCCAAACCCTTGGTTTAGCCGCGGTTCCACGGTCATATAAAAGCATCAGTGGTCCATACTTCACAGTAATTCTTAGTTTTTCCTACTCTATTTTCTGAGCATTTTTAATTCATAAAAAATCACATTTTCAGAAAATGTCCAGAGAAGGGTTCAAATTAGGGTTTCGGGGTTCGATCGGGTTTAAAATTCGTCTAGACTTCGCCTAAAGCTCTAGCTTGGCTCTGATACCACTGTAGGGTTGCTAAACACACGCACAAGGGTCTACGAGGCATCTACCATGCCCGATTTAAAAATTAGTCGTGCCGAACAACTCGATACGAGATCTTTAAACTAGATTTTAGGTGAAAACAAACATGTTAAACTCTTTAACGCTAAGTGAGAGGGATTACAACCTTTGTAGATCTGGTCCTTCACTTCTTAAGCTCCGTGTTGAGGTCCCTTCGCTGCGATCATCGTGTCTGGGACTCTCGAGAGGCTCCACGAAGAGAAAGATGCAGTCTTGCTTCCGATCTTCGATAACAAAGATGATCTACCTTGAAGTTTCATTAACACAAGCTAACACTCACTAAATGAAGTGAACACCCTCATCTAAAGGGCAAGGATAGATGAGGATGATGAAGTATGATTTTTGCTCTCATTTGTTTTCATATTCTCACTCACTTTCATCACTTAGCAAAAAGCTAGAAAGCTTTTTCCAAGAAGGAACTCAAGAAAGAAGATGATAGAATATCCTTTTGTGATGAACAATGAAAAGATTAATATGATGAATAATGCAACCATGGACAACTAAACCCATGTAGAGAATTAACTAGGGTTAGGGTTTTTGTTTGGGTTAAAGCATGAGTCATAACAAAATATCTTTCACAAAACAAAACTAAACCTTCTAGAATCATCTAGAAAGTATTAACCCAAATCAAACCCTAATCTTGTTTAATCTCTACTAAACATGTTGCATTAGTTATCATATCATGTTACAATATTATATATCACATATATAATATTTATTGTAACCAAATAAAATAATACAATTAACATATATCGCATATATATCAATGTATTACCCGAGTGAGAAAAAGAATCTTTTAGTGAGAAAATATTAGTTAATGTAATTTAATATATCATATATATTATTATACATTAAATTATCGAATCAACAATTGATCCGACAATCCGGCTATATCGCATATAACCGACTAATACGATGACCCGGCTATATCACATATACCCGGCCGATATCTCATATCGCGAGAATCCAATACAGTATCACATATCCCATTATCCTCGGTCCCACACATATCACATATGTTCTCCTACCCCGTTTTGCCTGAGTCAAGAAACTTCTGTGTAGGACTCTAAAGAATCGTCAATACGCCGGCAGTAGGTGATGATCATATCAAATACCCACAAGCTGCAAGCGGTCAGCTAAACGTAACAGCCACCCCGGTATTGAGCGCTCAGAAGATCAACAAGCAAGCATGTACATTCTCCTATGAATCCAATCAGTAACACACCCGTACAGTCCGGTCTCGTCGTCTGATATGTCGCATATCTCGCCTAGGGGTGGTAAACGTCAGACCACAGTAGCTCGATAAGTCGTGTCGATATGAGGTCTATAACAGTTCGAGAAACTACTGATAACTCTTACCAGTAAATCTCGGTAACCTTGGCCAGGGATTTCTAGATATAGCCAATCGAACACAGCACAACATCAACTCCCTAATCCGGGAGAGACGAATCCCCTCCTATCGCTCTTTGCCTCCATGTGATTCGGGACTGTACCCAAAAGCCACCTTTTTGCACGTCCTCTTGTACGTGGTATGATGGAAATCAAAGCACAGTGGGAATCACACAAGACTCTATAACGATCTCGGGTCAACAGACTACTCTGTACCAGTGTCACCGGAGAACTGCCATCTGACGTGAGGTATAATACCATCTGGGAGTTCTCGGCGAGTCCGTCCAGTGTACCCAGTCTCTACTGAGCACCCGTACACCATCCTTGATGTCAAACACCGATGGATATGGGATCATCCATCGCCCATCATATGGGTCAAGATGCGTATACGCTAGTCAACTCTGGTGTATCGATGCCCTGTCTCGATACACCCTCGAATAGGAACAGTTATAGGATGTACTCATCGACTACCATGGCCCCACTAGTATGATCTCATCATAGTCCCAGTAGTCGAGTACATATCCTAAGGGCTTTATCAACATGTAACATAAAGACAATCAGAGTATATGTTAAGATAAAGTACAACCAGATAGCGTATTATCATGTCGAGCAAGAAAGTCCTCCCTATATATGTCCAAGCATCCATTACAATATACATCGTATGTACAGTAATGGCCTCTAGGGCAAACATATAACTAACAACGGCCACCCAGGTATTGAGCGATCGGAAGAAAAACCAGCGAAGCTATCAAAACTCCCGTCGAGCCAACTAGCAACACTTACCGTACAGTCCAGTCTCTTCGTCAGATATGCTGCATATCGAGTCTAGGGATGGTTTCATCGACCCCAATAACTCAATAAGTCATGCCGGTGTATGGCTCATAACAGATCGAGAAACTACTGATAACACTTATCAGTAAATCTCAGCAGCCCTGGCCAGGGACTTCCTGTTATAGCCAATCGAGCATAGCACAACACCAACCCCTAATAACAGGAGAGACGAAACCCCTCCTATCGCTCATTGCCTCCATGTGGCTCGGGACTGTACCCAAAGTCCACCTGTTTGCACAACTCGGTAGAGCCGTGGTAGGATGGAGATCAAAGTACAGAAGGAGGACACACAAGACTCTATGACGATCTTGGATCTACAGACTAACCTGTACCAGTGTCACCTGAGAACTGCTATCCGACGATAGATATAATACCACATAGGAGTTCTCGGCAAGTCTGTTTAGTGTACCCAGTCTCCACTGAGCACCCGCATACAATCTTTGGTGTCACCACACTAGATGGATATGGGATCATCCATCGCCCATCACATGGGACAAGAATGGTATACGCTAGTCTACTCTGGAATATCGATGCCCCATCTCGATACACCCACGACTAGGAATAGTTAAAGGATATGCTTATAATCTATACGTGTCCCGTTAGTATGATCTACATCATAATCCCAGTAGTCAAGCAAACATCCTATGGGCTTTATCAACATGTACCAAATGAGTAAGATGCATGATCAAATGAACATGTCAAGATAAAGTAAACCAGATAGCATACTATCATGTCGAGCAAGAAAGTCATCTATATACATATAGACATGTCCAAGCATCCACTATAGATATAATGGTCTCTAGGGCATACATATATATCCAACAATCTCCCATTTGCACTAAGGCCAATTATTGGCGTATCTCATACCCAACATCTCAAAAAGTCACTCATGCTGCGGCTATGGAAGGGCCTTGGTGAGTGGATCCGCGGTGTTATTCTTTGTATCTACTCTCCGAATCTCGATCTCATGGCGATCTACAATCTTCCGGATTAAATGATATCACCTCAGGATGTGTCTTGACTTCTGATGGGACCTCGGTTCTTTGGTTAATGCCATAGCCCTATTATTATCATAATACAATAGTATTTGATCAACAATGGTTAGAACTACTCCTTGTTCCGCGATGAACTTCCTCATCCAGACGGCTTCCTTGGCAGCATCATTTGCAGCAATACACTCAGCTTCCATCATGGAGTCTGCAACGGTATCCTGTTTGGAACTTTTCCAACTAACCACCCCTCCATTGAGGGTAAATACAAACCCTGAGATAGATTTGTTGTCATCCTTATCACTTTGGAAGCTGGAATCGGTAAAGGCCTCCATTTGGAGATCCCCATTACCATACACCAAGAACAGTTCTTTAGTCCTTCGTAAGTACTTAAGAATGTTCTTCACTGCTATCCAATATTTCTCCCCTGGGTTGGATTGATACCTGCTTACTACAGCTAGTGCATAAGCTACATCAGGGCGAGTACGTAACATCGCATACATTATAGAACCTACGGCTGAAACGTAGGGTATATGCTCATGCGAGCTCTCTCTTCATCAGACTTCGGACAGAAGTCCTTGGAGAGAGTGATTCCATGACAAGCGGGCAAGGTACCACGCTTGGAATCTTCCATATTAAACCTTTTTAGGATGGTGTCAATGTATTTTGATTGGGACAATCCCAATAACCTCTTGGATCTATCTCTATAGATCCTTATGCCCAAAATGCATGAGGCATCACCCAGGTCCTTCATAGAAAACCTTTGTGATAAGAATAGTTTGACCGATTGTAGCATAGGAATATCATTTCCTATCAAGAGAATGTCATCCATGTACAATACGAGGAATGTGACAGTACTCCCTACATTTTTCTTATAAATGCATGGTTCATTTACATTTTTGAAAAAATCAAACTCTTTGATTGTATCATCAAAGCAGATGTTCCAACTCTGTGAGGCCTGCTTTAATCCATAAATGAATTTAAGCAACCTACATGCCTTCCCGCTGCTCCCACTGTCAATGAAGCCCTCTGGCTGATCCATATAAACGCATTCTTCTAAATCACCATTTAGAAATGCAGTTTTAACGTCCATCTGCCAGATTTCATAGTCGTAGTGAGCAGCAATAGCAAGTAAGATCTGAATGGATTTAAGCATTGCTACTAGAGAGAAAGTTTCCTCATAGTCCAATCCTGGTCTTTGACGAAAACCTTTCGCTACAAGCCTTGCTTTATAGGTCTCTACCTGTCCATCTACACCAATCTTTCTCTTAAAGATCCATTTGCAACCTACGGGTTTTATCCCAGGGGGTGCAACGTCCAAATTCCATACTTTTTTGGTGTACATGGACTCCATTTTGGATCTCATGGCATCCAGCCACTTCACCGAGTCACCACTCATGATAGCTTGCTGAAAATTAGTAGGATTATTATCATCCATGATGCAATCTTCTCTATCACCATCAATGAGAAACCCATAGTATCTCTCCGGTGGTCGAGAAGTTCTACTAGATCTCCATAGCGGCTGAGGTTCTTGAAGTTCTACTGCAACATCAGCTTCAACCAATTCGTCATGAGTAATTTGTGTCTCTAGACCTCTTCTAGTTCCACCGCATTGCAATCATCACCTTTTGTAAAAATCTCATTTTCTAAAAATGCGGCATCTGTAGGGTTCCTAGGCACACTAATGAAGTCTCACAAGGCATCAACCATGCCAATTTTAAATTTTACGAGTCCCGAGAAACCCTAATACGGATCGTTAACTAGATATTTAGGCGAAAACTGCAACTAGTAAACTAGTTTACTAAGAGAACGGAAATACAACCTTTGTAGATCCGGTTCTCCACCTCCATGGCTCCACGATGAAGTCTCCTCGCTGTACAAATCGGATTTTGGGCTCTAGCGTCGGCTTCATCGGAGAAAAAGCGGGCTAGGTCATCGACGACGATGTCGAAGATGATCTACGTCGAGGCATCGCTAGATCAAGCTCCAACTTCACCAAGTCAAGAAAACTTGTGAAGGAAACACCCTATACTACTTGGCAAGAGGTAGAGGATGAAGAAATAGGAGATGGGTTGACTTTAGAATTGGATTTCTCACTCTTTTTCATCAATTACCATTGATGAAGTCAAGGTTCTTCATCTTGAAGAAGAAGAAGAAGAAGATGATAATATTATGATAGAATAAAAAGATTAACTTGAAAAGATAATCCCATTCATTCTTATCATAATAGTTACCATGGTTAAGTGTAGAGAATGAACCAAGGTTAAGTGAAGTGGTTAGGGTTAAGCATGAGACAAAATGGTCACATAGTCAAAGCTTCATGAAACTTCAACTAGCATCCAAAGAAAGCTACCATTCATTTATTTTGCAAAATAAATAAACAAAATAAATAAATGATTAAGCAAAAGAAAACCCTAACCATTACACAACCATGGTTTAATCTTTACACAAACCCTTGTGAGCATGTATCATCAAACATGATACAAAAAGGTGCACAAAAATATATCACATATACAATGTGCATCAAGTGAGAAAATCCTATTAAAGTGAACCAATACTAGTTAATGCAAAGTAATATATCAAATATATAATTATACATTAAATCATTAAATCAACAATTGATTCAATGATCCGGTCATGTCGCACATAACCGACTAGTATCAATAGTAACAACTTATCGAATCAACACTTGATCCGATAACCCGGCTATATCGCATATAACCGATCAATGTCACAAATCGCGAGAATGGAATACGGTATCACATACACGCATTATTCTCGGTCCCGCACATATCTCATATGCGCTCCTATTTCGTTTCGCTTGAGCAAGGAAACCTCTATGTAGGACTCTAAAGACTCGTCAATACGCCGGCAGCAGGTGATGATCATATCAAACACCCACAAGCCGCAAGCGGTCTGCTAAACGTAACGGCCACCCGGGTATTGAGCGATCAGAAGATCGACGAGCAAGCCCGCTCACACTCCAGTGAATCCAACCAGTAACACTACCGTACAGTCCGGTCTCGTCGTCTGATATGTCGCATATCTCGCCTAGGGGTGGTAAACGTCAGACCCCAATAGCTCGATAAGTCGTGTCGATATGAGGTCTATAACAATTCGAGAAACTACTGGTAACACTTACCAGTAAATCTCAGCAACCCTGGCCAGGGATTTCCTGTTATAGCCAATCGAACACAGCGCAACATCAACTCCCTATACCGGGAGAGATGAATCCCCTCCTATCGCTCATTGCCTCCATGTGACTCGGGACTGTACCCAAAAACCACCGTTTTGCACGCCCTCTTGGACGTGGTAAGATGGAAATCAAAGCACAGTGGGAACCACACAACACTCTATGACGATCTCGGGTCAACAGACTACTCTGTACCAGTGTCACCAGAGAACTGCCATCTGACGTAAGGTATAATACCATCTGGGAGTTCTCGGCGAGTCCGTCCAGTGTACCCAGTCTCTACTGAGCACCCGTATATCTCCTCTGATGTCAAACACCAATGGATATGGGATCATCCATCGCCCATCTGTATGGGTCGAGAAGGTATACGCTAGTCTACTCTGGTATATCGATGCCCCGTCTCGATACACCCACGACTAGGGACTTTGAAGGATGCACTTATGGACTACCATGTCCCCACTAGTATGTTCCGCATCATAGTTCAGGTAGTCAAGTACACATCCTAAGGGCTTTACCAACATGTAACCGAGAGACAATCAGTGTACACGTTAAGGTAAAGAGCAACCAGATAGCATACTATCATGTCGAGCAAGAAAGTCCTCCCTATATACGTCCTAGCATCCACTACAATATACATCATATGTACAGTAATGGTCTCTAGGGCAAACATATAACTAACAATCTCCCACTTGCACTAGGGCCATCTGTAGCAGTGGTTGTAGTATCTCATACTCAACCATCCCATAAAAGTCTCTTTCTGGGAAAAGGCCTTTGTGAGTGGATCCGCTGTGTTGTCCTCTGCGTCTACTCTCCTAACCTCAATCACCCTGGAGATCAACCATCTCCATGATCAGGTGACACTGCTTTAGAATTTTTCTGGATCACTGATGGGACGGGTGTTCCTTGGCATAAGCCACAACTCCATTGTCACACAATGGGAGGAACGAAGTTCATCTCATGAACTAATATACATCCAGACTGCCTCTTTGGTAGCATCTTAAGTAGCGATGTATCGAGCCTTTATCGTCTAGTATGCCATGGTATCTAGCTTGGAACTCTTCCAACATACTGTCCCTTTGCTGAGGGTAAAGACAATGCCTGCGACTGACATTCAGTCGTCTTTATCACCCTGGAACCCTTCCAGTGATTCTCCCCAGGATCGGTTGATACCATCTCACTACAACTAGTGAGAATCCTAACATCCAATTAGATCTATCTCATAGATCCAAAACCCAGGATTTAGGAGGTATCACTTTGATCCTATATGGAGAATCATTGTGATAAGCGGAGATTGACCGAGCGTAGCATAGGAAACTCCTTCCTTATCAAGAGCATCGCATCCACGTACTCTACGAGGATCACCACCATACTCCCTACTACCCATTTGTATATACAAGGTTCATCTACCCTTTTGATGAAGTCAAACTATTTGACTACCTCATCAAAATAGATGTTCCAACTCTGCGATGCCTGCTTTATCCTATAAAGCATCTTGTACACGTTTCCGCTGCTCCCACTGTCTACGAGGCACTCTGGCTGTGTACTTATAGACGCTCTATTCTAAAACATCATTTAGAAAAGCTGTCATGACACCCAACCACCAGATATCGTAGTCATGGTATGTAGCCGTGGTAAGTAGGATCTGGATGGACTTAAGCATAGCCACTTGAAAAGGTTTCATCATTATCCACACCTGGTCGATGACGAAAAGCTTTAACAAGTCTAGCTTTGAAAGTCTCAACTTTTCCATTTACACCAAGTAATCTTCTCAAGATATACTTGCTCCTGATGGGGATTTAACCCTTCAGATATAGCAACCAAAGTCCATACTTTGTTGGTGTACATGGATTCCATCTTAGATCGCTAAGCATCCAGCCATTCTTACAGAGTCCCACTCCTGATGGCCAGCTCGAAACTAGTTGGGTCATCATCTTATGATGCAATCCTCGCTCCCACTGTCATAGAGTAACCGAAGTATCTCTCAGGTGGGTGAGGAACCTCACTAGATCGGCGGAGAGGCTGAGGTTCGTTGGTAACTATTGAATCCTTTGGTTCTTTCAAATTATCAGCTGCAGTTTGTATAGCTGGAACATTTCCAGTTCTACATTACAGACCTTGCCTCGAGCTTGTCCGGATTTTGCTTTTCAGACATAGGCTGGACAACCCCAAATCTTAACTAACTTAAGAGATGGGCTCTTCCCTTATCATATCAAATATGAAGTGGTAGGCAACTGATTTGATTTGAACCTTATTCAATAGGTATGCAGCTTCTCAAGTGCATAACTCCCAAAAAGAAAATAGGTAACTCAGTAGTACTCATTATAGAGCACACCTTATCACATAGGGTGTGATTGCTCCGCTCCGATATACCATCGTGCTATGGTGTATACGGAGGAGTAATGCTGAGAGAGAATCCCATTCTCCTTTAGAATAGTCCAGGAATTCCGTGCACAAGTATTCTCCTCCGTGATCTCATCATAGGACATAATACTTATACCCTTATTTTGGTTCTCTACTTCTAACTTATATTCTGTGAATATCTCAAAAGGTTCGGACTTGTGTTTCAACAGGAACATAGGTCTGAATCTCGAAAGATCATTAGAGAATGTAATGAAGTACTAAGAACCAGTCCTGGCATATGTAGACAGGGGACCTTTCATACATCAACATGTATTATCCCAAGAGTTTACTGACTCTTTCTCTGTTTCCAATAAACGGAGCTATGGTCATCGTATCTTTGTGACATGACTGGCAAGTTTCACAAGATGTAAATTCAAACTGATTTAAATATGCATCTATATGTAACTTCAGCTAGTCGGGTCACATTGATATGACCTAGTCTACAATGCCTCAAGAAGGATTCGTTCATTTCTGGACTCTTCCTCTTGTATGTGTTCTGTATACTAAGAACTGTAGTTTGATTTAGAACATCAATGCCTTTAGATAACGTGCCTGAACCGATCAACTTTTGATATAGGAAATGTTCAAAACATTATCCGACAATACAAAATTATATCGTTTCTTTACTAATAAAGAGACAGATATGATTTTGTATATCAGGGTCGGTATCTAATAACATTCGTTCAGAATCAATGTATTGGTAATACAGGGTGACAGTGACCAACAGACTTGGCTGCAACACTTGCCCCGTTTTCTGCCTCATGAAACTTATCACCCGTTCTCAGTTCTCTACCTTTCTGTAGCCCTATGTAACATATTACATATCTGGGATCCTGATCCGGTATCAAATACCCAGGATGCAGAGGATACTGAGAAACAGTTCTTTGTAACGAACACACCCGAAGGAGATGCATCTCATGCACTTTCTTCGTTTGGGCGGCATGGGAATCCTGGTATTCCCAAATTTCCTACTCTGACTTATAACAATTATAAGTTGGAGCGGGACCAACGTTCCCCAGCTCAGTATAACAAGCGGGTTCAGTCAATATTCCGTATTATTATCTTGATTAAGGCGTGATATGGTCGCTACCTGGAGAGAGAGAGAAGAAAACACTCAGCGTGCGCTCTTACAAGAATAGATTGGTTATAATTTTATCTAATCAGGATGGCTCCCACTGTTTTAATCAAATCTTCCTTCTAACCCTAAAAGGAAAGACTAGCCGGGATTAATTACACGCTACAAGTTCGCCAATCTTTCAGCCAGGCCAGTATCGGTACTTTGAGGGAGGTCCCACGTGCTTTCGCACGAACCTAATTAATGTAAACCTCGTTTTCCCAGAGGCGTAACCTCGTTAACACCTTTCTAGACACCTACTTGATCGGCTAATTGTAATGTATAAAACTTTCCCAGGAGTAACTCTTACTCGCAGCGGGTATCGGGATCCAACTATCTCATAGAAGGTATGCAATCTCATTGCAAATTTCAACACTTGAAATTCCCGATAGAATTTTGCCCCTAGAGTCCTATGACCTTGACAGAGGCCAACAAACCATAGGCTGCTAGTCAAGTTCAACCCGTCATTTCCTGATTGAAGTAAACCCACCCGCACGACCCTTGACAGAGGTCAACAAGGTCGCACGACTACCCTAAATCAATCACATCATATGCTTATACAGATAAGCACTAATCAGCTACCGCACACTACGCCTTGACAGAGGTCAACAAACGTAGCACGAATACTAACCAGTACATATCTGAAATGACGGAGGGCTACGACAGGTTTTTAAGAAAACCTTTTGCGTAATGAACTTGATATCGTTGTAGAATCAAATGATTTTAAAATGGAGTGTTTTTGAGGCTTTTGTAGTTTTGCTAAAGGAGTCACTCCCGGTGAAGGGATCGTCGGTCCTTTCCTCAACGAATAAGGTGTGGGATATATCATATATATCACTGTGCAAAGCAAAAAACTTCTAAAAGCAATCAAAAGACAAACCGAGTGTGTAGCATCTGCCAGTTATTGCTAAAGGAGTCACTCCCGGTAAAGGGATCTCGGTCCTTTCCTTATCGAATAAGGTGCAGGATATATCACATATACCGCTGTGCAAAGCAAGAACTGTAGCTACCTGTTTTATTTTTGAAATTCAATTCTACAACATCTTTAGGTTTCTTTTATTTCATTAATCATATTAATGAAGTCCCATCATTTAAATACCTAAACATCACAGATAAATACGATGTACACTTATGCCATCCGCATTCGCCTCGATGTCCCCTCGTGCACCGTTAGGTTAGGTAACTAACGGCAAAGCGGGGCAGGGCTAGCGCGGGTGTAAAACATAAGTAACATCTATATAATATATCATATATACTATATATTGTATCTATCACAGAACATCACATGATCACATCACAGATATCGCAGCAGAAGAATCATATGAAATATTGGATATACTAGGACGTCCGTGTTTTCAATACGAGCCAGTATAAAACACGGATTCCACGGTCGCGATGAATAGCCAAACCCACACCCCTAGACCCCCTACAAGAGCGGCAAGCAACCCTACCAATTCTAGGGTTAGGAGACCCGGACTCGACTCCTCGAATTGGTCTCCCACTGGACCCCAGAACCCGGTTACTTGTGCCCTCCTCCTTGGGTCTATCCTAGTGCGGAAAAGTAAATAATATACAAAAGGTGACATCTTCCGCAACCTGGAAGTGCCCCAATAAAAGAATATTACATACAAGTTTTTACATGAATGAAAATGAAAAACACTCATCTCACATAAAAACCCCCGGCTATTCAAACACGACGATCCAATATAACATATCCAGCAACACATAACATCACATGTCATCAACGTAAGTAAATATGCGCATCCCAATTGTCGTTGACATATAGCAACGAAACCGGCGATATCACATATTACACTTACGGTCACAGAAAAGAAAGTGTAAAACTACAACAGTTAGAATCCGCAACCACCTCAGACATCACATGCCTGACCAAATGAATTCCTTAGACATCGCATGCCTAACTATTATAAACCCCGCATTTTAGTCTCATTATCGAAAACTCTTTTCAATATCAAGTCGGGCAATTCAACAAGATTCCCGACATCCTGATCGAATGCTCGTCGCAAACTTCAGTAGACGGCCGCACCCCCGATGCCGTCGACGAAGTGCACTAAGGCGGAACACCGCTACCGCGAGCACCCGAACGGATGCTTTCGGCGACGGGGTTCTCCTACAGTCACTTGGTCGGGGCTATGGAGTGAGGCTGTCTATTAAGTTTACCCGGCGAGTATCCGCGTACGCTACGTGATTGCGACGGACTTTTGATCATATCAAAATTCCGTGGCAACCGATCAATCGAGACTAAACTGCTAGATTTATAACATTCATTCAGTTATCTCATAACTTATTGTGAATTCCAAGTATTGTATCACATTCCAGATAAATAGAAAATGCTAAACTTTTCGATCGAACAGTCAAACACCCAAGTTTTCCCAATATAGATCAATACATGAAACAAGTCTAAAAACATTCAGTTCGTGCCTCAGTACCAACGGTCCAGCCGTAGAAGGGTCAAGCCAACGCCTCACATGTGGCACGCCGTACTGCCCCAAACCCTATGGTTCAAAGGGCAGTTCAAGACGGTCACATAATCGAGTTAAGGTTTGTTGTCTTCTAGAGGGTCCATCGCGTTACTTGCACTACTTAGAACGTCGTTAAACTACGAAAAAATCCAACACTTGGAAATTTCCCGACAGGGGAAAAATTGGGTATTTATATCCGGTCGAACTTTTTAACATATTCAAAAATTATCCGGAAAGCCACATAGACAAAATCTGATGCTCCGATCGAAACATCGAATCACCAAAACAACCCCAGAAAATTCAACTCTTGAATAAATATTAAAAATTCCCATAAAACTCAGCACCAGAAAAGAGGAATTACTGTGCAAAAAATATTGTGCATTTTGAACAGTAGGCGGCGGAACCGCGGCAGAAGCCATGCTTCTGCCGCGTTTCCGTGGCGGTTTAGACGCATCATGAGCTCGTTTTGCACCATAATTCTTAGATTTTCCTGCTGAATTTTTTAAGAATTTTTAATCTGGAAAAATCCCAGTTTTTGAAAAAAGTCCAGAGAGCATGAAATTTTAGGGTTTCGGGTTCGTCCGGGTTTCAAACTTCGTATACGCATCGCCTAAGGCTCTAGCTAGGCTCTGATACCACTGTAGGGTTCCTAGGTACACTAATGAAGTCTCACAAGGCATCAACCATACCAATTTTAAATTTTACGAGTGCCGAGAAACCCTAATACGGATCGTTAACTAGATATTTAGGCGAAAACTGCAACTAGTAAACTACTTTACTAAGAGAACGGAAATACAACCTTTGTACATCCGGTTCTCCACCTCCATGGCTCCGCGATGAAGTCTCCTCGCTGTACAAATCGGATTTTGGGCTCTAGCGTCGGCTTCATCGGAGAAAAAGCGGGCTAGGTCATCGACGACAATGCCGAAGATGATCTACGTCGAGGCATCGCTAGATCAAGCTCCAACTTCACCAAGTCAAGAAAACTTGTGAAGGAAACACCCTATACTACTTGGCAAGAGGTAGAGGATGAAGAAATAGGAGATGGGTTGACTTTAGAATTGGATTTCTCACTCATTTTCATCAATTACCATTGATGAAGTCAAGGTTCTTCATCTTGAAGAAGAAGAAGAAGAAGATGATAATATTATGATAGAATAAAAAGATTAACTTGAAAAGATAATCCCATTCATTCTTATCATAATAGTTACCATGGTTAAGTATAGAGAATGAACCAAGGTTAAGTGAAGTGGTTAGGGTTAAGCATGAGACAAAATGGTCACATAGTCAAAGCTTCATGAAACTTCAACTAGCATCCAAAGAAAGCTACCATTCATTTATTTTGCAAAATAAATAAACAAAATAAATAAATGATTAAGCAAAAGAAAACCCTAACCATTACACAACCATGGTTTAATCTTTACACAAACCCTTGTGAGCATGTATCATCAAACATGATACAAAAAGGTGCACAAAAATATATCACATATACAATGTGCATCAAGTGAGAAAATCCTATTAAAGTGAACCAATACTAGTTAATGCAAAGTAATATATCAAATATATAATTATACATTAAATCATTAAATCAACAATTGATTCAATGATCCGGTCATGTCGCACATAACCGACTAGTATCAATAGCCAATCGAACACAGCGCAACATCAACTCCCTATACCGGGAGAGACGAATCCCCTCCTATCGCTCATTGCCTCCATGTGACTCGGGACTGTACCCAAAAACCACCGTTTTGCACGCCCTCTTGGACGTGGTAAGATGGAAATCAAAGCACAGTGGGAACCACACAAGACTCTATGACGATCTCGGGTCAACAGACTACTCTGTACCAGTGTCACCAGAGAACTGCCATCTGACGTAAGGTATAATACCATCTGGGAGTTCTCGGCGAGTCCGTCCAGTGTACCCAGTCTCTACTGAGCACCCGTATATCTCCTCTGATGTCAAACACCAATGGATATGGGATCATCCATCGCCCATCTGTATGGGTCGAGAAGGTATACGCTAGTCTACTCTGGTATATCGATGCCCCGTCTCGATACACCCACGACTAGGGACTTTGAAGGATGCACTTATGGACTACCATGTCCCCACTAGTATGATCCGCATCATAGTCCAGGTAGTCAAGTACACATCCTAAGGGCTTTACCAACATGTAACAGAGAGACAATCAGTGTACACGTTAAGGTAAAGAGCAACCAGATAGCATACTATCATGTCGAGCAAGAAAGTCCTCCCTATATACGTCCTAGCATCCACTACAATCTACATCATATGTACAGTAATGGCCTCTAGGGCATACATATAACTAACAGTTGAGAAACAAACACCTTTTGTTCCTCCTTGTTGTAGAATTGATATCCATATGAATGTTTTGGATATCCCACAAATTTTCACATGACCGATCGTGTCTCGAGTTTGTCTGGATTCTACTTTTTGACAAAAGCCGGACAACCCCATATCCTAACTCTTTTAAGAGATGGTCTATTTCTACACCATATCTCACATGGAGTGGTAGACACGGTCTTGGTTGGAACCCTGTTTAACAGATGCATTGTTGTCTCCAATGCATGCTCCCAAAAGGAAAGCGGTAACTCAGCACCACTCATCATGGACCGTACCATATCTAATAGGGTACGATTCCTCTGTTCTGATACACTGTTGTGCTGTAGTGTGTAAGGGGGAGTGAGCTGAGAGAGAATCCCATTCTCTTTTAAGAAGTCTGAAAACTCTGTACTCAAATACTCTCCATCTCGATCTGATCAAAGTTTCTTGATATTCAAGCCGGTTTGTTTTTCTACTTCAAGTTTGTACTCCTTGAATTTCTCGAAAGCTTCGGATTTATGCTTTAACAAAAACACTTGTCCGAATCTTGAGAAATCATCAGTAAAAGTAATGAAGTATGTGAAAGGTTCCTAGGCACCCTAGTGGGTTCTCACAAGGCATCGAACATGCCAAATTAAAATTTTTAGTGCCGAGAAACCCTAGACTACGGATCTTTAACTAGATGTTTAGGCGAAAAGAAAAGCTAGTTAACACTTAACTACATGGATACGGAAATACAACCTTTGTAGATCCGGATGTCCACCTCCACGGCTCCGCAACGATGTCTCCTCGCTGTCCAAGTCGAACTCCGGGCTCAAGCATCGGCTTCGTCGAAGAAATGAGTGAGCTAGGTCGCCGGCTTCGTGTCAAAGACGATCTACGTCGAGGCATCGCAAGTTCAAGCTCCGACTTCACAAAGTGATGAAATTTGTGAAGAAAACACACTCTACAACTTGGCTAGAGGTAGAGGGTGAAGAAATAGGAGATGGGTTCACTTTAGATTTGGATTTTGCTCACTAGATCACAACTTGCCATTAAAGTAGCAAGCTTTCTCACTTTGAGAAGAAGAAGAAGATGATAGAATTCTTTTTCAAGTGTTAAGTAAAAATGAATAATAAAATCCATTCTTATCATCTTCTAACCATGGTCAAGTGTAGAGAATAGACCATGGTTAGTGGGAGTGGTTAGGGTTAAGCAAAATGACAAAATGGTTATCATTAGTCAAAGCTTCATGAAGCTTCAACAAGCTTCATGAAGCTTCAACAAGCTTCAAGACAAAATGAAACCATTTTGTATTACATAAATCCATTTAATAAATAATGAATGGATTAAATAAAAAGAGAATAAACCATAAACCCTAACCACTCTCATAACCATGGTTGCATTCTTTACACAAAACCAAAACTATATGCATCATCAAACATGATACATACAAGTGTACACAAAACATATCACATATACAATGTGCACATCAAGTGAGAAAAATCCGTTTAATGTGAACCAATACTAGTTAATGCAAAGTAATATATCAAATATATAATTATACATTAAATCATTAAATCAACACTTGATTCAATGATCCGGTCATGTCGCACATAACCGACTAGTATTCAATGTATCGACTTATCGAATCGGTCTTCGATTCGATAACTAGGTTATATCATATACAACCAATCGAAACATTAATCGCGAGAATCAAATACGGTATCACATACACGCATTATTCTCGGTCCCGCACATATCTCATATGCACTCCTATTTCGTTTCGCTTGAACCAGGAAACCTCTGTGTAGGACTCTAAAGACTCGTCAATACGCCGGTAGCAGATGATGATCATATCAAGCACCCACAAGCCGCAAGCGGTCTGCTAAACGTAACGGCCACCCGGGTATTGAGCGATCAGAAGATCGACGAGCTAGCCCGCTCACACTCCTGCGAATCCGACCAGTAACACTTACCATACAGTCAAGTCTCTTCGTCTGATACGTCGCATATCAAGTCTAGGGGTGGTATACGTCAGACCCCAATAACCCGATAAGTCATGCCGATGTGAGGCTCGTAACGGGTCGAGAAACTACTGGTAACACTTACCAGCAAATCTCTGATCAGCCCTGGCCAGG
This sequence comes from Agapanthus africanus, assembly GCA_030015575.1. NCBI lineage: Eukaryota > Viridiplantae > Streptophyta > Magnoliopsida > Asparagales > Amaryllidaceae > Agapanthus > Agapanthus africanus. Next base: position 787,963,961 of record CM057338.1, read on the forward strand.
GACTTCCCTGTTACGGCCAATCGAGCACAGCGCAACATCAACCCCCAATACCGGGAGAGACGAAACCCCTCCTATCGCTCATTGCCTCCATGTGATTCGGGACTGTACCCAAAGACCACCGTTTTGCACGCCCTCATGGACGTGGTAAGGTGGAGATCAAAGCACAGTGGGAATCACACAAGACTCTATGACGATCTCGGGTCTACAGACTAACCTGTACAAGTGTCACCTGAGAACTGCCATCTGACGTGAGGTATAATACCATCTGGGAGTTCTCGGCGAGTCCGTCCAGTGTACCCAGTCTCCACTGAGCACCCGTATACCATCTCTGATGTCAAACACCAATGGATATGGGATCATCCATCGCCCATCACATGGGTCGAGAAGCGTATACGCTAGTCTACTCTGGTAAATCGATGCCCCGTCTCGAGATACCCATGACTAGGGACCTTGAAGGATGTACTTATGGACTACCATGTTCCCACTAGTATGATCTATATCATAGTCTAGGTAGTCAAGTACAAATCCTAAGGGCTTTACCAACATGTAACTATAAGACAGTATAAAGAGACTAGTGTACATGTTAAGATAAATGGCAACCAGATAGCATACTATCATGTCGAGCAAGAAAGTCATCTCTATATATGTCCAAGCATCCAATATAATATACATCATCTGTACAATACTGGCCTCTAGGGCATACATACAACTAACAATCTCCCACTTGCACTAGGGCCAGCTGCTGTAGTATCTCATACCGAGCATCCCGAAGAGTCTCTCAAACTGTATCTGGGGAATGGCCTTCGTGAGTGGATCCGCCGTGTTGTTCTTCGTGTCAACTCTCCTGACCTCGATCTCCCGGCGATCAACTATCTCCCGGATCAGGTGATACCGCCTCAGAATATGCCTGGACCGCTGATGGGACCTGGGTTCCTTGGCCAAAACCACCGCTCCATTGTTATCGCAATACAAAGGTATTGGATGCTCAATGGATGGAACCACTCCAAGTTCAGTAATGAACTTCTTGATCCAGACAGCTTCTTTAGCAGCATCGTTGGCAGCGATGTATTCAGCCTCCATCGTCGAGTCTGCCACGGTTTCCTGCTTGGAACTCTTCCAGCTAACCGCCCCTCCGTAAAGGGTAAAGACAAAGCCCGACTGCGACTTAGAGTCGTCCTTATCACTCTGGAAGCTCGAATCGGTAAAGGACTCCACTTGGAGTTCTCCGTTACCATACACCAAGAACATATCTCTAGTCCTTCGCAAGTACTTGAGAATGCTCTTCACAGCTGTCCAGTGACTCTCTCCAGGATCAGCTTGATACCTGCTCACAACACTTAGTGAGTATGCTACATCGGGTCTGGTACATAGCATCGCATACATGATAGAGCCTACTGCCGAAGCATAGGGTATCCCTTGCATGCGAGCTCTCTCCAAATCAGTCTTGGGAGACATCTCTTTAGAGAGAGTGACTCCAGAGATCGTGGGCATGTTCCCACGCTTGGACTCTTCCATACTAAACCTCTTTAGTATAGTGTCAATGTACCTGGATTGGGACAATCCCAAAATCCGTTTGGATCTATCTCTATAGATCCTTATTCCCAATATGCAGGAGGCATCACCAAGATCTTTCATTGAGAATCTTTGTGATAAGAAGAGCTTGACCGATTGCAGCATAGGAATATCATTTCCTATCAAGAGTATGTCGTCCACGTACAATACGAGGAAGACAACCTTACTCTCTGCCACCTTCTTGTAAATACAAGGTTCATCTGGATTTTTGACGAAATCAAACTCTTTGATAGCGACGTCAAAGCAGATGTTCCAACTCCGCGATGCTTGCTTTAATCCATAAATGGATTTAAGCAGCTTGCACACCTTCCCGCTGCTCCCACTGTCTACGAAGCCCTCTGGCTGAGTCATGTACACGCACTCTTCTAAATCACCATTTAGAAAGGCGGTCTTAACATCCATTTGCCAGATTTCGTAGTCATGAAAAGCAGCAATGGCAAGCATGATTCGGATGGATTTAAGCATAGCTACTGGAGAAAAGGTCTCGTCATAGTCCACACCTGGTCTTTGACGAAAACCCTTTGCTACAAGTCTAGCTTTGAAAGTCTCCACTTTCCCATCTACACCAAGTTTCTTCTTAAAGATCCACTTGCTCCCAATGGGTTTTACCCCTTCAGGAGCAACTTCCAAAGTCCATACTTTGTTGGTGTACATGGAATCCATCTCGGACCGCATAGCATCCAGCCATTTCACTAAGTCCCCACTCGTGATGGCCTGCTCGAAGCTAGTTGGGTCATCATCCTCCATGATGCAATCCTCGCTCCCACCATCCATGAGAAAACCGTAGTATCTCTCAGGCTGGCGAGGAACCCTACTAGATCGGCGGAGAGGCTGAGGTTCATTGGGAACTACTGAATCTTCTGGTTCCACTAAATCTTCAGTTACTGTTTGTGTATCTGGAACCTCTTCCAGCTCTACCACTTTGCCACTAATTTCTTTTTCAAGAAATTCCTTTTCTAAAAAGGTGGCATATTGAGAAACAAACACTTTTTGTTCTTCAGCATGGTAGAATAAATATCCTTGGGAATTCCTAGGATATCCCACAAACTTGCAAAGAACTGACCGTGCCTCGAGTTTGTCTGGATTTTGTCTTTTGACATAGGCCGGACAACCCCATATTTTAACTCGTTTAAAATATGGTCTCTTCCCACTCCATATCTCATATGGTGTGGTAGGTACAGATTTAGATGGAACTTGATTCAATAGGTATGCTGCTGTCTCCAGCGCATAACCCCAGAAGGAAATAGGCAACTCAGCTGTGCTCATCATAGAGCGCACCATATCTAATAGGGTGCGGTTCCTCCGCTCCGATACACCGTTGTGCTGTGGTGTATATGGAGGAGTTAGCTGAGAGAGAATCCCATTCTCTTTTAGGAAGTCCAGGAATTCATTGCTCAAGTATTCACCTCCCCGATCTGATCGAAGGATTTTAATACTTTTTCCGGTTTGGTTCTCGACTTCTTGTTTATATTCTCTAAATTTCTCAAAAGCTTCTGATTTGTGTTTTATCAGGAACACATATCCGAATCTAGAGAGATCGTCAGTGAATGTAATGAAGTACGAAGAACCATCCCTGGCATGTGTAGACATGGGACCGCATACATCACTATGTATCAGTCCTAAGAGTTCGGTAACTCTTTCTCCGTGTCCCATAAACGGAGTCTTGGTCATCTTACCTTTGAGACATGACTGACAAGTGTCATAAGATGAAAATTCGAAAGGTTTCAAATATCCATCTTTATGCAACTTAGCCAGTCGTGTCACATTGATGTGACCCAGTCTACAATGCTACAAGAAGGATTCGTTGAGTTCAGAACTCTTCCTCTTGTGTGTGTTTGTTATGCTCAGGACTGTTGATTGGTTTAGAACGTAAATGCCATTGCACAACGTGCCTGATCCAACCAACTTTTGGTTATGGAAAATGTTCATAACATTGTCCTGTAATACAAAATTATATCCCTCTTTACTTAATAAAGAAACCGATATAATGTTGCATATCAGGTTCGGCATGTAATAGCATTCGTTCAGAACCAATGTATTACCCGTTGGTAATACAAGGTGATATTCCCCGACAGTCTTAGCTGCAACAATTGCACCATTTCCAACTCTTATGTCTTTATCACCTTCTCCAAGTTCTCTACCTTTCCTAAGCCCATGTAACTGATTACATATATGGGATCCTGACCCGGTATCCAATACCCAGGACGTAGAGCAAATGGAGAAACAGTTCTCAGTAACGAACACACCCGAAGAAAATGCATCATCATGTACTTTCTTCATTCGGGTGGCATGGGAATCCTGGTATTCCCCTATATCCTGTTCAGTCCTATAACTCTTATAGGAAAGAACGGAACCAACGTTCCCCAGCACAGTATAACATGCAGGTTCGGTCAATACATCCATTTTATTATCTTTATTAAGGCATGAAATGGTCGCTACCTGGAGAGAGAGAGAAGAAAACACTTTAGCGTATGCTCGTGCAAGATCAGATTGGTTATTATCTTATCTAATCAGGATGGCTCCCACTGCTTTTTATCAAATCTTCCTCCAAACCCTAAAAGGAAAGACTAGCCGGGATTAATTACACACTACAAGTTCGCCAATCTTTCAGCCAGGCCAGTGTCGGTACTTTGAGGGAGGTCCCCCGTGCTTTCGCACGAACCTAATTAATGTAAACCTCGTTTTCCCAGAGGCGTAACCTCGTTAACACCTTTCTAGACACCTACTTGATCGGCTAATTGCAATGTGTAAAACTCTCCCAGGAGTAACTCTTACTCGCAGCGGGTATCGGGATCCAACTATCTCATAGAAGGTATGCAATCTCATTGCAAATTTCAACACTTGAAATTCCCGATAATATTTTGCCCCTAGCAGCTATATGACCTTAACATAGTCAACAAATCATAAGTGCTAGTCAAGTTCAACCCGTCATTTCCCGATTGAATTAAACCCACCCGCACGACCCTTAACATAGTCAACAAAGTCGCACGACTACCCTAATCCAATCGCATCATATGCTTATACAGATAAGCACTAATTAGCTACCGCACACTACGCCTTAACATAGTCAACAAACGTAGCACGAATACTAACCAGTACTTATCTGAAATGACGGAGGGCTACGCAGGTTTTCATAAAACCATGAGCGTAATGAACTTGATATCGTTGTAGAATCAAATGAAGTTTTGAAATGGAGTGATTTTGAGGCTTTTCTAGTTTTGCTAAAGGAGTCACTCCCGGTGAAGGGATCTCGGTCCTTTCCTCGTCGAATGAGGTGCGGGATATATCATATATATCGCTGTGCAAAGCAAAAACGCAAAAGCAGTCAAAAGCAAACCGAGTATGTAGCATCTGCCAGTTATTGCTAAAGGAGTCACTCCCGGTGAAGGGATCTCGGTCCTTTCCTCGTCGAATGAGGTGCGGGGTATATCGTATATACCGCTGTGCAAAGCAAAAACTGTAGCTACCTGTTTTATTTAAAATCTGATTCCACAACATCTTAGGTTTCTTATCTTTCATTAATCACATTAATGAAGTCCCATCATTTAATACCTAAACATCACAGATAGATATGGCGTACACTTATGCCATCCGCATTCGCCTCGATGTCCCCTCGTGCACCGTTAGGTTAGGTAACTAACGACAGAGCAGGGCAGGGCTAGCGCGGGTGTAAAACATAAGTAACGTCTATATAATATATCATATATACTATATACTATATCCATCACAGATATCGCAGCAGAATAAACATATGAAATATTGGATATACTAGGACGTCCGTGTTTTCAATACGAGCCAGTATAAAACACGGATTCCACGGTCGTGATGAATAGCCAATCCCACACCCCTAGACCCCTACGAGAGCGGCAAGCAACCCTACCAATTCTAGGGTTAGGAGACCCGGACTCGACTCCTCGAGTTGGTCTCCCACTGGACCCCAGAACCCGGTTACTTGTGCTCCCCTCCTTGGGTCTATCCTAGTGCAGAAAAGTAAATAATATACAAAGGGTGACAACTCCCGCATCCTGGAAGTGCCCCGAATAAAAGAATATTACATACAAGTTTTTACATGAATGAAAATGAAAAACACTCATCTCACATAAAAAACCCCGGCTATTCAAATACGACGATCCAATATAACATATCCAGCAACACATAACATTACATGTCATCAACGTAAGCAAGTATGCATACCCCAATTGTCCTTGACGTATAGCAACGAAACCGGCGATATGAACATACTACACTTACGGTCACAGAAAAGAAAGTGTAAAACTACAACAATTGGAATCCGCAACTACTTTAGACATCACATGCCTAACAGTTACAAACCCCGCATTTTAGTCTCATTATCGAAAACTCTTTTCAATATCATATGGGACTAAATTGCTAGATTTATAACATTCATTTAGTTATCACATAACTGCTTGTGAATTCCAATTATTGTATCCAATTCCGGATAAATAGAATATATCAAACTTTCCGATCGAACATTCGAACACCCAAGTTTTCCCGACACCGATCAACACATGAAATAGGTTCAAAGACATTCACTTCATACCTCAGTACCAACGGTCCAGCCGTAGAAGGGTCAAGCCAACGCCTCACATGTGGCACGCCGTACTGCCCCAAACCCGAAGGTTCAAAGGGCAGTTCAAGACGGTCACATAATCGAGTTAAGGTTTGTGTCTTCTAGAGGGACCATCGCGTTACTTGCACTACTTAGAACGTCTTTTAACCACAGAAAAATCCAACACTTGGAATTATTCCGGCAGGGGAAAACCTGGGTATTTGTATACGGTCGAACTCTTTAACATATTCTACAGTTATCTGGAAAAACACTCAGACAAAATTTGATACCCCGATCGAAACATCGAAACCCCAAAACAACTGCAGAAAATTAAACTCTGAAATAAATGTTAAAAATTCCCAGAAAACTCAGCAGAATTTATCAGGAACTACTGTGCAAAAATTGAGGGGTGACGTCATCAATGCGCGGCGGAAGCGCCGCAGAAACCAGGTTTCTACCGCTCTTCCGCCGCGGAATTTACTGTTCATGGGAAAAGTTTTCCGTCGTAATTCTTATATTTTCCTGCTGAATTTTTTAGCAATTTTTAATTTGGAAAAATCCCAGAATTTGGAAAAAGTCCAGAGAGCTATTTCGGGTTCGGATTTTTGGTTCGATCGGGTTTCAAACATCGTCGGGACTTCGCCTAAGGCTCTAGCTAGGCTCTGATACCAGTGAAAGGTTCCTAGGCACCCTAGTGGGTTCTCACAAGGCATCGAACATGCCAAATTAAAATTTTTAGTGCCGAGAAACCCTAGACTACGGATCTTTAACTAGATGTTTAGGCGAAAAGAAAAGCTAGTTAACACTTAACTACATGGATACGGAAATACAACCTTTGTAGATCCGGATGTCCACCTCCACGGCTCCGCAACGATGTCTCCTCGCTGTCCAAGTCGAACTCCGGGCTCAAGCATCGGCTTCGTCGAAGAAATGAGTGAGCTAGGTCGCCGGCTTCGTGTCAAAGACGATCTACGTCGAGGCATCGCAAGTTCAAGCTCCGACTTCACAAAGTGATGAAATTTGTGAAGAAAACACACTCTACAACTTGGCTAGAGGTAGAGGGTGAAGAAATAGGAGATGGGTTCACTTTAGATTTGGATTTTGCTCACTAGATCACAACTTGCCATTAAAGTAGCAAGCTTTCTCACTTTGAGAAGAAGAAGAAGATGATAGAATTCTTTTTCAAGTGTTAAGTAAAAATGAATAATAAAATCCATTCTTATCATCTTCTAACCATGGTCAAGTGTAGAGAATAGACCATGGTTAGTGGGAGTGGTTAGGGTTAAGCAAAATGACAAAATGGTTATCATTAGTCAAAGCTTCATGAAGCTTCAACAAGCTTCAAGACAAAATGAAACCATTTTGTATTACATAAATCCATTTAATAAATAATGAATGGATTAAATAAAAAGAGAATAAACCATAAACCCTAACCACTCTCATAACCATGGTTGCATTCTTTACACAAAACCAAAACTATATGCATCATCAAACATGATACATACAAGTGTACACAAAACATATCACATATACAATGTGCACATCAAGTGAGAAAAATCCGTTTAATGTGAACCAATACTAGTTAATGCAAAGTAATATATCAAATATATAATTATACATTAAATCATTAAATCAACACTTGATTCAATGATCCGGTCATGTCGCACATAACCGACTAGTATTCAATGTATCGACTTATCGAATCGGTCTTCGATTCGATAACTAGGTTATATCATATACAACCAATCGAAACATTAATCGCGAGAATCAAATACGGTATCACATACACGCATTATTCTCGGTCCCGCACATATCTCATATGCACTCCTATTTCGTTTCGCTTGAACCAGGAAACCTCTGTGTAGGACTCTAAAGACTCGTCAATACGCCGGTAGCAGATGATGATCATATCAAGCACCCACAAGCCGCAAGCGGTCTGCTAAACGTAACGGCCACCCGGGTATTGAGCGATCAGAAGATCGACGAGCTAGCCCGCTCACACTCCTGCGAATCCGACCAGTAACACTTACCATACAGTCAAGTCTCTTCGTCTGATACGTCGCATATCAAGTCTAGGGGTGGTATACGTCAGACCCCAATAACCCGATAAGTCATGCCGATGTGAGGCTCGTAACGGGTCGAGAAACTACTGGTAACACTTACCAGCAAATCTCTGATCAGCCCTGGCCAGGGACTTCCCTGTTACGGCCAATCGAGCACAGCGCAACATCAACCCCCAATACCGGGAGAGACGAAACCCCTCCTATCGCTCATTGCCTCCATGTGATTCGGGACTGTACCCAAAGACCACCGTTTTGCACGCCCTCATGGACGTGGTAAGGTGGAGATCAAAGCACAGTGGGAATCACACAAGACTCTATGACGATCTCGGGTCTACAGACTAACCTGTACAAGTGTCACCTGAGAACTGCCATCTGACGTGAGGTATAATACCATCTGGGAGTTCTCGGCGAGTCCGTCCAGTGTACCCAGTCTCCACTGAGCACCCGTATACCATCTCTGATGTCAAACACCAATGGATATGGGATCATCCATCGCCCATCACATGGGTCGAGAAGCGTATACGCTAGTCTACTCTGGTAAATCGATGCCCCGTCTCGAGATACCCATGACTAGGGACCTTGAAGGATGTACTTATGGACTACCATGTTCCCACTAGTATGATCTATATCATAGTCTAGGTAGTCAAGTACAAATCCTAAGGGCTTTACCAACATGTAACTATAAGACAGTATAAAGAGACTAGTGTACATGTTAAGATAAATGGCAACCAGATAGCATACTATCATGTCGAGCAAGAAAGTCATCTCTATATATGTCCAAGCATCCAATATAATATACATCATCTGTACAATACTGGCCTCTAGGGCATACATACAACTAACAGTATGAAAAACCACCTCTTGCATGTGTAGATATTGGTCCGCATACATCACTATGTATGAGGCTTAAGAGTTCCACAGCTCTTTCTCCGTGTCCATTAAACGGAGTTTTGGTCATTTTACCTTTGATACAGGACTGAAAAGTCGCATAAGATTTATATTTACAAAGATTTAAACATCCATCTTTATGTAGCTTGTTTATTCTTGTTTTATTAATATGACCAAGTCTACAATGCCAAAGAAAAGCATCATTTATATATGGGTTCCTTCTCTAAATCTATAGCGCTGTTGTTGTCATAATACAGCGGTATTGGATCAACAATGGTAGGAACCACTTGAAGTTCTGTTAGGAACTTCTCCATCTAGACTGCTTCTTTTGCGGCATCGCAAGCAGCGATATACTCTGTTTCCATCGTCGAGTCAGCAACGGTGTCCTGCTTGGAACACTTCCAGCACACCGCCCCTCCATTGAGGGTAAAGACATAACCTGACATGGACTTGGAGTCATCCTTGTCACTCTGGAAGCTGGAGTCAGCAAAAGCCTCGATCTGGAGGTCTTTTCTGCCGTAAACCAAGAACATATCCTTAGTCCTTCTCAGGTACTTGAGAATGTTCTTAACTGCTATCCAGTGCTTCTCTCCTCGGTCTGAATGATACCGGCTTACCACGCTCAGTGCGTAAGCTACATCTGGTCTGGTACACAGCATTGCATACATTATAGAGCCTACCTCAGAAGCATAGGGTATAACTGACATGCAATCCCTTTCCAAATCAGTCTCGGGAGACATCTCTTTGGAGAGGGTGATTCCGTGACAAGCCAATAAATTACAGCGCTTAGAATCTTCCATACTGAATCTTTTCAGTATAGTGTTGACATACCTGGACTGTGAAAGTCCCAATATCCTCTTAGATCTATCACGATAGATCTGGATCCCCAGAATGTAAGAGGTATCACCCAGGTCTTTCATGGAGAACCTGTGTGACAAGAATCCTTTAACAGATTGTAGCATAGGAATGTCATTTCCTATCAAGAGAATGCCATCCACATACAAGACGAGGAATACGACAGTTCGTGCTACAATTTTACTATATATACATGGTTCATCTGGATTTTTGATAAAGTCATATTCTTTGACCGTTTCATCAAAATAGATGTTCTAACTCCGCGATACCTGCTTTAGTCCATAAATGGACTTAAGCAACTTGCACACTTTCCCGCGGCTCCCTCTCTGATTGAAACCTTTTGGCTGATCCATATAGACGCACTCGTCCAAATTTCCATTTAGAAAAACTGTCTTTACGTCCATCTGCCAGATCTCATAATCGTGGAAGGCAGCAATGGCAAGAAAGATCCAAATGGATTTGAGCATAGCCACTGGAGAAAAAGTTTCGTCATAGTCCAAGCCAGGCCTTTGACGAAAACCCTTTGCAACAAGTCTAGCCTTATAGGTTTCCACATGTCCATCTACACCAATCTTCTTTCTGAAGATCCACTTGCATCCTATGGGTTTTACCCCATCTGGAGCAAAGTCCAAAGTCCATACTTTGTTGGTGTACATGGACTCCATCTCGGTCCGCATTGCATCCAGCCATCTTACTGAGTCGCCACTCTGGATGGCCTGCTGGAAGCTAGTAGGTTCATCATTATCATTGACACAATCCTCTCTATCCCCGTCTATGAGAAAACCGTAGTATCTCTCAAGCTGAAGAGACGGCCTACTACTCCGGTGGAGGGGTGCGGGAATGTCCTGTTCTTCTGGAACTTCTGGTTCTACCAAACTTTCAGTATTAGCTTGTGGTTTTGGAATTTCTTCCAGTTATATTACGCTCCCACTTGTTTCCTTTTCTAAAAACTGCTGTTCTAGAAAATGGGCATTACGTGAAACAAAAGCCTTTTGTTCCTCTGCGTAATAGAAATAATACCCTTTGGAGTTCTTTGGATATCCCACAAACTTACACTGTACTGATTGTGCCTCGAGTTTGTCCGCATGCTGCTTTTTAACAAAATCTGGACATCCCCATATCTTCAGATACTGAAGATAGGGTTTCTTCCCACTCCACATCTGATATGGTGTGTTAAGCACAGTCTTGGTAGGAACCCTGTTCAAAAGATATGCAGCTGATTCTAGCGCATAACCCCAGAAAGATCGCGGTAACTCAGCATTACTCATCATGGAACGTACCATATCCAATAGGGTTCAGTTCCGTCTTTCCGATACACTGCTATGTTGTGGAGTGTATCGAGGAGTAAGCTGAGAGAGAATTCTATTCTCTTTTAGGTAACCCAGGAAATCGGCACTTAAGTATTCACCACCTCGATCATATCTCAGTGTCTTGATACTTTTGCCGGTTTGGTTTTCTACTTCATTCTTATATTCTCGAAATTTCTCAAAGGCCTCGGATTTATACTTCATCAAGAAAATGAATCCATACCTAGAGTAATCATCCGTAAAAGTAATCAAATATGGAAAACCGCCTCTTGAATGTGTAGACATTGGACCACATGCATCGCTGTGTATGAGTCCTAAGAGCTCGCTCGCTCTTACTCCATGTCCAGTGAATGGAGTCTTTGTAATCTTTCCTTTGAGACATGATTAACAAGTGGCATAAGATTGATATTCGAACGGATCCAAATATCCTTCTCTATATAACTTAGTTAACCTTGTCTCATTGATGTGACCTAGTCTACAATACCATAAGAAAGCCTGATTTATATCTGGAGACTTTCTTTTTAGTGTGTTCTGAACATTGAAAACCTGTAATTGGCTTAACACGTATATACCGTTATCTAGTGTACCGGACCCAATCAAATCATTATTAAGATGGATGTTAACAACATCGCTTACAAATATGAAATCATAACCTTCTTTTGATAACAACGATACTGATATGATATTACACGTTAAACTAGGTACACAAAAACAGTTGCGCAAAACCAAAATATATTCACTCATCAATCCAATGTGATAATCCCCTACGGACACAGCATTCACGCTAGCTCCGTTAGCAACCTGGAGGGTCATATCACCAACCTTCAGCACTTTACGGTTTCTCAGTGCCTGCAATGAATTGCATATATGAGATCCTGATCCGGTATCCAATACCCAGGAAGTAGAGTTGATTGACAGACAATTTTCAATTACAAACACACCTGAAGCCGAAGCCACAACTTGCCTCGGGTCCTAGTTCTTGGCAATCCAAGCTTTGCAATCCTTCTTCCAATGGCCTTTCCTACGACAGTGGAAGCACTCGTCCTTAGCCACTACCGGCACCGCAACCTTTGCCTTTCCCTTGGCTTCCACCTTACCAACACTACCACTTAGTTTGGTAGCGGCCTTCTTCTTCCTTCTTTTGGCCCTTGCCTTGGACCTAGAAGAAGAAGCACCACGAACAAACATAGTGGGGGTTTTCCTTGCTTTCTCCAAGGTGCCCTCTGCACTCCTTAACATGTTGAGGAGTTCTGGAAGTTCAACTTCTTTACCTTGAATGTTGAAATTCAAGATAAACTGGGCGTAGGTGGAAGGAAGGGACTGGAGAATCAAGTCTGTATACATCTTGTTCTCTAATGTTGTCCCGAGGTCTGCGAGCTCTTCAATATAGCCAATCATCTTAAGGACATGTTCCCCTACAGATGATCCGACGACCATTCTCGACTGAAACAAGTTCTTCGAAGTCTCGTACCTTGCTATATGAGATTGCTCTCCATACTGTTCCTTGGTGTGGAGAAATATGGATTCTAGATCCATATTCTCGTGCCTCCTCTGATATTCATTATTCATAGAGGCAAGCAGGATGCATTTGGCCTTCGCGCAGTCAATCTCCCAGGTCTTGTGGATTTCCTTATCCATGACACTGAATTCTGGACCTAGGATGGCAGGCGCCTTAGTAGTAAGGACATACCCTAATTTATGATAGGTAATTGCCATCTTGACATTCCAGAACCAATCTTTATAGTTTGGCCCTGTCAAAATATTTTTATCTAATAATAACTTAAGGCCTGTCATGTTCTGGGTCGCTGCAATTTAGGGGAGAGAGAGGAAACACTTTAGCATGATGCTCTTGCAAGTTCAGAGTGGTTTTTAGTTTATCTAAACAGGATGGCTCCCACTGTTTCTCGAATCCTTCCTCAAACCAAAAAAGAAGAACTAGTCAGGACTATTCTTACTGTACAATACTTGCTTAACCGTTCAGCCAGGCCGGTGTCGGTACTTCGAGGGAGGTTTTACGACGCTTTCGCGAAGTTCTTTAATTAAATAACCTCTTTTCCCTGGGGGCGTAGCCCCGCTGACACCTTTCTCGACACCTACTTGGTTTATAGCATTGATCGTTAAGTGAAAGAATCTCCTGATGAGTAGCATATACTCACAGTTGGATCGGGATCCAAATATCATCGTGTGATAAAGCTGAAGGAATCCTACCAAAATTATCACACTCCAAATGGTATGCAACTCTTGCAAATTTCAGTTTCTTTAGAAATTCCCGATGTGGATTTTTGCCCCATGCTCTTATGACCTTGGCGTTGGTCAAAATGTCATAAGTCACATGTCAAGTTCTACCCATCATTATCTTCTTAATTTGAACCCACCCGTACATACCCCTGACGTTGGCCAAATGGCAGTACGACTGTCCCAAACCAACTCATTTATCTATGCAACAGATGAATACCCAAATTTGGATTGACTCGGTGTCAACTCGGCCGCGGATCCACGGCGGATCGCTTGTATCGGTCGCGGTTCCGCGGTGGTTTGGTCGAGTCACAATCCCAAATTTCTACACAATTCTTAAAAAACCCTACTTGTATTTTTAAGGGTCCCTGAAATAGTTTTAGACCACAATTTAAAATCGGCAGAAACTAGGTGAAAACGTCGTTTTTCCGGGACAATTTTGTGATCGAATTTCCAAAGACTTTGCTAACATGTTAGTTATGGATTAGCTAGGCTCTGATACCACTGTAAGTCGACATTACACACCCCACTAGATACGGGGAGGCAGAATAGGTAAAACAATCATTTTGTTCAAGGTAATATCGACTAACTTTACGGATATTTGCTAAACCCTAACTAACAACTACCTAGAAGTGTTAAACTACTAAGATAGATGATTATACCTTAAGATACTAGTCCTTCTTGTTCTTGTTGTTCACCTCCTCGTCGGCCTCCTCGATGTAATAGAAGATCCACCCGAGAGTTCCACCTTCAAACTTTAACCTCTAACTTGAGATAACTAAGTGGCTAGGATTGCTAATCCAAGTGACCTAAAAGATATAGAAGTAGATTAAGGATCTATTAGTTTTTCTAACCTTTGGGATCTCAACACATGAGAGGATTAGGGTTAGGTTGAAGAAGAGGAGAGCTTGAGGGGAGAGAGAGTGTATGTTAATTATGAATTGAAATATAACTCATTTGTGTATATCATGAAGCATAAAAATATTTTGCACAAATATCTTTCATGCTTCATTTAATGCAAATGGATGAATCATCTCATGAGTCATGGTTTCAATTAATGCAAATAACACATTAGCTCTCCACCTCATTAAGTTTAATTCACAAATTAATTAAAACTAAATGAGTCACATTTCCTCTAGAAGCTTCCCGACTAATTACGAGAATGCCCCTCCCATCCGTATTTACGAAAAACACAGATAAACTGAGACTGCATAAATCCAATAATCCAATACTAGAATCTGGCTTAAACTAAAGGCCGCTAATATAATCTGTCCGAACATCTTACATGCACAAGTACACGTATATGTCCGAACCCTGTCGTAAAACCATATGACCTCTATATCGTTTCGCCTGAAGCAGGGAAACTCTCTGTGTGGGACTCTAAAGACTCAACACTACGCTGGCAATGGGTTTAACCACAGGCCGCAAGCGGTACTAGCTGTACGTAACGGTCCCCAGGTATATGTCGATAAGAAGGTCGATGAGGAAACCAATCCGAACTCCTACTGAGCCTGATGTGACAATCTCCGTACAGTCCGGTCTGTTCATCTAAGACTATCGCATATCGGGCCTAGGGGCGGCAAGCGTCAGTCCCCTAAAAGTGGTATAAGTCGTGTCGGAGTGAAGCCCATTACACCTTGAGAAGCTACCGGAAATCCTACCAGTAAATCTCGCTTGCCCTGGCCAGGGACTTTGTGTAATGGCTCTCCAAACACAGTGCGATATCAACCCCTAATACCGGGAGATACAAATCCTATCTAACCACCACTGCCTCCAAGTGCTTCGGGACTGCACCCAACTGCTACCTGTTTGCACGACTCCTTTGAGCCGTGGTAGGGTAGTAATCTAAGAACAGTGTGACTACACTCGAGACGAAGCAGCAGTGTCAAGCCTACGGACTATGCTGTACTCATGTCACCTGGGAACTGTTAACTGACGACGGGTATAATACCAACCAACAGTTCCCTGCGAGTCCTGTCCGGTGTACCCGTAACCCAACGAGCACCTGCATACTATCTCCAGTACAACGTACTAATGGCTGTGGGACAGACCAATTCTCCTGCTGGGATGAGAAGCGTACACACTAGTTTACTCCGGAGTATCGATGCCCTGCCTCAATAATCCTACGACTAGGGACCTGAAAAAGGATGTGCTTGTAGACTACCCAGCTCCCACTAGTGTGACTGCCATCACAACGCTGGTAGTCAAGTAAGATCCTAAGGGCTCTATCAATATGTATTCGCGAAATGCTAAAAGAAACATATACACATATTAAGATAGATATAAACCAACTAGCATACTACTATGTTGAGCAAAACTGTTAATACAACTGTGAATATCCCAAGTTTCCATTAAGTAATATACAAACTAGTATGATACAATAATGGCCCCTAGGGCATATACACTAACAAGATGTATACAGGTGCTCATTGGGTTATAAGTACATCGGACGGACTCGCCGGGAACATGCTAGTTGGTATTATACCTATTGTCAGATAGCAGTTCCCTGGTGATATGTGTACAGGTTAGTATATCAACCTGAGATCATCATTTATCTCATGTGAGTTCCCACTGTGCTTTGATTACTACCCTACCACGGCTCAAAGGAGTCATGCAAACAGGTTTTAGTTGGGTACAGTCCTAAGCCATATGGAGGCAGTGAACGGATCGTCAGGGGATTCGTCTCTCCCGGTATTGGGGGTTGATATCACGCTGTGTTTGGAGAGCCATTACATAAAGTCCCTGGTCAGGGCAAGTGAGATTTACTGGTAGGTATTCCAGTAGTTTCTCAGGGTGTTCTGAGCTACACTCCGACACGACTTATACCGCTATTAGGGGTCCGACGTTTACCATCCCCCTAGGCCCGATATGCGATACTCATAAACGAACGGACCGCACTGCAAGGATATTATCACTGTCAGGCTCAGTAGGGTTTCAGGATGAGTTCGCTCGTCGGCCTCCCTTTCGCTCAATACCTAGACAGCCGTTACGTACAGCTAGTGCTACTGACGTGCTTATGGTTAAACCTACTACCAGCGTATTGACGAGTCTTTAAAGTCTCATACAGAGGGTTTCCCTAGTTCGGGCGAAACGTTGTAGAGACCCTTTGGTTTTATAGCAGGGTTCGATCATATACGTGCACTTATGCACAGATCATGATCGGACAGATAATACTAGTGGACTTTGGTTTAAACCGGATCCTAGTATTATATTGTTAGATTACTTTCATCTCGTAGTATTCGTATTCAGTCGGAATACGGATGAGGGTATGCATATACTGATGAGGGGTATTCTTGTAATTCGTTACGAGTTTACTTTAGGGTTGCCATTTATTCTTTTTGTTTAAATATTTGGATTGATGTTTTATTGTGATGGAAATTGTGAGAAAAAGTTTTGGCTTGTGGCATTGATTGTTGCAAGTGGCCTTGGTGACTCATGGTTTTGGGGCTTGCATTGTTTTTGTTTTTGTGGAGATATTTGTGTGTAAGGTGTGAGATATTTGTGCTAGTGGCTGCTCATTTTTTAGCAAGGGTTTTTCTTTTGTTGCCTCACACTAATACCTCACACAACACAACCCAAAAAAACAGATAGTTTTTTCTTAGCCTTAGACAATTTCTTAAGCTCACAATTTTCATCTTTGACAACTCTTTCACCTCCACCCTAACATGCCTCATGTGTTGAGCAACCTAGGGTGTATTGAGACAAAATATTCACACACACTCTCTACTTCATCTTGGGTATTTAGGCTAGCAAACTAGTTGCTCGAGTTGCTTCGGTTTTTGAAGCGGGAGCCCGTATTACTAATCCTCGATATGGATCTTCTTCGACGAAGTGAGACTGGAGAGCAAACTACATCGGGGTATCCGCGAGGAGCTTGGACAGAGGTTGAAGACCGAAGGACACGGATCGATCGATATAACCTCTCTAAACTATTTACAGTATAACTAGTATAGGGTTAATGGCATGATCCGGGAATTACAACCTTTGTAGACTTCCCTTGGTGACTCCTTGGCACTTTGAGAGTTTGAAACGGATCGATAAAGGTCTTCCTAGTCCATGATGATCCACCCGAAGTCCCTTTACCCAAAGCTCTTTGCTTTACTTGATCTTTGAAAGAAGTGTAGCAAACACCCTTCACAAATGGACTAGAGATGTGTAGAATGATGATATGGTTTGTATTCTCTATTCAAAACCCTTTCCTTTTTTACTAGCCCACTCTATGGAAAACTCAAGAGAGCAAGAGAATGAGGAAGAAGATGATAATGGCAAAGCTTGAGCTCAAGAGATAATGATATATCTTAATGTTAAAAATGAGAATAGAAATTATATATAATTTCACACTCTCATCTTTAACCATGGGTTAATAAATATCTAGCTATTTATTTAGGAGGGAAAAATGAACCATAGAAAATTAACTCATGGTTAAAGGTAAAGTCAAATGTAGAGTCAAGAAGAATTATCCACCATGAATTGATTTTATATTTCATTAATTCCAAAATAAATATATATGCATATTTATTCACATGTGAGTCTTGCATTGCCACCACTTGTGTATCATCAAGCATGACACACAAGAATGTATGCATGTATGAGTGCATGCACATCATCATGTGCATCAACATAAACATATGCATACATGCATACATACAAATAGAAAAGGGTTTAATAAAGAATTAAGCTAAAAGTTTATGTTAAATCAACACTTAATTTAACAAACCGGTCATATCACATACAACCCAACCAATAGAAAAACGCCCGATTAATATATGGTATCACATACACGCATTTAATCGGATCCCCGTGCATATCTTATATGCACACCACATCATTTCGCCTGAGCTAGGAAACTCCTGTGTGGGACTCTAAGACTCATCAATACGCCGGCAGTAAGTGATGATCATATCAAACACCTACAAACCGCAAGCGGTCAGCTAAACGTAACGGCCACCCAGGTATTGAGCGATCGAAAGAAAAACAGCGAACTATCAAAACTCCCTTCGAGCCAACTGGCAACACTTACCGTACAGTCCGGTCTCTTCGTCAGATATGATGCATATCGAGTCTAGGGATGGTTTCGTCGACCCCAATAACTCAATAAGTCAAGCCGGTGTATGGCTCATAACAGATCGAGAAACTACTGATAACACTTATCAGTAAATCTCAGCAGCCCTGGCCAGGGACTTCCTGTTATAGCCAATCGAGCATAGCACAACATCAACCCCTAATAACGGGAGAGACGAAACCCCTCCTATCGCTCATTGCCTCCATGTGGCTCGGGACTGTACCCAAAGTCCACCTGTTTGCACGACTCGGTAGAGCCTTGGTAGGGTGGAGATCAAAGTACAGTGGGAGGACACACAAGACTCTATGACGATCTTGGATCTACAGACTAAGCTGTACCAGTGTCACCTGAGAACTGCTATCCGACGATAGATATAATACCACATAGGAGTTTTCGGCGAGTCCGTTCAGTGTACCCAGTCTCCACTGAGCACCCGCATACAATCTTTGGTGTCACCACACCAGATAGATATGGGATCATCCATCGCCCATCACATGGGACAAGAATGGTATACGCTAGTCTACTCTGGAATATCGATGCCCATCTCGATACACCCACAACTAGGAACAATTAAAGGATATGCTTATAATCTATACGTGTCCCGTTAGTATGATCTACATCATAGTCCTAGCAGTCAAGCAAATATCCTATGGGCTTTATCAACATGTACCAAATGAGTAAGATGCATGATCAAATGAACATGTCAAGATAAAGTAAACCAGATAGCATATTATCATGTAGAGCAAGAAAGTCGTCTATATACATATAGACATGTCCAAGCATCCACTATACATATAATAGTCTCTAGGGCATACATATATATATCCAACAATCTCCCACTTGCACTAAGGCCAATTATTAGCGTATCTCATACCCAACATCTCAAAAAGTCGCTCATGCTGCGTCTATGGAAGGGCCTTGGTGATTGGATCCGCGGTGTTATTCTTTGTATCTACTCTCCATCTCATGGTGATCTACAATCTCCCGGATTAAATGATATCGCCTCAGGATGTGTCTGGACTTCTGATCGGACCTCGGTTCTTTGGCTAATTCTATAGCCCCATTATTATCATAATACAATGGTATTGGATCAACAATGGTTAGAACTACTCCTTGTTCCGCGATGAACTTCCTCATCCAGACGGCTTCCTTGGCAGCATCATTTGCAGCAATACACTCAGCTTCCATCGTGGAGTCTGCAGCGGTATCCTGTTTGAAACTTTTACAACTAACCGCCCCTCCATTGAGGGTAAATACAAACCCTGAGATAGATTTGTTGTCATCATTATCACTTTGGAAGCTGGAATCGGTAAAGGCCTCCATTTGGAGATCCCCATTACCATACACCAAGAACAGTTCTTTAGTCCTTCGTAAGTACTTAAGAATGTTCTTCACTGCTATCCAATATGTCTCCCCTGGGTTGGGTTGATACCTGTTTACTACAGCTAGTGCATAAGCTACATCAGGGCGAGTACATAACATCGCATACATTATAGAACCTACGACTGAAACATAGGGTATATGCTCATGCAAGCTCTCTCTTCATCAGACTTCAGACAAAAGTCCTTGGAGAGAGTGATTCCATGACAAGCAGGCAAGGCACCACGCTTGGAATCTTCCATATTAAACCTTTTTAGGATGGTGTCAATGTATTTTGATTGGGACAATCCCAATAACCTCTTGGATCTATCTCTATAGATCCTTATGCCCAAAATGCACGAGGCATCACCCAGGTCCTTCATGGAAAACCTTTGTGATAAGAATTGTTTGACCGATTGTAGCATAGGAATATCATTTCCTATCAAGAGAATGTCATCCATGTACAATACGAGGAATGTGACAGTACTCCCTACATTTTTCTTATAAATGCATGGCTCATTTACATTTTTGACAAAATCAAACTCTTTGATTGTATCATCAAAGAAGATGTTCCAGCTCTGTGAGGCCTGCTTTAATCCATAAATGAATTTAAGCAACCTACATGCCTTCCCGCTGCTCTCACTGTCAATGAAGCCCTCTGGCTGATCCATATAAACGCATTCTTCTAAATCACCATTTAGAAATGCAGTTTTAACTTCCATCTGCCAGATTTCATAGTCGTAGTGAGCAGCAATAGCAAGTAGGATCTGAATGGATTTAAGCATTGCTACTGGAAAGAAAGTTTCCTCATAGTCCAATCCTGGTCTTTGACGAAAACCTTTCGCTACAAGCCTTGCTTTATAGGTCTCTACCTGTCCATCTACACCAATCTTTCTCTTAAAGATCCATTTGTAACCTACGGGTTTTATCCCAGGGGATGCAACGTCCAAAGTCTATACTTTTTTGGTGTACATGGACTCCATTTTGGATCTCATGGCATCCAGCCACTTCACCGAGTCACCACTCGTGATAGCTTGCTGAAAATTAGTAGGATTATCATCATCCATGATGCAATCTTTGTTAGTTATATGTATGCCCTAGAGGCCATTACTGTACATGAGATGTATATTGTAGTGGATGCTGGGACATATATAGGTAGGACTTTCTTGCTCGACATGATAGTACGCTATCTGGTTGCTCTTTATCTTAACATGTATACTTACAGTCTCTCTGTTACGTGTTGATAAAGCCCTTAGGATGTGTACTCGACTTCCAGGACTGTGATGTAGATCATACTAGTGGGGCCTGGGTAGTCAATGAGTACATCTTTCAATGTTCCTAGTCATGGGAATATCGAGACGGGGCATCGATATTGCAGAGTAGACTAGCGTATATCTTCTCGACCCATGTGATGGGCGATGGATGATCCCATATCCATTGGTGTTTGACATCAGAGATGGTATGCGAGTGCTCAGTGGTGACTGGGTACACTGAACGGACTCACCGAGAACTCCCAGATGGTATTATACCTTACGTCAGATGGCAGTTCTCTGGTGACACTGGTACAGCTTAGTCTGTTGACCCGAGATCGTCATAGAGTCTTGTGTGTCTCCCACTGTGCTTTGATTTCCACCCTACCACGGCTCTACTGAGTCGTGCAAACAGGTGGTTTTTGGGTACAGTCCCGATTCACATGGAGGCAATGAGCGATAGGAGGGGATTCGTCTCTCCCGGTATTGGGGGTTGATGTTGCGCTATGCTCGACTGGCCATAACTGGAAATCCCTGGCCAGGGTTGCACTGATTTACTGGTAAGTGTTAGCAGTAGTTTCATGCTTGTTATGGACCTTACATCGGCATGACTTATCAAGCTACTGGGGTCTGACGTTTACCACCCCTAGGCGAGATATGCGACATATCAGACGAACAGACCGGACTGTGCGGTAAGTGTTACTGATTGGATTCACAGGAGTGTGAGCAGGCTTGCTCGTTGATCTTCTGATCGCTCAATACCCGGGTGGACGTTACGTTTAGCAGACCGCTTGCGGCTTGTGGGTGATTGTTATGATCACCGCCTACTGCCGGCGTATTGATGAGTCTTTAGAGTCCTACACGGAGGTTTCCTGGCTCAAGCGAAACGAAATAGGAATGAATATGAGATATGTGCGGGACCGAGAATAATACCAGTATGTGATACTGTGTTCCATTCTCGCGATTTGTATCATCGGACGGTTATATGTGATATAGCCGGGTTACCGAATCAAGTGTTGATTCGATACATTGATACACTAGATATTAGTCGGTTATATTCGATATGACCGGATCATTAAATCAAGTATTGATTTAATGATTTAATGTATAATTATATATTTGATATATTACTTTACATTAACTAGTATTTGTTCACTTATGATTGATTTTCTCACTTGATGTGCACAAGTTGTATATATGATATATGTTTGTGCACTAGTTTGTATCATGATTGATGATACATGCAAACTTGGGTGTGTGTATGACTTACACCATATTTAGGTTAATGGTTGGGGTTTTATTTATTTTATTTATTTTGGCAAAAACAAAATGGTGGCTTTCTTTGTTTTTTGCTTGAAGCTTCATGAAGCTTTTAAGCATCTTTGACAAAGTCTAACCATTTTGTTTTGCATGAGATTTTCACGAACCTAACCATTAACTCAAACTAGGGTTTAGTCTCTACAAAGGTTAACTCGCCCATGGTTGCATTATGATATACTTCACTTGATTATTCATTTTAGTTAATTGATAATTCATTCTTATTCTTTCTTCTTCTTCATCATCAAGAAGAAGAAAACCTTGCTAGAAAAATTTCAAGTAAAGAAAAAAAGTGAGAAATCCAAATCCAAAGTGAACCCACTTCCTATTTCTTCATCCTCTACCACTTGCCATGTAGTATAGGGTGTTCTCTTCACAAAGTTCATGACCAAGTGAAGATGGAGCTTGAATTTGAGTCTCCTCGACGTAGATCATCTTCGGCCTCGAAGTCAACGACCTAGCCCGCTCATTTCTCCGAAGAAACCATCGCTAGGGTCCGGGATCCCGATGATCGCAGCGAAGGGACGTCAACATAGAGCATTAGAAGTGAAGGACCGGATCTACAAAGGTTGTTATCCTTTTCACTTAGTAGCAAAGTAGTTTGCTTGCTTTTGGTTTCGCCTAATCTCTAGTATACGATCTTGCATAGGGTTGTTCGGCACATAAAAATTTGATTTTGGCATGGTAAATGCCTTGTGGAACCTCATGAGTGTGCCTAGGAACCCTACAGTGGTATCAGAGCCAGGTTGGAGCTTTAGGCGAAGTGTAGACGAAGTTAGAAATCCGATCGAACCCCGAAACCCTAATCTATACCCTTCTCTGTACATTTTTTAAAACTATGGATTTTTCCTAATTAAAAATGCTCAAAAAATTCAGCAGGGTTTTCTAGGAATTACTGTGCAGCTCGTGACCCCAATTCGACCAAAGCGCCGCGGAACCACGGCCGTACCTGGCTTGTGCGGCGGTTCCGCGGCCAAGAAGGTGAATTAAGGCACGTGGTTTGCACAGTAATGTCCGCCTGTAATTCCTGTGTTTTCTGGGTATTTTTAATTTATACTCAAGAGTTGAGTTTTCTGGGTTGTATTAGGGACTCGATGATTCGATCGGAAAGTTTAACTTCGTCAATGTGTTTTTCCGGGTAATTTTAGAAAGTGTTAGAAAGTTCGACCGGATATCAATAACTCACTTTTTCCCGACCCGGAAAATTTCCAAGTGTTGGATTTTTCCGTTGTTTAAGAACGTCTAAATCGTGCAAGTAACGTGATGGACCCTCTAGAAGACAACAAACCTTAACTCGATTATGTGACCGTCTTGAACTGCCTTTTGAACCTTAGGGTTTGGGGCAGTACGGTGTGCCACATGTGAGGCGTTGGCTTGACCCTTATACGGCTGAACCATTGGTACTGTGGCATGAAATGGATGTTTTTAAACTCCCCTCAAGTGTTGAGCTATTTGGGAAAACTTGGGTGTTTGATTATTCGATCAGAAAGTTTAACATTGTCTATTTATCTGGAATGTGATACAATATTTGGAATCCACAAGTAGTTATGAGATATCTAATTTGAATGTTATAAACATAGCAGTTTAGTCTCATTTGATCGGTTCCACGGGATTTTGATGCGATCAAAAGTCCGTCGCAATCACGTAGCGTACGCGGATACTCGCCGGTAAACTTAATAGACAGCCACGCCCTATAGCTCCGACCAAGTGACTGTAGGAGAACCCCATCGCCAAAAGCATCCGTTCAGGTGCTCGCGGCAGCGGTGTTCCGCCTTAGTGCACTTCGTCGACGGCATTCGGGGGTGCGACCGTCTACTAAAGTTTGCGACGAGCATTCGATCTGAATGTCGGGAATCTTGTTGAATTGCCCGACTTGATATTGAAAACAGTTTTCGATTTTGAGACTGAAATGCGGGGTTTATAATTGTTAGGCATGCGATGTCTAAGCAATTCATTTGGTTAGGCATTCGATGTCTATAAAGGTTGCGGATTCCAACTGTTGTGGTTTTACACTTTCTTTTCTGCGACCGTAAGTGTAATATGTGATATCGCTGGTTTCGTTGCTATATGTCAACGACAATTGGGATGGGCATATTTACTTACGTTGATGACATGTGATGTTATGTGTTGCTGGATATGTTATATTGGATCGTCGTGTTTGAATAGCCGAGGGTTTTTATGTGAGATGAGTGTTTTTCTTTTTCATTCATGTAAAAACTTGTATGTAATATTCTTTTATTGGGGCACTTCCGGGCTGAGGATGATGTCACCATTGTATATTATTTACTTTTCCGCATTAGGATAGACCCAAGGAGGGGAGCACAAGTAACCGGGTTCTAGGGTCCAGTGGGAGACCATCTCGAGGAGTCGAGTCCGGGTCTCCTAACTCTAGAATTGGTAGGGTTGCTTGCCGCTCTCGTAGGGGTCTAGGGGTGTGGGATTGGCTATTCATCACGACCGTGGAATCCGTGTTTTATACAGGCTCAAAATAAAACACGGACGTCCTAGTATATCCAATATTTCATATGATATTTTCTGCTGCGTTATCTGTGATGTGATCATGTGATATGTTCAGATAGATACTGTATATAGTATATATGATATATTATATAGACGTTGCTTATGTTTTACACCCGCGCTAGCCCTGCCCCGTTCTGCCGTTAGTTACCTAACATAACGGTGCAGACAGGACATCGAGGCGAATGCGGATGGCATAAGCGTACGTTGTATTTATCTGTGATGTTTAGGTGGACTTAAATGATGGGACATTCATTAATGAGATTAATGAAAGAAAAATAAACCTAAAAGATGTTGTGGAATTGAATTTCAAAAATTAGGTAGCTCTAGTTGTTGCTTTGCATAACGGTGTTCCTTGTAGAACATCCAGCACCTTATTCGATAAGGAAAGAGCCGAGACCCCTTCACCGGGAGTGACCTCTTTAGCAATAACTAGCAGATGCTACAACCTTCAGTTTGTCTTTTGATTGCTTTTATAGTTCTTGCTTTGCATAGTGGTATTGTGAATATCCTGCACCTCATTCGACAAGGAAAGAGCCGAGATCCCTTCACCGGGAGTGACCTCTTTAGCAAAACTAGTAAAAGCCTCAAAAGCACTCCATTTTTAAAACCATTTGATTCCGCAACGAGATCAAGTTCAAAGCGTTAAAGGTTTTCTTAAAAACCATCCGCAACCCTCCGTCATTTTAGGAAGTAGAGTACTTAGTATTCGTGCTGTGTTTGTTGACCATAGTCAAGGCACAGTGTACGGTAGCTAAGTGATGTCTTCCTACACCGCATATGATGCGATTAGTTAGGACACACGCATGACTTTGTTGACCTTAGTTAAGGGTCATATGGGTGGGTCTAATTAATCACGAAATGACGGGTAGAACTTGACTAGTGCTTATGATTTGTTGACCATAGTTAAGGTCATAAGTACTAGGGGTAAAAATCTTTATCGGGAGTTTCAAGTGTTGAAATTTGCAATGAGATTGCATACCTTCTATATGATAGTTGGATCCCGATACCCACTGCGAGTAATTGTTACTCCTGGGAGAGTTTTGCACTTTACAATTAGCCGATCAAGTAGGTGTCTAGAAAGGTGTCAATGGGGTTACGCCCCTGGGAAAACGAGGTTTATTTTAATTAGGTCCATGCGAAAGCACGGGGAACCTCCCTCAAAGTACCGGCACTGGCCTGGCTAAAAAATTGGCGAACTTGTAGAGTGTAATTAATCCTAGCTAGTCTTTCCTTTTAGGGTTTGAAGGAAAATTTGATAAAAAAAGTGGGAGCCATCCTGATTAGATAAAATATATAACCAATCTAATCTTGTAAGAGCGCATGCAGAGTGTTTTCTTCTCTCTCTCTCCAGGTAGTAACCATGTCACGCCTTAATCAAGATAATAATATGGATGTATTGACCGAACCCGCTTGTTATACTGAGCTGGGGAACGTTGGTCCCGCTCCAACTTATAATTGTTATAAGACAGAGCAGGAAATTGGGGATTACCAGAATTCCCGTGCCGTCCAAACGAAGAAAGTGCATGATGATGCATCTCCTTCGGGTGTGTTCATTACATAGAACTGTTTCTCAGTATCCTCTACGTCCTGGGTAATTGATACCGGATCAGGATCCCAGATATGTAATCTGTTACATGGGCTATAGAAAGGTAGAGAACTGAGAACGGGTGATAAGTTTCATGAGGCAGAAAACGGTGCAAGTATTGCAGCCAAGTCTGTTGGTCACTATCACCCTGTATTACCAGAATACATTGATTCTGAATGAATGTTATTAGATACCGAACCTGATATACAACATCATATCAGTCTCTTTATTAGTAAAGAAAGGATATAATTTTGTATTGTTGGATAATGTTTTGCACATTTCCTATATCAAGAGTTGATCGGTTCAGGCACGTTATCTAAAAGCATATACATTCTAAATCAGACCACAGTTCTTAACGTACAGAACACGCACCAGAGGAAGAGTTCAGAAATGAACGAATCCTTCTTGAGGTATTATAGACTAGGTCATATCAATGTGACCCGACTAGCTAAAGTTACATTTAGATGCATATTTAAATCAGTTTAAATTTATATCTGTAGGGTTACTAGGCACACTAACAAGGCTCTACAAGGCATCGACTTAAATTTTTATGTGCCGAACAACCCTAAGCAAGATCGTATACTAGAGTTTAGGCGAAACTAATAGTAAGCAAACAACTTTACTTCTAAGGGAACACGAAATACAACCTTTGTAGATCGGTCCTTCACTTCTATTACTCCTTGTTGAAGTCCCTTCGCTGCGATCGTGGTTCTCCCGGACCCTTGAATGGCTTCATGAGGCGAAAGACGCGTCCTTGCTTGAAGTCTTCGAGGCCGAAGATGATCTACGTCGAGGGGATGCCAACTCAAGCTTCTACTTCATTAACTTGAGAATTAGTGAAGCAAACACCCTAAACTAAAGTGCTAGTCTAGTAGAGGCTGGAGAAATAGGAAGTGGGTTCTCTTTAGAATTTTATTTCTCATAAAGTTTCACTCTTTTTTTCAAAACCCTAGCAAGCTTTTTTTTTTTGCTCAAAGAAGAAGATGAACAAAAGAAAAGAATGAGGATAATGATCAAGTGTGAAGGCTAACCATGGTGAATGAGTATCATATACTAACTCTTGTAGAGACTTAACCCTAGGTTAATCTTCATGGTTGGGTTAAGAAATATCCATAGTAAAAACAAATTTAGTGGAATTAGTCAAATGCTTCCACAAGCTTCCACAAGCTTCAAGCATTTAGCTAATCCTCCACTAATTTTGTAATTACTTTAAATTATAAAAACCCAACATAATATATAACATGGTGTAAGTCTCATACACCCAAGTCATGTGTATCATCAAGCATGATACAAAAAAGAAAACACATTTTAATAAATATCATATATACATTAAAATTGTGCTCATGTGAGAAAAACCCTAAAGTGAACAAGTGTTAGTTAATGTAAACTAGTATATCAAATATACAATTTTACAATAAATTATTAAATCAACACTTGACTTAATAATCCGGTCATATCACATATAACCAACTAACATCCAATGTATCGACTTATCGAATCAACACTTGATTCGATAACCCGGCTATATCATATACAACCGATCGATACTAAAAGTCACGAGAATAGAATATGGTATCACATACACGCATTATTCTCGGTCCTGCACATATCACATATACGCTCCTATTTCGTTTTGCCTGAACCAGTAAAGCCTCTATGTAGGACTCTAAAGACTTGTCAATACGCCGGCAGTAGGTGATGATCACATCAAACACCCACAAGACGTCAGCGGTACTAGCTGGACGTAACGGCTACCCGGGTATTGAGCGATCAGAAGATCAGCAAGCAAGCCCGCTCCAACTCCTGTAAAAGCCTGCCGGTAACACTTCCCGTACAGTCCGGTCTCCTTGTCTGATATGTCGCATATCAAGTCTAAGGGTGGTGGAAGACAGACCCCAATAACCGATAAGTCGTGCCGATGTGAGGCTCATAACGGGTCGAGAAACTACTGGTAACACTTACCAGTAAATCTCTAAATCAGCCCCGGTCAGGGACTTCCCTGTTACGGCCAATCGAGCACAGCGCAACATCAACCCCCAATACCGGGAGAGACGAAACCCCTTCTATTGCTCATTGCCTCTATGTGACTCGAGACTGTACCCAAAAACCACCATTTTGCACGCCCTCATGGACGTGGTAAGGTGGAAATCAAAGCATAGTGGGAATCACACAAGACTCTATGACGATCTTGGGTCTACAGACTAACCTGCACAAGTGTCACCAGAGAACTGCCATCTGACGTGAGGTATAATACCATCTGGGAGTTCTCGGCGAGTCCGTCCAGTGTACCCAGTCTCCACTAAGCACTCGTATACCATCTCTGATGTCAAACACCAATGGATATGGGATCATCCATCGCCCATATCATAGGTCGAGAAGCGTATACGGTAGTCTACACTGGTATATCGATGCCCCGTCTCGATACACCCATGACTAGGGACCTTGAAGGATGTACTTATGGACTACCATGTCCCCACTAGTATGATCCGCATCATAGTCCAGGTAGTCAAGTACACATCCCAAGGGCTTTACCAATATGTAACGATAAGACAGTATAAAGAGACAAGTATACATGTTAAAGTAAAGAGCAACCAGATAGCATACTGTCATATCGAGCAAGAAATTCCTCTCTATATATGTCCAAGTATCCAATATAATATACATCATCTGTACAATACTGGCCTCTAGGGCATACATACAACTAACAATCTCCCATTTGCACTAGGGCCAGCTGCTGTAGTATCGCATACTGAGCATCCCGAAGAGTCTCTCAAACTGTATCTGGGGAATGGCCTTCGTGAGTGGATCCGCTGTGTTGTTCTTCGTGTCAACCCTCCTGACCTCGATCTCCCGGCGATCAACTATCTCCCTGATCAGGTGATACCGCCTCAGAATGTGCCTGGATCGCTGATGGGACCTGGGTTCCTTGGCCAAAGCCACCGCTCCATTGTTATCGCAATACAAAGGTATTGGATGCTCAATGGATGGAACCACTCCAAGTTCAGTAATGAACTTCTTGATCCAGACAGCCTCTTTGGCAGCATCGTTAGCAGCGATGTATTCAGCCTCCATCATCGAGTCTGCCACGGTTTCCTGCTTGGAACTCTTCCAGCTAACCGCCCCTCCGTAAAGGGTAAAGACAAATCCCGACTGCGACTTAGAGTCGTCCTTATCACTCTGGAAGCTCGAATCGGTAAAAGACTCCACTTGGAGTTCTCCGTTACCATACACCAAGAGCATCTCTTTAGTCCTTCACAAGTACTTGAGAATGCTCTTCACAGCTGTCCAGTGACTCTCTCCAGGATCAGCTTGATACCTGCTCACTACACTTAGTGCGTATGCTACATCGGGTCTGGTACATAGCATCGCGTACATGATAGAGCCTACTACCGAAGCATAGGGTATCCCTTGCATGCGAGCTCTCTCCAAATCAGTCTTGGGAGACATCTCTTTGGAGGGAGTGAGCCCTGAAATCGTGGGTAAAAACCCACGTTTGGACTCTTCCATACTAAACCTCTTTAGTATGGTGTCAATGTACCTGGATTGGGACAATCCCAATATCCGTTTAGATCTATCTCTATAGATCATAATTCCCAATATGCAGGAGGCATCACCAAGATCTTTCATTGAGAATCTTTGTGATAAGAAGAGCTTGACCGATTGCAGCATAGAAATGTCATTTCCTATCAAGAGTATGTCGTCCACGTACAATACGAGGAAGACAACCTTACTCTCTGCCACCTTCTTGTAGATACAAGGTTCATCTACGTTTTTGACGAAATCAAACTCTTTGATAACGACGTCAAAGCAGATGTTCCAACTCCGCGATGCTTGCTTTAATCCATAAATGGATTTAAGCAGCTTGCACACCTTCCCGCTGCTCCCACTATCTACGAAGCCCTCTGGCTGAGTCATGTACACGCACTCTTCTAAATCGCCGTTTAGAAAGGCGGTCTTAACATCCATTTTCCAGATTTCGTAGTCATGATATGCAGCGATGGCAAGCATGATCCGGATGGATTTAAACATAGCTACTGGAGAAAAGGTTTCGCCATAGTCCACACCTGGTCTTTGACGAAAACCCTTTGCAACAAGTCTAGCTTTGAAAGTCTCCACTTTCCCATCCACACCAAGTTTTTTCTTGAAGATCCAATTGCTCCCAATGGGTTTTACCCCTTCAGGAGCATCTTCCAAAGTCCATACTTTGTTGGTGTACATGGATTCCATCTCGGACCGCATTGCATCCAGCCATTTCACTGAGTCCCCACTCGTGATGGCCTACTCGAAACTAGTTGGGTCATCATCAACCATGATGCAATCCTCGCTCCCACCATCCATGAGAAAACCGTAGTATCTTTCAGGTGGGTGAGGAACCCTCCTAGATCGGCGGAGTGGCTGGAGTTCATCGGAAACTACCGAATCCTCTGGTTCCACCAAATCTTCTGTTGCAGCTTTTGTAGCTGGAACCTCTTCCAGTTCTACCTCATGACCACTAATCTCTTTTGCAAGAAATTCCTTTTCTAAAAAGGTGGCATGCCGAGAAACAAACACTCTTTGTTCCTCAGTGTGGTAGAAGATATACCCTTGTGAATTCTTGGGATATCCTACAAACTTGCATAGAACAGACTGTGCCTCGAGTTTGTCCGGATTTTGTCGTTTGACATAGGCTGGACAACCCCATATCTTAACAAAGTTAAGACATGGTCTCTTCCC
This sequence comes from Agapanthus africanus, assembly GCA_030015575.1. Taxonomy (NCBI): domain Eukaryota; kingdom Viridiplantae; phylum Streptophyta; class Magnoliopsida; order Asparagales; family Amaryllidaceae; genus Agapanthus; species Agapanthus africanus. The sequence continues at coordinate 787,995,257 of CM057338.1, forward strand.
TTTCCATATCTCATATGGAGTGGTAGGCACAGATTTGGTGGGGGCCATATTCAATAGATGTATGGCTGTTTCTAGCGCATACCCCCAGAAGGAAATAGGTAACTCAGCTGTGCTCATCATAGAGCGCACCATATCTAATAGGGTGCGGTTCCTCCGTTCTGATACACCGTTGTGCTGTGGTGTATATGGAGGAGTCAGCTGAGAGAGAATCCCATTCTCTTTTAGGAAGTCCAGGAATTCATTGCTCAAGTATTCACCTCCTCGATCAGATCGAAGGATTTTATTACTTTCCCGGTTTGGTTCTCGACTTCTTGTTTATATTCTCTAAATTTCTCAAAAGCTTCAGACTTGTGTTTTATCAAGAACACATGTCCGTATCTTGAGAGATCGTCAGTGAATGTAATGAAATACGTGTTAGTTATATGTATGCCCTAGAGGCCATTACTGTACATAGGATGTATATTGTAGTGGATGCTGGGACATATATAGGGAGGACTTTCTTGCTCGACATGATAGTATGCTATCTGGTTGAACTTTACCTTAACGTGTATACTGTTTGTCTCTCTGTTACATGTTGGTAAAGCCCTTAGGATCTGTACTTGACTACCTGGACTATGATGCGGATCATACTAGTGGGGACATGGTAGTCCATAAGTACATCCTTCAAAGTCCCTAGTCGTGGGTGTATCGAGACGGGGCATCGATATACCAGAGTAGACTAGCCTATACCTTCTTGACCCATACAGATGGGCGATGGATGATCCCATATCCATCGGTGTTTGACATCAGAGATGATATACGGGTGCTCAGTAGAGACTGGGTACACTGGACGGACTCGCCGAGAACTCCCAGATGGTATTATACCTCACGTCAGATGGCAGTTCTCTGGTGACACTGGTACAGAGTAGTCTGTTGACCCGAGATCGTCATAGAGTCTTGTGTGGTTCCCACTTTGCTTTGATTTCCATCTTACCACGTCCAAGAGGGCGTGCAAAACGGTGGTTTTTGGGTACAGTCCCGAGTCACATGGAGGCAATGAGCGATAGGAGGGGATTCGTCTCTCCCGGTATAGGGGGTTGATGTTGCGCTGTGTTCGATTGGCTATAACAGGAAATCCCTGGCCAGGGTTGCTGAGATTTACTGGTAAGTGTTACCAGTAGTTTCTCGAATAGTTATAGACCTCATATCGACACGACTTATCGAGCTATTGGGGTCTGACGTTTACCACCTCTAGGCGAGATATGCGACATATCAGACGATCAGACCGGAATGTACGGTAGTGTTACTGGTTGGATTCACTGGAGTGTGAGCGGGGTTGCTCGTCGATCTTCAGATCGCTCAATACCCGGGTGGCCGTTACGTTTAGCAGACCGCTTGCGGCTTGTGGATGTTTGATATGATCATCATCCGCTGCCGGCGTATTGACGAGTCTTTAGAGTCCTACACAGAGGTTTCCTGGCTCAAGCGAAACGAAATAGGAGCGCATATGAGATATGTGCGGGACCGAGAATAATGCGTGTATGTGATACCGTATTCCATTCTCGCGATGAATGTATTGATTAGGTTATATGCGATATACCCTAGTTATCGAATCAAAGGTTGATTTGATAAGCCGATACATTGTATACTAGTCGGTTGTGTGCGACATGACCGGATCATTGAATCAAGTGTTGATTTAATGATTTAATGTATAATTATATATTTGATATATTACTTTGCATTAACTAGTATCGGTTCACTTTAAATGGATTTTCTCGCTCGGGTGTGCACATTGTATATTCGATATAGTTTCGTGCATATGATTGTATCATGTTTGTTGATACATGCATGTTTGTGTGTAGGTTTAGTCTAAACCTTAGTTAAGTGAATGGTTATGGTTATGTTTATTTATTTTAATCATTTATTAATTTATTTATTGCATTTTGGCAAAAGGAAAAATGGTTGCTTTATTTTGTTTCTATCTTGAAGTTTCATGAAGGATTGAAAAGTCAACCATTTTTGTTTCATGCCTAACCTAACCATTCACCTAACTAGGGTTTGCTCTCTACACATAACCATGGTTATGTTATGATAAGAATGATTTAATTATTCTTTTGATTTTGAACTGATCATAACATTTCTTCTTCTTCTTCCTTGCTTCAAGTGAAGAAAAGCTTACCTCATCAATGGTGATTGATGTTTTTGAGTGAGAAATCCAATTCTAAAGTTAACCCACTTCCTATTTCTTCATCCTCTACCTCTTGCCAAGTAGTAGAGTGTGTTTACTTCACAAGTTTCATGACTTGGTGAAGTTGTGAGCTTGATCTAGCGATGCCTCGACGTAGATCATCTTCGGCATGGACATCGACGACCTAGCTAGCCCATTCTCCGACGAAGCCGACTCTAGAGCCCAGATTTGATTTGGACAGCGGAGACGACCTCGTTGCGGAGCCGTGGAGGTGGAGGACCGGATCTACAAAGGTTGTATTTCCGTTAAACTTTTAGTTATTTGTTAACTAGTTCTTTTTCGCCTAGACATCTAGTTATCGATCCGTAGTTTAGGGTTTGTAGGCACCGTAAAATTTGAAAATGGCATGTTCGATGCCTTGTGAGACCTCTTGGGAGTGCCTAGGAACCCTACAATACGAAGAACCGTCCCTAGCATGTGTAGACATTGGACCGCATACATCACTATGTATCAGTCCCAAGAGTTCGGTAACTCTTTCTCCGTGTCCCGTAAACGGAGTTTTGGTCATCTTGCCTTTGAAACATGACTGGCAAGTGTCATAAGATGAAAATTCAAACGGATTCAAATATCCATCCTTATGCAACTTAGCTAGTCGTGTCGCATTGATGTGACCCAGTCTACAATACCACAAGAAGGATTCGTTCAGTTCTGAACTCTTCCTCTTGTGTGTGTTTGTTATGCTCAGAACTGTTGATTGATTTAGAACATAAATGCCATTGCACAACGTGCCTGATCCAACCAACTTTTGGTTAAGGAAAATGTTCATAACATTATCCTGTAATACAAAATTATATCCCTCTTAACTCAATAAAGAAACCGATATAATGTTGCATATCAGGTTCGGCATGTAATAGCATTCGTTCAGAATCAATGTATTACCAGTTGGCAATACAAGGTGATATTCCCCGACGGTTTTAGCTGCAACAATTGCACCATTTCCAACCCTTATGTCTTTATCACCTTCTCCAAGTTCTCTACCTTTCCTAAGCCCATGTAACTGATTATATATCTGGGATCCTGACCCGGTATCTAATACCCAGGACGTAGAGCAAATGGAGAAATAGTTTTCTGTAACGAACACACCCGAAGAAAATGCATCAACATGTACTTTCTTCATTCGGGTGGCATGGGAATCCTAGTATTCCCTTATATCCTGCTCAGTCTTATAACTCTTATAAGAAGGAACGGAACCAACGTTCCCCAGCACAGTATAACATGCGGGTTCGGTCAATACATCTATATTATTATCTTGATTAAGGCATGATATGGTCGCTACCTGGAGAGAGAGAGAAGAAAACACTTTAGCGTATGCTCTTGTAAGATCAGATTGGTTATTATTTTATCTAATCAGGATGGCTCCCACTGTTTTTATCAAATCTTCCTTCAAACCCTAAAAGGAAAGACTAGCCGGGATTAATTACACCCTACAACTTCGCTGATCTTTCAGCCAGGCCAGTGTCGGTACTTTAAGGGAGGTTCCCCGTGCTTTCGCGCAGACCTAATTAAAGTAAACCTCGTTTTCCCATAGGCGTAACCCCGTTGACACCTCTCTAGACACCTACTTGATCGGCTAATTATCCTGTGTAAAACTCTCCCGGGAGTAATAATTACTCGCAGTGGGTATCGGGATCCAACTATCTCATAGAAGGTATGCAATCTCATTGCAAATTTCAACACTTGAAATTTCCGATAATATTTTGCCCCTAGCGTCCCATGACCTTGACGCAGGCCAACAAACCATAGTGCGCTAGTCAAGTTCAACCCGTCATTTCTTGATTGAATTAAACCCACCCGTACGACCCTTGACGCAGGCCAACAAAGTCGCACGACTACCCTAATCCAATCTGCATCATATGCATAAGCAGATAAATACTAGTTAGTTACCGCACACTACGCCTTGACGCATGCCAACAAACGTAGCACGAATACTAAGTAGGACTTATCTGAAATAACGGAGGGCTACGACAGGTTTTTCTGAAAACCTATTGCGTAATGAACTTGATATCGTTGTAGAATCAAGTGAATTTTTAAATGGAGTGATTTTGAGGCTTTCATTAGTTTTGCTAAAGAGGTCACTCCCGGTGAAGGGATCTCGGCTCTTTCCTCATCGAATAAAGTGCGGGATATATCATATATATCACTATGCAAAGCAAAACTCCAAAAGCAATCAAAAGCAAACCGAGTGTTGTAGCATGTGCCAGTTTTGCTAAAGAGGTCACTCCCGGTGAAGGGATCTCGGCTCTTTCCTCATCGAATAAGGTGCGGGATATATCATATATATCGCTATGCAAAGCAAAACTGTAGCTACCCTTTTTTTAAAAAAAATTGATTCTACAACATCTTTTAGGTTTCTTTTCTTTCATTAATCACATTAATGAAGTCCCATCATTTAAGTCACCTAAATATCACAGATAAATACGACGTACACTTATGCCATCCGCATCGCCTCGATGTCCCCTCGTGCACCGTTAGGATAGGTAACTAACGGCAGAGCAGGGCAGGGCTAGCGCGGGTGTAAAACATAAGTAACATCTATATAATATATCATATATACTATATACAGTATTTATCACAGAACATCAAATGATCACATCACAGATATCGCAGCAGAAGAAACATATGAAACATTGGATATACTAGGACGTCCGTGTTTTATTTTGAGCCTCTATAAAACACGGATTCCACGGTCGCAACGAATAGCCAAACCCATACCCCTAGACCCCTACGAGAGCGGCAAGCAACCCTACCAATTCTAGAGTTAGGAGATCCGGATTCGACTCCTCGAGTTGGTCTCCCACTGAACTCTAGAACCCGGTTACTTATGCTCTCCTCCTTGGGTCTATCCTAGTGCGGAAAAGTAAATAATATACAAATGGTGACATCGACCTCATCCCGGAAGTGTCCCAATAAAAGAATATTACATACATTTAATTTTACATGAATGAAAATAAAAACTCTCATCTCACATAAAAAAAACCCGGCTATTCAGAACGCGACGATCCAATATAACATATCCAGCAACACATAACATCACATGTTATCAACGTAAGTAAATATGCGCATCCCAATTGTCGTTGACATATAGTAACGAAACCGGCGATATCACATATTACACTTACGGTCGCAGAAAAGAAAGTGTAAAACTACAACATTTGGAATTCACAATCTCTTTAGACATCGTAAATCCGAAATATCACATACTTCGCATTTCATGTCTAACTGTATGAATTCCAGATATTGTATAACATTCCAGATAAATAGACAGTATTAAACTTTCCGATCGAATAATCAAATACCCAAGATTTCCATAATAGCTCAACACTTGAGCGGAGTTCAAAAGTTTCAGAAAACGTCACAGTAGCAACGGTCCAGCCGTAGAAGGGTCAAGCCAACGCCTCATATGTGGCACACCGTACTGCCCCAAACCCTAAGGTTGCAAAGGCAGTTCAAGACAGTCACATAATCGAGTTAAGGTTTGTTGTCTTCTAGAGGGTCCATCGCATCACATGCACGTTTTTCCGAAAGATTTAAACCCGAGAAAAATTCAACACTTGAATGTTTTTCGTACCGGGAAAAATTGAGTTAATGATATCCGTTCGAACATTTTAATACTTTCTAAATTATTCGGAACAACAAAACAAAATTAAATTCTCCGATCGAATCGACGATTACAAAATAAACCCCAGAATACTCAACACTTGAGTCAGAATAAAAATACCCATAAAATACCACAAACAGAAATGAACATTACTGTACAAACAGAAAGTCCCAATGTCACTGTACGGCCGCGGTTCCGCGGCACAAGCAGGGTATTGCCGCGGAACCGCGGTGGGTCGTACGATTCAGGTGCTCGTTTGGCACAGTGATGCTTAGAAAACCCTGCTAAATTTTTTAGGTATTTTTAATTCTAAAAAATCACAGTTTTAAAAAAATGTACAGAGAGGGGGTTAACTTTGAAATTGTCGGGTTCGATCGGGGTTTTAACTTCGTTAACACATCGTCTAATGCTCGAGCCAGGCTCTGATACCACTGTAGGGTTACTAGACACACTAACAAGGCTCTACAAGGCATCGACCATGCCAAAATTAAATTTTTATGTGCTGAACAACCCTAAGAAAGATCGTATACTAGAGTTTAGGCGAAACTAATAGTAAGCAAACAACTTTACTTCTAAGGGAACACGAAATACAACCTTTGTAGATCGGTCCTTCACTTCTATTGCTCCTTGTTGAAGTCCCTTTGCTGCGATCGTGGTTCTCCCAGACCCTTGCATGGCTTCACGAGGCGAAAGACGCATCCTTGCTTGAAGTCTTCGAGGCCGAAGATGATCTACGTCGAGGGGATGCCAACTCAAGCTTCTACTTCACTAACTTGAGAATTAGTGAAGCAAACATCCTAAACTAAAGTGATAGTCTAGTAGAGGATGGAGAAATAGGAAGTGGGTTCTCTTTAGAATTTTATTTCTCACAAAGTTTCACTCTTTTTTTTCAAAACCCTAGCAAGCTTTTTTTTTTGCTCAAAGAAGAAGATGAACAAAAGAAAAGAATGAGGATAATGATCAAGTGTGAAGGCTAACCATGGTGAGTGAGTATCATATACTAACTCTTGTAGAGACTTAACCCTAGGCTAATCTTCATGGTTGGGTAAAGAAATATCCATAGTAAAAACAAATTTAGTGGGATTAGTCAAATGCTTCCATAAGCTTCCACAAGCTTCAAGCATTTAGCTAATCCTCCACTGATTTTGTAATTAATTTAAAATATAAAAACCCAACATAATATATAGCATGGTGTAAGTCTCATACACCCAAGTCATGTGTATCATCAACCATGATACAAAAAAGAAAACACATTTTAATATATATCATATATACATTAAAATTGTGCTCATGTGAGAAAAACCCTAAAGTGAACAAGTGTTAGTTAATGTAAACTAGTATATCAAATATACAATTATACAATAAATTATTAAATCAACACTTGACTTAATAATCCGGTCATATCACATATAAACGACTAACATCCAATGTATCGACTTATCGAATCAACACTTGATTCGATAACCCGGCTATATCATATACAACCGATCGATACTAAAAGTCATGAGAATAGAATACGGTATCACATACACGCATTATTCTCGGTCCTGCACATATCACATATGCGCTCCTATTTCATTTTGCCTGAGCCAGTAAAACCTCTATGTAGGACTCTAAAGACTCGTCAATACGCCGGCAGTAGGTGATGATCACATCAAGCACCTACAAGCCGTCAGCGGTACTAGCTGGACGTAACGACTACCCGGGTATTGAGCGATCAGAAGATCAGCAAGCAAGCCCGCTCCAACTCTGTAAAAGCCTGCCGGTAACACTTCCCGTACAGTCCGGTCTCCTCGTCTGATATGTCGCATATCAAGTCTAGGGGTGGTGAACGTCAGACCCCAATAACCGATAAGTCGTACCGATGTGAGGCTCATAACGGGTCGAGAAACTACTGGTAATACTTACCAGTAAATCTCTAAATCAGCCATGGCCAGGGACTTCCCTGTTACGGCCAATCGAGCACAGCGCAACATCAACCCCCAATACCGGGAGAGAAGATGTAGTGTTCCTAGGCACACAAATGAGGTCTCACAAGGTATCAACCATGCCAATTTCAAATTTTACAAGTGCCGAGAAACCCTAATACGGATCGTTAACTAGATATATAGGCGAAAGATGCAACTAGTTAACAACTTAACTAAGTGAACGGAAATACAACCTTTGTAGATCTGGTTCCCCACCTCCATAGCTCCGTGATGAAGTCCCCTCGCTTTACAAATCGCATCCCGGACTCTAGCGTCGGCTTCATCGGAGAAATGGGCGGGCTAGGTCATCGACTACGATACCGAAGATGATCTACGTCGAGGCATCACAAGATCAAGCTCCCACTTCTACAAATCATGAAACTTGTGAAAAAAACACCCTATACTACTTGGCAAGAGGTAGAGGATGAAGAAATAAGAAGTGGTTCACTTTAGAATTGGATTTCTCACTCATTTCATCAAATCACCATTGATGGAATCAAGCTTCTTCTTGAAGAAGAAGAAGAAGATGATGAAAAATGTTATGATAAGTATATTTTAAAAAGAAAATAAAATGTATACTTATCATAATCCAACCATGGTCAAGTGTAGAGAATAAACTAGGGTTAGGTCAATGGTTAGGGTTAAGCATGAAGACAAAAATGGTGACTTAGTCAAAACTTCATGAAGCTTCAACATGCATCCAAAGAAAGCCACCATTTTTCTTTTCTTTTGCCAAAAAGAAATAAATAAATAAATGAATAAATAGATATGAAAAACAAAACCCTAACCATTTAAATAACCATGGTTTAATCTTTACACAAACTCAAGTAAGCATGTATCATCAAACATGATACAATCAAGTGCACAAAAGTATATCACATATACAACTTGTGAACTTCAAGTGAGAAAATCCATTTAAAGTGAACCAATACTAGTTAATGCAAAGTAATATATCTAATATATAATTATGCATTAAATTATCAAATCAACACTAGATTTAACGATCCGGTCATATCGCATATGACCGACTAATATCCAATGTATCGATTTATCGAATCAATCCTTGATTCGATAACTAGGTTATATCGCATACAACCATATCGATACATTCATCACGAGAATAGAATACGGTATTACATACACGCATTATTCTCGGTCCCGCACATATCTCATATGCGCTCCTATTTCGTTTCGCTTGAGCCAGGAAACCTCTGTGTAGGACTCTAAAGACTCGTCAATACGCCGGCAGCAGGTGATGATCATATCAAACACCCACAAGCCGCAAGCGGTCTGCTAAACGTAACGGCCACCCGGGTATTGAGCGATCAGAAGAACGACGAGCAAGCCCGCTCATACTCCTGTGAATCCAACCAGTAACACTTACCGTACAGTCCGGTCTCGTCGTCTGATATGTCGCATATATCGCCTAGGGGTGGTAAACGTCAGACCCCAATAGCTCGATAATTCGTGTCGATATGAGGTCTATAACAATTCGAGAAACTACTGGTAACACTTACCAGTAAATCTCAGCAACCCTGGCCAGGGATTTCCGGTTATAGCCAATCGAACACGGCGCAACATCAACTCCCTATACCGGGAGAGACGAATCCCCTCCTATCTCCATGTGATTCGGGACTGTACCCAAAAACCACCATTTTGCACGCCCTCTTGGACGTGGTAAGGTGGAAATCAAAGCACAGTGGGAACCACACAAGACTCTATGACGATCTCGGGTCAACAGACTACTCTGTACCAGTGTCACCAGAGAACTGCCATCTGACGTAAGGTATAATACCATCTGGGAGTTCTCGGCGAGTCCGTCCAGTGTACCCAGTCTCCACTGAGCACCCGTATATCATCTCCGATGTCAAACACCAATGGATATGGGATCATCCATCGCCCATCTGTATGGGTCGAGAAGGTATACGCTAGTCTACTCTGGTATATCGATGCCCCGTCTCGATATACCCATGACTAGGGACTTTGAAGGATGTACTTATGGACTACCATGTCCCTACTAGTATGATCCGCATCATAGTCCAGGTAGTCAAGTACACATCCTAAGGACTTTACCAACATGTATCAGAGAGACAATCAGTATACACGTTAAGGTAAAGAGTAACCAGATAGCATACTATCATGTCGAGCGAGAAAGTCCTCCCTATATATGTCCAAGTATCCATTACAATATACATCCAATATACAGTAATGGCCTCTAGGGCATACATATAACTAACAATCTCCCACTTGCACTAGCGCCATCTGATAGCAGTGGTTGTAGTATCTCATACTCAACCATCCCATAAAAGTCTCTCTCTGGGAAAAGGCCTTTGTGAGTGGATCCGCTGTGTTGTCCTCTGAGTCTACTCTCCTAACCTCGATCCCTTGGAGATCAACCATCTCCATGATCGGGTGATACTGCCTTAGAATATGTCTGGATCACTGATAGGACGGACGTTCCTTGGCATAAGCCACAACTCCATTGTCACACAATGGGAGGAACTAAGTTCATCTCATGAACAAATATACATCCAGACTGCCTCTTTGGTAGCATCTTTAGTAGCGATGTATCCAGCCTTTATCGTCTAGTATGCCACGGTATCTAGCTTGGAACTCTTCCAACATACCGTCCCTTTACTGAGGGTAAAGACAATGCCTGTGACTGACTTTCAGTCGTCCTTATCACCCTGGAACCCTTCCAGTGATTCTCCTCAGGATCGATTGATACCATCTCACTACAACTAGTGAGAATCCTAACATCCAATTAGATCTATCTCATAGATCCAAAACCCAGGATTTAGGAGGTATCACTTTGATCCTATATGGAGAATCATTGTGATAAGCGGAGATTGACCGAGCGTAGCATAGGAAACTTCTTCCCTATCAAGAGTATGTCATCCACGTACTCTACGAGGATCATCACCATACTCCCTACTACCTTTTTGCATATACAAGGTTCATCTACCATTTTGATGATGTCAAACTGTTTGACTACTACATCAAAACAGATGTTCCAACTCCGCGATACCTGCTTTATCTTATAAAGCATCTTATGCACATTTCCGCTGCTCCCACTGTCTATGAAGCCTTCTGGCTGTGTACTTATAGACGTTCTCTTCTAAAATATCATTTAGAAAAGCAGTCATGACACCCAACCGCCAGATATCATAGTCATGGTATGTAGCCGTAGCAAGTAGGATATGGATGGACTTAAGCATAGATCCTTAGAAAAGGTTTCATCATTATCCATATCTGCAAACCTTTAACAAGTCTAGCTTTGAAAGTCTCAACTTTTTCATCTACACCAAGTAATCTTCTCAAGATATACTTGCTCCTGATGGGAATTTAACCCTTCAGATATAGCAGCCAAAGTCCATACTTTGTTGGTGTACATGAATTCCATCTCAGATCACTAAGCATCTAGCCATTCTTACAGAGTCTTACTCCTGATGGCCAGCTCGAAGCTAGTTGGGTCATCATCTCATGATGCAATCCTCGCTCCCACTGTCATAGAGTAACCGAAGTATCTCTCAGGTGGGTGAGGAACCCTACTAGATCGGCGGAGAGGCTGAGGTTCGTTGGTCTCTACTGAATCCTTTGGTTCTATCAAATCATCAGCTGCAGTTTGTATAGCTGAAACATTTCCAGTTCTACATAACAGATCTTGCTTCGAGCTTGTCCGGATTTTGCTTTTAGACATAGGCCGGACAACCCCAAATCTTAACTAACTTAAGATATGGGCTCTTCCCTTATCATATCAAATATGAAGTAGTAGGCAACTGATTTGAATTTAAACCCTATTCAATAGGTATGCAGCTTCTCAAGCGCATAACTCCCAAAAGGAAATGGGTAACTCAGTAGTACTCATCATAGAGCACACCTTATCACATAGGGTGCTTATGCTCCGTCCCGATATACCATCGTGCTATGGTGTATTCGGAGGAGTAATACTGAGAGAGAATCTCATTCTCCTTTAGAAAAGTCCAAGAATTTCGTGCTCAAGTATTCTCCTCCTTGATCTCATCAAAGGACATAATACTTATACCCATATTGGTTCTCTACTTCTAATTTGTATTCTATGAATATCTCAAAAGGTTCGGACTTGTGTTTCAACAGGAACATATGTCTGAATCTAAAGAGATTATCAGAGAATGTAATGAAGTATAAAGAACCAGTCTTGGCAAGTGTAGACAGGGGACCTACATACATCAACATGTATCATCCCAAGAGTTCACTAACTCTTTCTCTGTTTCCAGTAAACGGAGCTATGGTCATCTTATCTCTGTGTCATGACTGGCAAGTTTCACAAGATGTAAATTCAAACTGATTTTAAATATGCATCTAAAATGTAACTTCAGCTAGTCGGGTCGCATTGATATGACCTAGTCTACAATGCCTCAAGAAGGATTTGTTCATTTCTGAACTCTTCCTCTTGTGTGTGTTCCGTATACTAAGAACTGTAGTTTGATTTAGAACATCAATGCTTTTAGATAACGTGCCTGAACCGATCAACTTTTGATATAGGAAATGTTCAAAAGATTATCCAACTATACAAAATTTTATCATTTCTTTACTAATAAAGAGATGGATATGATTTTGTATATCAGGTTCGGTATCTAATAACATTCGTTCAGAATCAATGTATTTGGAATACAGGGTGACAGTGACCAACAGACTTGGCTGCAACACTTGCCCCGTTTTCTGTCTCATGAAACTTATCACCCGTTCTCAGTTTTTCTACCTTTTTGTAGCCCTATGTAACAGATTACATATGCGAGATCCTGATCCGGTATCATATACTCAGGACGTAAAGGATACTGAGAAACAGTTCTATATAATGAACATACCCGAAGATGATGCATCAGCATGCACTTACTTCGTTTGGGCGGTACGGGAATTCTGGTAATCCCCAATTTCCTGCTCTGTCTTATAACAATTATAAGTTGGAGCGGGACCAACGTTCCCCAGCTCAATATAACAAGCGGGTTCGGTCAATTTATCCGTATTATTATCTTGATTAAGGCGTGATATGGTCGCTACCTGGAGAGAGAGAGAAGAAAACACTCAGCGTGCGCTCTTGCAAGAATAGATTGGTTATTATTTTATCTAATCAAGATGGCTCCCACTGTTTTTATCAAATCTTCCTTCAAACCCTAAAAGGAAATACTAGCCGGGATTAATTACACACTACAAGTTCGCCAATCTTTCAGCCAGGCCAGTATCGGTACTTTGAGGGAGGTCCCCCGTGCTTTCGCACGAACCTAATTAATGTAAACCTCGTTTTCCCAGAGGCGTAACCTCGTTAACACCTTTCTAGACACCTACTTGATCGGCTAATTGTAATGTATAAAACTCTCCCAGGAGTAACAATTACTCGCAGAGGGTATCGGGATCCAACTATCTCATAGAAGGTATGCAATCTCATTGCAAATTTCAACACTTGAAATTCCCGATAATTTTGCCCCTAGTACCCTATGACCTTGACGGAGGTCAACAAACCATAGGCTACTAGTCAAGTTCAACCCGTCATGTCTTGATCGAATTAAACCCACCCGCACGACCCTTAACGGAGGTCAACAAGGCCGCACGACTACCCTAATCCAATCTGCATCATATGCATAAGCAGATAAATACTAGTTAGCTACCGCACACTACGCCTTGACGGAGGTCAACAAACGTAACACGAATACTAAATAGGACTTATCTGAAATAACGGAGGGCTACGACAGGTTTTTCTGAAAACCTATTGCGTAATGAACTTGATATCGTGGTAGAATCAAATGATTTTAAAATGTAGTGCTTTTGAGGCTTTTCTAGTTTTGCCAAAGGAGTCACTCCCGGTGAAGGGATCGTCGGTCCTTTCCTCTTCGAATGAGGTGCGGGGTATATCATATATATCACTGTGCAAAGCAAAAACTCTTAAAAGCAATCAGAAAACAAACCGAGTGTGTAGCATCTGCCAGTTATTGCTAAAGGAGTCACTCCCGGTGAAGGGATCTCGGTCCTTTCCTCATCGAATAAGGTGCAGGATATATCACATATACCGCTGTGCAAAGCAAGAACTGTAGCTACCTGTTTTATTTTTGAAATTCGATTCTACAACATCTTTAGGTTTCTTTTATTTCATTAATCACATTAATGAAGTCCCATCATTTAAGTACCTAAACATCACAGATAAATACGACGTACACTTATGCCATCCGCATTCGCCTCGATGTCCCCTCGTGCACCGTTAGGTTAGGTAACTAACGGCAGAGCGGGGCAGGGCTAGCGCGGGTGTAAAACATAAGTAACGTCTATATAATATATCATATATACTATATACAGTATCTATCACAGAACATCACATGATCACATCACAGATATCGCAGCAGAAGAAACATATGAAATATTGGATATACTAGGACGTCCGTGTTTTCAATACGAGCCAGTATAAAACACGGATTCCACGGTCGCGATGAATAGCCAAACCCACACCCCTAGACCCCTACGAGAGCGGCAAGCAACCCTACCAATTCTAGGGTTAGGAGACCCGGACTCGACTCCTCGAGTTGGTCTCCCACTGGACCCCAGAACCCGGTTACTTGTGCTCCCCTCCTTGGGTCTATCCTAGTGCGGAAAAGTAAATAATATACAAAGGGTGACATCTTCCGCAACCTGGAAGTGCCCCAATAAAAGAATATTACATACAAGTTTTTACATGAATGAAAATGAAAAACACTCATCTCACATAAAAAACCCCGGCTATTCAAACACGACGATCCAATATAACATATCCAGCAACACATAACATCACATGTCATCAACGTAAGTAAATATGCGCATCCCAATTGTCGTTGACATATAGCAACGAAACCGGCGATATCACATATTACACTTACGGTCACAGAAAAGAAAGTGTAAAACTACAACAGTTGGAATCCGCTACCTCTTTAGACATCGCATGCCTAATCAAATGAATACCTTAGACATCACATGCCTAACAATTATAAACCCCGCATTTTAGTCTCAAAATCGAAAACACTTTTCAATATAAAGTCGGGAAATTCAACAAGATTCCCAACATCCTGATCGAATGCTCGTCGCAAACTTCAGTAGGCGGCCGCACCCCCGATACCGTCGACGAAGTGCACCAAGGCGGAACACCGCTACCGCGAGCACCCGAACGGATGCTTTCGGCGACGGGGTTCTCCTACAGTTACTTGGTCGGGGCTATGGGGTGTAGCTGTCTATTAAGTTTACCCGGCGAGTATCCGCGTACGCTACGTGATTGCGACGGACTTTTGATCGCATCAAAATTCCGTAGCAACCGATCAAGTGAGACTAAAGTGCTATGTTTATAACATTCATTCAGTTATCTCATAACTACTTGTGAATTCCAATTATTGTATCCCATTCCAGATAAATAGAAAATGTTAAACTTTCCGATCGAACATTCAAACACCCAAGTTTTCCCGATACAGATCAACTCATGAAATAAGTTCAAAGACATTCACTTCATGCCTCAGTACCAACGGTCCAGCCGTAGAAGGGTCAAGCCAACGCCTCACATGTGGTACGCCGTACTGCCCCAAACCCTAAGGTTCAAAGGGCGGTTCAAGACGGTCACATAATCGAGTTAAGGTTTGTTGTCTTCTAGAGGGTCCATCGTGTTACTTGCACTACTTAGAACGTCTTTAAACCACGGAAAAATCCAACACTTGGAAATTTCCCGACAGGGGAAAAAGTGGGTATTTATATCCGGTCGAACTTTTTAACATATTCTAAAATTACCCGGAAAAAACACACAGACAAAATTAGACAATCCGATCGAAGCACCGAGTCCCTAATACAACCCAGAAAATTTAACTCTTGAATTCATATTAAAACATCCCAGAAAATCCAGTACCAGAAAATATGAATTACTGTGCAAAAAGTATTGGGCATTGTGACAATACGGCCGCGGAACCGCCGCATAAGCCTTGCTTTTGCCGCGATTCCGCCGCACTCTTGTTGAATCATGGACACGTGTTGCACAGTAATTCTTAGGATTCCCTGCTGATTTTTCTGCATATTTTTAATATACAAAAAACCACAAATTTGAAAAATGTACAGAGAGCAATATTAGGGTTAGGGTTTCGGTTCGATCGGATTTCTAACTCCGTCTACGCATCGCCTAAGGCTCTAGCTAGGCTCTGATACCACTGTAAGGTTCCTAGGCACACAAATGAGGTCTCACAAGGCATCAACCATACCAATTTCAAATTTTACAAGTGCCGAGAAACCCTAATACGGATCGTTAACTAGATATATAGGCGAAAGATGCAACTAGTTAACAACTTAACTAAGTGAACAGAAATACAACCTTTGTAGATCCGGTTCTCCACCTCCATAGCTCCGTGATGAAGTCCCCTCGCTGTACAAATCGCATCCCGGACTCTAGCATCGGCTTCATCGGAGAAATGGGCGGGCTAGGTCATCGACTACGATGCCGAAGATGATCTACGTCGAGGCATCACAAGATCAAGCTCCCACTTCTACAAGTCATGAAACTTGTGAAGAAAACACCCTATACTACTTGGCAAGAGGTAGAGGATGAAGAAATAGGAAGTGGGTTCACTTTAGAATTGGATTTCTCACTCATTTCATCAAATCACCATTGATGAAATCAAGCTTCTTCTTGAAGAAGAAGAAGAAGATGATGAAAAATGTTATGATAAGTATATTTTAATCCCGGCTAGTCTTTCCTTTTAGGGTTTGAAGGAAGATTTGATAAAAAGCAGTGGGAGCCATCCTGATTAGATAAAATAATAACCAATCTATTCTTGACAGAGCGCACGCTGAGTGTTTTCTTCTCTCTCTCTCCAGGTAGCGACCATATCACGCCTTAATCAAGATAATAATACGGATATTTGACCGAACCCGCTTGTTATACTGAGCTGGGGAACGTTGGTCCCGCTCCAACTTATAATTGTTATAAGACAGAGCAAAAGAAATAGGGGATTACCAGAATTCCCGTGCCGCCCTAACGAAGAGAGTGCATGCTGATGCATCATCTTCGGGTGTGTTCATTACAGAGAACTGTTTCTCAGTATCCTTTACGTCCTGGGTATGTGATACCAGATCAGGATCCCAGATATGTAATATGTTACATAGGGCTACAGAAAGGTAGAGAACTGAGAACGGGTGATAAGTTTCATGAGGCAGAAAACGGGGCAAGTGTTGCAGCCAAGTCTGTTGGTCACTGTCACCCTGTATTACCAATACATTGATTCTGAACGAATGTTGTTAGATACCGAACCTGATATACAAAATCATATCCGTCTCTTTATTAGTAAAGAAACGATAAAATTTTGTATTGTTGGATAATGTTTTGAACATTACCTATATCAAAAGTTGATCGGTTCAGGCACGTTATCTAAAAGCGTTGATGTTCTAAATCAAACTACAGTTCTTAGTATATGGAACACACATAAGAGGAAGAGTTCAGAAATGAACGGATCCTTCTTAAGGTATTGTAGACTAGGTCAGATCAATGTGACCCGACTAGCTGAAGTTACATGTAGATGTATATTTAAATCAGTTTGAATCTATATCTTGTGAAACTTGCCAGTCAGGTCACAGAGATAAGATGACCATAGCCCTGTTTATTGGAAACAGAGAAAGAGTTAGTAAACTCTTGGGATGATACATGTTGATGTATGTCAGATCCCCTGTCTACATATGCCACGACTGGTTCTTAGTACTTCGTTACATTCTCTGATAAATCTCTCAAGATTCAGACATATGTTCCTGTTGAAACACAAGTCCGAACCTTTTGAGATATTCACAGAATATAAGTTAGAAGTAGAGAACCAACATACGGGTATAAGTATTATGTCCTTTGATGTGATCAAGGAGGAGAATACTTGAGCACGAAATTCCTGGAATATTCTAAAGGAGAATGAGATTCTCTCTCAGCATTACTCCTCTGTATACACCATAGCACGATGGTATATCAGGGCGGAGCAATCACACTCTATATGATAAGGTGTGCTCTATGGTGAGTACTACTGAGTTGCCTATTTCTTTTAGGGAGTTATGCACTTATGAAACTGCATACCTATTGAATAGGGTTCCAATCAAATAAGTTGCCTACCATTTCATATGTGATATGAAAAGGGAAGAGCCCATGTCTTAAGCTAGTTAAGATTTGGGATTGTCCGGCCTATGTCTAAAAGCAAAATCCGGACATGCTCGAGGCAAGGCCTGTAATGTAGAACTGGAAAGGTTCCAGCTATACAAACTACAGCAGATGATTTGATAAAACCAAAGGATTCAATAGTTACCAACGAACCTCAGCCTCTCCGCCGATCTAGTAGGGTTTCTCACCCACTTGAGAGATACTTATGTTTCTCTATGACAGTGGGAGCGAGGATTGCATCATGAGATGATGACCCAACTAGTTTCGAGCTGGCCATCAGGAGTGTGACTCTGTAAGAATGGCTGGATGCTTAGTGATCTGAGATGGAATCCTTATACACCAACAAAGTATGGACTTTGGTTACTATATCTGAAGGGTTAAATCCCCATCAGGAGCAAGTATATCTTGAGAAGATTACTTGGTGTGCATGGAAAAGTTGAGACTTTCAAAGCTAGACTTGTTAAAACTTTTCGTCATCGACCAGGCGTGGATTATGATGAAACATTTTCAAGTGACTATTCTTAAGTCCATCCAGATCCTACTTGCCACGACTACATACCATGACTACGATATCTGGTGGTTGGGTGTCATGACTGCTTTTCTAAATGATGATTTGGAAGAGAGCGTCTATAAGTACACAGCCAGAGGGCTTCGTAGACAGTGGGAGCAGCGGAAACGTGTGCAAGATGCTTTATAGGATAAAGCAGGCATCGCGGAGTTGGAACGTCTGTTTTGATGTGTTAGTCAAAGAAGTTGACATCATCAAAATGGTAGATGAACCTTGTATAAACAAGAAGGTAGTAGGGAGTATGGTGACGATCCTCGTAGAGTACGTGGATGGCATACTCTTGATAGGGAAGGAGTTTCCTATGCTACGCTCGATCAATCTCCGCTTATCACAATGATTCTCCATATAGGATCAAAGTGATACCTACTAAATCCTAGGTTTTGGATCTATGAGATAGATCTAATTGGTTGTTAGGATTCTCACTAGTTGTAGTGAGATGGTATCAATCGATCCTGACGAGAATCACTGGAAGGGTTCCAGGGTGATAAAGATGACTGAATGTCAGTCACAGGCATTGTCTTTACCCTAAGTAAAGGGACGGTATGTTGGAAGAGTTCCAAGTTAGATACCGTGACATACTAGACGATAAAGGCAGGATACATCGCTACTTAAGATGCTACCAAATAGGCTGTTTGGGTGTATATTGGTTCATGAGATGAACTATGTTCCTCCCATTGTGTGACAATGGAGTTGTGGCTTATGCCAAGGAACGCCGGTCCCATCAGTGATCCAGACATATTCTAAGGCAGTATCACTTGATCATGGAGATGGTTGATCTCCAGGGAGATCGAGGTTAGGAGAGTAGACTCAGAGGACAACACAGCGGATCCACTCACAAAGGCCTGTTCCCAGAGAGAGACTTTCATGGGATGGTTGAGTATGAGATACTTCAAACCACTGCTACAGATGGCCCTAGTGCAAGTGGGAGATTGTTAGTTATATGTATGCCCAAGAGGCCATTACTATACATAGGATGTATATTGTAGTGGATGCTGGGACGTATATTAGTGAGGACTTTCTTGCTCGACATGATAGTATGCTATCTGGTTGAACTTTACCTTAACGTGTACACTGATTGTCTCTCTATTACATGTTGGTAAAGCCCTTAGGATGTGTACTTAACTACCTGGACTATGATGCGGATCATACTAGTGGGGACATGGTAGTCCATAAGTGCATCCTTCAAAGTCCCTAGTCGAGGGTGTATCGAGACGGGGCATCGATATACCAGAGTAGACTAGCGTGTACCTTCTCGACCCATACAGATGGGCGATGGATGATCCCATATCCATTGGTGTTTGACATCAGAGATGATATACGGGTGCTCAGTAGAGACTGGGTACACTGGACGGACTCGCCGAGAACTCCCAGATGGTATTATACCTCACGTCAGATGGCAGTTCTCTGGTGACACTGGTACAGAGTAGTCTGTTGACCCGAGATCGTCATAGAGTCTCGTGTGGTTCCCACTGTGCTTTGATTTCTATCTTACCACGTCCAAGAGGGCGTGCAAAACGGTGGTTTTTGGGTACAGTCCCGAGTCACATGGAGGCAATGAGCGATAGGAGGGGATTCGTCTCTCCCGGTATAGGGAGTTGATGTTGCGCTGTGTTCGATTGGCTATAACAGGAAATCCCTGGCCAGGGTTGCTGAGATTTACTGGTAAGTGTTACCAGTAGTTTCTCGAATTGTTATAGACCTCATATCGACACGACTTATTGAGCTATTGGGGTCTGACGTTTACCACCCCTAGGCAAGATATGCGACATATCAGACGATCAGACCGGACTGTACGGTAGTGTTACTGGTTGGATTCACTGGAGTGTGAGCGGGCTTGCTCGTCGATCTTCAGATCGCTCAATACCCGGGTGGCCGTTACGTTTAGCAGACCGCTTGCGGCTTGTGGGTGATTGATATGATCATCACCTGCTGCCGGCGTATTGACGAGTCTTTAGAGTCCTACACAGAGGTTTCCTGACTCAAGCGAAACGAAATAGGAGCGCATATGAGATATGTGCGGGACCGAGAATGATACCAGTATGTGATACTGTATTCGATTCTCATGATATGTGACATTGATCGGTTATATGTGATATAGCCGGGTTATCGGATCAAGTGTTGATTCGATAAGTTGTTACTGTTGATATTAGTCGGTTATATGCGATATGACCGGATCGTTAAATCAAGTGTTGATTTAATGATTTAATGCATAATTATATATTTGATATATATTTGATATATTACTTTGCATTAACTAGTATCGGTTCACTTTAAATCGATTTTCTCACTCGGACGTGCGCATTGCATATGCGATATGATTTTGTGCACTTGTTTGTATCATGTTTGATGATGCAAGCATGCTAGGGTTTTGTATAATGAGTTAAACCTAGGTTAAGTAAATGATTAGGGTTTTCTTTTATTAATTCATTTATCTTTTCATTTGGATATAAAAGATAAATGAGAAGAAGAAAACAAAAGGGTTTCTTTCATGAAGCTTAGTGAAGCTTCATGAAGCTTTGACCAATCTAACCCTTTTGTCTTCATCTATCAAACCCTAACCATTCATTTAACTATGGTCAACTCTCTACACATTACCATAGTTAAATTATGATAAGAAACGATTATTCATTTTCTATTTTTTTTTATTCTTATCATAACAATTATCTTCTTCTTCTTCATCTTCTACACATGAAGAAGCTTACTTCATCAATGGTGATTGATGAAAACAAGTGAGAAATCCAATTCTAAAGTCTACCCACTTCCTATTTCTTCATCCTCTACCTCTTGCCAAGTAGCAGAGTGTGTTTCCTTCATAAGTTATAATGGTTTGGTGAAGGTGGAGCTTGATCTAGCGATGCCTCGACGTAGATCATCTTCGGCACGAAGCCGACGACCTTGCCCGCTCGTTCTCCGATGAAGCCGACGCTAGAGCCCGGATTTGATTTGGACAGCGGAGAGGACCTCATCTCGGAGCCGTGGAGGTGGACAAACGGATCTACAAAGGTTGTATATCCGTATCCCTTAGTTAAGTGTTAACTAGTTTGCATTTTCGCCTAAATATCTAGCAAACGATCCGTAGTCGGGTTTCTCGGCACCTAGATTTTTTGAAATTGGCATGGTTGATGCCTTGTGAGACCTCCTTAGAGTGCCTAGGAACCCTACAGTGGTATCAGAGCCTGGCTAGAGGCTTAGGCGAAGTCTAGACGGATTTTGAAGTCCGAACGACCCGAAACCCCAACCGGAAAATGCTCTCTGGACGTTTTCTGAAAACGTGGATTTTTTCAAATTAAAAATTGCTAAAAAATTCAGCAGGAAAAAATAAGAATTATGATGCAAAATTTTTTCGATGAACAGTACAAACCGCGGCGGAACCGCGGCAGAATCCTGCCTTCTGCGGCGGTTCCGCGGCGTAATGATGACGTCATCGTACACTGTTTGCACAGTAACTCCTATTATTTTATGCTGGATTTTCTGGGTATTTTTAAAATTTATTCTAGAGTTGAATTTTCTGGAGTTGTTTTGGGGATTCGGTGTTTCGATCGGATTATCAAATTTTGTCTGTGTGGCGTTCCGGATAAATTTTAGAATATGTTAAAAATTTCGACCGGATATAAATACCCATTTTTTCCCCTGCCGGGAAATTTCCAAGTGTTGGATTTTTCCGTAGTTTAACGACGTTCTAAGTAGTGCAAGTAACGCGATGGACCCTCTAGAAGACAACAAACCTTAACTCGATTATGTGACCGTCTTGAACTGCCCTTTGAACCTTCGGGTTTGGGGCAGTACGGCGTGCCACATGTGAGGCGTTGGCTTGACCCTTCTACGGCTGGACCGTTGCTACTGAGGCACGAACTGAATGTTGTTAGACTTATTTCATGTGTTGATCTGTATCGGGAAAACTTGGGTGTTCGATTGTTCGATCGGAAAGTTTGACATTTTCTATTTATCCGGAATGGGATACAATAATTGGAATTCATAAGTAGTTATGAGATAACTAAATGAATGTTATAAACGTAGCAGTTTAGTCTCACTTGATCGGTTGCCGCGGAATTTTGATGTGATCAAAAGTCCGTCGCAATCACGTAGTATACGCGGATACTCGCCGGGTAAACTTAATAGACAGCCTCACCCCATTGCCCCGACCAAGTGACTGTAGGAGAACCCCGTCGCCGAAAGCATCCGTTTGGGTGCTCGCGGCAGCGGTGTTCCGCCTTGGTGCACTTCGTCGACGGTATCGGGGGTGCGGCCGCCTACTGAAGTTTGCGACGAGTATTCGATCAGGATGTCGGGAATCTTGTTGAATTGCCCGACTTGATATTGAAAAGTGTTTTCGATTTTGAGACTAAAATGCGGGGTTTATAATTGTTAGGCATGCGATGTCTAAGGAATTCATTTGGTCAGGCATGCGATGTCTGAGGTGGTTGCGGATTCCAACTGTTGTAGTTTTACACTTTCTTTTCTGTGAACGTAAGTGTAATATGTGATATCGCCGGTTTCGTTGCTATATGTCAACGACAATTGGGATGGACATATTTACTTACGTTGATGACATGTGATGTTATGTGTTGCTGGATATGTTATATTGGATCGTCGTGTTTGAATAGCCGGGGGGTTTTTATGTGAGATGAGTGTTTTTCATTTTCATTCATGTAAAAACTTGTATGTAATATTCTTTTATTGAGACACTTCCAGGTTGCGGAAGTTGTCACCGTTTGTATATTATTTACTTTTCCGCACTAGGATAGACCCAAGGAGGAGGGCACAAGTAACCGGGTTCTGGAGTCCAGTGGGAGACCAACTCGAGGAGTCGAGTCCGGGTCTCCTAACTCCAGAATTGGTAGGGTTGCTTGCCGCTCTCTTAGGGGTCTAGGGGTGTGGGTTTGGCTATTTTTCACGACCGTGGAATCCGTGTTTTATACTGGCTCGTATTGAAAACACGGACGTCCGAGTATATCCAATATTTCATATGTTTCTTCTGCTGCGATATCTGTGATGTGATCATGTGATGTTCTGTGATAGATACAGTATATAGTATATATGATATATTATATAGACGTTACTTATGTTTTACACCCGCGCTAGCCCTGCCCTGCTCTGCCGTTAGTTACCTAACCTAACGGTGCACGAGGGGACATCGAGGCGAATGCGGATGGCGTAAGTGTACGTCGTATTTATCTGTGATGATTAGGTACTTAAATGATGGGACTTCATTAATGTGATTAATGAAATAAAAGAAACCTAAGATGTTGTAGAATCGAATTTCAAAATTAAAACAGGTGGCTACAGTTCTTGCTTTGCACAGCGGTATATGTGATATATCCTGCACCTTATTCGATGAGGAAAGGACCGAGATCCCTTCACCGGGAGTGACTCCTTTAGTAATAACTGGCAGATGCTACACACTCGGTTTGTCTTTTGATTGCTTTTAAGAGTTTTTGCTCTGCACAGTGATATATATGATATATCCCGCACCTCATTCGACGAGGAACGGACCGACGATCCCTTCACCGGGAGTGACTCCTTTAGCAAAACTAGAAAAGCCTCAAAAACACTCCATTTTAAAAATCATTTGATTCTACAACGATATCAAGTTCATTACGCAATAGGTTTTCAGAAAAACCTGTCGTAGCCCTCCGTCATTTCAGATAAGTTGTATATAGTATTCGTGCTGCATTTGTTGGCTTTCGTCAAGGTGCAGTGTGCGGTAGCTATATGCTGCTTATCTGCTAGCATACGATGCGATTGGATTAGGGTAGTCGTGCGGCTTTGTTGGCTTTCGTCAAGGGTCGTGCGGGTGGGTTTAATTCGATCAAGAAATGTACGGGTTGAACTTGACTAGCGGGCTATGGTTTGTTGGCTTTCGTCAAGGTCATAGCACGTTAGGGGCAAAATATTATCGGGAATTTCAAGTGTTGAAATTTGCAATGAGATTGCATACCTTCTATGAGATAGTTGGATCCCGATACTCGCTGCGAGTAAGAGTTACTCCTGGGAGAGTTTTATACATTACAATTAGCCGATCAAGTAGGTGTCTAGAAAGGTGTCAACGGGGTTACGCCTCTGGAAAAACGAGGTTTACATTAATTAGGTTCGTGCGAAAGCACGGGGGACCTCCCTCAAAGTACCGACACTGGCCTGGCTGAAAGATTGGCGAACTTGTAGTGTGTAATTAATCCCGGCTAGTCTTTCCTTTTAGGGTTTGAAGGAAGATTTGATAAAAAGCAGTGGGAGCCATCCTGATTAGATAAAATAATAACCAATCTATTCTTGACAGAGCGCACGCTGAGTGTTTTCTTCTCTCTCTCTCCAGGTAGCGACCATATCACGCCTTAATCAAGATAATAATACGGATATTTGACCGAACCCGCTTGTTATACTGAGCTGGGGAACGTTGGTCCCGCTCCAACTTATAATTGTTATAAGACAGAGCAAAAGAAATAGGGGATTACCAGAATTCCCGTGCCGCCCTAACGAAGAGAGTGCATGCTGATGCATCATCTTCGGGTGTGTTCATTACAGAGAACTGTTTCTCAGTATCCTTTACGTCCTGGGTATGTGATACCAGATCAGGATCCCAGATATGTAATATGTTACATAGGGCTACAGAAAGGTAGAGAACTGAGAACGGGTGATAAGTTTCATGAGGCAGAAAACGGGGCAAGTGTTGCAGCCAAGTCTATTGGTCACTGTCACCCTGTATTACCAATACATTGATTCTGAACGAATGTTGTTAGATACCGAACCTGATATACAAAATCATATCCGTCTCTTTATTAGTAAAGAAACGATAAAATTTTGTATTGTTGGATAATGTTTTGAACATTTCCTATATCAAAAGTTGATCGGTTCAGGCACGTTATCTAAAAGCGTTGATGTTCTAAATCAAACTACAGTTCTTAGTATATGGAACACACATAAGAGGAAGAGTTCAGAAATGAACGGATCCTTCTTAAGGTATTGTAGACTAGGTCAGATCAATGTGACCCGACTAGCTGAAGTTACATGTAGATGCATATTTAAATCAGTTTGAATCTACATCTTGTGAAACTTGCCAGTCAGGTCACAGAGATAAGATGACCATAGCCCTGTTTATTGGAAACAGAGAAAGAGTTAGTAAACTCTTGGGATGATACATGTTGATGTATGTCAGATCCCCTGTCTACATATGCCACGACTGGTTCTTAGTACTTCGTTACATTCTCTGATAAATCTCTCAAGATTCAGACATATGTTCCTGTTGAAACACAAGTCCGAACCTTTTGAGATATTCACAGAATATAAGTTAGAAATAGAGAACCAACATACGGGTATAAGTATTATGTCCTTTGATGTGATCAAGGAGGAGAATACTTGAGCACGAAATTCCTGGAATATTCTAAAGGAGAATGAGATTCTCTCTCAGCATTACTCCTCTGTATACACCATAGCACGATGGTATATCAGGGCGGAGCAATCACACCCTATATGATAAGGTGTGCTCTATGGTGAGTACTACTGAGTTGCCTATTTCTTTTAGGGAGTTATGCACTTATGAAGCTGCATACCTATTGAATAGGGTTCCAATCAAATAAGTTGCCTACCATTTCATATGTGATATGAAAAGGGAAGAGCCCATGTCTTAAGCTAGTTAAGATTTGGGATTTTCCGGCCTATGTCTAAAAGCAAAATCCGGACATGCTCGAGGCAAGGCCTGTAAGGTAGAACTGGAAAGGTTCCAGCTATACAAACTACAGCAGATGATTTGATAAAACCAAAGGATTCAATAGTTACCAACGAACCTCAGCCTCTCCGCCGATCTAGTAGGGTTTCTCACCCACTTGAGAGATACTTATGTTTCTCTATGACAGTGGGAGCGAGGATTGCATCATGAGATGATGACCCAACTAGTTTCGAGCTGGCCATCAGGAGTGTGACTCTGTAAGAATGGCTGGATGCTTAGTGATCTGAGATGGAATCCTTATACACCAACAAAGTATGGACTTTGGTTACTATATCTGAAGGGTTAAATCCCCATCAGGAGCAAGTATATCTTGAGAAGATTACTTGGTGTGCATGGAAAAGTTGAGACTTTCAAAGCTAGACTTGTTAAAGCTTTTCGTCATCGACCAGGCGTGGATTATGATGAAACCTTTTCAAGTGACTATGCTTAAGTCCATCCAGATCCTACTTGCCACGGCTACATACCATGACTACGATATCTGGTGGTTGGGTGTCATGACTGCTTTTCTAAATGATGATTTGGAAGAGAGCGTCTATAAGTACACAGCCAGAGGGCTTCGTAGACAGTGGGAGCAGCGGAAACGTGTGCAAGATGCTTTATAGGATAAAGCAGGCATCGCGGAGTTGGAACGTCTGTTTTGATGTGTTAGTCAAAGAAGTTGACATCATCAAAATGGTAGATGAACCTTGTATAAACAAGAAGGTAGTAGGGAGTATGGTGACGATCCTCGTAGAGTACGTGGATGGCATACTCTTGACAGGGAAGGAGTTTCCTATGCTACGCTCGATCAATCTCCGCTTATCACAATGATTCTCCATATAGGATCAAAGTGATACCTACTAAATCCTAGGTTTTGGATCTATGAGATAGATCTAATTGGTTGTTAGGATTCTCACTAGTTGTAGTGAGATGGTATCAATCGATCCTGACGAGAATCACTGGAAAGGTTCCAGGGTGATAAAGATGACTGAATGTCAGTCACAGGCATTGTCTTTACCCTAAGTAAAGGGACGGTATGTTGGAAGAGTTCCAAGTTAGATACCGTGACATACTAGACGATAAAGGCAGGATACATCGCTACTTAAGATGCTACCAAAGAGGCTGTTTGGGTGTATATTGGTTCATGAGATGAACTATGTTCCTCCCATTGTGTGACAATGGAGTTGTGGCTTATGCCAAGGAACGCCGGTCCTATCAGTGATCCAGACATATTCTAAGGCAGTATCACTTGATCATGGAGATGGTTGATCTCCAGGGAGATCGAGGTTAGGAGAGTAGACTCAGAGGACAACACAGCGGATCCACTCACAAAGGCCTGTTCCCAGAGAGAGACTTTCATGGGATGGTTGAGTATGAGATACTTCAAACCACTGCTACAGATGGCCCTAGTGCAAGTGGGAGATTGTTAGTTATATGTATGCCCTAGAGGCCATTACTATACATAGGATGTATATTGTAGTGGATGCTGGGACGTATATAGTGAGGACTTTCTTGCTCGACATGATAGTATGCTATCTGGTTGAACTTTACCTTAACGTGTACACTGATTGTCTCTCTATTACATGTTGGTAAAGCCCTTAGGATGTGTACTTAACTACCTGGACTATGATGCGGATCATACTAGTGGGGACATGGTAGTCCATAAGTGCATCCTTCAAAGTCCCTAGTCGAGGGTGTATCGAGACGTGGCATCGATATACCAGAGTAGACTAGCGTGTACCTTCTCGACCCATACAGATGGGCGATGGATGATCCCATATCCATTGGTGTTTGACATCAGAGATGATATACGGGTGCTCAGTAGAGACTGGGTACACTGGACGGACTCGCCAAGAACTCCCAGATGGTATTATACCTCACGTCAGATGGCAGTTCTCTGGTGACACTGGTACAGAGTAGTCTGTTGACCCGAGATCATCATAGAGTCTCGTGTGGTTCCCACTGTGCTTTGATTTCCATCTTACCACGTCCAAGAGGGCATGCAAAACGGTGGTTTTTGGATACAGTCCCGAGTCACATGGAGGCAATGAGCGATAGGAAGGGATTCGTCTCTCCCGGTATAGGGAGTTGATGTTGCGCTGTGTTCGATTGGCTATAACAGGAAATCCCTGGCTAGGGTTGCTGAGATTTACTGGTAAGTGTTACCAGTAGTTTCTCGAATTATTATAGACCTCATATCGACACGACTTATTGAGCTATTGGGGTCTGACGTTTACCACCCCTAGGCAAGATATGCGACATATCAGACGATCAGACCGGACTGTACGGTAGTGTTACTGGTTGGATTCACTGGAGAGTGAGCGGGCTTGCTCGTCGATCTTCAGATCGCTCAATACCCGGGTGGCCATTACATTTAGAAGACCGCTTGCGGCTTGTGGGTGATTGATATGATCATCACCTGCTGCCGGCGTATTGACGAGTCTTTAGAGTCCTACACAGAGGTTTCCTGGCTCAAGCGAAACGAAATAGGAGCGCATATGAGATATGTGCGGGACCGAGAATGATACCAGTATGTGATACTGTATTCGATTCTCGCGATATGTGGCATTGATCGGTTATATGTGATATAGCCGGGTTATCGGATCAAGTGTTGATTCGATAAGTTGTTACTGTTGATATTAGTCGGTTATATGCGATATGACCGGATCGTTAAATCAAGTGTTGATTTAATGATTTAATGCGTAATTATATATTTGATATATTACTTTGCATTAACTAGTATCGGTTCACTTTAAATGGATTTTCTCACTCGGACGTGCGCATTGCATATGCGATATGATTTTGTGCACTTGTTTGTATCATGTTTGATGATGCAAGCATGCTAGGGTTTTGTGTAATGAGTTAAACCTAGGTTAAGTAAATGATTAGGGTTTTCTTTTATTAATTCATTTATCTTTTCATTTGGATATAAAAGATAAATGAGAAGAAGAAAACAAAAGGGTTTCTTTCATGAAGCTTAGTGAAAATTCATGAAGCTTTGACCAATCTAACCCTTTTGTCTTCATCTATCAAACCCTAACCATTCATTTAACTATGGTCAACTCTCTACACATTACCATAGTTAAATTATGATAAGAAACGATTATTCATTTTCTATTTTTTTTTATTCTTATCATAACAATTATCTTCTTCTTCTTCATCTTCTACACATGAAGAAGCTTACTTCATCAATGGTGATTGATGAAAACAAGTGAGAAATCCAATTCTAAAGTCTACTCACTTCCTATTTCTTCATCCTCTACCTCTTGCCAAGTAGTAGAGTGTGTTTCCTTCACAAGTTATAATGGTTTGGTGAAGGTGGAGCTTGATCTAGCGATGCCTCGACGTAGATCATCTTCGGCACGAAGCCGACGACCTTGCCCGCTCGTTCTCCGCTAGAGCCCGGATTTGATTTGGACAGCGGAGAGGACCTCATCTCGGAGCCGTGGAGGTGGACAAACGGATCTACAAAGGTTGTATATCCGTATCCCTTAGTTAAGTGTTAACTAGTTTGCATTTTCGCCTAAATATCTGGCAAACGATCCGTAGTCGGGTTTCTCGGCACCTAGATTTTTTGAAATTGGCATGGTTGATGCCTTGTGAGACCTCCTTAGAGTGCCTAGGAACCCTACAGAAAACACCCTATACTACTTGGCAAGAGGTAGAGGATGAAGAAATAGGAAGTGGGTTCACTTTAGAATTGGATTTCTCACTCATTTCATCAAATCACCATTGATGGAATCAAGCTTCTTCTTGAAGAAGAAGAAGAAGATGATGATGAAAAATGTTATGATAAGTATATTTTAAAAAGAAAATAAAATGTATACTTATCATAATCCAACCATGGTCAAGTGTAGAGAATAAACTAAGGTTAGGTCAATGGTTAGGGTTAAGCATGAAGACAAAAATGGTGACTTAGTCAAAGCTTCATGAAGCTTCAACATGCATCCAAAGAAAGCCACCATTTTTCTTTTCTTTTGCCAAAAAGAAATAAATAAATAAATGAATAAATAGATATGAAAAACAAAACCCTAACCATTTAAATAACCATGGTTTAATCTTTACACAAACTCAAGTAAGCATGTATCATCAAACATGATACAATCAAGTGCACAAAAGTATATCACATATACAACTTGTGAACTTCAAGTGAGAAAATCCATTTAAAGTGAACAAATACTAGTTAATGCAAAGTAATATATCTAATATATAATTATGCATTAAATCATCAAATCAACACTTGATTTAACAATCCGGTCATATCGCATATGACCGACTAATATCCAATGTATCGATTTATCGAATCAATCCTTGATTCGATAACTAGGTTATATCGCATACAACCATATCGATATATTCATCACGAGAATAGAATACGGTATCACATACACGCATTATTCTCGGTCCCGCACATATCTCATATGCGCTCCTATTTCGTTTCGCTTGAGCCAGGAAACCTCTATGTAGGACTCTAAAGACTCGTCAATACGCCGGCAGCAGGTGATGATCATATCAAACACCCACAAGCCGCAAGCGGTCTGCTAAACGTAACGGCCACCCGGGTATTGAGCGATCAGAAGATCGACGAGCAAGCCCGCTCATACTCCTGTGAATCCAACCAGTAACACTTACCGTACAGTCCGGTCTCGTCGTCTGATATGTCGCATATCTCGCCTAGGGGTGGTAAACGTCAGACCCCAATAGCTCGATAATTCGTGTCGATATGAGGTCTATAACAATTCGAGAAACTACTGGTAACACTTACCAGTAAATCTCAGCAACCCTGGCCAGGGATTTCCGGTTATAGCCAATCGAACACAGCGCAACATCAACTCCCTATACCGGGAGAGACGAATCCCCTCCTATCGCTCATTGCCTCCATGTGATTCGGGACTGTACCCAAAAACCACCGTTTTGCACGCCCTCTTGGACGTGGTAAGGTGGAAATCAAAGCACAGTGGGAACCACACAAGACTCTATGACGATCTCGGGTCAACAGACTACTCTGTACCAGTGTCACCAGAGAACTGCCATCTGACGTAAGGTATAATACCATCTGGGAGTTCTCGGGGAGTCCGTCCAGTGTACCCAGTCTCCACTGAGCACCCGTATATCATCTCCGATGTCAAACACCAATGGATATGGGATCATCCATCGCCCATCTGTATAGGTCGAGAAGGTATACGCTAGTCTACTCTGGTATATCGCTGCCCCGTCTCGATATACCCACGACTAGGGACTTTGAAGGATGTACTTATGGACTACCATGTCCCCACTAGTATGATCCGCATCATAGTCCAGGTAATCAAGTACACATCCTAAGGGCTTTACCAACATGTATCAGAGAGACAATCACTATACACGTTAAGGTAAAGAGTAACCAGATAGCATACTATCATGTCGAGCGAGAAAGTCCTCCCTATATATGTCCAAGTATCCATTACAATATACATCCAATGTACAGTAATGGCCTCTAGGGCATACATATAACTAACAGAAGAAACCCCTCCTATCGCTCATTGCCTCCATGTGACTCGGGACTGTACCCAAAGACCACCGTTTTGCACACCCTCATGGACGTGGTAAGGTGGAAATCAAAGCACAGTGGGAATCACACAAGACTCTATGACGATCTCGGGTCTACAGACTAACCTGCACAAGTGTCACCAGAGAACTGCCATCTGACGTGAGGTATAATTCCATCTGGGAGTTCTCGGCGATTCCGTCCAGTGTACCCAGTCTCCACTGAGCACCCGTATACCATCTCTGATGTCAAACACCAATGGATATGGGATCATCCATCGCCCATCTCATGGGTCGAGAAGCATATACGCTAGTCTACACTGGTATATCGATGCCCCGTCTCGATACACCCACGACTAGGGACCTTGAAGGATGTACTTATGGACTACCATGTCCCCACTAGTATGATCCGCATCATAGTCCAGGTAGTTAAG
The DNA here is from genome assembly GCA_030015575.1 of Agapanthus africanus. Taxonomy (NCBI): domain Eukaryota; kingdom Viridiplantae; phylum Streptophyta; class Magnoliopsida; order Asparagales; family Amaryllidaceae; genus Agapanthus; species Agapanthus africanus. Next base: position 788,027,435 of record CM057338.1, read on the forward strand.
TACACATCCCAAGGGCTTTACCAACATGTAACGATAAGACAGTATAAAGAGACAAGTATACATGTTAAAGTAAAGAGCAACCAGATACCATACTATCATATCGAGCAAGAAAGTCCTCTCTATATATGTTCAAGCATCCAATATAATATACATTGTCTGTACAATACTGGCCTCTAGGGCATACGTACAACTAACAATATCTTGTGAAACTTGTCAGTCATGTCACAAAGATAAGAGGACCATAGCTCTGTTTACTCGAAATAGAGAAAGAGTTAGTAAACTCTTGGGACTAATACATAGTGATGTATAAAGGTCCCCAGTCTACATATACCAGGACTGGTTCTTTGTACTTCCTTACATTCACTGATGATCTCTCAAGATTCGGACACATGTTCCTGTTGAAACACATGTCTGAAGCTTTTGAGAAATTCAAAGAATATAAGTCAGAAGTAGAGAACCAATACAGGTATAAGTATTATGTCCTATGATGAGATCAGGGAGGAGAATACTTGTGCATGGAATTCTTGGACTATTCTAAAGGAGAATGAGATTCTCTCTCAGCATTACTCCTCTGTATACACCACAGCACGTAGGCGTATCGGGGCGGAGCAATCACACCCTATATGATATGGTGCGCTCTATGATGAGTACTGCTGAGTTACCTGTTTTCTTTTGGGGGTTATGCACTTAAGAAGCTGCATACCTATTGAATAAGCTTCAAATCAGATCACTGCCTACCACTCCATATGAGATATGGTATGGGAAGAGCCCATCTCTTAAGCAAGTTAAGATTTGGGGTTGTCCGGCCTATGTCAAAAGCAAAATCCGGACAAGATCGAGGCAAGGTCAGTTCTGTAGAACTGGAAGTAGTTCCAGCTATACAAACTACAGCTGATGATTTGATAGAACCAAAGGATTCAATAGTCCCCAACGAACCTCGGCCTCTCCGCCGATCTAGCAGGGTTCCTCACCTGCCTGAGAGATACTTTGGTTTCTCGATGACAGTGGGAGCGAGGATTGCATCATGAGATGATGACCCAACTAGTTTCGAGCAGGCCATCAAGAGTAGGGACTCTGTAAGAATGGCTGGATGCTTAGCGATCTGAGATGGAATCCATGTACACCAACAAAGTATGGACTTTGGTTGCTATATCTGAAGGGTTAAATCCCCATCAGGAGCAAGTATATCTTGAGAAAATTACTTGGTGTATATGGAAAAGTTAAGACTTTCAAAGCTAGACTTGTTAAAGGTTTTAGTCATCGACCAGGCGTGGATAATGATAAAACCTTTTCCAGTAGCTGTGCTTAAGTCCATCCGGATCCAACTTGCCATTGCTGCATACCATGACCGCGATATCTGGTGGTTGGGTGTCTAAATATTGATTTAGAAGAGAGCGTCTATAAGTACACAGCCAGAGGGCTTCGTAGACAGTGAGAGCAGCAGAAACGTGTGCAAGTTGCTTTACAGAATAAAGCAGGCATCGCGGAGTTGGACCGTCTGTTTTGATGTGGTAGTCAAAGAGTTTGACTTCATCAAAATGGTAGATGAACCTTGTATATACAAAAAGGTAGTAGAGAGTATGGTGGTCATCCTCGTATTGTACGTGGACAACATACTCTTGATAGAAAAAGAGTTTCCTATGCTGTGCACGGTCAATCTCCTCTTATCATAAGGATTCTTCATATAGGATCTATGTGATACCTCCTAAATCCTAGATTTTATATCTATGAGATAGATCTAAATGGATATTAGAATTCTCACTAGGTGTAGTGAGATGGTATCAATCGATCCTGGGGAGAATCACCGGAAAAGTTCCAGGGTGATAAGGACGACTGAACGTCAGTCGCAGGCATTATCTTTACCCTCAGTAGAGGGACGGTATGTTGGAAGGGTTCCAAGAGAGATACCGTGGCAAACTAGACGATAAAGGCTGGTGATATCACTATCAAAGATACTACCAAAGAGGAAGTTTGGGTGTATATTAGTTCATGAGATGAACTAGGTTCCTACTATTGTGTGACAATGGAAGTGTGGCTTTAGCCCAGCAACCCCGGTCCCATCAGTGACCCAGACATATTCTGAGGCAGCATCACCTGATCATGGAGATAGTTGATCTCCAGAGTGATTGAGGTTAGGAGAGTAGACACAGAGGACAACACGGCGGATCCACTCACAAAGGTCTTTTCCCAGAGAGAGACTTTTATGGGATGGTTGAGTATGAGATACTACAACCACTGCTACAGATGGCCCTAGTGCAAGTGGGAGATTGTTAGTTATATGTTTCCCTAGAGGCCATTACTGTACATGAGATGTATATTGTGGTGGATGCTGGGACATATATAGGTAGGACTTTCTTGCTCGACATGATAGTACGCTATCTGGTTGCTCTTTATCTTAACATGTATACTTACTGTCTCTCTATTACGTGTTGATAAAGCCCTTAGGATGTGTACTCGACTTCCAGGACTGTGATGTAGATCATACTAGTGGGGCCTGGGTAGTCAATGAGTACATCCTTCAATGTTCCTAGTCGTGGGAATATCGAGACGGGGCATCGATATTGCAGAGTAGACTAGCGTATATCTTCTCGACCCATGTGATGGGCGATGGATGATCCCATATCCATTGGTGTTTGACATCAGAGATGGTATGCGGGTGGTCAGTGGTGACTGGGTACACTGAACGGACTCGCCGAGAACTCCCAGATGGTATTATACCTTACATCAGATGGCAGTTCTCTGGTAACACTGGTACAGCTTAGTCTGTTGACCCGAGATCGTCATAGAGTCTTGTGTGTCTCCCACTGTGCTTTGATTTCCACCCTACCACGGCTCTACTGAGTCGTGCAAACAGGTGGTTTTTGGGTACAGTCCCGATTCACATGGAGGCAATGAGCGATAGGAGGGGATTCGTCTCTCCCGGTATTGGGGGTTGATGTTGCGCTATGCTCGACTGGCCATAACTGGAAATCCCTGGCCAGGGTTGCACTGATTTACTGGTAAGTGTTATCAGTAGTTTCATGCTTGTTATGGACCTTACATCGGCATGACTTATCAAGCTACTGGGGTCTGACGTTTACCACCCCTAGGCGAGATATGCGACATATCAGACAAACAGACCGGACTGTGCGGTAAGTGTTACTGATTGGATTCACATGAGTGTGAGCAGGCTTGCTCGTTGATCTTCTGATCGCTCAATACCCGGGTGGCCGTTACGTTTAGCAGACCGCTTACGGCTTGTGGGTGATTGATATGATCACCACCTACTGCCGGCGTATTGACGAGTCTTTAGAGTCCTACACAGAGGTTTCCTGGCTCAAGCGAAACGAAATAGGAGCGCATATGAGATATGTGTGGGACCGAGAATAATACCAGTATGTGATACTATGTTCCATTCTCGCGATTTGTATCATCGGACGGTTATATGTGATATAGCCGGGTTACCGAATCAAGTGTTGATTCGGTACATTGATACACTAGATATTAGTCGGTTATATTCGATATGACCGGATCATTAAATCAAGTATTGATTTAATGATTTAATGTATAATTATATATTTGATATATTACTTTACATTAACTAGTATTTGTTCACTTATGATTGATTTTCTCACTTAATGTGCACAAGTTGTATATATGATATATGTTTGTGCACTAGTTTGTATCATGATTGATGATACATGCAAACTTGGGTGTGTGTATGACTTACACCATGTTTAGGTTAATGGTTGGGGTTTTATTTATTTTATTTATTTTGGCAAAAACAAAATGGTGGCTTTCTTTGTTTTTTGCTTGAAGCTTCATGAAGCTTTTAAGCATCTTTGACAAAGTCTAACCATTTTGTTTTGCATGAGATTTTCACTAACCTAACCATTAACTCAAACTAGGGTTTAGTCTCTACAAAGGTTAACTCACCCATGATTGCATTATGATATACTTCACTTGATTATTCATTTTAGTTAATTGATAATTCATTCTTATTCTTTCTTCTTCTTCTTCATCAAGAAGAAGAAAACCTTGCTAGAAAAATTTCAAGTGAAGAAAAAGAGTGAGAAATCGAAATCCAAAGTGAACCCACTTCCTATTTCTTCATCCTATACCACTTGCCATGTAGTATAGGGTGTTCTCTTCATAAAGTTCATGACCAAGTGAAGATGGAGCTTGAGTTTGAGTCTCCTCGACGTAGATCATCTTCGGCCTCGAAGTCAACGACCTAGTCCGCTCATTTCTCCGAAGAAACCATCGCTAGGGTCCGGGATCCCGATGATCGCAGCGAAAGGACGTCAACACGGAGTATTAGAAGTGAAGGACCGGATCTACAAAGGTTGTTATCCTTTTCATTTAGTAGCAAAGTAGTTTGCTTGGTTTTGGTTTCGCCTAATCTCTAGTATACGATCTTGCATAGGCTTGTTCGGCACATAAAAATTTGATTTTGGCATGGTAGATGTCTTGTTGGACCTCATGAGTGTGCCTAAGAACCCTACAATCTTCTCTATCACCATCAATGAGAAACCCATAGTATCTCTCCGGTGGTCGAGAAGTTCTATTAGATCTCCGGAGCGGCTGAGGTTCTTGAAGTTCTACTGCAACATCAGCTTCAACCAATTCGTCATGAGTAATTTGTGTCTCTAGAACCTCTTCTAGTTCCACCGCATTGCCATCATCACCTTTTGTAAAAATCTCATTTTCTAAAAATGGGGCATGTTGAGAAACAAACACCTTTTGTTCCTCCTTGTGGTAGAATTAATATCCATATGAATGTTTTGGATATCCCACAAATTTACACATGACCGATCATGTCTCGAGTTTGTCTGGATTCTACTTTTTGACAAAAGCCGGACAACCCCATATCCTAACTCTTTTAAGAGATGGTCTCTTTCCACACCATATCTCATATGGAGTGATAGACACGGTCTTGGTTGGAACCCTGTTTAACAGATGCATTGGTGTCTCCAATGCATGCTCCCAAAAGGAAAGCGGTAACTCAGCACCACTCATCATGGACCGTACCATATCTAATAGGGTATGATTCCTCTGTTCTGACACACCGTTGTGCTGTGGTGTGTAAGGGGGAGTGAGCTGAGAGAGAATCTCATTCTCTTTTAAGAAGTCTGAAAACTCTGTACTCAAATACTCTCCATCTCGATCTGATCAAAGTTTCTTGATATTCAAGCCTGTTTGTTTTTCTACTTCAAGTTTGTACTCCTTGAATTTCTCGTAAGCTTCAGATTTATGCTTTAACAAAAACACGTGTCCGAATCTTGAGAAATCATCAGTAAAAGTAATGAAGTATGAAAAACCGCCTCTTGCATGTGTAGATATTGGTCCGCATACATCACTATGTATGAGGCTTAAGAGTTCCACAGCTCTTTCTCCGTGTCCATTAAACGAAGTTTTGGTCATTTTACCTTTGATACAAGACTGATAAGTCGCATAAGATTCATATTCAAAAGGATTTAAATATCCATCTTTATGTAGCTTGTTTAGTCTTGTTTTATTAATATAACCAAGTCTACAATGCCAAAGAAAAGCTTCATTTATATCTGAAAACTTTCTTTTATTAGTATATTGTATATTGAAGACTGTATGTTGGTTCAGGACATAAATGCCGTTATTAGTGTACCATACCCAATCAACTGTTGATTCAAGTTAATGTTCATAACATTATTCTGCAACACAAAATGATATCCTTCATTGTCCAACAATGAAACGGATATTATATTACATAGCATACTTGGTATATAATAACAAGGGTTCAAAACTATAATACAACCCGAATGATGATGTGGTTTTTATTCTCTATTCAAAACCCTTTCCTTTTTTACTAGCTCACTCTATGGAAAACTCAAGAGAGCAAGAGAATGAGAAAGAAGATGATAATGGCAAAGCTTGAGCTCAAAAGATAATGATATATCTTAATGTTAAAAATGAGAATATAAATTATATATAATTTCACACTCTCATCCTTAACCGTGGGTTAATAAATATCTAGATATTTATTTAGGAGGGAAAAATGGACCATAGAAAATTAACTTATGGTTAAAGGTAAAGTCAAATGTAGAGTCAAGAAGAATTATCCACCATGAATTGATTTTCTATTTCATAATTCCAAAATAAATATATATGCATATTTATTCCCATGTGAGTCTTGCATTGCCACAACTTGTGTATCATCAACCATGACACACAAAAATGTATGCATGTATGAGTGCATGCACATCATCATGTGCATCAACATACACATATGCATACATACATGCATACAAATAGAAAAGGGTTTAATAAAGCATTAAGCTAAAAGATTATGTTAAATCAACACTTGATTTAACAAACCGGTCATATCACATACGACCCAACCAATAGAAAAACGCCTGATTAATATACGGTATCACATATATGCATTTAATCGGGTCCCCGCGCATATCTCATATGCACACCACATCTTTTCGCCTGAGCTAGCAAACTCCTGTGTGGGACTCTAAGACTCGTCAATACGCCGGCAGTAGGTGATGATCATATCAAACACCTACAAGCCGCAAGCGGTCAGCTAAACGTAACGGCCACCCGGATATTAAGCGATCATAAGAAAAACCAGCGAAGCTGTCAAAACTCCCGTCGAGCCAACTGGCAACACTTACCGTACAGTCCGGTCTCTTCGTCAGATATGCTGCATATCGAGTCTAGGGATGGTTTCGTCGACCCCGATAACTCAATAAGTCATGCCGGTGTATGACTCATAACAGATCGAGAAACTACTGATAACACTTATCAGTAAATCTCAGCAGCCCTGGCCAGGGACTTCCTGTTATAGCCAATCGAGCATAGCACAACATCAACCCCCAATAACGGGATAAACGAAACCCCTCCTATCGCTCATTGACTCCATATGCCTTGGGACTGTACCCAAAGTCCACCTGTTTGCACGACTCGGTAGAGCCGTGGTAGGGTGGAGATCAAAGTACAGTGGGAGGACACACAAGACTCTATGACGATCTCGGGTCTACAGACTAACCTGTACCAGTGTCACCTGAGAACTGCTATCCGACGATAGATATAATACCACATAGGAGTTCTTGACGAGTCCGTTCAGTGTACCCAGTCTCCACTGAGCACCCATATACAATCTTTGGTGTCACCACACCAGATGGATATGGGATCATCCATCGCCCATCATATGGGACAAGAATGGTATACGCTAGTCAACTCTGGAATATCGATGCCCCGTCTCGATACACCCACGACTAGGAACAGTTAAAGGATATGCTTATAAACTACAAGTGTCCCACTAGTATGATCTACATCATAGTCCCAGTAGTCAAGCAAATATCCTATGGGCTTTATCAACATGTACCAAATGAGTAAGATGCATGATCAAATGAACATGTCAAGATAAAGTAAACCAGATAGTATACTATCATATCGAGCAAGAAAGTCATCCATATACATATATACATATCCAAGCATCCACTATACATATAATGGCCTCTAGGGCATATATATATATATCCAACACGAACTACATCGGGGAAGCCGCGAGGAGCTTGGACAGAGGTTGAAGACCGAAGGACATGGATCGATCGGTATAACCTCTCTAAACTCTTTACAGTATAACTAGTATAGGGTGAATGGCACGATCCGGGAATTAGGGTTACGTTAGCGCAGGTTTTAAAAGTTTTTGTTCTGTGTTTAGCCACGGATTGATGGCCAGGGCGCTGGCGTAGCCTTACACAGTGAGCACATGTATATAATCTTAGGTGAAACACACCAATGGTTATAAGATCTGCCACCGCTCCTCATCGGGGTCTAGAAACGTATACACTAATCTACTCTGGAATATCGATTCCCGGTCTCGATACTCCCACGACTAGGAAAATTTAAGGATATGCTTATAGACTACCAAGCTCTCACTAGTATGATCGCTATCATAACTCGGGTAGTCAAGCAAAGATCCTACAGGCTTTATCATTATGTATTAACGACACGTAATAACCAGTAAAACGTATACACATCAATGATAAAGACAAACCAGATAGCTTACTATCATCTCGAGTAAGACTGTTTTACCTGTATAGATCTTCCTTCAATTATCATAATCGCCTACTTTCGATTACAATAATTGCTTTGAGGGCACTATAGCAAATAATCTCCCACTTGCACTTAAGACCAATTATTGTAGTATTGCATGCCCACAGCTCATGTGCTACCGAATACCTAACTTCTTTACTAACAGCTAATGTGAGTAGATCCGCTACAATGTTTCTAACTTTCTCTCTCTATATCTCAACTTCGCAAAGATCAACTATCCTCCGAAATGAGCGATACTCTACCTTAGAATTTGTCTGGATACCTGATGGGACCAAGTTCATAAATGAACAAGTTTATCCAACAAACTTCTTGGGCTGTATCATCCGCTGATTATAATCAGCAACCCGCACCATGTCTAAGTATTCTGCTTGGGACTCCGTCCAACGTACTACTCTGCAAAATAGAATAAACTTATAACTCCAACAGTCACTTTGTCAACCAGATCACCTTGGAAGCTAGAACCGGTAATCGTCTCCTGAAGGAGGCAGCCATTACCACATCCTAAGAACATCCTGATATATTCTTTACCACTTCCTTTTTGTTTCTCCAGGATTAATATCTGCTTACTACACTAAGTGCAAAAGTAACTTCTGGTCTGGTACTTGACATTGCATGATTGACCCAATTAGAAAAGCAATTGGTATGACATTCATGCGAGTTCTTCTCCTCATTAGTCTAGAAGACATCTCTTTAGAGAGAGTGGCTCCATCACCTTTGGGTACACCACCATGCCAGGAGTCTTCCATTCTAAAATACTTTAGAATGCTGTCCAGATACCCAAATTGGGACACTTCCCAAATCTAGATCTAACGACATAGATCTAGTTACTAGAATCCCTGATATATTATCCAGATCTTATATGGAGAAACTTTTGTGACAACCACAGTTTAACCGATCGTAGTATAGGGATATCACTTCCTATCAGGAGTATATCATCTAAATCCCAGGACAGTACTCCCTACAACCTTCTTACTAGGTTCATCTGTTCATTTGATGAAGTCAAACATCTAGAATTTCACATCAAAAATAGATGATCCGTCTCCGTTATGCCAGTTTTAGTCTATAATTAGACATAAGCATCTTGCACACCTTCCACTGCTCCCACTGACTACAATGACCATATGGCAGAGTCATATACACGTGCACTTCTAAATTCCCATTTAGAAAGACGTTATAGTCATCCACCTGCCAGATCTCATAGTCATTAATTGTAGCAGTGGAAAGTAATATCCGTATAGACTTCAGCATAGACATTAAAGAAAAAATTTCATCACAATCCACGGCTGTATTTGATAAAAAAACTCTTTGCTACAAATCTAACCTTATTAGGTTACTACCTTTCCACCTGCACTAATCTCTAAAGATCTACTTTCTCCTAATAGGTTTTACCCCTTCAGGAGCATCCAGCAAATTCCATAATTTACTGAAATACGTGGAGTCCAACTTGGATATCTAGCATCTGGCCATCATTCGGAAGTCGTCATTTCCCAATAGCCAGATGATAACTAGTAGGACCATAATAACCATGATGCAAACCTCTTTGTCACCGTCTATGAGGAAACCGAAGTAATTCTCGGGTGGCTGAGCTTACCTACTAAAATCCACAAAGTGGCTATAGTTTGTCGAATCCAATTGAATTATTAGATTCTATTAAATTTTCAGTAATCATTTGTGATTCTGAAATCACTTCCAATTTTTCCATACTCCCACTAAATTCTTTTGCAAAGAAGTCCTTAAATAAGAAAGTGGCAAGTCAAGAACAATGCAACTATTGATCTTGCAAATAGTAGAGATTAAACCTTAAAAAGGTTGGGATAACCCACAACTGTCATTACTGAAGCATGCCTTAAGTTCGTCTGGATTTTGCTTTTAAACAAAAACCAGATAACTTTATGTCATAACAACCATAAGATATGCTACCATTCTATGTCCATATAGAATCAAAAACACTAATTTAGATGGAACCAGATTCAAAAGGCATACAGCTGTTTCCAATGCATATCACCAAAATGGAAAAAGGCCATACAGAATTACTCATCAAGGAGCGCACCCACTGATGAGTAACCTATGAGAGAAATAATATTCTCATTATTACTATAATGGAATACCGATATAGAGAAATAATATTCTATGTCCATACATAAATATCTGCATTTTCGATCACTTCGAAGAATCTTAATATTTCCAACGTCCGGTTCTCTACTTTATTATTATACCTATGAACTTTTCAAAAAAATTGACCTTGCATTTCAACAAAATACGTGTCTGAAACAAGAGAAGTCATAAATAAACGGAATATTGAACAATTACCAACCCCTTGTCCAAATAGACACCAGACAACATACAGTACTTTGTATAATTCTCCTGAGTTTGCTAACTCAAACTCCGTGTGTTGTAAATTGAGAACTGTATTTTGGTTAAGATCGTCAATACCGTTATTCAATACACCTTATATTATCCTCAACTGATAAAGGTAAATGTTTAGGACACAATTTTCAAAAATTTATATCCCACTTTATAAAATAAAGATACGGATGTATTATTTTAAAAATTGGTTCATAACAACGGTTATTCAAAACCTAATATTTTCCATATGGAAAAACCAAGTGATTGAATCTAATATCACCAATTTCTACGAATTCCGATATTAAGAATCAAATCGTCCATTTTCCAATATTCTGCTCCTTCTCAGCATCTGTAATGAAATACACATATGAGAACCAAATCCGGTATATACATACCCTGAAGTCAGAATTAATTGGGAAAACAGTTTTCAATAATAACTATACAGGAAAACCGAAACATGGAATGTTTTAAGGGGTAGCCGGGTATTTCTAGTAATGCCTTTTCCAATGCCTAGATATACGATAGTAGTTATAATTTCCTTTGCCTTCACTTCAGTCCCTTTATATGTCTCTATATCTTACCTTTTGTACACCAACTTAGGCTCGTTGGTTTTCTTCCTTCTCTACCTTTCGGCACCAGCCTAAGGTTTGGAAGAAGACTATCCAACAAGCGTAATTATGTACTCTTCTTATATAATGAGTTCTCAACTTGAGAGAAGGTGAAGAAGGGGAGACATCTGAATTATGAAATTCAAGTTCTCCAGAACCTATGGCCATTCTCGACTGAAACAACTTTTTCGAGTTCGTATGTAACTATACAAGAAGACATTTCCAAGCAATATGGATATCCGTAGTGATACGGAGTGTTCTGGAGAAAACAAAGGGTAATGTAGGAGTGGAAAGAATATATGTGACTTAGTCGTGAATCATGACAAACCAAAACCAGGTTTGTAAAAAGGTTCGGTCAATTTGGTTTATAAGTTTTGGTTTATAAGTTTTAGTTTAAGGTCAATCATGGCCGCTGCCAAAGAGAGAGAGAAGAAAGAATAACTCAGCGTGCACTCTATCAAGATTAGATTGGTTAATTACGTTATCTAATCAGGATGGCTCCCACTGTTTTCTCAAATCTTCCTTCAAACCTTAAAAGGAGAACTAGTCGGGATCATTTACACCTTACAAGTTCTCTAACCGTTCAGCCAGGCCAATGTTGGTACTCCGGGAGAAGCTCCCCATGCTTTCGCACAAAACTAATTAAATAACCCTGTTTCTACAGAGGCATAACCCTGTTAACACCTTTCTAGACACCTAATGGGTTAGCTAGTTGTGAAGTGAAAATCTCTCGAGAGTAATACCTACTCATCAGTAAGAATCGAGACCCAACTATTATTGCGTGATAACCTTGATGGAAACCGACCAAAATCAGCACACTCCAGAAAGTATGGGCATACTTGGCAAGTTTTCCTTATATTTGAAACCCCCGATATGATTTTTACCCCTAGGACCCTATTGACCTTTACACGGTCAACATATCAAAGGGTCTTAGTCAAGTTCAACCCGTCATTATCTTGATTGCATTAAACCCACCCTCATAACTGTTGGATATGTATACCCTAGAGGCTTGTATTGTATAGGATGCTAGGGATATATATGTACAGGACAATCTTGCTCAGTTGTATAGTATACTATTTGAGTTGTCTTTATCTGAACATGTATATTTATTTTTCTTATTGTTTTATGTTGCTTATATATATTGATAAGACTTGTTACAGTAGTATACTATTTTGGTTTGTCTTTATCTTAACATGTGCATATGTTATATTCGATATCACATATGTCGGATACATGTTGATAAAGCCTATAGAATTTTGCTTGACTACCAGCGTTATGATGGCGATCATACTTGTAAGAGCTGGGTATTCCATAAGCACATCCTTAAAGGTCCCAAGTCACAGGAATATCGAGACCAGGCATCGATATTCCAGAGTAGACTTGTGTATACATTTTTAGATCCCGATGAGGGGCGGTGGTTGATCCCATAGCCATTGGTGTGATCACCTAAGATTGTATACAGGTGCTTACTAGGGGTGAGTACACTGGACGGACTCGCCGAGAACCTCTAGATGGTATTATACCTATCATCAGATAGCGTTTCTCAGGTGACATGAGTACAGGTTAGTCTTTGGACCTGTGATCATCATTTGCCTCGTGTGGGTTCCCATTGTGCTTTGATCACTACCCTACCACGGCTCTACTGAGTCGTGCAAACAGATTTTGGTTGGGTACAGTCCCGAGCCACATGGAGGCGGCGAGTGATTGTCAGGGATTCGTCTTTCCCGGTATTGGGAATCAATATCACACTATGTCCGATTGGCTAGAACTATAAGACCTTGGCCAAGGCAGTTGAGATATACTGATGGTTAGATCAGTAGTTTCTCGGATTGGTCCTGAGTCATATCAACACGACTTATTAGGTCAGTAGGGGGTCTGACGTTTACCAGCCCCTTAAACCCGGTATGCGATACTCTTAGACGAAGAGACCGGAATGTATGGAGATTGTCACGGATAGGCTCAGTAGAGGTTCGGATGAGCTTGCTCGTCGGCCTTCCTTTCGACAGGTATTTCGGTAGCCGTTACGTATAGCTATTGCCGCTGACGTGCTTGTGGTTAAACCTACTGTTAACATACTTTCAAGTCTTTAGAGTCCCATACAGAGGGTTTTCCTGGTTCAGGTGAAATGATGTAGTAGCCGTATTTCGATACGTGCAAGATTCCGATCGAATGATAATACTAGCCAGTTTAGGATTAAGCCGGATTATTAAATTAGGTATTGATTTAATAATTTACATACACATATTTCGATATGTGTATTCTAGTGTTATTCTGGTTTTCGATCGGATGGTTGATTATACTAGCCGACTTAGGATTAACCCGGATGATCAGGTATTGATTTAATAATTTACATATGCATATTTCATTATGTATATTCTAGTATTATATTCTGTGTATTATTCTATCTCTTTGGGTATTCGTATTTTGATACGAATACAAGTATGTATATATGGTAGAATGTATTCCTTATTTATACGAAAAGACATTCTAGAAGGAGGACACCTCATCGTGTATCTTCTATTTTATTTGTAAAATGGAAATGAGGTGTAAAAATGGAAAATTATGTGTAAAGGTAGTAAGGTGAAAATGGTGAGAACCATACTTGAATAGTTTTGACAAATGAATTATATATTCATTTGTGCAAACTATTCAAGTATAGTTGCTATATTATTATTGGAAAAATGAGATATACAAAAACAATGCTTCATTATTTTTCACATAAGATTTTATTCATTCTCACCATGAGCTTCTCTTTCCTCACTAGCCTTTCTTGAGTTCCTCTTCCTTCTCTTTCATCTTCCTCCCTACCCTCTCATGAGTTGATAATCAAGGGAGGAGGAGAGATGGAAATACACTAGAAAACTCACTACATCATCTTAGCAACCTAGATTAACAAACCAGATTGTTAAGCTGCTTCGTTAGTGAAGCCAAACTAGGACTACAAACTCTTGGGTGGAACATCTAAGATCAAGAAGGCCCTCAAGCAAGTTTGATCAAGGATCCCTAGGAGCTCAAGAAGAGGAGTGAAGATCCGAAAGACACGGATCTTCTGGTCTATCACAAGAGCTAGATTCCTTTAGCTTGCTAGTTTCAAAATTTGGTTAAATTCTAGGTAGCGGTTTCTAGTGTCGGTTTATTTTAAAAGTTAAAGTTTTTTGTTCCGCAACGAACGCGATTTGGCAACAAGGGCGCTAGGAATCGCAACAATAACCCTTGACACGGTCAAAATGGTTACACGACTGTCCTAACTAATTGCATCACATGCTACAAACAAGCACCACTTAGCTACCGTACGCTATGCCTTGACACAGTCAACATACACAGCATGATTACTAAGCACTGCTCATAAGAAATGACGGAGGGTTATGGCTGGTTTTTGGTGAAAACCTTTATCGTAATGAACATGATATTATTGAAAGAACTCGAGTGGCTTTGAAAAGGAGTGGTTTAGGCTCCGCTTTTAAAACAGTGATTTTGAAGAAAACCGAGTAGTTTTAAAATTTGTTCCGACAATATCAATTAGGTTTGTTTTTCTTGCATAAACCTATAATGCGATCCCATCATTCTATGTTTCTAGCCACAACAGAAACAACCACATTTGCCATGAGGTCCCGGGTCTTCACCGTAAGATTACTTAACTTATGGCAGGACAGGGACAGGACTAGGGCAGATGCAAAACATATGGAAGCATATATATATATATATATATATATATATATATATATATATATAAGGCATGCGATATACAACAAACAAGGTGGAATAGCGGATAATTTAGGAGCCCCGTGTTTCATTTGAGCCGCAAACGAAAACCAACATTCCTCGGTTATGTGGATAGTCCATACAATCTCGAACCAAGACCCCTACGAGCGCAGCAAGCTACCCGTCAATACTTGAAATGGGATACCCCTCCCTCAATATCATGAGTGGACTACCCGGTGCTTTCTAGAATCCGGTAACTTGAGCACTCCACCTTGGGTCAGTGCTATACCACCTATAAGTGCGGCGAGTAACCCGCCAATCCGAGAATGAGATGGCCGGGTATCAACTCTATGAGATGGTCACCCTTTGCAATCTCGAATCCGGCTATATGAACACTCCGTCATAGGGTATCCTAGTAAAAGTAATGAAATATATACAACGGCGACAACGACCTTAACCCGGATGTGTCCCAACAAAATAATATACATCAAGCGGTAACAACGGCCACAATCCGGCCGCTCGTTCTAAATAAACGAATACAAACATATCAAAACTATACAAACAAATCGCATGAGGGGCTATCCTTCACGACAATCCAGCTAAACCATCACAATATATATGGGTGTGCGCGCGGGCGTGCAAACCAACATAACAAGTAACCGGTGTGCAACCCCGTCTAATCGAACAAATAGCAATTAGACGACATTATCAAACACACAAACAAAGATACAGATCATAAATGATGCTTTTATTTCCACCGAAAAGTTTCCCAAACTAGCCCGAATATAAAGATAACACAAACTGAAATCTAGGCAAAAACAAACATAACCAAAAATCAAGTTTCCAAACAAACAAGCACCTGCAAAAATCCAGGGACCAAAAGATAAAATTAGGTCGACAGAAATAGGAAACGTGAGGACAAAAATGGGCCAAAATACCTCAAATGTTGTGCCATGTTTTCTTTTCTAAAGAGGAGTCCTCTGCAGTTGTTTAAAAAAATTCAGGTGTCGTTTTCAAAAAAGTACAGAAACTTGATTTTCGTGATCAAATATGGTTAAAATTTCAATTTCGAAACGCAAATATCATCTACAACTAGTTAAAGTTTTTGGTATTGCTCTAATACCAATATAAGGACCCTAGTGCTCACGCAGCAAGACTCGCGGAAAAAGCGAAAGCGAAAACAAAAATTTATAGCAAGCACTAATGACCTAAACCCTAGAATCGATTCCAAATACTAAACTAGATATCTGAACATACAAAATTAGGAAGTTGGCAACCTTTGTAGCATATCTGCTCAATTACGGAAGACCCCTACACTGTTCCAAGGACTTTAGCAATGCTCTGAAGTCGCTGGGAACAAGCTTGCACGTCGATCTTCTATACCAAAGATGATCCATCCGAAAGAACACGAATACAAGCTTTAGCTTCACATCTAGTGATCAAGTGAAGCAACTCACAATCAAAACTTGCTAGGAATTGATTGTGAGAGAGATATAGTGATGGTTATCTGATGGTTCTCTCTTGGTATATTTTCTTTTCTCATGGAAGCTCAAATAAGAGAAGAAGAAGAGAAGAAAATGAGTGTAGGATTAAATCCTTAAGCATTCCCTTTCTTTTTCTTTTTATTTTTCTCTTATCTAAGAGAGTGAACTAAAAGTAGGAGTCATCGTATGATTCATGACATGAGTCATAAGCCCAAAGTAATCTCTAAGCTTCCATTTACAACTAGAAAAGAATAGGCAATGTATATCCATGTACACAAAAAAATATACATATACATACACACACATATATATGTAACAAATACATATACCCGTACTCATATCAAAATAAGAATATTGTATTCGTATAAAAAATACAAATACACGTATTCGTATTGAGATAATACCCATATTCGTATTAAGATACAAATACCCATATTTATACAAATACTCGTATTCGTATAACTACCGTATTCGCATCAAAATACAAAAACCTGTATTCGTATAAAAATACAAATACCCAAAAGAGAGATAATGAGAGATATAATACAGGATCACAATAATCCGGCTATTTTTCTAACCTGCTAGTATTATCAAAATGTTCGATTAAAGTACGTGCACTAAATACACGTATTTAATCGAACCTGGGTACGTATCAAAATACGCACATACTATATCGTTTCGCCTAAAACGGGAAACTCTCTGTGTGGGACTCTAAAAACTCAACAATACGCTGGCAGTAGGTTTAACCACAAGCACGTCAGCGGCACTAGCTGTACGCAACGGCTATCCAGATATTGAACGAAATGAAGGTCGATAAGAAAACTCATCTATACCCCTACTAAGCTTGTAAGTGACAATCTTCGTACAGTCTGGTCTTTTCGTCTAAGAGTATCGCATACAGGGTCTATGGGTGGATAACGTCAAAACCCTAATAACCCGATAAGTCGTGTTGGTGTCAAGCCCATTACCAACCGAGAAACTACTGATCTCCTGATCAGTAAATCTCATCCGCCCTGGCCTCATCCGCCCTGGCCAGGGAATTATTGTGATGGCCAACCGTACACAGCGCGACATCGACTTTCTATACCTGGAGAGACGAATTCCTGACGATTGCTCACTGCCTTCATGTGGTTCGGGACTGTACCCAACTAAAACATGTTTGCACGACTTACTAGAGCCGTGGAAAGAAAGTAATCTATGTATAGTGGGAACTCACACGAGAAAAATGACGATCTCAGGTCAACAGACTACCTGTACTCATGTCAACTGAGAACTGCTATCTGACGATAGGTATAGTACCATTTAGAAGTTCTCGGCAAGTCCATCCGATGTACTCACATCCAATGAGTACATGTATACAATCTTAGATGCAACACACCAATGGTTATGAGACCTGTCACCGCTCCTCGTCGGGGTTTAGAAACATATACATTAGTCTACTCTGGAATATCGATGTCTGGTCTCGATACACCCACGACTAGAAAAATTTAAGGATGTGCTTATGGACTAACAGGCTCTCACTGGTATGATCGTCATCATAACTCTGGTAGTCAAGAAAATATCCTACAGGTTTTATCATTATATATCAACGACACGTAATAACCAGTAAAACATATACATATCAATGATAAAGACAAATCAGATAGCATATTATAATCTCGAATAAGACTATTTTAACCTGTATAGGTCCTTCTTCAATTATCATAATCGTCTATTTTCGATTATAATAATTGCCTTGAGAGCACTCGAGCCAACAAATTTATGTTCTACAGTCATGCCATAAAATAGATGAAAACTCCAACACAACAAAGCCATCAATTTTTTATTAAACACACAGTTGCCAATACAATACATTTATCATGTTCTAGGCCAAATTGAAAATTAGCATGTGCCAAAAGTAAGAAATACAATGGATTTATCTCATTTTGGAACGAATTTGGCAATCGGGCGAAACTAGATTTAACGACTGTATGCTAATATAAGGCTGGATATCAGGATCACTCACAATATGAGCTTAAGCCGAGTCTTGGATCGTCGGCTATTTTCGCTCGGCATGTACTCGTTGTTCAAGCACAAGGCTGGTCATTTGGATCATTCAATCCGACCATAGGAATGAATTCCAGGATTGGTCATTGAAGCTCATCAGGCCAAGCCGAGGGCGACTACCTCGCCTTGGTCAAGATTGGGCTTAAAACCCACCATGGTGCGAACACACGACTGAGAATATGGATCGTTCGCACCGGTGACCTTAGGCCAGGCATCCTCGACCATCTCCCGTTCGGCACTATCAGCCAAAGAAAGGCTACGCGCTAATAGTGAGGCCGAGGATCGTCCCATCTAATGTTCAATTGTGTCGAGAATGAAGGAGGCATACCTGTCCAAAGAGCACTGGATTTCTTGAGCTCGAACAAGGCCCCGATGGTAGCGGGCGATGCTCACCGAAGTTTTTAATCTATCATAAAGGTGGTCTAGGAGTCGTCAGATCTTGAATGCTAGGTTTCGGGTTGATTTTTGGAGAGAGAGTTTAATTTCTTTTATGCTAGCCCTTACTCTTGTTTTTATATGACCAGGGGTTTACTTGGAGATCAAGCCATGGCTTCTGGGCTGGACCTTATCCCTGTATCCGACCCTTTTTATGAGATAAGTAATTAGGTCCGACTTTATTGGACCGGCCTTTACCTCTAACCCAAATAATCCTTTGGGCTGAGGCAGCCTTTAAGATATCTTTTTTTCCTTTTGTTTTTGAATCCATACCGAGTCACGTCTTTAATGGGCCTAACCGGATCAAGCCTATTGTATTTTTGCACAAAAACTATCATCAGTAATATCCTTTTCAACATATTTTGGGCCCAAGAACGAAGACCTTAAGTTTCTTGAGTAAAATAACTATTGCATTCTTCAAGTTCTTTGTCAGAACAATCGTATATTTGGAAATAGTGTACAACTTTATATGATTTTGATATTTGTGTTATACATTACGTTTGTCTATTTAAAAAGGTAAAATATAATTCTATACAATTAGAATGATTATTTGCAAACTAAGTTCATAGAAGCCTCCTGAAAATGACTTCAAAGAAGAATATTTTAAACTTGAGCTTCTCGCGCATGGTCTTTCCCATTCAAATATTTCTTTCTTTTATCTCATTATCCAAATATTTCTCTCTTTTATCTCATTTTCCTTTTTTTACTAAACATTATGGTGCATCATTTTAACTAGTGTCTAAGCATCATTCCATCAACTAATTTGGAACAAACAATCATACCCATAAAAATAAAAAACACTTGTACTCTTTCAAGTGACTTATTAGCACAAAATTCTTTTGCGCTCATCGATTGGAACCTTTATAGATACTCAAATTTAATTCTAAGTAAGTTAAATGATTATCCAATATTGCTTTAGAATTTGTTTTTGTTGATTAGAAATGAATTCGAGCATTTTTCCGTATTCATGTGTTTCGTGCAGTTAACCCTAATAAAATGATAAAAGAAATGATAGGCTAGAGTACACAAACTTTTTTGGGGGTAACTTATAGTGCTATGCACATTATTGTTTTGGGATGCAACTAGAGTGCAAGTTAGCAAACGTATATTTTGTCTATTACCTTGGTTTGGCTGGGAGCTCAGAGTCACGGGTTCACGGGTTCACGGATGCACATGATTCCAAACCCGTTAACGAACAAAACCAATATTGCTACCCAGTTGTTTTGGCCCCCATCCAACGGCTCCATTGTAGAAAGATCCAAAAGTTCAAGTGGAAAAATCAAAGGGGGAAAATGAAAAGAAAAAGCTCTTCTCATAACCTGTGTGCTAAACTTTATTCCTCCATTGATTGAGAGAGGCATGGTCTAACAATATTCATTTTATTTCCATGATATTCAATTGTAAATGTGATGGAGGTCCTTTTCGGGTCTCCGTCGTCAGATGTTGTCTTCCGTTGATTTCCTGGTGGATTTCGGCGGTGATCTTCTGTTGCGTGTGGGTCTCAATGGGTTTTGAGGAGATTGGTGATTTGAGGAGTTTAGCGCCGAGTGCCTGCAAAGAAGTCCCGGGATGGTTTGGTACCACCGAGGACCCTCCGACGATCAAGTTAGTACTAGATCCAAGCAGAGTAACGGCTAAGTGGAATCAAGAATGGCTTACTTGACCCCTCTGTGATGGGGGTTTATATAGCGGCGGCAGCACGCAGCAGCAGGCGCGAGAATCTCGCCGGCAGTTACGCTCCCGACGTCACGTCCGCGTAAAGAGCGGATCACCCATTAATGGGGATCGTGATGGCATAGGACGTAGGACGTTGCTGGCGGAGAATCTGCGCGTGGCGAGATTTATGGAGCGGCGGTTACGCCTGTGAGTGGTGGAGTTGGTCGGTCGGAGGGACCGAGGAAGACGGCCTCGGCTGGGGAGCTCGGAACCGAGCAAGAGGGCTGAGAAGTCTTGGTCCTGTGGCAGCTCGGGGCGAGCTGAGGGGCCGAGGAGGCAAATTTGAAGGGGGGCCCGAGGAGGGCCAACTTGTGCTTGCAGGTCGGGTACAAGGGTGGCCTGGTCGGCCTCTGTGGGCCCTTTCTTCTGGGTCTTGGGATATATCTGCCACGTGTCCTGATCTCGCATCGCCAATATTGAGCATCATCATTAGCCCCCCACTCTTGTCCCGACTAGCTAACGGGTCGGATCAGGAGTGGACTGCCGGGCCTCCCGAAGTGAGCTCCTTCCTAAGGCTTCGTCGGGACGAGTCCTCGGGCTGTCAGTTTGTCTTTTCTGTCAGCGAATCAGGATGAGATTTCTGCATTTAAGGAAGGTGCGCCGGTTAATGCATTCTTCAACTGACGCGATGGTCCACGTGTCGAGCGTCGGTTGGCCGACGCGACGTATGCAGGCCTGCGGCGTCAGACGGATGCGCCTCAGCGTGGGAACGACACGTGGAGCAATCGGAGCCGTTGGACCCGAGGAGACGTTTTGGCGGGAGATGAAGGGCGCCGTTGGATGAGGTATTTTGCAGCGATAAGTAGGGATGGGGCCCGCTCGAGGGCCCCTACTCCTTCATATTTCCTCTCTCCTAAGTCACGGCTGCTCGGCGTTCTTATTCTTTTGAATACATGGTTCGTTCCCACTCTTTGGGTTGCTCGCGCCAGAGGGAGGCTAGTGGCACGGCCGAGCCCCTGGCTAGCTTATGCCCCGCACCGGATGTTCTGCCGGCGATAGGGCCGTCTGCTTCGTTGACGGCTCCTGGTGGTTGTTCCGGCGGCGGCCAGAGACGTTCACGGTTATCCGAGCCCCAGACGGGGGACAGAGGGGAGGGCGAGAACGGGGCCCCAGACGAGCGAGGGTCCCTGAGGTGATTTCCGTGCAGGAGGGCGACGCCGTCTTCACGGTTCCGTCTGGGCTTTCCGTTGTTGCCGGCGTGCTCGCCGGGATGGAGGAGTCGGCTGGGGGAAAGCTTCCGCATGGCTCCCTGAGGGCCCAACTGGAGGCCATAGCCCAAGGGGCGGTCCGGGTACGAACTCCTTTACGTGTAGTTTTTCTGGTATTCCTTTCTTTGGCTCGAGGGCCTCCCGGTTTCTCATTCGCTTTCCGTCAGGTACTTCAACACTGCGCCCTTACCGCTCATATGGAAGCCGAGGGGGCGTTCCATGCACCGAGGCCAGTAGAAGCGTTTCTCTCGGAGGTTGAGGTTTTGCGGCGTGACCTGCGCCTGGAGAGGGCAAGGGCCGACGTCCTGGCAGCCCGTGCGGAGGCTGCGGAACTTGCCAATTTAGCGAATCGGGGTGTCCATCATCGTCTGAGTGCGTCCCTGATTTTGATCTCAAAAACTATCTATTAACCGCAATCAAGAACGGCGTCGCATGAAGCTAGCCGGTGAGTACGGGTCGGTCCACAGGGATGTTGTGAATCTCCTAATCGCACTAACGAGTTAATTCCGAAAGGGTGTTCGGATTGATTATTAAATATAAAAATCTAAATCTATCTATCTAAGATTATCTAGATCTAGTCTTGCTAGGGTTAGGGTTAGGGATGGTTTGGAAATGCAAGTAAATCTCAACGCTTTTTATACCCGAATGAAGATCTATGAGGAGTTATGGTAATTATCAATAAAGGGGATTAGATCCATTCGGGAAGGTGTTCCGTCCTCTAGATTCTTGTCCTTCCTTTAGAGATCCTTACCCTAACCTCCATGGAAAACGCGCGCAACCGGGCCTTTACACTACGGTGTCATCGTTACCTCGAGGGGTAGGATGCCGTAGGGCGCGGTGTGTGCGTGTATGCATGGAGTCCTATTATAAATATTTGATGGGTAATAAAGGGATGGGAGATCTCATCTCTCAAAAGCCTTCCCCAAAGCTAACTCTAAACAATTTATCCACGGCAATGAATTAAATCTATCTAGGGTAAAGAATTTAAATCTAAACTAGAGCAAGGAATTAAATCTACTTACAGATGCATCTCTCTCCAATCATCAAAGCAGGTTTGTCACATCTGAATTTCTGAATTGAAAAGAAAAACCGATACTCTCCATAAAGAATTCTGAATTTATTATTAAAAGGAGGCATAGGGAGGCATAAGAATTTACAATCTTTAGAGTTTTATTTATAGGAAATAGAAACCCTAGGTTACATTTTGATCCGCATGTTTACAATTACAAATATAGCCCTAAGGTTGACTATTCAGCGCCGCTAAACATTTGGTAAAAATTATTTCCTCTGATCGCTCAAGACCGCCGCGGAACCGCGGCCCAAGGCCTGGCTTGGCCGCTGTTCCGCGGCCAAAAGATGGAATTGGGCTACGAATTTTCCTGGGCTGATTTTTGTTGGCTTGGGTTTCTTATTTCTATATATCTTTTCTCAATTTAGCTTCTGGTTCTCTTCCAGATTTCCAGTGAATATTGTAGTGGACTTCTACCCGTTTGCTTTGAGTCGATGTCTTGAATCTTGCTTTGTGAATTGTTCCTTATGTAGGCTTGATCAAGATTCTCTGTTTGTCGGTCAAAGTCTCACTTTTACGTCGTCTTTTCATCGTTTTCACTGTTTCCTGTCCAAGAACCTGTAACCTGTAACATGTAGCAGACATGCGTCAAAAGCACCTGTTTATTTATAAAAAGAATAAGAATGGGGAATATAATAATATAATATTATGGTGTGAACAAATACCCCCAAACTTATCTTTTGCTCGTCCTCGAGCAAACTTATTTTTATTTACTAAAATCCTAACCGCACTTTCGCAGGGAAACGCGATTGCACTGAGCACGTGCAACAAGACGTTAAACCTCTAGGTGTCCCTAGTAGGAGGAGTGTTGTCTCCTGAGGGTTTTCAGCGGATACTACCCACAAAATCCTATCAATTCGGCTTTTCGACTTTTATTCTCCAATTAGGTTTTCTAACAAGGAATTCTATTATCGTCGACTCGTAAATTATCCACCCATATTCTTCACACTTCCTCATTATTTAACTTAAGATTATATATGTTCTATAGACTTACTTAGCTTTCGGCATCTCTTAAGTTTTCCTTTTAGGGTTCCATCTCCACTTAGGAATTTTTATCAACTCTATTAAAGATACAAGTTCTATTCTTCACTCTTTTCTCTCATCTAAACTCCAATCATATATCCCCACGTGTGTGTATAGATCACCCCTACACTTAGAAATTCAAATCAAGCAATCATACCCTTGTCTGTTGTCCAAAGTACTTATTAGTAGGTGAATTTTTAAATGAATTTTGTTTACGCATCCTTCATGCAACCGTTAATACTTCTTGAGGTACCAACAACCGATTACAAGATGTGTTTGTGCTTTAAAACGTACTTCCTAGTCTTTTAACACCCAAGGGTTTTAGCAGTGACTCCCAAACCAGTTGGTCTAAGGCACTAGGTGATGAAGCACCCTCGCTAAATATTTTTCTTATTTTTGCAGCCTCGAGTAATCACAAAAACCAGTGTTCATTTTTTTTCTTTATTCATTTTTTTTTTCTTTTATTTTCATCGTACCAAGGACTTTAGACAAGAGCATTTCAAGGTTTCTTCTACTATTCCAAGTTTCAAGGTGCGTGTTTGTGCAAATTGTAGGGTATACATTTTCAGAATCTAGACTTAAGTTAGGAATTATTTTTCAAACTTATACTCTAATAAAAATATCAAAACTTTTCCATTGTTTCGACTTAGCCCAAGAAGTGAACTCAAAATTTGCCTAATTCTAAATAAACTACAAGGCATATACTTTCTACCGTTAAACTTTAAGAAACGTTATTTTTAGGGTTTTTAATTTACCAAGTCTAAGATCTAGTTTTTCCTAGCCAGTTGACCTATTTGTCAAACTCAAGTCAATTAGCCAAAATTGAATACATAAATTTTTATAATTTTTGAAATTTTTCAATTTTTCAATTTTTATGGGTCTTCAAATAAATATGCAAATGCAAAAATATGTACAAATGAATGCGAAGGAAGAAGACGTACCGAGCATACCCCCAAACTTGAACTTGACAGTGTCCTCACTGTCATACTAAACCAAGAGGGTCAAAATGTCGGCACTCCCCTATTTATTTATTTATAATTTTTTTTATATTTTTAATGTTTTGAATTTTTTTTTTTTTTAGAAAAAGAAAACAAAAAAATATATATACATATATACACAAGGTCCCCCCCAAACTTAAGCTTGGCCTTACACAAGCCAAAGGTTAGCACCAACCATTCAAAAATCTTATCGTGGTAATGGTATAGTTGGTGCAAGAATGGGGTGTGAAGGAAAGAAATGAGAAACACGCGAGACCGTGTGGAAAGAAGAATGGTAGAATATGGTCTCGGTGGGGGAGAAGAAGGGCGGAAAGGAGAAAGAAGGTGTTTCGCCCAATCAGAGCAAAACTCTGTTGAAATTCAAAATTCAAAATTCTGAAGCAACGCTTCAAATCTCGGGCGCAACGCGCCACATGTCAGGCGCTGATACGTCAGCGCAGCGCCCAAGAAGGCGCGCCCAATCAGAGCAAATCTCTATTTTAAGCAAAATTAAAGGAAGCAACGCTTCAGTTGCGCTGCGCTGTGCGCTGCGAGACACGTGTCAGCGCAGATGCGCTAGCGCAGTTGCGCTGCGCTGTGCGCTGCACGACACGTGTCACGCGCTGGAGAATTTGCGCCAAAACAGAATAAAGATTTTAATGAAATCTTTCTGTTCTTGTTAAAACAAGAAGATTCTCTTCTGTAAAACAGAAGCCCTTGGATTAAAGATCCAACGGGGGGGGAATTCCCCAAATCACTCAGAGAAAGATCTCTTTAACTAATTTATGGGCACTATAAAAAGGACCCCAAGCCTCAATTCAAAGGCATGAACATTTTTCTAAAAAAAGAAAAAAAAAGAAGAAGATAACTCCGAAGAAATTTCAAGAAGAAAGGTAAAAGACCTTTTATATAGAAGAATTTCTTCTGATAGATCATTGATCTAAGAACAAGATCAATGATCTTTAATAAAAAAAACAAAATAAAAATAGTGCTTTGCACTTATGAACCATTGGTTCCTTCAAAACAAGAAAAACTTGTTTTCTTTGATTTAAAATCGATCAAAAGATAAAACAGTGCTCTGCACTTTCAAGAACTGCGTTTTGCGCTCCTGTGTTGGCGCAAGCCACTAGGGGGCGCCACGTGTCAGTAGCGCAGCAGCGCAGCGCAGCGCACTGACACAGCGCACTGCGCTGTTGCGCTTGCGCTCACCAGAGCGTGACACGTGTCACCACCATATGAGTTTGCGCTCATTACTTGGCGCAAAACGCCTGACAAGCCACGTGGGGCACTGCCAGAGTATTTAATGCTCTGCATTATTAAAGAAAAGGGACAGAGCCCAATTAAAAGGCCTAACAGGCCTAATAAAAAATGTTATGCATTTTAAAAAAGGGGCAGAGCCCAAACAAAATAGATGCTCTGCATCATTTATAAAAGGGCAGAGCCCAACCAAAACAAGAATAATGCAGTGCATTACTAAAAAGGGGCAAAGCCCTAGCACAGGCCAAAGACAAAAGATGTTGAAACTGGACTTAGCCCATTTTTGGCCGTAAGTCCTCAAATTAAATTGACTGAGCAAAATTGCTCTCTTAAATCAATTTACCTCCGGTTCGAGGGTACATCTCCGAACTCCTCTGACACTCATCGTTGTAATCCTTCAACGACGTCAGAGAGGTGACGGGTCCCAACGACCACACATCAATATGGACTGCGGGGTCCTTAAACTCGTGGACCGGAACGTCCTTAAACTAATATTAGACCGGAACGTCTTTAAACTAATATTGGACCGAAACGTCCTTAAACTAATAGCGGACCACCACGTCCCTAAACTGGAATATAGACCACCACGTCCTACTGGAATGCGGACCACCACGTCCCTAAACTGGAGTATGGACCGCAACGTCCCTAAACTACCTATGGACCACTACGTCCCTAAACTGGAACAATAGAGCCTCCAAATGCTCTTTTGCCGGATCTAAACGATCCCGTTTAAGTTGATCTTAGCCCCTAAACACGGCTAACGTATCCTTAAACATTCAAACGGACTATAAAACTCCAAATCAACCTTAGTTCAAGGGTACATCTCTGAACTCCTCTGACATCTGCCGTTGTAATCCTTCAACGACGTTAGAGAGGTGACGAGTCCCGATGGCCAGATATTATATGGATTATCACGTTAAGTTGATCTTAGTCTCAAACAGGACTAATGTATCCTTAACGAACGTTTAAGTTGATCTTAGCCGCAATACGGCTAACGTATCCTTAAACTAAAAACACCAAACCCAAATCTAAGTAAATACGGATTTGGACTAATTCACGTCCTACGGGCGATGGCATTACTTAGTCTCCATATACAATCCACGGGCAACCACAAACAAAACAAACACACACGACACGAAGTGAAATTCTGGAGAAGGAGAAAGTTGTTACCGCGATGCGGTAGCGTAATTAACTGGAGGGGCTTGCGTCTGCAGGGAAGAGCGTCCCCATAATCAAAAACCCCTCAAGCGAGGGGGAATCTGACGAAGTCTGCTATATCGGTCGCATCCGTCTAAACCTCCGATACACGGTGCCATAAATCAATTTGGCATCTTCGGAGAGGTGGACGGATAAAACCAAATAGCATCTGTCCCGAACCACAGCGTCAGGACATCGCGGTCCTGTGCGCCGCCGTTCGGAGGGGAACAGATTCTGGCACGCCCGGTGGGACTTCTTCTTCTTTCCACTCCACACTTCGTGTGTCGTCCTCGCGAACCCATCGCGGTTTGTTAAATGGTTGCCTTCGGATTTCAAGTTACTAAGATTTGGTCTCTTGCCTGGCGCAGAACTCAAGATTCAATGGCCTCTAATTGCACCAACTGCTCGAAGTGCCACTGCAACAAACGCTCCACCTCACCAGGAGGTGTAGTGTATGGGCCCCAAGCGGCTTCCTTCCTCACTCTGCCAGTAGACCAGGTGACCCAAGCCACCACTGGCCTGTTCTTCGGGACCATGATCCCACCTACGAGCTTCTTTGAGCCAATACTTGCACCGGAAGTGAACAAGAAGTCGGTCTTCGACCGGCTTACTGCTACGACGACCCCTGTCAACGGGTCATCCACTACCAAACCAACAGCCTCTGTTTTCGCCAGGCTAAATCAGAACTCTAAATTGGCTGTCCTAAGGAAGGCAATGACTGCTGCTCCAGAAGTCGTCAACGCAGCTTCCCCTGTCAAAGAGTCAGTCTTTTCAAGACTGACGATTTCTGCTCCTGCCCCTGCTCAAGGATCCGTCTTCGATAGATTGAATATCACCCCTCAAAAGACAACCTCAGTCTTTAAGAGGTTAACACCGGCGATGCCTCATTCAAACAGGGGGCAAAAAGAAGATGTTTCAATCTCCGAGCCAGTCCCAACGGCTCGTCGTGCTCGACGTCGCCACTGGCAACGAGTAAGGAAGGCAGGGGGCAACTCCCCCTCAGGGCTAACTCCACCGGCTCCAGTAGTGGAAGTCAACGCTGCTGTTCCAACTGGGAACAGCTTTGAACTGCTGAGGAGGGTACGGAAGAATGCTCCAACCGCTACACTGAAAAGATCTCCTCCGCCTGCGGAGAGAGTCCCAGAAACAAAGCAAGAACAACCCCCTCAACGGCTATCCTCAAGAATATACAAGGTTTGGCGAAGGGTTCAAGACTCCGTGATCAACACGGATCACTCCCGTCAACAAAAGAAGATGAAGGTGCAAAAAGAAAAGGACTGTCCTATTAAACAGCAGAGGACAACGATCACCAAGATGCCCACTGCAACGGCCCCTTCAACTTCAACGGCCCACAAAAGAAGAAGGCCGGAGAAAACCCCCGCGCCTACGGCAAATGCCAAAAATGGTGAACCTAAACGCCCCAAGTCAAGGGGCATAACAGTTCATACGATTTACATGGCATCAGGAAAAGAAGATAGCCGCATATCAACAGGTCATAGACCACACACGAGGTCAGTGACCAAGGCTTAGGAGCAGCAGCAGAAGCTCTAAGAAATGATGAACGCTATGGCCGCACTTACAGGGCCAAAAGAAACCCCTGAAACGTCTTCGGACGAGCGTCAAGAACAAGAAACGGACGTTGAATTCCTTCATCGCGTACTGGAGAAGAAGGATAAAGAAGCTGCGGAGCAGGCATCCAACATAAAGAAAATGGCCCTCCTGTTCCAGGATATGGTGGGTATGATGATTCAACAAGATCCACCTGCTGAAGATCCCCCGATCATCCTTGAAGACGATAGGGGAGAGACGTCGAATCCTCCGCCAGCTCTGTCAGCAGCTAAAGAAGATACAATCTCCAAAGCTGATTTGGATGAGTATATCGCCCAGTAAATACGGGTTCATCATGCGACCGAAGCGGCCGGTCAGGTCGTAAAAACAGGGCGGCCATATCCAAGTTGGTACGATCAAATCAAGTACCCACCCGGTTACACAATTCCCAAGTTCCATGTCTACAAGGGGACGGGCAATCCACACCAGCATGTTGCCCAGTTCAGGGCACTCTGCGGCAACACCGGCGGTGATGACAAACTGTTGCTTCGCCAGTTTGTTGGAAGCTTATCAGATACGGCGTTTGAATGGTACTCTGAGCTCCCGAACGACTCTATTAAAACCTTTGCGGAGATGGAGCTGTTGTTTACTCAGCGTTTTGCAAGCGCCAGTGAACGTACCCCGATGACAGCACTGATTAACGCCAGGGTAAAACTCGGCGAGACGTGGGTCCAGTACGCTATACGATGGCGGAACTTATGGTCAAAGTGTGAGCAGCGCATTGAAGAAGCTTCCGCAGTGGGTATGTTTGTAGGAACCCTTGATCCACAAGTAACCATCTCACAATTTATGATGTTTTTCAAGCCAACTACCTTTCAGGCCTTGATTGACAAACTAGCGCAAATGGATCAAATGGGCCATAAACCCCCTCTTCCAAGGCCGGGCTCCCGAAATGACAAAGGGAAGGGAAAAGCGATCGTCGTCGCTAATGCTCAACAACAACCGAGTGACTCGAAGCCGGTTGCTCGTCAAAATAATATGCGCCCTTACGTGCCCCTTGAGGATAGGATGGGACGTCCTTATTCCTTTCCCCGCGATAAAACGAGGAGGTTATTCGAGCTGGCGTTGCGCAACAGACTCATAAATCTGCCGGATCCAAAACGTCCGTTGCAACCAAGTGACGTCAACGAGCCCAACTACTGTCCTTATCATCGAGTACTAGGCCATCCGATCGAAGATTGCTACGTTTTCAAGAATTGGCTTGAAAATCAGTACCGACAGGGCAAGTTCGCGTTATCTGACAAATGGAAGGTGAATCCTCCGCAGCCCCACACCTCTAAGGGGACGAATACGCCGGGGGCAACATGCTCCGTCATTGAAGAAGTTCCTTGGGAGGTTGTATTATCAGCTAAGACAAAGAGGATGCTAAACGATCTTCAGACATGTCCAGCGATCAAGTGGAAGAACCCGTTGGAACCGCAGGTCGTTGAAGGGATGTTGAAGCCACGTCCAACTCCAAAGACCGATGGTGGCGGTTCAAGCACTTGCAGCCAGCCGTCAAAATCTTCAAAAAAGAAGAAGAAGAAATCTAAGAAGCCCGTGAAGCATGGTGGCAAACGCACGGACTTACAAAAGCAAATTGACGTGTTGGAAGAATACAACCAAAAGGCGCGGACTCCCATTAAGCTCCAAGAGTTCCTCAATCACGTTTTTCAAGAAAAAGATGAGGGAGAAAGTTCATCAGATGAATCCGAGGAATATGTGGCGAGCTGTCATATGATTTCCCATTTGATCACGAACGATGAGGAGACTCCTTGCACAGAAAAGCTGGGGGCAGATCCTGAACCAAAAGTCTTGGGGCCACCAGATGAAGTAATCGACGCATTCCTTAATGAAGCTCGGTTGAAAAGTAAAGCTGATCGGGAGCGCGAAGCGGCTATATTTGAAAGGGCCAAGCGCCAGCGACTTGATGAAGGAGCTGAGACGATCCCGGTGGAGCTAAACACCTCCGCTACCGACAAAAGCCAATTCAAGATGAGAAATAAGTTTGCTAAGGCCATATCAATGGGCATGAAGCTACCATCCTCCGAAGAAGAAATTACCGGTGAAACGAAAATGCACCCGTCTTATTGCTTATATCATCAAATGATTTCGCACCCCACTCAAGAGTGCAAAGCTTTCGATAGATGGTGGCAAGGATATGTTGCTCATCGACAACGCTTTAAGCGGGAAAAGCGTAAAACTCGTCGAGAGCAAAGAAATACGACCGAAGGACTTAAAAAAACTGCTGGCGATTGTTGCATGATTAACACCGGTAGATCACAAGTGCCTACATTCGGGAGTGATTCTGATGAAGAGCTAGAACTTGTCCCTCTCTTTAAAGAGTCCGCTTCGAGAAAAGAAAAAGAACCGGAGGTTTGCGAAAATATCCGGCTACGTAATCGCACGCTGCCCGAAAAGAACCTCGGACCCTTAACAGGAAAGATAAAGGGAAAGAAAAGGTCTCTGAAGATATCGTCTTAGATGACCAAGTGGTGGAAGAGCTAGCTGCCAAAGACCCACCAAAGAAGAATAAGGTGGACTACAACGTCTTAGCACATCTGAGGAAGCTGCCCTCACAGCTCAGCATTCTTGACGCCCTTTTGCTATCAAAAGAGGCGAGAGATTCGTTGATTAAGGCGCTCCAAGACCCGGAACAATTCCAAGCATGCTTGGCCGAGGAAAAGATGAAGGATGAATTGGAGGAAGTGCACACGGCCGATGTCACTTTTGGCGATGAAGACCTTCTACTTGGGACGTGCGAACACAATCGCCCTCTCGATGTCTCGGGATACTGCCATGATATAAAGATAGGCAAAATCCTGATCGATAACGGGTCGTCTGTTAACCTACTCAACGTGCGGGTGTTGAAGGAAATCTGCATGAGCGTCCAGCACCTTGCTTGGGACAAGATCACCATCTCCGGGTTCGATTCCCAATCGTCAAAGACTCTTGGATCTGTGATACTGACGCTACGCTTCGGGCTACTCGTCACGGACATTAAGTTCCACGTCATAGACGCCAAGACATGCTACAACGCTTTGCTTGGCTGACCATGGTTACACGAGTACAACATCATCCCTTCTACACAACACCAGTGTATGAAGTATTTTAAGGATGGTTTCGAGTATACCGTGACGGGAGAACTGAACCCGTTCTCTGTGAACGAGGTCCGCAAATATGAAGACGCCAAATACTTCTTACCGGATTTCGAAGACACAGAGAAGTGTCACAAGCCGGAGAACAAAGCTAACGCCACCATCCCTGTCTTCGGCAGTGATACTGAGGAGGAAGAGGAGATAGTTTATTCGGATCCGCCCCAACACAACAATCCGGGACCATCGGCTCCTACATTGATCTTTGGTAGCGACTCGGAAGATGAGATCCGTGTTGTATTCTCTGCTCGACCTTCAATACGAACGTCCGCTGACGAAGAGCAAAGTCTACAAGTCGCCATAGTGCCACTTAAACACCAGAAAGAACTGGATGCACTCAATATTTACAATGTAGAAGAGCTGCAAACGTTCTATATCCCTCCCAGGCGAGAAAGCGAGAAAGCAATTCTGTTCTACCGCTCTGAAGAAACCAAGGTGGAAAAAGAAATCTGGCATGGCGCGGATCCTACGCTCGACAGGCTTCAGCCTATCCGTCTTCCCAAATATTATACAGAAGGTTTGAAGAAGCTACTGAAACGCTAGAGGATATCCTTCAAACAGACCATTAGAAAGGCCAAATTCTATGACAGGGTCTGGAACGTTCCCGGGACTCAACGCAAGCTGCCTAACGGGAGAATGGAAACAAAAGGGCTTGGATACATCCGGTCAAAGAAACGAGAGTTACTACCCGGCTGTTACGTCGTGTATGACCTTGATGAAGAAGCGGATGCTCAATGGGAGGACGCTAATCCTAAGCCAGTGAAAATTCCAGATGCACAGGAGCCCAGTCCGTCGTTCGAGGAACAAATGGACAAACTTATAAAGAAAGCTGGTCAAAAAGTCCGAGATGATCACAACCGCGAGATGACCATCTACGAGAAGGCCAAAACGCAACGCCTCCTTCAACAGGTCGTCAAAGATGAAAGTGCCGCCCCTTGCCAACCTGTTATAAAAAAGGCTCGACGCAGAGGCGGAAACAAATCGAAAGGCCAAAAGGATGCTCAACAGCAACAAAGCGGGGCTAAGAAGCCACGCAAACGGGAGTCGAGCGTTATTGATCTGTCCCTCATGAAGAAATTGGGTCAAGCATACTCGTTTCCTCGGGACAAGACGAAGAAGATACTTGAGCTTGCTCTAAAACATCAGCTGCTCACACTGCCGGAATCCAAGCACCCCGAACAAGCAAGCGAAGTCTCTGACCCAAACTATTGCTCTTACCATCGAGTAATAGGGCACCCGCTCGAAGACTGCTTCACCTTTAAGAATTGGGTCGAAGATCAGTACCAGCTCGGCAAGTTCGCTCTGTCTGACAACTGGAAGGTAACGCCGCCACAGAAGCACGAACCCAAAGCTACAAAAACAGAACCAACTCCACATTGGGATTGGAAGCAGATTCGCACTTGTCACATGATAACAATATCAAAAGAAGAGCCCGAGAACATGGACAGCCTTCCCTGGTGCTTCGAAAACAGCAATGAGGAGATGATCTCAGAATTTCCGCCAGCTCCGAAAGAATTGGAGGATGGAATACATACCACCACAGATAACCTCAAGAAAATCGAGTTGGGGACAGCTGATGACCCACGGCCGACGTTTGTCAGTGAGCTGCTATCTGAAGAAAGGGTGACTGCTTTAAAAGACGTCCTTGTACAGCACAAAGATTGCTTCGCATGGAACTATTCCGAAATGCCGGGACTAGATCCAGAAATTGCTGTGCATAGGTTGGCAATATCTCCGGACGTCAAACCGGTAAAACAGGCGCCGAGAAGAATGCGACTCGAGCTTGAGATGAGCATCAACGCTGAGGTCAAAAAGTTAATCGACTCTGGCTTTATTCAGGAGGTTCAATATTCTGAATGGATCGCTAACATCGTCCCGGTGATGAAGAAAAATGGGACGGTGCGCATATGTGTGGACTTCCGGGATCTCAACAAAGCCTGCCCGAAGGATGATTTCCCGGTGCCAGTCACCGAACTGATGATAGACAACACGTCCACTCATGAGGTTTTCTCCTTTATGGACGGCTCGTCAGGGTATAATCAGATAAAGATGCATCCCGAAGATCAGAAGCACATGGCCTTCAGGACCCCTCTAGGTATATTCTGTTATAAAGTGATGCCCTTCGGTTTAAAGAACGCCGGTGCTACTTACCAAAGGGCCATGACGAAAATCTTTGATGACCTTATACACGAAATCGTCGAATGCTATATCGACGATCTCGTGGTTAAAAGCAAATCATACAAGGATCATCTCGAGCATTTGAAGACCGTGTTTCAACGCCTTCGACAATACAACTTGAAGATGAACCCGCTCAAGTGTGCATTCGGAGTTTCCTCTGGCAAATTCCTGGGATTCATTGTTCGACACCGAGGTATTGAAATAGATCCGTCAAAGATCAAAGCGATCATGGAAATGCCTCCGCCGAGAACTCTCAAACAGTTGCGATCTCTCCAAGGAAAGCTCGCATATATTCGGTGATTTATAGCCAATCTCTCTGGCAAGTGCCGCCCTTACAGCCACCTGATGAAGAAGGGAACCCCGTTCATCTGGGACCAAAAATGCCAAGGCGCGCTGGACGAAATTAAACAGTACCTGCAAAACCCGCCGGTGTTGGCTGCTCCGGTCAAGGGAAAACCCCTCATTCTTTATACAACCGCCCTCGAAGGTTCTTTAGGCGCATTATGGGCACAAGAGAACGATCAAGGGAAAGAAAGAGCACTCTACTACTTAAGTCGTGTTCTACTGGGGGCAGAAAGCAACTACCCCCCATTGAAAAACACTGCCTAGCGTTGATCTTCGCGATAACAAAGCTCAGGCACTATGCGTTGGCGCATGAGGTCCGTCTCATTTCGAAGGTGGACCCTCTTAAGTATTTAATGTCAAAGGCCATACTGACAGGCCGACTCGCTAAATGGGCTCTGCTCTTGATGGAGTTCTCGATAACGTATCAACCTCTCAAGGCAGTGAAAGGCCAGGCCATCGCCGATTTCCTCGCTGAGCACCCGATACCGGCCGACTCCCCTTTAAACCGCGATCTTCCAGACGAACATGCGTTTGATGCGGTCGACGGTGATGAGACTCGATGGGAGCTTTATTTCGATGGCGCATCTTCCATGAAGAAGCGCAAACAAAGCACCCCTATAATCAAATCGGGCGTAGGGCTCATCTTTATAACTCCACAAGGAGGGATAATGCGCTTTGCTTTCTCCCTAACAGAGCCGAGGACAAACAATGAAGCCGAATACGAAGCTCTGATAGCAGGTCTTGAGATCGCCATCGACATGGGAATTGAAAACCTCCTCATATACGGAGATTCTCAACTGGTCGTTAGTCAAGTAAACGGTGACTACCAAACGTGCAAACCGGAGTTGGTGAAGTACGGCGAAAAAGTGCAACAATTGTTGACCCAAATTCCCTCTTATACTTTGGAGAACATACCGCGCGCGGAAAACAGTAAAGCAGACGCATTGGCCAAACTTGCTAAAGAACCGGCTGACGAGAATCTCGATGACGTTAGAATCGTGGTACAAAGCCGTCAAGTTCTTGCCCCAGCCGAAATATCTCCGGAATCATCCGAAGGGAAGGGAGCGATTGAGCAAACGACCATGCAAATAAAAGACCGGGAAAAGGCCGAGGATTGGAGGGAAGTCTTCATAGACTACTTCAAGTTCCACCGATTGCCTGAAGAAGCGTCCAAAAGACATCAGCTCATGAAGCGGGCTCTATCTTTCGCCTTCATCAATGATACTCTATACAAGAGGTCATTTGATTCTCTGTGGCTGAGATGCCTAGGACCTGACGAAGCGAGAAGGGTCGTCCAAGAAGTTCATGACGGACTCTGCGGTTCTCACCAAGCAGGCCCAAAGATGAAGTTGAAGATCAAACGCATGGGCTACTACTGGCCCACGATGATTCAGGACTGCCTCGAATATGCGAAGCAATGCCACTCATGCCAAATCCATGGGGACTTCATCCATCAGCATCCAAATCCATTACATCCAACGGTGGCTAGCTGGCCATTCGAAATGTGGGGGACTGATATAGTCGGCCCCATCGAACAAGCATCGTCTAGAGGACATCGTTTCATCCTAGCGACGACTGACTACTTCTCTAAATGGGCAGAGGCAATACCGCTGAAAGAAGTTAAGACGGAGAATATCCTCCACTTCTTCAAGACGCACGTCATATATCGGTTTGGAACTCCGTGACGGATCATCTCCGATAACGGGCCAGCTTACAGAAGCCACAAGATCAGTCGCTTCGCGCAACAGCACAATATAGATTGGAGATATTCCTCGGTTTATAATCCGCGAGCTAACGGTCTAGCTGAGGCCTTCAACAAGACCTTGACGAAGATCATGAAGAAAACAGTGTCGCGAAATAAGAAAGACTGGCATGAAAGACTGCAAGAAGCTCTCTGGGCGTATCGAACTATGTTTAAAACGGCCACAAACGCAACACCATATGCGTTAGTATTCGGGACAGAAGCAGTACTCCCCCTCGAGATAGAGTTACCCTCTCTACGAGTGGCAGTCCACTACGAGCTGACGGACGAAGAAAATGCTCACCTTCGGCTTGAGGAGTTTGACGCCCTTGATGAAACCCGGCTCATAGCGCAACAAAATCTGGAGGCCTATAAAGCAAAGATGACGCGCTCATATGAAAGACTGACCCGACCGAGGACATTTCGCCAAGGCGAACTCGTGCTAGTGGTCAAAAGGCCTATGATCTCCAATCGCGCCAAGCGAGGGAAATTCGAGCCAAACTATGAAGGCCCGTACATCATAGATAAGGTCTACCAGGGCGGGGCCTATTTACTCATAGATATGCACGGTGAAAGGCCTTTCAGGCCAATAAACGGTCGCTTCCTAAAGAGATACAACGCTTAATGATCCACGGCCTAGGTCAATGATAGATGACGACGACTATGTCTGCTCGTTATCTTCCTAATCTCAAGCTTTATAAGCAGTAGCCGGCCTTCTCCATGACGGACCGAAATGTCCTTAAACTAATAGCGGACCGAAACGTCCTTAAACTAATACCGCAGCATCCATAGGCTGATATAAAAAAAAATAAATAAAGAAAAAATATAATAAATAAAAACGGTATGTCCATAAGCAAAAAGGGCACGGATGAAAACCCGAAAGGGCTCCGTGAGTAAAAACAGCAGGGCTACCGGCGAGTGTTCGTGAAAACCCGAAAGGGCGCGACCTCGTAAAAAAAAAAGAGAGAAAAAGAAAATAAAAAGAATAAAAAAATGGTATGTCCATAAGCAAAATGGGCACGGATGAAAACCCGAAAGGGCTCCGTGAGTAAAAATAGCAGGACTACCGGCGAGTGTTTGTGAAAACCTGAAAGGGCGCAACCTCGTTAAAAGACACTTATAGGGTCCTCTCGACCTTGTAAGGAGAAACCACCCACGTGAGATCCTTACGACTCACAAGGGAGCAGCACACTTAGGGATCCCCACGATTCCTAAGGAGAAAATACACTTGCGAGATCCTCACGACTCGTGAGGAGAACTCTCTTATAGGACCCTCACGGCTCATAAG
Organism: Agapanthus africanus; assembly: GCA_030015575.1. Taxonomy (NCBI): domain Eukaryota; kingdom Viridiplantae; phylum Streptophyta; class Magnoliopsida; order Asparagales; family Amaryllidaceae; genus Agapanthus; species Agapanthus africanus. The sequence continues at coordinate 788,064,882 of CM057338.1, forward strand.
ATTTGAAAGTCTTAAGTTACAGAGACCTAAACCTGTGCTTAAGCAAACCCCTAAAAACTTCCAATATTGCCCTACAAGTGGCTCAATACTGACCCTTGTATACAATCTACGGGCGCGAATAAACATTTCCCTAACCAAGTCTCATCCGTGACTGGGGATATGTTCGCATGGTAAACAACCCTTGTAAATCCTCTCAATTTATGAGGAGAAAACCCTCCTGTAGGATCCTTACGACTTACAGAGGAAACGAACACTTAGGAATCCTCACGAGTCCTAAGGAGAAAATACACCTACAAGATCCTCACGACTTGTAGGGAGAAATAACTTCGTGAAACCCTTACGGCTCATGAAGTCAAAAGCCTTAGCCGACAGGACCCTAACCCTGGTCGCTAAGCCACCTTTGTTCGACATCGACAGAGGCAGATGATGATTCGCTCCTGGTAATATCCCAGTTGTAGCGGTGCTGATACCGAAATCGGTTTACAGCGAAAAGCCAATAGGCCGCACACGCATACGAAATAGCCGAAATGATAGGGCAACTTGCAATAAAAAGCAGCAAGTAAAAATGTATGCATGCAAAATAGCCGAAATGATTGGGCAACTCGCAATAAAAAGCAGCAAGTAAAAATAAAATAAATAGCCGAAATGATTGGGCACCGCGAAAAATAGCCGAAATGATTGGGCAATCGCGACCTTCGCGATATAAAAGCTAAAATGATAGAGCATCGCGGAGATAAAACAAAAAAAATGATGATAAAACTTTGGCCCTACAGTTAAGATCGCATCGATCACTGTATACAATCCAAGGGCGTAAACAAAGAGGGAACCATACTTTCCCAACAGGCTCCGCCAGAAGTCGAAGCCAAATCTCGACGGTTCAGTCCAACTCCGAAGAAACCAGTGTCTTCAGCAGATACCTCGACTCACGGATACAAACACTCCTTGACGAGAGCCTCCTGATCCGCGTCGACTTGCAGAGCCACGAGTGCCTCCGTGGGAAATTCTCGACTCGTTTCAAACCCCAAGGAAACAAATAATCCTTGGCGCTTGGGAAACAAATAATCCCTAGCAAATTCCTCGACTCACGGATACAAACACTCCTTGACGAGAGCCTCTTGATCCGCGTTGACTCGCAGAGCCACCAGTGCCTCCGTGGGAAATTCTTGACTCGTTTCAAACCCCAAGGAAATAAATAATCCTTGGCGCTTGGGAAACAAATAATCCCTAGCAAATTCCTCGACTCACGGATACAAACACTCCTTGACGAGAGCCTCCTGATCTGCGTCGACTCGCAGAGCCACCAGTGCCTCCATGGGAAATTCTTGACTCGTTTCAAACCCCAAGGAAACAAATAATCCTTGGCGCTTGGGAAACAAATAATCCCTAGCAAATTCCTCGACTCACGGATACAAACACTCCTTGACGAGAGCCTCTTGATCCGCGTCGACTCGCAGAGCCACCAGTGCCTCCGTGGGAAATTCTCGACTCGTTTCAAACCCCAAGGAAACAAATAATCCTTGGCGCTTGGGAAACAAATAATCCCTAGCAAATTCCTCGACTCACGGATACAAACACTCCTTGACGAGAGCCTCCTGATCTGCATCGACTCACAGAGCCACCAGTGCCTCCGTGGGAAATTCTCGACTCGTTTCAAACCCTAAGGAAACAAATAATCCTTGGTGCTTGGGAAACAAATAATCCCTAGCAAAATTCCTCGACTCACGGATACAAACACTCCTTGACGAGAGCCTCCTGATCCGCGTCGACTCGCAGAGCCACCAGCGCCTCCGTGGGAAATCCTCGACTCGTTTCAAACCCCAAGGAAACAAATAATCCTTGGCGCTTGGGAAACAAATAATCCCTAGCAAACTCCTCGACTCATGGATACAAACACTCCGTGACGAGAGCCTCCTGATCCACGTCAACTCGCAGAGCCATCAGTGTCTCCGCGGGAGAATTCCCGATTCGTCTCAACTCGCAAGATGAAGCCTCAGGCAGCAGGGACTAAAAAAAAACTTGCTTTCTGAACAATGGGACTCTGCAAGTCAATCCAAAATGGTCTCTTGCATACTATTCACAGGTCTCACTCTCCAAAGTCGAGTTTCGACAAGGAGGGAAACAACCGCTTACGGGTCCTCTCGACTCATAAGAGGGAAAAATTCTCTTGTAGGATCCTTATGACTTATAAGAGAAAACCACACTTAGGGATCCTCACGATTCCTAAGGAGAAAAACCCACCTACGAGATCCTCTCGATCCGTAGGGAGAAAAGTCTCTATGAGACCCTCACGGCTCATAGAGTTGAAAAGTCTTAGGCGACAGATCTGAACATGCGGCCTAAGCCATCGCTATCTCTTGGAGAAATTAAGTCATTGGCCAATTAGGTTCATCGAAAACATCATGATACAAAGGGAGAAAGCAAAGAGATAGTACAAGACATTGCAAAAAGAAAATGTGTATCTTTATTCATTGACTTCAATCAAATACAAGATGAATCGTACAAAAGAATAAAGAATGGATACATATTATTTAAAAGGAAAATTTTACAAATACATTGATACAAAGGCAGCTATTGGGAAGGAAGCGTCTTAAGTAGCTTTATCAGTTGTTCGTACACTTCCTTCCATGCCTTTTCCTGATTGGCCACCACTGCCAACTCCGTCTCTACTTGGGCCCGTTGCTGTGCGACAGATGCAAGCTGATCCCTGACGGCCTGATGAGCAGCTTCACGGCCTGGAGTGTCATGCTCGGCGACATCAAGTGCCCGCTTCAGTCTTAGCCTATTTGATATGCGCTCCAGAAGGCCCTCGAAGACGGCCTTTACCTCAGCGGCGTTTGCCTCAACTTCAGCGCGCAGGCGAACAGTTTCGCTTGAAGATTCTTGGCACTCCTTCAGTCTCAAAGCTGCTTCTTGTTCCAAATGACGGAAACAAGAAGTGCTTTGCTCGAGCCATGCTCCCCGTTGAGTGCTCACGGCCAAAGTTTCAGGGGATAGGCGCATCGACTCCAGCTGATGAAGGCGAGCCTCAATCTCCCGACAATAATTAACCCAAGAGGTGACAATGCCCTCGTCATGGAAGGTGGCAAATATCAACAACATCGGGTTAACCGTCGTAGCGAAGTCCAGCAGATGTAGGAGCCTCGACGTCGAGTTCCTCGATGTAGTCGCTCAACATGCGCAGACTATTCGCCGCACCTTTTGAGGACGGACGTCTCTGGGAAGGGCCGCCCGGTATTGTAATGCGAGACTCGAAAGGCACCGAGACTGGAACGATAGCTGAAAAGGACAAAATGTGATTAGATGATGATTCAATAGATATGGAGAAAGTCATTGGTAAGATAGTTTACTATACCAGTTGAAGCAGGTGGCAAGGCCGGAAGAGCCGGTGGCGCAACCGATCTTTCTTCTCCCCCTTCGATTTGTAGCACTGCGGTCAGGACAAGAGAGAGTTAGAAATAATTCTACCACTAAAAGAAAAAACAAAGATATCAATCGGGAACTATACTCACCGGCACCACCAGAGGGAGAAGCGAGTTTAGATGGGAAGGAGAAGTGTGGGAGCAACACCTAATAAAGATGGTCAAAAAGTACTCCTGAAAAGACACAACAACACGACTTCAGTACATAAACTATACATCTGAAAGATAAGACTAATAAGTTGCGAACCCATACCTTCCAACATCTTAGATGGTATAAGAGAGGGTTGAGAGGTGACTACCGCCAAGGCAGTCGTTGAAGGCGCTCCCTCAAGCAGTGGGGCATCGGCGCTGGCTGCACCTGCGTTACAAGAAAGGTGAACTTGTCAGAAAGGATTGTAAAGTAAAGAAAAACAGCAACTTGGGGTTTACCTGAGGAGCTCCCGGCTGAAACGGAGACGACTCCCTCCTCTATCGACATGAGGCCACCGCCCGTGGCCTCATCACCCGACTCGATAGGAACCGTCGTCGTGCTAACGCGACCAGGAGACGGCAGGAGATCGTAAGCAGGGAAGGCAATGATTGGAGCGTTGCCGGATTCTTGGAAGGAAGCGGCTGACTCTTCCCCAAGAGTCGTACCCATCTCACCCGCTACTTCTTCGGGCTCCGCCATCTCCATCGGCTCATCCACCGTCACCACGAGGTCGCCGGCCTCAAGCGCCTCGTCCGCTAACACCCTCGGTTCAGTTGTAATGATCATTTCATCTGCCGCCACTTTAGGCTGGGCATCAATGACCCTCTCAGCTGCAGACCCCTCAACCTCCATCTCGGGCCCCGAAGCCTCGGCGACGTTGCCCACCGTCGGCTCAGGCTCGGTAGGAGCTGCCTCCTCTGTCTCCTTAGGATCAACGGTTTCCGCCTCCCCCTCGATCGGACTTGGCCCTACAAGATAAGAAATATAAGGACCAATGGCATTAAAATCCTTATAACAAAAACTCTGAGAGAAATATTACCTAAAGTGGATTTACCGTTTGCGCTCCGAACTGCGCGCGCCACCTCTCTGCGGGCAGTGGATAGGGCGACAGGGGGCTCTTCGGATGGAGTGTCAGCGCGAGGGACGGTGCTGGGGCCCGCTCCCATAGCCAAGGCAGCCCTGCACGCCTTCGCCTCACGCCTCAGCCGCTTCCTTTCCTCCCGGGTTGTCACGATGGACCTTCGTGACGCTTCTTTCAAGGCGTCGTCATCCTCGTTCAGGGATGCCTCCAGAGCCTTTAGGGCATCTTTCATCGGCTCTTCAAGACGAACCTCCTGCGGTGGCCCAGAGGAAGCGGGAACATCGACGGCTGGCGGAACATTTGCGTCGCTTCGTGGGAACGGAATTGAGGTTTCTACAATAAAAAGGGAGAGGTTAGATCGACCATAACACAAGGGAGATGAAAACTTGATGAATAGAGACTTACTAAAGCCTAAAGATGCTCTAAGGCGTTCTTCCTCCTGGAAGGTCTTGAGTGAAGCGGCAATGGCTTCCTCATCAGTGATGCCTGTTGGAAGAAAGGAAAGAAAAGCGTTACTCAAAAGCAATAAGGAAGATATGTTACAATAAAGAAAATGCGACTAGTAGTTACCTGATTGCGCAAGCTTAGCCAGCCACGCGTCACGCTTCGCCAACCACGCCGAGGTTTCGAGAGCGGCTTCCAAGTCTGTGTCGTCCGGCGGCAGCATGATTAATCCCTCGTTAGTCCCATATTCGATTAGGCCCTCGGCATAGGGAGCATGGGGTTCCTGGCCGAACACGACGTCTGCAGCGAAGAGCGATTTCTTTTTCTTCTTCCTTCCGCCCCTAGGCTCACGTGAGATCGACTTCCGCTTAGCAGCCACCTTGGGACGACGGGTCCCGATGTCCGCACCCACGCCAGACTCCGGCGAGGATACAACCACTGTCTCCACTGGAGCACGGGGCGCTGCAGGTGCATCTGTGACATCAGGGAGCGACAAGCCACGTGGAGGACTTCGCGCACGCGATGGTCCAGTTCTGACTTATGTTAAAGGGGCAACTACTGGGGTCCTCGGGACCAAAGGAGCGTTGCGATCGGTACCTGGAGGCACACCCTTACGATCGACCAACAGTCGCCTTTCCTCCTTTATAACTGCTCCTGTTGCATGATTGTACCAGTCTTTGTACACATTGAGGAGTCTCGGAGTGTAAGCCGGCGCATTGATAAAAAATGAGAGCTTGTATTCAGGCGCATGAAATGGTGCAGTGCGTTTTCCATCCCTTCTTCAGTGGCAGTGGGTTCCAGCAAGAAGGCTCCCAAGGGGACCCCTTGATCGTAGCCCAGTTGTTGAGCAAAACGATGCGGGTTGTACCTCATAAAAATTGCCACACCATTCTGCCTAAAGACTAAGAAACCCGGTCTAATGGAATATAAGTGAAGGGTCTCCCGAGCCGTCAAAACTGAGGCTCTATCCTTAAAGACATCTTGTAATGGCCGCGTCACAGTGGTAGACACCTTTCCAATGGTCAATACCTTATCGACAAAGGACATACCGGCTCCAACGGTGTGAGGGCGAAGGAGTAAGCCTCTGGCGTTCCACGGTGATGGGGTTACAATTGATGCGCCGATCAGCTGTATAATGCGAGGAAAACCGCACTTGTCAAAGAACGAGGGCCTTTTATGCATGCCGAAGACACCCGCTGTGTGTAGCTCGAGCCACGATGCAAAGTAATGCATCGGGAAGACCGCATGCAGTACCCCGGGCTCATTAGCATCCGCTGGTCGACTGAGGCCATGGTATAAGTGCGCCAAGCCAGCGATCCCAACAGCTACCTTTACCCCGATGACCATCCGGAGGGCTGGGTAAAAGACAGAGGGTCGCATCCGATGAGAGTGCATCGGGATCGCAAACCAGCTCAGCCACAATCCAAGAAATCCTAAGAAAAAGGCCTCCTCATCCATTCCAGGGGCCGCAATTTCTGCAAATGATATAGTTGGGAAGTCCGGAAGAAAAAAACCCTTTTGATCTATATCCTTCTCCGGTAGGTTGTCCACACCTAGACCGAAAGGGTCATCCAGGGTGGCGAACTTGGCAGCTTCCGATGAGATGACGCTTGGACGAAGGAAACGAGCAATGAAGTCCTCAAAGTTAACTCCCCGACTCCCATGTTCGACGAAGAGGGACTCATATATGTTCAATACTTTAATCAAGCTTAGGAATTGATGTTGAACGGTATTCTCCGGTGTGACCCCCCTTACCATCGGCCTAGCACCAAAGACATACACATCTGTCGGGAGCAGCTCCTTATAATGTTCCCCCATCACTGGTAAACCGGATACCTCCGCGAACTCCTCCAAGGAGATCGACACTTCCCGATCCATGGCAAGGAAAGTGTGGGTAGGAATATTCCATTGCTCCAAGAAAGCTTTGAACCACCAGGTGGGGAGCGTGGGATACTGGAAAAGAGAGACGTAGACCGCGGTGTACAGTCCTAATCTTATCAACTGCGACTTCTTCATCGACAGGATGTACCGGGCCCACGGCAGATAGCCAATCTGGTGGCGGGGGATCAGACCAAGGTTATACGATTGCCCCCAAGGTCGTGCTTCACCCTGACAGATACGGCGTCCTAGGATGTCCAAAACCATAGGACGCTGAACCGGTATCGCATTTATGGCGGGATGTAGAAAGCCCTTCGATGTCCAATCCACCAACTCCACGGCATACTGCACCGAGGGTGGGGTAGCATAATGAATCGCCGTGATGGGTTCAGACGGCACTGCGCATGTGAAGCTGCGTCGACCCATAATGATCTGGTTATACCAGGACCCCCAAAGGTGAAGATTCTTGTACTCCGGGTCGTATTCTCTAATCATGGTCAAGACTTCACGGTCCGAGGGCGCCTCGGGAAATCCCTCCTCTGAGCGGACGAATGGGAATGAAGTGTCTAGAGACATGATCGCTGCAAAAAGAACGATTTAGCCGTTAGTGTTGTAATTCCAACGTTTGGCGTCTAAAAAAAGAAAATGCATTAATTAAATTTAAATTAATTAATTACACCACATAGCAGTGCAGTGAGTAGAAGACCAAAGGGGGACCCACAAAATCTGGATGACAATACGTCAGTTAATAAGACAACCTCATCATTGGATGAGATTGTCAGTTGGTCCCCAGGAAAGCATTCCTATTTAAAAAAAGGGGGGAAGAATCCCTAGAGACAAGGAGAAAATCTTCTCCTTCAGAGCAAAGCTCTGTCACAGAGTGACACTTGTCAAACTCTGGTCTCAGGGAAATAAGATTCCTTAAAAGAGCATGGCTCTGTGGTAATAATGGAAAAGGTCCATCAGAAAACTTTTTTTACACTTAAAAGAATTAAAAAATTTTGGAATCTTGAAAGATTCATGAAAAATTTATAAAAAGACTCTTCATTTTTCAAATCTAAAAGAGCTATTTTTAGATCTATGAGCAAAGCTCTGTTCATGGGTTAAAACCCATGAATAAGATCCCTGTAGATCTATAAGTTTTGAGAGCAAAGCCCTGTTTATGAAACCCCAATGGGGATCTCTTTAGATCAAAAGATCTGTGAGAGCAAAGCTCTTTGGTTAAGATTAATTTAAATTAATTTGATTTAAATTAATTTTTACCTAAAGTTTCTAACTTTGGGAATGAGCAAAGCTCTGAAGTTCTTAAGCAAGAGCAAAGCTCTGTTGAAATCAAAAATCTTAAAACGGTAAGATATTTCTAAGGGCCAGAGGTCCTATTTATAAGGCGCTTGCGCCCCTTGAGCTCACCCCTTGATCCAACGATCAGGAGTTTGCCACCGCTGCACTCACGTGTGCGCCACGTGAGCGCAACGGTGGGGGGGCATTTGTTTCGCCCAATCAGAGCAAAGCTCTGTTGAAATTCAAAATTCAAAATTCTGAAGCAACGCTTCAAATCTCGGGCGCAACGCGCTACATGTCAGGCGCTGATGCGTCAGCGCAGCGCCCAAGAAGGCGCGCCCAATCAGAGCAAAGCTCTATTTTAAGCAAAATTAAAGAAAGCAACACTTCAGTTACGCAGGCACTGCGCTGCGCGACACGTGTCAGCGCAGATGCGCTAGCGCAGTTGCGCAAGCTTTGCGCTGCGCGACACGTGTCAGCGCAGATGCGCTAGCGCAGTTGCGCTGCGCTCTGCGCTGCGCGACACGTGTCACGCGCTGGAGTATTTGCGCCAAAACAGAATAAAGATTTTAATGAAATCTTTCTGTTTTTGTTAAAACAAGAAGATTCTCTTCTGTAAAACAGAAGCCCTTGGATTAAAGATCTAACGGGGGGGGGGGAATTCCCCAAATCACTCAGAGAAAGATCTCTTTAACTAATTTATGGGCACTATAAAAAGGACCCCAAGCCTCAATTCAAAGGCATGAACATTTTTCTAAAAAAAGAAGAAGAGAACTCCGAAGAAATTTCAAGAAGAAAGGTAAAAGACATTTTAGATAGAAGAATTTCTTCTGATAGATCATTGATCTAAGAACAAGATCAATGATCTTTAATAAAAAAATAAAATAAAAATAGTGCTTTGCACTTATGAACCATTGGTTCCTTCAAAACAAGAAAAACTTGTTTTCTTTGATTTAAAATCGATCAAAAGATAAAACAGTGCTCTGCACTTTCAAGAACTGCGCTGTTGCGCTCCTGTGTTGGCGCAAGCCACTAGGGGGCGCCACGTGTCAGTAGCGCAGCAGCGCAGCGCACTGATACAGCGCACTGCGCTGTTGCGTTTGAGCTCACCAGAGCGTGACACGTGTCACCACCATATGAGTTTGCGCTCATTACTTGGCGCAAAACGCCTGACAAGCTATGTGGGGCACTGTCAGAGGATTTAATGCTCTGCATTATTAAAGAAAAGGGACAGAGCCCAATTAAAAGGCCTAACAGGCCTAATAAAAAATGCTATGCATTTTTAAAAAGGGGCAGAGCCCAAACAAAATAGATGCTCTGCATCATTTATAAAAGGGCAGAGCCCAACCAAAACAAGAATAATGCAGTGCATTACTAAAAAGGGGCAAAGCCCTAGTACAGGCCAAAGACAAAAGATGTTGAAACTGGACTTAGCCCAATTTTGGCCGTAAGTCCTCAAATTAAATTGACTGAGCAAAATTGCTCTCTTAAATCAATTTACCTCCGGTTCGAGGGTACATCTCCGAACTCCTCTGACACCCATCGTTGTAATCCTTCAACGACGTCAGAGAGGTGACGGGTCCCAACGACCACACATCAATATGGACTGCGGGGTCCTTAAACTCATGGACTGGAACGTCCTTAAACTAATATTGGACCGGAACGTCCTTAAACTAATAGCGGACCACCACGTCCCTAAACTGGAATATAGACCACCACGTCCCTAAACTGGAATGCGGACCACCACGTCCCTAAACTGGAATGCAGACCACCATGTCCCTAAACTGGAGCATGGACCGCAACGTCCCTAAACTACCTATGGACCACTACGTCCCTAAACTGGAACAATAGAGCCTCCAAATGCTCTTTTGCCGGATCTAAACGATCCCGTTTAAGTTGATCTTAGCCCCTAAACACGGCTAACGTATCCTTAAACATTCAAACGGACTATAAAACTCCAAATCAACCTTGGTTCAAGGGTACATCTCTGAACTCCTTTGACATCTGCCATTGTAATCCTTCAACGACGTTAGAGAGGTGACGAGTCCCGATGGCCAGATATTAAATGGATTATCACGTTAAGTTGATCTTAGTCCCAAACAGGAATAACGTATCCTTAACGAACGTTTAAGTTGATCTTAGCTGCAATACGGCTAACGTATCCTTAAACTAAAAACACCAAACCCAAATCTAAGTAAATATGGATTTGGACTAATCCACGTCCTACGGGCGACGGCATTACTTAGTCTCCGTATACAATCCACGGGCAACCACAAACAAAACAAACACACACGACACGAAGTGAAATTCTGGAGAAGGAGAAAGTTGTTACCGCGATGCGGTAGCGTAATTAACTGCAGGGGCTTGCGCCTGCAGGGAAGAGCGTCCCCACAATCAAAAACCCCTCAAGCGAGGGGGAATCTGACGAAGTCTGCTACATCGGTCGCATCCGTCTAAACCTCCGATACACGGTGCCATAAATCAACTTGGCATCTTCGGAGAGGTGGACGGATAAAACCAAATAGCATCTGCCCCGGACCTCAGCGTCAGGACATCGCGGTCCTGTGCGCCGCCGTTCGGAGGGGAACAGAAGGGTAGTACGATCTTGAGGGTCTAATTCGAGTGAATAAATTAGCGCAATTTGTGATGACCGATGTGTTAAAAGCGATTGCGCTAACCTATCAACCCGTCGAGAAATGGGATCAAATCCCTCAAGATTCGCAAGAAAACATGGGTACGCCGAACTTGGTATAGGAGATGAAAGCGTAACGGTCACTTGTACGGTCGGAACAATAGGAATGGCGAAAGGAAGTGAATTAGGGATAGTATCATTCTCACCGTAGTAAACTGTCTCGAACTTAAAAGATTCCATCAATGGTTCGAAACTACTGTAATCAACCGAGTCTGATGGTTCAACTAACTCATCAGAAAATGTAAAGGACTCAAACTCGGGCGGTGAGTCGTCAACATCGTCCGAAAAAGTGAAACACTCGTAGGTGTTATCGTCTGTGAGAACTGTGTCAGATTCAAAGGAAAAGGTTTCAAGCTCACAGTCGTCAAGCGTGGTCGGAACGATGGAAAGGAGGGAGGGTGATATAACAGTTAAAGGTTCAAGAAGATGAATTGGAAAATCCGACACATCAAACAAAAATGGTTCAACCTCAATATGATCCTCAAAACTCTCCTTAATACTATCCTTATAATTCTCCTCAAAATTCAACTCATCCATGCCATTATCATCAAAATCCAGACGCATATGAAGTTCGGGAGAAACATCTAATAACTCGGGATGATGAGTTGAACATAAAATTTCAATCAAATCAACAGGTTCATCATCCGAAATATTCCCGGCGTCTATATCCTCAATCAAGTGAAAATCAATTTCTTTAGGCACCTCATCAAAAGCATGGATGTTTATCAATTTAGGTTCTAGGGTGGAGGTGTAAAGGTCAAACGGATTAGGTGCGGTTTCACTCGAAAGGGGTTCTTCATAATTTGGCAAATCAAACACTACAAAATCACACAACTCGTTTTTATTTTGAACTTGTGAATCATTTAGGACATTCGATGGAAAACTGGAGTTGTGGGCTTCAATTGGGTAAGGGTAGGTTTGATTTGGAAATCCTCTCTCATTCTCACTCTGTCCAACCGCCTCCTTATACATTGAAAAATTTGAAGCTAGCGAGAAACTAGCTACCGTTTCACTAGGTTGCATAAGGGCGGCTACGGACGCTTCCACATTCCTAGTCATTTTGTTTGTTGCTGCGATATATGCCTCCAACGACTCTTCCAAACTAGACTTGGGTGGTAAGGGGGTTTCGGTAAAAGATTCGAAATTGTGTGGATATGTAAAACTCCCTAATGGCTGTGTGGAAACAGTGTCTAGTGAGGGTGGTAAGGTCGGGTAGGACTGGTAGGAAGTGGGTGATTGGACAGGGGTAGGGTCAACATGTGGATAAAAAGGTGAATATTCGTGTGGATCCCTAGAACTAGATGAGTGGAGAGGGGTGAAAGATCGGCTGCGAGATTGAGCAATATGCTCAGCAATGGACATCGGCTGAGGAGTTACAGCAGGACTTGGAAAAGTGGTGTCAACATATGGAGGTGGTGAAGGTTGACTTGGTTGACACAAGGTAGGTTGAAAAGTTAAACTGTTTCTCCTAGACGCCTCTATGTGATCTTTCAAAGATTTTTTAGGCAAGGAAGGATCGTCTTTAAATTGACCGAACAAATTGATGTACGACGCAAGATTAGGTTCGGGATACCATAGTTCGGCAAGTGATTTATTATGTGGGGTACCCATGTTGTAAGAAAGGGGGAAAGAAGAAAAGTTTATTGTGGTGCAAGGATTTATTTGCGGCAAAATTTTTTTTGCAAGTTTCTATAAAAGATTTGTCCTTTTTCTTTTTTTTTTCTTTATTTGGAAATTGTTGCAAAAAGATTTTGATAAAAGATATGCAACAGAAAAATATTACTTGCAATCTATCTCTAATTTCAACTAGGCGCAAAAATCCTGCACAAGATTGTTATATGGAAGGGAATATATTTTTAAAGCGCACGGAATCCTGCAGGAATATTTCAGAAAAAGATATATCTAGATCTCTAGAGAAAGACCAGAGAAGCTTACAGAGGAATTTTCACCTGATGATGTCACCCGAGAGCAGCTGAACCGCGGCCAAAAGGGCTCTACCGCCGCGGTTCCGCGGTGAAGAAGCGGGCACAGGCCCCCAGAATTTTTTCCGTGCGACGACTCGACAAGACGGCCGCGTTTCCGCGGCCTAAGGCAGGTTTTGGCCGCGGAAACGCGGCATGATGGGGGATTTAGATCTCCAGAAAAATTTCACTGTTCTGTTATTTAAAATCGTTTCTGTTCCGATGTTTTGTTTCCTGTTTTGCTTTCTGGAAATCTCCAGATCCGTATCAATTGTTCCTGCAAGATTTCACACAACAAAGTATCCTTTCCAAAAAAAAAATAACAATTGATATATTTTTATAATTTTTTGTGATTTTTCAGATTTTTATGATTTTTTTTAAAATTTTGATTAACCTGAAATTGCAAAAAGGAAATAACACGCCATCCCTGGCAACGACGCCATTTGATTGTTATGTCAAAAACTATTTCATAACCGCAAATAAGAACGGCGTCGCATGAAGCTAGCCGGTGAGTACGGGTCGGTCCACAGGGATGTTGTGAATCTCCTAATCGCACTAACGAGTTAATTCCGAAATCGTGTTCGGATTGATTATTAAATCTAAAAATCTAAATCTATCTATCTAAGATTATCTAGATCTAGTCTTGCTAGGGTTAGGTTTAGGATGGTTTGGAAATGCAAGTAAATCTCAACGCTTTCTATACCCGAATGAAGATCTATGAGGAGTTGTGGTAATTATCAATAAAGGGGATTAGATCCATTCGGGAAGGTGTTCCGTCCTCTAGGTTCTTGTCCTTCCTTTAGAGATCCTTACCCTAACCTCCATGGAAAACGCGCGCAACCGGGCCTTTACACTACGGTGTCATCGCTACCTCGAGGGGTAGGATGCCGTAGGGCGCGGTGTGTACGTGTATGCATGGAGTCCTATTGTAAATATTTGATGGGTAAGAAAGGGATGAGAGATCTCATCTCTCAAAAGCCTTCCCCAAAGCTAACTCTAAACAATTTATCTACGGCAATGAATTAAATCTACCTAGGGCAAAGAATTTAAATCTAAGCTAGAGCAAGGAATTAAATCTACTTACAGATGCATCTCTCCAATCATCAAAGCAGGTTTGTCAGATCTGAATTTCTGAATCGAAAAGAAACACCGATGCTCTCCATAAAGAATTCTGAATTTATTATTAAAAGGAGGCATAGGGAGGCATAAGAATTTACAATCTTTAGAGTTCTATTTATAGGAAATAGAAACCCTAAGTTACATTTTGATCCGCATGTCTACAATTATAAATATAGCCCTAAGGTTGACTATTCAGCGCCGCCAAACATTTGGTAAAAATTATTTCCTCTGATCGCTTAAGACAGCCGCGGAACCGCGGCCCGAGGCCTGGCTTGGCCGCGGTTCCGCGGCCAAAAGATGGAATTGGGCTACGAATTTTCCTGGGCTGATTTCTGTTGGCTTGGGCTTCTTATTTCTATATATCTTTTCTCAATTTAGCTTCTGGTTCTCTTCCAGATTTCCAGTGAACATTGTAGTGGACTTCTACCCATTTGCTTTGAGTCGATGTCTTGAATCTTGCTTTGTGAATTGTTGCTTATGTAGGCTTGATCAAGATTCTCTGTTTGTCGGTCAAAGTCTCACTTTTACGTCGTCTTTTCATCGTTTTCACTGTTTCCTGTCCAAGAACCTGTAACCTGTAACATGTAGCAGACATGCGTCAAAAGCACCTGTTTATTTATAAAAAGAATAAGAATGGGGAATATAATAATACAATATTATGGTGTGAACAGTCCCTCCGAGTTTCCGATAGGAAGCTGGCAGATCTGGCCGAACGCTTCGCGGCCATGGAGAAGGAGAGGGACGCCAGCAGGGGAGATGCTTAGGCGGCGCTTCTGGAGGCCCAGATTGCCAAAGTTCGGGCTAAGAAAGTGTAAGTGTACGGTAGCGCCCCGGCCGTCATTCCGAGGCCAAAATGCGGAATCAAAAACTTTTCTTTAACTAGTAAACCGGCGCTACCGCATACTATAAACCAGGATCTGGCCATTAACCTACTACTAGCTAATTGGAGAAAGGGTAGAGAGCTATACCGAGCGATCCGTGTCCTTCGGTCTTCGGCCACCATCCCAAGCTCCCCGCGGCAACTCCGGTCTTCATCTCCTCGTCGGAAAGGGCACCACATCGAGAAGTCTTTTTACGGGCTCCCATCTCTGAACCGAGGCAATTCGGACACGAAGTTGGCAAGCTGACGTGTCCAAAATTGCTGTAGACTGAGTGTAGAACGGTTTGTCTCAAGGGGTTAATCAAGTTGCCATTTGTAGTGAGGAGAAGAAGATGTGGAGATGAGCTTTGGAATTTTTGATGCAAGCATATGAGAATGAATCTTTTTCCCCACACACAAAAGAATCCCCCCTCTCCAAAGTGGCCGGCCATGGATCAAGAATGAGGAGGAGGAGAGAGAGAAAATGGCATATACAAATGTGTGATAATAATGAGAAAAAATATCACATCAATATCTAATCTAAATCCATTCTCATAAATGCAAAGGAAAAGATGCAAAAAGAATCTAATGATGCTAGAACCTTCATGAACCCTCCATTTACAAAAAACACCCTCCACTTTGCTAATTTGCACATTTGTAAATAAGCCCCCTCCAGGGAAAATCCAGCCAAGAAGAGAAAGAAAGGAAAATGGCCGAAACGAAATGCAAACTGGCAACTTCAAAAAAGCGATCCCGTAATAAATTACAGGAAAACCCCTCGACTGTATATACATACCCGCATTTGTATTCCGACCGAATACAAATGCAATGAGACAAAATCTACACTATACAATACTAGGATCCGGCTTAAACCAAAACCCGCTAGTATTATTCGTCCGATCATGATCCGTGCAATACCGCACGTATATGATCGAACCCTGCTATATATCCATACGGCCTCTACAACGTTTCGCCCGAAACTTGAGAAACTGTTTGTGGAGGACTCTAAAGACTCGTCAATACTTTGGCTATGGATTTAACCACTAGCACGTCAGAGGTAATAGCCGTACGTAACGGGCTACCAGGTATTGACCAAAAGGGACGTCGATGAGCGAACTCATCCTGACACCCTACCGAGCCTGTCAGTGACAATATCCGTACAGTCCGGTCCGTTCGTCTATGAGCATCGCATGGCGGGCCTAGGGGGTTGGTAAAAGTCAGACCCCCAAAAGCGGTACAAGTCGTGTCGGAGTGTAGCCCAGAACATCCTGAGATACTACTGGAATACCTACCAATAAATCTCCTGCCTTGGCCAAGGACTTCGTGTAATGGCTCTCCTAGACACAGCGCGACCTCACCCCCAATACCGGGAGAGACGAACCCCTGCAGATCCGCTCACTGCCTCCATGTGGCTCGGGACTGTACCCAACTAAAACCTGTTTGCACAACTCCTTTGAGCCGTGGTAGGGTAGTAATCAAAGCACAGTGGGAACTCACACGAGACAAATGACGATCTCAGGTCGATGAACTAACCTGTACACATGTCACCAGGGAACTGCTATCTGACGTCAGGTATAATACCAACTAGCATGTTCCCGGCGAGTCCTGTCCGGTGTACTCATAACCCAATGAGCACCTGTATACATCTTAGGTGATCCAACTGACACCAATGGCTTGTGAGACCGGCCACCGCCGCTCATCGGGGTCTCGACTGTATACACTAGTCTACTCTGGAGTATCGATGCCCTGTCTCGAAAACTCCTACGACTAGGGACCTTTTCAAGGATGTGCTTATAGACCCCAGGTCCCACGTATATGATCGCCATCATACTGCTGGCAGTCAAGCAAGAATTCTAAGGGCTCTATCAACGTGTAATAACGACCTGTAAGGTCACCTAAAGCAGTACACGATGATAAAGATAAACCAGATTGCATACTATCATCTTGAGTAAGACTGTCCTACCGGTATAGGTCCTCCCTCAATCATTGCAATCACGTGCCTGTGATCCAATAATTGACTCTGAGGGCACTATATCCAACAATCTCCCACTTGCACTCAAGGCTAATTATTGCGATGTCGCATACTCACAGCCCGTATGATACCGAACACCAAACTCCTCTACTAATCAGTTTCACAAAGCCTGTTTGCGAAACTATTGCGTTCGTGGAATAGCCTAGTGAGTGGATCCGCTCTGATGTTTCTTTCTATATCTCTCTTTATCTCAAGTTCGTGGAGAAAGCCATCTCCCGAAATGAGCAATACCTGTCTTAGAATATGTCTGGATATCTGATGGGACCTAGTTCATAAACGAACTCCAAATCCAAACTTCTTAGACTGTATCGTCAACTGAACTTAATCAGTATCCTGCGCCATGCCTCCCTCAGTATCCGCTTGGACCACCTGTCCAAAATACCGCCCCTCGTCAAAGGGAAAAACTATAACTCTGACAGTCACTCTGTCATCCAGGTCACCTTGGAAGCCTGGAATGATAACTGTCTCCCGAAGGAGGATGCCGTTATCATATCCCTAGAACATCCACTTATGTTCTAAAACTGCTTCCGATCGTTTCTCCAGGACTCGATCAATATCAACATATTGCATCTAATGCAAAAACAACATCTGGTGTGGTACTTGACATCTCATGATCAACTCAATTGCCTAAGCAAGTGATCTGCCAATCATATATATCCCTCTCCCCTTTAGTCTGTAAGACACCTTTAGAGAGGGTGACTCCATCACCTGCAGGTACACTACCGTGCCAGGAGTCGTCCATTCTTAAACACCTTTAGAATGCTGTATAAGTACCCTGATTGGGAAACTACCCAAATCTAGATCTAAAACCATAGATCTAGTAACCAGAATGTCTGATATTATTTCTATATCCTTTGTGGAGAAACCACTGTATGACAACCAAAGTATAACCGATCGTAGTATAAGAATTTCACTTCCTACTCTGTGTATGTCATCTAAATACCAGGACATCACACCCTACTACCTTCTTAACAGATCTATCCCCTATTCTGATGAAGTCAAACCTATGACTGTTACATCAGAAATAGATGATCTATCTCCGCTATATCTGCTTTAGTCTATAAATAGACATAAGCCACTTGTCCACCAATGCTTTCGCTGCTCCCACTGACTGCGACAACCTTCTGGCAGAATCATATACACGTACACTTCTAAAGCTAGTTCAGAACGACGCTATACTCATCCTCCTGCCGGGTCTCATAGCCTGGATCAACAGCAATGGCAAGTCTGGGTAAACAAGAACCTTCCTGTCTCCGTCCTTGAGGCTACCGGAGTACCTCTCGGGTGCCTGAGGTTACCCACCATATCTGTGGAGTGGCAAATGGAATGTCAAATCAGATTGAATCTTTAGGTTCTTGTCAAATTTTCAGTAATCGTTTGCGGTTCTGGAATCAATTCCAGTTCTACCATACTCCCACTACTGTTTTCTGAAAAAATCCATTTTACTAAAACTGTGGCGAGTCAAGAACAATATCACTATTGATCTTCCAGATGGTAGAAAGTCAACCCTCGTCATAGCCCGGGTCAACCCACAAACCGCCATTACAGAAACGTGCCTTGAGTTATCCAGAGTCTGGTTTTAAGCATAAGCCGGACAACTCTCCGTACCTTACCATCGTTAAGATATGAACCGTTCTATATCCAATATAGAAAAAGAGGCATTGATTTAATTGAACCAGATTCAAATCATGCAACTGTTTCCAGTGCATGTCAACTAAATGGAGAGAGGCCGTTCAACATTACTTAACTTAAGAGTGTTTCCAATTATGAGTAATCTGAAAGAGAAACAAGTTTCTCAAAACCATTACTATCAACTGAATACCGAATACAAGTATCTACATCTTCGATCACCTTGAAGAATCCCGATACTTGCAACACCTGGTTCTCTACTTTACTCTTATACCTACAACTTCTCAAAACTTGGACCTTTTATTTCTACGAAATACATGTCTAAGAACTAGAGAAGTCACAAGTAAACAGAATATAGTACGAAGACCAACCCCTCTGTCCTAATGGACACTGGACAACATACAATACTCTGTATAAGTCCCCTGAGTCCAATAACTCATTCGCTGTGTGTCGTAAGTTGAAAACTGTACTTATGGTTAAGAAGAATTACACCGTTGTTTAATGCTCCTTACCTAACCATCAACTAATATAGGTAAATGTCATCGACATAATTTCAAAAAGTTATATCTCACTCTATAAAAATAGACGTACAGATATATCAATTTGAAATTGGTGCATTACAACGGATATTCAAAACCAAATATTTGCCGTCTGGCAAACAACCCGGGTGATTTCCTCAAATATTACCAATTACAACGAATCCCGATATAATGAGGATGATCACCCAATTCCCAATAACTTACTCCCACTCATCATCTGTAAAACCATACAGATGTGAGAATCATACCTGGTAAATACATACCCTGGAGTAAGAACTAATTGGGAAATCAGTTTTCTTTTAACAGTACACAGTGAAACTGAAACATGTAAATGTTTTGAAGGGTTATCCGGGTATTCCTAGTAATGCCTCTTCCATTATCCAGATTCACAACTGCAACCGTATATTTCTTTGCCATCTCTCCAAATCCCTTTATTTGTCTTTAGTCGTTACCTTCTGTACACCTTCGTTAGGCTAATTGGTTTTCTTCCTTCCCTACCGTTCGGCATCAGCCTATGGTTTAGAAGAAGACTATCCAATAAGCGTAATAGGTGTACTGTCCTAATCCTAGGAGCACTCGCAATGCGAAAGAAGGTGAAGATAAAAGACAACTGAATAAACCATATTCCTATTTCTCCTGAACCAGAATCCATCCCCGAACTGGAACAAGTCCTTTCGAGTTCGTATATAAACATACAATGGAGTATCCAAATAACTGTGGATCTTCGTAGTGATACGGAGTGTTCTGGAGAAATACAAAGGTGATGTAGGATTGGCGAAGAAATACTTGGTTTGGTCGTGAACAGCAGTCGCAATTTACTTTGCCCTCTTACTAATCCCTTTATTTGTCTTTACTTAATACCTTCTGTACACCGTTTAGGCTAAATGGTTTTCTTCATTCCCTACCTTTTGGCACCTGCCTATGGTTTGGAAGAAAACTATCCAACTAGCATAATAGGTGTACCATCCTAATCCAAGGAGCACTCGCAACCTGAGAGAAGGTAAAAGGAAAAGACAACCGAATAGTCCTATTTGTTTTCTCCAGAACCAGAAACCATCCTCGAATAAGTTCTTTCGAGTTCGTATATAACCATACGATGGTTTTATCCAATGGAAGTGGACGTTTGTAGTAATACGGGATGTCCTGGAGAAAAGGGTAAGAGTAGGAGTGGCAATGAGGTATGCAACTCTGACAATCCAAAAGCCAGTGTTTTAAGAAGGTTCGGTTAACTTGGTCACTGAGTCATAGTCTAGGGTCGGGTCATGGTCGCTGCCAAAGAGAGAGAGAAAAGAAACACTCAGCGTGCACTCTAACCTAGATCAGAATGGTTATAAATTTATCTAATCTGGAAACCTCCCACTGTAACCTCAAATTCTCCTCCAAACCTGAAAGAAGAATTAGTCGGGATCACCCGAGGAGTAAACCAACTCATCAGTGGGAATAGGGATCCAACTATCATCGCATGATAACGTGATGGAATCCACTCACGTTATCACACTCCAGAAGGTATGCGCATATCTGGTAAGTTTCAGTTTCTTTAGAAACTCTCGATGTGATTTTTACCCCATGCTCTTATGACCTTGACTTTGGCCAACAAATCATAAGTCACATATCAAGTTCTACCCGTCATCATCCAGGTTGATTTGAACTCACCCGTACCTACCCTTGACTTTGGCCAACAAGGCAGTACGACTGTCCCAAACCAACGTATCTATCTATGCTGCAGAAAAGTAACAAATAGCTACCATACACTATACCTTGATTTTGGCCAACAAACATAGCATGAATACTACGTGCTACCCGTCTGAAATGACGGAGGGCTACGAATGGTTTTTGGCGAAAAACCTTTAACGTAATGAACTTGATATCGTTGAAGGAACCGGATAAGACAAAGGGTCGCTGATTTTTTGGCGCTTCCGGGAAGTCGAAAACGGCTTTTCGGGGTTCCGAGTAGCTAGAAGTCCCGTTATGTTCTAAGTCAGTGGGACCAGTTGCGGACGCTGGTGAAACTAGTTTCTAATGCTTTCTGAATGACTCGGTGAAAATGTAAATCACCTGGAGTGATTATCGAGTATCTCCCGATTTTTTTTTCGAATTCGAATTCTCATCCGAGCCCTTGACTGGTGGGAATCGGGATGAGGTAGATGCCTCCCAGCCGGGGGGCAGATCGAATCGGACTTTTTATAAAAATATAGTGACGAAAACCTTTGCTGAAGAGGTCACTCTCGGTGAAGGGATCTCGGCTTTTTCCCCATAGAATGAGGTGCAGGATATTCTAACTGAATACCACGATGCAAAGCGAAAGTAATCGGCTATAGTGAAGTTATTACTCTGACGCAAACTTCTGTCCAAGGGGTCACTCCAGGTGAAGGGATCTCGGTCCTTGCCTCGTCGACTGAGGTGCTGGATATTCACAACCGAATACCACTGTGCAAAACAAAAGAGAACGTCCTTGTAATAACAGCTTTTTGAAAAATATTCCAACAATATCAGAATAGGTTTGTTTAGCTTGCATTGATCTGAATCAATGCAGTTGTTTCCTGATTTAAAATCAGGAAAATCTACGAAGGAGGCATCACGTGCTAGCACGTGACCATTGGTCACGTGTTGGCACGTGACATCTAAAAGCAGCGGCACAAAGAACTTCTATTCCCTGATTAAAAGTCAAGAAGAAGCTCCGGAGGAAGCATCACATGCTAGCACGTGACCAGCGGTCACGTATTGACACGCGATGGCTAAGCAGCGGTAAAGAACAGAGCGCAGAAGGAAGGGAAGCCAATTTCAGGGGGGGTCACATGCCTACACGTGACCAACGGTCACGTGGCCGCACGTGCCTTATTTCTATGACAAAATTAAATTCTGAGAAAAGATCTCTCAAGTCTTTCCGAAATGGAGAAAGATTATTTGAAACCATTGGATTAAAAAATCTAAAGGTGATTAAATATCACCAATTTATGGAAAAATCTTGGACTTGGAAAGATTTTCCCCCTAAATCTAACCGAAATAACAAAGAGATATCTTTGGATTTAAAATCCAATGGTGAATAAAATTCACCTAACAATCTAAAGGCCCAGATTAATGATAAATATAAATCAAATCTCTTAATGAGAGATTTACTTAGCAGATTGATTCTTTTCCTTCTCCTATAAATAGGAGCCAAGAAAAGAAGAGACGGACTTTTTTTTTGGGAGACCTTTGGACCTTTTCTTTTGATACACAGAGAGAGAGACATACAGAGAGAGAGAGAAATAGAGCCTTGAGATTTGGAAGAATTTGATCCTCTGCAAAAGAAAACCATAGGTAAGAAGGGAGAGAATTTAAAAGAGAATTTAATTCTCAAAAGAGTTTAACCCTTATATATATAAAAAAGAACTTAGTTCTTCCTCTGGTAGAGGATCTGCAAAGTGCACATCTCCCCATGAATTGAGAATTTAATTCTCATTGGGTAGAGATCCTGCCATGCAGATCTAAAATATAGAGGAGGAATTAAATTTTGAGAATTTAATTCTCACAAAGTTATAGGAATTTAATTTCTCCAAGATGAAATTAGGGTTTAACCCTATATGAGAATTCAATTCTCCAAAACTACAAGAATTTAATTCCTTCGAAATGGACAGAACTTGGGTTTAACCCTAATTGAGAACTTAATTCTCTCAAACTCACAGGAATTTAATTCCCTTAAAAGGAAATTAGGGTTTCATCCTATGCCAGAACTTAATTCTTCACATATATGGGAATTTAATTCCTACAGAATGTAAATCAGGGTTTAACCCTATCTGAGAATATAATTCTTCAAAAAAAGAAAGCGGGAATTTAATCCCTCTAAAGTTATGACTAGGGTTTAACCCTATGAAGAATTTAATTCTTAAAAGATGAACAGATCTTTAAAAACATGCAAAGAATCAGAGTCACGTGCCCTATGTGACCCCTGCAAAGATCCACAGAAAAAGAGCTTTGAGGCAACGCCTCACATGCCCCACGTGACCTTTGAACCACACAGAGAAAAAGCAAAAGAAACAAAAGCTCTAGGGCGCTCTCACGTGCTACCACGTGACCCCTTGGCTGAAGCTCTAACAAAGAAAACACCTAAATTCCCATCACGTGACAGCATGTGATGCTGTTTTTAACAGAACTAAATATAGAGAAGCAGGGCGCACTCACGTGCTACCACGTGACCCCTTTTGCCTTAGTGTTAAACACTAATCTGGAACCTCCGTTTCCAGTGTTTAACACTGATTTGCTTTAGTGTTTAACACTAATTTGAAAGATCTGTTTCTAGTGTTTAACACTGATTATCTCTTAGTGTTAACTACTAACTTTAGTCCAATTGGCTAAGTTTCTAAAGGCAAAGTCTCCCCTTCAACGAGCCAACAGAGGGCCAATATTCTAAACATGATGGGACTTAGCCCAAGGTGGCCATAAGTCCTCAATGCAGACTTAATTGAGCTAATAGGCTCATAATATAATTAACCGGTCTTGGTTCCAAATTGGGCCAATGATTATTTAATCTACCTTGGTTTAAGGGTACATCTCTTCACTCCTTTGATACTTGGCGTTGTAATTCCTCAACGTCTTCAAAGAGGTGACGGGTCTCGATAACCACACATCGATACGGACTGTGGGGTCCTTAAACTCACGGACTATGAGTTCCTTAACCTTGACCGAGATATCATAAAACTAACACCGGACTGTGGAGTCCTTAAAATCCACGGACTATGAGGTCCTTAACCTTGACCGGAATGTCTTAAAACTAACAACGGACTATGGCATCCTTAACCTTGACCGTGATGTCTTAAAACTAACACCGGACTGTGGAGTCCTTAAAATCCACGGACTATGATGTCCTTAACCTTGACCGCAACGTCTTAAAACTAACATTGGACCGCAATGTCCTTAAACTACCTATGGACCACTATATCCTTAAACTGGAACAGTAGAGCCCCCAAATGCTCTTTTGTCGGATCTAAACGATCCCGTTAAGTCGATCTTAGTCTCAAACTAGACTAACGTATCCTTAACTAACGTTTAAGTTGATCTTGGTCTCAAACGAGGCTAACGTATCCTTAAACCCAAACCCCCAAACCCAAATTCAAGATAATACGGATTTGGACTAGTCCACGCCCTACGGGCGACGACATAACTCAGTCTCCGTATACAATCCACGGGCAACCAAACACGAAACAAACACACACGACACGAAGTGACCATCTGGAGAAGGAGAAAGTTGTTACCGCAATGCGGTAGCGTAATTAACTGCAGGGGCTTGCGCCTGCAGGGAAGAGCGTCCCCACAATCAAAAACCCCTCTAACGAGGGGGAATCTAACGAAGTCTGCTACATCGGACGCATTCGTTTAAACCTTCGATATACGGTGCCATAAATCAACTGGGTATCTTCGGAAAGGTGGACGGATAGCACCAATTAGCATCTGCCCCGAATCTCAGGCAAGACGTCCGCGTCGCGCCGTCATCCGAAGGGGAACAGATTCTGGGACGCCCGGTGGGACCTTTTCCTCTTTCCACTCCACACTTCGTGTGTCGTGATTCGCGAACCAACTGCGGTTTGCTAATGGTTGCCATTGGGTTTCGAAGTACTAAGACTTGGTGTTTCGTTTGCTGCAGAAAGCAAAAGGATCAATGGCCGACAACTGCTCGAACTGCTCCAACTGCAAATGCAACCGACGCTCCACCTCACCTTGAGGTGTAGCATATGGACCGCAGGCTGCTTCCCTATTCACTATGCCTGTGGAGCAAGTGACTCAAGCTACCACCGGTCTATTCTTTGGGACCATGCTCCCGCTAGTAAACATTAACATCCTAATGCCTGTACCGGAAGCGTCAAAGAAATCGGTCTTTGATCGACTTGCTACTCCGACGGCCCCTCTCAGCGGGTCATCCAACTCCTCGGTCTTCACTAGACTGAGCCTGAACTCCCAAGGGCCCGCCAAGAAGCCCGTGATACCTGAGAAGGCTATCCCAAAGAGGACAGCTGCTCCCAGAGTCATCAAGGCGGCTTCTCCTCCCAGAGGGTCGGTCTTCGCGAGATTGACTACCCCCGTTCCCGCTCCCGCTCCGAGATCTGTAGCTTCTCAACGAACGTCAGTCTTCGAAAGGCTAACACCAGCAGCAGCCCTTTCCTATAACAGGGGGCAAGACGAAGCCGTCGCTGAATCAATCCCAACAACCCGCCATGCCCGACGTCGCCATTGGCGCCGGATAAGGAAGACTGGGGGCAGCTCCCCCTCTGGACTAACTCCACCAGCTCCACCAGTGGAAATTGAGGCTGCTATTCCAACCGGGAACAGCTTCGAGCTGCTGAACAGGGTACGCAGAAATTCGCCAACTGCGGTTCTCAAAAGATCCCCTCCACCTGCGGAGAATGTTATAGAAACAAAGCCGGAGCAGCCCCCTCAACGGCTGTCCTCCAAAATTTATAAGGTCTGGCGACGGGTTCAGGACTCGGTAATTATTCAAGATCACTCTCGCCGGCAGAAAAGGACGAAAGTGCAGGAAGAAAAAAACCGTTACGTCAAACAACAAAGGACGACAACCGCTTGGGTGCCCGCTGCAACGGCTCCCTCCATGTCGACTGCTCAAAAGAGAAGAAGGCCGGAGAAAGTCCCCACTCCTGCAGCAAATGTCAAGGACAATAAGCCGAAACGCCCCAAGTCTGGGGGCATGATGGTGCATACGGTATACATGGTGTTAGGAAAAGAGGACAGCCGTGCATCCACGGGTCATAGACCGCTTACACGGTCAGTGACCAAAGCTCAGGAGCAACAGCAGAAACTCCAAGAAATGATGAACGCGATGGCCGCACTCACTGGGCCGAAAGAAAGCCCTGAAGCGTCATCTGATCAACACCAGGAACAAGAAACTGACGCTGAATTCCTTCGTAGGATATTGGAGAAGAAGGATAAAGAGGCTGCGGAACAAGCAGCCAATATACAACGAATGGCCCTCCTGTTCCAGGATATGGTGGGAATGATGATCCAACAAGATTCTCCTGCTGAAGATCCTCCAATCATTCTTGAAGACGACAGGGGGGAAACGTCAAATCCTCCACCCGCTCTGTCAACAGCCAAGGAGGAAACAATCTCCAAGGCTGACCTGGACGAATACATTGCCCAACAGATATGAGTTCACCAGGCGACTGAGGCAGCGGGTCAAGTTGTCAGAACAGGGCGACCATATCCAAGCTGGTATGATCAGATTAAGTACCCGTCGGGCTATACAATACCGAAATTTCATGTCTATAAGGGGACGGGCAATCCCCACCAGCACGTTGCCCAGTTTAGGGTGCTTTGTGGCAACACCGGCGGTGATGATAAATTGTTGCTTCGTCAGTTTGTCGGTAGCTTGTCAGAAACGGCGTTCGAGTGGTATTCTGAGCTCCCAAACAACTCTATTAAAACATTCGCGGAAATGGAGTTGCTATTTACTCAGCGATTCGCGAGCGCCAGCGAACGTACCCCGATAACGGCATTGATTAATGCCAGGGTGAAACCAGGCGAGACGTGGGTCCAGTACGCTATACGCTGGAGAAACTTGTGGTCAAAATGCGAACAACGCATTGAGGAGGCGCCCGCGGTGGGCATGTTCGTGGGTACCCTAGATCCTCATGCAACTATCTCACAGTTCATGATGTTCTTTAAGCCAACCACATTCCAGGCTTTGATCGACAAGTTGGCCCAGATGGACCAGATGGGTCACAGATCGCCTCCCCCGAAGATAGAACCTCGGAATGACAAGGGTAAAGGGAAGGCAACCTTCGTTGCAAACGCTCAACAGCAACCCAGTGCCCCAAAGACAGCAGATCAACTGGAAGAAAGGCGGCGGTATTATAATGAGAAAATGAAGCGCCCTACTCGTTCCCGCGAGACAAGACGAAACGGTTATTCGAGCTGGCGGTACGCAACAGGCTTATCAACTTGCCAAACCCGAGGCGACCGCCGCAACCCACCGAGGTGAATAACCCCAACTACTGCCCTTACCACCAAACGGTAAGCCATCCGATTGAGGATTGCTTCGTCTTCAAAGGATGGATTGAAGATCAATACCTACAGGGCAAGTTTGCGCTGTCTGAGAAGTGGAAGGTGAACCCGCCATAGCCGCATACTCCTAAGAAGGAGGATACACCAGGGGCAACCTGTTCTTTCATTGAAGAAGTGCCATGGGAGGTCGTGCTATCAGCTAAAACCAAAAAGATGCTGAGTGATCTTCATACATGTCCGGCGGTCGAATGGAAGAACCCGCTTGAACCTCAAATCATCGAAAGGATGCTGAAGCCGCGCCCAACTACAAAGATCAGTGGTGATGGCCCGAGCACTCACAACCAGCCGTCGAAATCTTCAAAGAAAAAGAAGAAGAAATCTAAGAGGCCCATGAAGCCTGGCAACAAGCGTACGGACTTGCAGAAATAGATTGACGCGCTGGAGGAGTACAATCAAAAGGCGCGAACTCCCATCACACTCCAAGAGTTCCTCAACCACTTCTTTCAGGAGGAAGATAACGGGGAGAGCTCGTCGGATGAATCCGAGGGATACGTGGCGAGTTGTAATGTGATCTCCCACTCGTTTACGGACGGTTAAAAAACTCCTGGCACTAAGAAACTGGAGGCAGAGCCTGAACCGGAGCTTGTGGGGCCGACAGACGAAATGATCGACACCTTTCTAGATGAGATTCGTCTGAAAAGTAAAGCCGATCGGGAGCGTGAGATGGCGACATCAGAAGGAGCCAAACGCAGGCGACTAAACGAAAGAGTCGAAGCACTCCCGCCAGATCAAAAGACATCCGATGCGGATAAAAACAAATTCAAGACGAGGAAAAGGTTTGCCAAAGCCATGTCAATGGGAATGAAGCTACTGTAGGGTTCCTAGGCACTCTAATGAGGTCTCACAAGGCATCAACCATGCCAATTTCAAATTTTACAAGTGCCTACAAACCCTAAACTAGATCGTTAACTAGAATTTTAGGCGAACACATGCAACTAGTTAACAAATTAACTAAAAGAACGGAAATACAACCTTTGTAGATCCGGTCCTCCACCTCCATAGCTCCGCAATGAAGTCTCCTCGCTGTCCAAATGGAAACCCGGGCTCTAGCGTCGGCTTCATCGGAGAAATGGGCGGGCAAGGTCGTCGGCTTCGTGCCGAAGATGATCTACGTCGAGGCATCACAAGATCAAGCTCCCACTTCACCAAGTCATGAAACTTGTGAAGAAAACACCCTATACTACTTGGCAAGAGGTAGAGGATGAAGAAATAGGAAGTGGGTTCACTTTAGAATTGGATTTCTCACTTGATTTCTTCACTTTCCATTGATGAGGCAAGCTTTCTTCATGTGAAGAAGAAGAAGAAGATGAAGATAATGATATGATAAGAATAATAAAATAGAAAAGAAAAATCAATTCTTATCATATCCAAACCATGGTTTAGTGTAGAGATTTAACTAAGGTTAGATGGAGTGGTTAGGGTTAAGCATGAGACAAAATGGTCACTTAGTCAAAGATGCTTTGAAGCTTCAAGAAGCTTCAAGCAAAGAACAAAGAAAGCCACCATTTTCTCTTTATCATTTCAAAATAAAATTAAATAAATAAAATAAATGAATAAGAAAATGAAAACCCTAACCAACATACAACCATGGTTCAATCTTTACACAAACCCTAGTGAGCATGTATCATCAAACATGATACAAACTTGTGTACAAAAGTATATCACATATACAATGTGCACAATCAAGTGAGAAAAACCATTTAAAGTGAACCAATACTAGTTATTGCAAAGTAATATATCAAATAGATAATTATCCATTAAATCATTAAATCAACACTTGATTTAACGATCCGGTCATATCGCATATAACCGACTAATATACAATGTATCGATTTATCGAATCAATCCTTGATTCGATAACTAGGTTATATCGCATACAACCATATCGATACATTCATCGCGAGAATGAAATACGGTATCACATACACGCATTATTCTCGGTCCTGCACATATCTCATATGCGCTCCTATTTCGTTTCGCTTGAGCCAGGAAACCTCTGTGTAGGACTCTAAAGACTCGTCAATACGCCGGCAGCAGGTGATGATCATATCAAACACCCACAAGCCGCAAGCGGTCTGCTAAACGTAACGGCCACCCGGGTATTGAGCGATCAGAAGATCGACGAGCAAGCCCGCTCATACTCCTGTGAATCCAACCAGTAACACTTACCGTACAGTCCGGTCTGATCGTCTGATATGTCGCATATCTCGCCTAGGGGTGGTAAACGTCAGACCCCAATAGCTCGATAAGTCGTGTCGATATGAGGTCTATAACAATTCGAGAAACTACTGGTAACACTTACCAGTAAATCTCAGCAACCCTGGCCAGGGATTTCCTGTTATAGCCAATCGAACACAGCGCAACATCAACTCCCTATACCGGGAGAGACGAATCCCCTCCTATCGCTCATTGCCTCCATGTGATTCGGGACTGTACCCAAAAACCACCGTTTTGCACGCCCTCTTGGACGTGGTAAGGTGGAAATCAAAGCACAGTGGGAACCACACAAGACTCTATGACGATCTCGGGTCAACAGACTACTCTGTACCAGTGTCACCAGAGAACTGCCATCTGACGTAAGGT
This sequence comes from Agapanthus africanus, assembly GCA_030015575.1. NCBI lineage: Eukaryota > Viridiplantae > Streptophyta > Magnoliopsida > Asparagales > Amaryllidaceae > Agapanthus > Agapanthus africanus. The sequence continues at coordinate 788,094,422 of CM057338.1, forward strand.
ATAATATCATCTGGGAGTTCTCGGCGAGTCCGTCCAGTGTACCCAGTCTCCACTGAGCACCCGTATATCATCTCTGATGTCAAACACCAATGGATATGGGATCATCCATCGCCCATCTATATGGGTCGAGAAGGTATACGCTAGTCTACTCTGGTATATCGATGCCCCGTCTCGATATACCCACGACTAGGGACTTTGAAGGATGTACTTATAGACTATCATGTCCCCACTAGTATGATCTGCATCATAGTCCAGGTAGTCAAGTACACATCCTAAGGGCTTTACCAACATGTAACAGAGAGACAAACAGTATACACGTTAAGATAAAGAGCAACCAGATAGCATACTATCATGTCGAGCAAGAAAGTCCTCCCTATATATGTCCAAGCATCCACTACAATATACATCCTATGTATAGTAATGGCCTCTACGGCATACATATAACTAACAATCTCCCACTTGCACTAGGGCCATCTGATAGCAGTGGTTGTAGTATCTCATACTCAACCATCCCATAAAAGTCTCTCTCTGGGATAAGGCCTTTGTGAGTGGATCCGCCGTGTTGTCCTCTGAGTCTACTCTCCTAACCTCGATCACCCTGGAGATCAACTATCTCCATGATCAGGTGATACTGCCTTAGAATATGTCTGGATCACTGATGGGACGGACGTTCCTCGGCATAAGCCACAACTCCATTGTCACACAATGGGAGGAACTAAGTTCATCTCATGAACAAATATACACCCAGACTGCCTCTTTGGTAGCATCTTAAGTAGCGATGTATCCAGCCTTAATCGTCTAGTATGCCACGATATCTAGCTTGGAACTCTTCCAATATACCGTCCCTTTACTGAGGGTAAAGACAATGCCTGTGACTGACTTTCAGTTGTCCTTATCACCCTGGAACCCTCCCAGTGATTCTCCTCAGGATCGGTTGATACCATCTCACTACAACTAGTGAGAATCCTAACATCCAATTAGATCTATCTCATAGATCCAAAATCCAGGATTTAGGAGGTATCATTTTGATCCTATATGGAGAATCATTGTAATAAGCGGAGATTGACCGAGCGTAGCATAGGAAACTTCTTCCCTATCAAGAGTATGTCATCCACGTACTCTCCGAGGATCATCACCATACTCCCTACTGCCTTTTCGTTTATACAAGGTTCATCTACCATTTTGATGATGTCAACTTCTTTGACTAATTCATCAAAACAGATGTTCCAACTCCGCGATGCTTGCTTTATCCTATAAAGCATCTTGTACACGTTTCCGCTGCTCCCACTGTCTACGAAGCCCTTTGGCTGTGTACTTATAGACGTTCTCTTCTAAAACATCATTTAGAAAAGCAGTCATGGCACCCAACTGCCAGATATCGTAGTCAGGGTATGTAGCCATGGCAAGTAGGATCTGGATGGACTTAAGCATAGCCACTGGAAAAAGGTTTCATCATTATCCATGCCTGGTCGATGACGAAAACCTTTAACAAGTCTAGCTTTGAAAGTCTCAACCTTTCCAACTACACCAAGTAATCTTCTGAAGATATACTTGCTCCTGATGGGGATTTAACCCTTCAGATATAGCAACCAAAGTCCATACTTTGTTGGTGTACATGGATTCCATCTCAGATCGCTAAGCATCCAGCCATTCTTACAGAGTCTTACTCCTGATGGCCAGCTCGAAACTAGTTGGGTCATCATCTCATGATGCAATCCTCGCTCCCACTGTCATAGAGTAACCGAAGTATCTCTCAGGTGGGTGAGGAACCCTACTAGATCGGCGGAGAGGCTGAGGTTCGTTGGTAACTATTGAATCCTTTGGTTCTTTCAAATCATCAGTTGCAGTTTGTATAGCAGGAACCTTTCCAGTTCTACATAACAGACCTTGCCTCGAGCTTGTCCGGATTTTGCTTTTAGACATAGCCCGGACAACCCCAAATCTTAACTAACTTAAGATATGGGCTCTTCCCTTATCATATCTCATATGAAATGGTAGGCAACTGATTTGATTTGAACCCTATTCAATAGGTATGCAGCTTCTCAAGTGCATAACTCCCAAATGGAAATAGGAAACTCAGTAGTACTCATCATAGAGCACACCATATCACATAGGGTGCTATTGCTCCGCCCCGATATACCATCGTGCTATGGTGTATACGGAGGAGTAATGCTGAGAGAGAATCTCATTCCCCTTTAGAAAAGTCCAAGAATTCCTTGCTCAAGTATTCTCCTCCTTGATCACATCAAAGGACATAATACTTATACCCGCGTTGGTTCTCTACTTCTTACTTATATTCTGTGAATATCTTAAAAGGTTCGGACTTGTGTTTCAACAGGAACATAGGTCTGAATCTCGAAAGATCATCAGAGAATGTAATGAAGTATAAAGAACCGGTCTTGGCAAGTGTAGACAGGGGACCTACATACATCAACATGTATCATCCCAAGAGTTCACTAACTCTTTCTCTGTTTCCAGTAAACGAAGCTATGGTCATCTTATCTCTGTGACATAACTGGCAAGTTTCACAAGATGTAAATTCAAACTGATTTAAATATGCATCTAAAATGTAACTTCAGCTAGTCGGGTCGCATTGATATGACCTAGTCTACAATGCCTCAAGAAGGATTTGTTCATTTCTGAACTCTTCCTCTTGTGCGTGTTCCGTATACTAAGAACTGTAGTTTGATTTAGAACATCAATGCTTTTAGATAACGTGCCTGAACCGATCAACTTTTGATATAGGAAATGTTCAAAACATAATCCAACAATACAAAATTTTATCGTTTCTTTACTAATAAAGAGACAGATATAATTTTGTATACCAGGTTCGGTATCTAATAACATTCGTTCAGAATCAATGTATTTGGGATACAGGGTGACAGTGACCAACAGACTTGGCTGCAACACTTGCTCCGTTTTCTGCCTCATGAAACTTATCACCCGTTCTCAGTTTTTCTACCTTTTTGCAGCCCTATGTAACAGATTACATATCTGGGATCCTGATCCGGTATCATATACCCAGGATGTGGAGGATACTGAGAAACAGTTCTTTGTAATGAACATACCCGAAGATGATGCATCTGTAAGTGCACGGCGGCGCCCCGGCCGTCAATCCGACGGCCAAATGCGGAAACGGTGAAAAACTTAAATTTTTGCGAACTTAGCAAACCGGCACCACCGCGCACTAAAACCCGGATCGAATCATTAACTAGTCCTAGCTAACTACAAGAAAGGGAATAGAGATATACCGAGTGATCCGAGTCCTCCGGTCTTCTCGTCGCCGTCCCGATCTCCTGCGGAAACTCCGGTGGTCGCCTCCTCGCCGGAAGGGCACCACGTAGCCGGATTCTTTTACGGGCTCCCACCTCTATACCGAGGCAACTCGGGCGCGAAGTTGGCTAGCCGACGCGCCCAAGATTTGCTGTAGAATGATGTAGAATCGTTGTCTCTTTGGGGTTTTGTATAGTTGCCATGATGGAGGAATTTTTCACAAGGATTTTTCATGAAGGCTTGAAGAAAAATGGAGCATCTCAGGAAAAGAGCTCGGCCAGCCTAAATGTGCTCTCTGGAATTTTGAATGAAGCAAGCTCACTGATCAATCAATGAATGTATGAATTAATCCCAAAAGAAGAAATGAAAAATCCTTCACTGCACACCAAAAATGGAGGGGGTCCACCACACAATCACATGAAGAAAATTATTCCATACAATCAAACCTTATTAAATAATCCAAACTCACATAAAACTTCCTGCACACTCATCCTCACACAGTGGCCGGCCCATACCAACATCCATCACCAAATCACAAAACCCACACTCAACACACAAATCATCAACAACCATGATGCTTACAAAGTCAAGCCATCATGAAGTAGTCAAGTCAAAAAGGTCAAGGTATGGAGCTCTCATCATGATGCAACAAAAAGCAAAAGCCCCCTCCACAAATACTTATTTGCAATAATGCAAATAAGCCCTCCTCCACCAAACTTCGGCCAATGAACGGAACAATGGAAATCGGCCGAAACGGAAAGCAAACTGGCAACTCCATAAAACTGGTCCCGTAATAAATTACAGGAAAAACCCCGATACTGTGCATACACACCCGCATCTGTATTTCGACCGAAATACAAAATGCAATGAGACAAAACTACACAATCAAATACTAAGATCCGGCTTAAGCCAAAGCCGGCTAGTAAAAACCGTCCGATCATGATCCGTGCAATACCGCACGTATCTGATCGAACCCTGCCATATCTCCATACGGTCTCTACAGCGTTTCGCCCGAAAGCTTGAGTAACTGAAAGTGTGGTGGACTCTAAAAACTCGTCAATACTATGGCTGTGGATTTAACCACTAGCACGTTAGAGGTATAAGCCAATACGTGACGGGCCACCAGCTATTGACTAAAAGGGACGTCGATGAGCGAACTCATCCTGACGCCCTACTGAGCCTGTCAGTGACAATATCCGTACAGTCCGGTCCGTTCGTCTATGAGCATCGCATGGCGGGCCTAGGGGGTTGGTAAAAGTCAGACCCCCAAAAGCGGTACAAGTCGTGTCGGAGTGTAGCCCAGAACACCCTGAGATACTACTGGAATACCTACCAGTAAATCTCCTTGCCTTGGCCAAGGACTTCGTGTAATGGCTCTCCTAGACACAGCACGACCTCACCCCCAATACCGGGAGAGACGAACCCCTGAAGATACGCTCACTGCCTCCATGTGGCTCGGGACTGTACCCAACTAAAACCTGTTTGCACGACTCCTTTGAGCCGTGGTAGGGTAGTAATCAAAGTACAGTGGGAACTCACACGAGACAAATGACGATCCCCAGGTCGATGAACTAACCTGCACACATGTCACCAGGGAACTGCCATCTGACGTCTGGTATATGACCAACTAGCATGTTCCCGGCGAGTCCTGTCCGGTGTACTCATAACCCAATGAGCACCTGTATACATCTTAGGTGATCCAACTGACACCAGTGGCTTGTGAGACCGGCCACCGCCCCTCGTCGGGGTCTCGACTGTATACACTAGTCTACCAATGGAGTATCGATGCCCAGTCTCGAAACTCCCACGACTAGGGACCTTTTAAGGATAAGCTTATAGACCCCCAGCTCCCACTTATATGATCGCCCTCATACTGCTGGTGGTCAAGCAAGAATCCTAGGGGCTCTATCAACGTGTAATAGCGACGTGTCAGGTCACCTAAAACAGTACACGATGACAAAGGTAAACCAGATAGCATACTATCATCTCGAGTAAGACTGTCCTACCGGGATAGGTCCTCCCTCAATCATTACAATCACGTACCTGTGACCTAATAATTGACTCTGAGGGCACTATCTCCAACAATCTCCCACTTGCACTCAAGGCTAATTATTGCGATGTCGCATACTCACAGCCCGTGTGATACCGAACATCCAACTCCTCTACTAGTCAGTCTCACAAAGCTCGTTTGCGGAACTATTGCGTTCGAGGAATAGCCTCAGTGAGTGGATCCGCTTAGTTGTTTCTTTCTATATCTCTCTATATCTCAAGTTCGCGGAGAAAGCCATCTCCCGAAAAGAGCAATACCTGTCTCAGAATATGTCTGGATGTCTGATGGGACCTAGCTCATAAATGAACTCCAAATCCAAACTTCTTAGACTGTATCGTCAACTGAACTTAATCAGTATCCTGCGCGCCATGCCACCCTCAGTATTACCTTGGACCACCTGTCCAAAATACTGCCCCTCATCAGAAGGAAAAACTATAACTCTGACAACCTCATTGTCGTCCATGTCACCTTGGAAGCCTGGAATGATAACTGTCTCCCGAATAAGGCTGTCGTTATCATATCCCTAGAACATCCATTTATGTTCTAAAACTGCTTCCTACGGTTTCTCCAGGATTGGATTAATGTCAACTTATTGCATCTAGTGCAAGAACAACATCTGGTGTGGTACTTGACATTTCATGATTGACTCAATTGCCTGAGCAAGTGATCTGCCAATCATGCACATCCCTCTCCCCTTTAGTCTGTAAGACAGCTTCAGAGAGGGTGACTCCATCACCTGCAGGTACACTACCGTGCCAGGAGTCATCCATCCTAAATACTCTTAGAATGTTGTCAAGTATCCTGATTGGGAAACCACCCAAATCTAGATCTAATACCATAGATCCAGTAACCAGTATGTCTGATATAATGTCCAAGTCCTGTGTGGAGAAACCACTGTGTGACGACCAAAGTATAACCGATCGTAGTATAGGAGTTTCCTTTCCTACTTTGTGTATGTCATCCAAATACCAGGATATCACACCCTACTACCTTCTCAACAGATCCATCCCCTATTCTGATGAAGTCAAACCTATGACTGTCACGTCAGAAATAGATGATCTATCTCCGCTACTGGTGCTTCAGTCTGTGAATAGACATAAGCAACCTGTCCACCAATGCTTCCGCTGCTCCCACTGACTACGACAACCCTCTGGCAGAGTCATATAGACGTACACTTCTAAAACTGGTTTAGAACGACGCTATACTCATCCTCCCGCCGGGTCTCGTAACCTGGAACAACAGCAATGGCAATTGTGGGTAAACAAGAACTTCCCTGTCACCGTCCTTGAGGCTACCGTAGTGCCTCTCGGGTGCCTGAAGTTACCCACCTTAACTGCGGAGTGGCCAATGGAATGTCAATCCACATTGAATCTTTAGGTTCCTTATCAAATCTTCAGTAATCGTTTGTGGTTCTGGAATCACTTCCAGTTCTACCATACTCCCACTACTGTTTTCTGAAAAAATCCATTTTTAATAAAACTGTGGCGAGTCTAGAACAATATTGCTATTGTTCATCCAGATGGTAGAAAGTTAACCCGCGTCATAGCCTGGGTCAACCCACAAACAGCCATTACAGAAACGTGCCTTGAGTTGTCCAGTGTCTGGTTTTAAGCATAAGCCGGACAACTCCCCGTACCTTAACATCGTTAAGATATGAACTGTTCTATATCCCATATAGGACCAGAGGCACTGATTTAATTGAACCAGATTCAAATCATGCAACTGTCTCCAGTGCATGTCAACTAAATGGAAGGAGGCCGATCAGCGTTACTCAACTTCGGAATGCTTCCATTTATGAGTAACCTGAAAGAGAAACAATTTCTCTTAATCACTACTATCAACTGAATACCATACAAAAGTATCTACATCTTCGATCACCTTGAAGAATCCCGATACTTGCAACACTTGGTTCTATACTTTATTCAAATACCAATAACTTCTCAAAATTCGGACCCTGTGTTTCCACGAAACACTTGTCTAAATACTAGAGAAGTCATAAGTAAACCGAATATAGTATGAGAACCAAACCCTCTGTCCTCATGGACACTGGACAACATACAATACACTGTATAAGTCCCTTGAGTCTGACAACTCATTTCCTGTGTGTTGTAGGTTGAAAACTGTACCTTTGGTTATGAAGAATTACACCGCTGTTTAATGCTCCTTACCTAACCATCCGCTGATATAGGTAAATGTCATAGACATAATTTCAAAAAGGTATATCTCACTCTATGAAAATAGACGTACAGATACATCGATTTGAAATTGGTGCATAACGGCGGATATTCAAAACCAAATACTTGCCGTCCGGCAAATAACCCAGGTGACTTCCTCAAATATCACCGATTACAACGAATCCCGATATAATGAGGACAATCACCTAATTCCCAATAGCTTACTCCCACTCATCATCTGTAAAACCATACAGATGTAAGAATCATACTTGGTAAATACATACCCTGGAGCAAGTGTCTAATCGGGAAATCAGTTTTCCTTTAACTGTACACAGTGAAACTGAAACATTGAAATGTTTCGTGGGGTATCCCGGTATTCATAGTAATGCCTCTTCCATTATCCAGATTCACAACTACAACCGTATAATTCATTGCCATCTCTCCACATCCCTTCATATGTCTTTAGTCATTACCTTCTGCACACCCCTTTAGGCCAAATGGTTTTCTTCCTTCCCTACCGTTCGGCACCAGCCTATGGTTTGGAAGAAGACTATCCAATAAGCATAATGGGTGTACTGTCCTAATCCTAGGAACACTCGCAATGCGAGAGAAGGTGAAGATAAAAGACACCCGAATAAAACTTATTCCTATTTCTCCTGAACCAGAATCCATCCCCGAACTGGAACAAGTCCTTTCGAGTTTGTATATAAACATACAATGGAGTATCCAAATAACTGTGGATCTTCGTAGTGATACGGAGTGTTCTGGAGAAATACAAAGGTGATGTAGGATTGGCGAAGAAATACTTGGTTTGGTCGTGAACAGCAGTCGCAATTTACTTTGCCCTCTTACTAATCCCTTTATTTGTCTTTACTTAATACCTTCTGTACACCGTTTAGGCTAAATGGTTTTCTTCATTCCCTACCTTTTGGCACCTGCCTATGGTTTGGAAGAAGACTATCCAATTTGCGTAATAGGTGTACTACTCCTAAACCAAGGAGTACTCGCAACCTGAGAGAGGGTGAAAAGAAAAGACAACTGAATAATCCTATCCGTTTCCTCCAGAACCTGAAACCATCCTCGAATAAATTCTTTCGAGTTCGTATCTAATCATACGATGGTTTTGTCCAATGGAAGTGGACGTTCGTAGTAATACGGGGTGTCCTGGAGAAAAGGGTAAAAGTAGGAGTGGCAATGAGGTTCGCAACTCTGACAATCCAAAAGCCGGTGTTTAAGAAGGTTCGGTCAACTTGGTCACAGAGTCAAAGTCTTAGGGTCGGGTCAATGGTCGCTGCCAAAGAGAGAGAGAAAAGAAACACTCAGCGTGCACTCTAACCTAGATCAGAATGGTTACCAATTTATCTAATCTGGAAACCTCCCACTGTACCTCAAATTTTCCTCCAAACCTAAAAGAAGAATTAGTCGGGGTCACCCGAGGAGTAAACCAACTCATCAGTGGGAATCGGGATCCAACTATCATCGCATGATAACGTGACGGAATCCGCTCACGGTATTACACTCCAGAAGGTATGCGCATATCTGGCAAGTTTCAGTTCTTTTGAAACCCCCGATGTGATTTCTGCCCCATGCTCTTATGACCTTGACTTTGGCCAACAAATCATAAGTCACATGTCAAGTTCTGCCCGTCATTCTCCAGGTTAATTTGAGCCCATCCGTACAAGCCCTTGACTTTGGCCAACAAGGCTATACGACTGCCCCAAACCAACGCATCTATCTATGCAGCATATGAATAACCAACAGCTACCAAACACTGTGCCTTGACTTTGGCCAACAAACACAGCTTGAATACTATTGACTACCCATATGAAACGACGGAGGGCTACGAATGGTTTCTGGCGAAAACCTTTAACGTAATGAACTTGATATCGTTGAAGGAACTGATAGCTTTTTGAAAATATAGTGACGAAAACCGTTGCTAAAGAGGTCACTCCCGGTGAAGGGATCTCGGCTCTTTCCCCGTAGAATGGGGTGCAGGATATTCCAACTGAATACCACGGTGCAAAGCAAAAGTAATCGGCTATAGTGAAGTTAATGCCCTGACGCAAACTTCTGTCCAAGGGGTCACTCCCGGTGAAGGGATCTCGGCCCTTGCCTCGTCGACTGAGGAGCAGGATATTCTAAATGAATACCGCGATGCAAAACAAAAGTGAACGTCCTTGCAATAACAGCTTTTTGAAAAAGTGTTCCAACAACATCAGATTAGGTTTGTTTTTAACTTGCATTGATCCGAATCAATGCAGTCCCATCAATTGATCACACCAAAAAGAACGAAAATATACTGATGTACGTATATGCCATCCGCATTCGCCACTGGGTCCCGTCATTACCCGTTAGGTTAGCTAACTAAAGACAGAGCGGGGACTGGACTAGCGCGGATGCAAAACATATACAACATCTACTAATATATATACCAATATATTATATTCGCTCAAGGCGTGAATAAAATGCAACATCACAGAAATGTACAGCATCACAGAAACAATACAGATATCTGGGATCCCCGGGTTTCACAGAGCCGCTGAAACCCGACGTTCCCCTGGTCGTGTGGATAGCCTGTGCAATGAAATCCTAGACCCCTACGGGCGCGGCAAGTTACCCGCCAAAACCTGAAGTGAGGCAGCCCCCTTCAGCGCCGTGAATGGACCACCCAGCACTTCACGGAATCCGGTAACTTGGGCACCCCTCCTGGGTCAACCTGTACCCCCTACGAGTGCGGCGAATAGCCCGCCAATCCCAGAGTGAAGCCCCCTCCGTCTCAATGCCATGAGATGCGGGCTTGTTTCCCTCTAGAACCCGGCTATCCGTGCACCCCTCCGCGGGGCAATCCTAGTACAGAAAGTAAAATATACATACAACGGGTACATCGACCGCAACCAGGTCGTGCCCCAAAATAATAATACAAACAGGCAGTGACGGCAGTCCACATGTCGGACGCTCGCCCCGCAATATCAAATGTACATAATACTACCACAACTGTACTAGCATTGCATCCAGGCTATCCCCCACGACCGATCCGCAACATCACAGCAAAAACAAAACATCAACGTGAAAGTCACGTTTGCAAATCCGTCTAACCGGGCTATAGCAGTTAGACCGGATTTACCGATCAAGTGACATTCACGGTAGCAGATATAATGTAAATACTGTGAAAAATGTGTTTAAAATATCCGATCGATCAAAAATTAACAAGTGGGCCCCCAATCAAAACTGTAGCACTCACAGAAAACCTGGGCCCAATTTTAATATTCCAAAAACCCAAATTTAACCCCAGAGGCCCACTGGAAAATTTCCACACACTGATCAATGACTACGGCGGCGGAACCGCGGCACTAAGTGGGTACTTGCCGCGGTTCCGCGCACCAGTTGGAGAATCAGTGTCTCGAATTTTTCCACTGGTCTTAGATCTCTCTGTACAGTACTTTTATACAACCTGAAAAATTTTTGGGGACCAAAAAATTTCAACAGAAAACTGTCGTGAGCAAATACGGGTTTTTGGACATTTCGATCGATCGGAACTGAAAAACACATTACACAAAGCTAGACTAAGTTAATGGGGAGGCTCTGATACCACTGTAAGTGCACGGCGGCGCCCCGGCCGTCAATCCGACGGCCAAATGCGGAAACGGTGAAAAACTTAAATTTTTGCGAACTTAGCAAACCGACACCACCGCGCACTAAAACCCGGATCGAACCATTAACTAGTCCTAGCTAACTACAAGAAAGGGAATAGAGATATACCGAGTGATCCGAGTCCTCCGGTCTTCTCGTCGCCGTCCCGATCTCCTGCGGAAACTCCGGTGGTCGCCTCCTCGCCGGAAGGGCACCACGTAGCCGGATTCTTTTACGGGCTCCCACCTCTATACCGAGGCAACTCGGGCGCGAAGTTGGCTAGCCGACGCGCCCAAGATTTGCTGTAGAATGATGTAGAATCGTTGTCTCTTTGGGGTTTTGTATAGTTGCCATGATGGAGGAATTTTTCACAAGGATTTTTCATGAAGGCTTGAAGAAAAATGGAGCATCTCAGGAAAAGAGCTCGGCCAGCCTAAATGTGCTCTCTGGAATTTTGAATGAAGCAAGCTCACTGATCAATCAATGAATGTATGAATTAATCCCAAAAGAAGAAATGAAAAATCCTTCACTGCACACCAAAAATGGAGGGGGTCCACCACACAATCACATGAAGAAAATTATTCCATACAATCAAACCTTATTAAATAATCCAAACTCACATAAAACTTCCTGCACACTCATCCTCACACAGTGGCCGGCCCATACCAACATCCATCACCAAATCACAAAACCCACACTCAACACACAAATCATCAACAACCATGATGCTTACAAAGTCAAGCCATCATGAAGTAGTCAAGTCAAAAAGGTCAAGGTATGGAGCTCTCATCATGATGCAACAAAAAGCAAAAGCCCCCTCCACAAATACTTATTTGCAATAATGCAAATAAGCCCTCCTCCACCAAATTTCGGCCAATGAACGGAACAATGGAAATCGGCCGAAACGGAAAGCAAACTGGCAACTCCATAAAACTGGTCCCGTAATAAATTACAGGAAAAACCCCGATACTGTGCATACACACCCGCATCTGTATTTCGACCGAAATACAAAATGCAATGAGACAAAACTACACAATCAAATACTAAGATCCGGCTTAAGCCAAAGCCGGCTAGTAAAAACCGTCCGATCATGATCCGTGCAATACCGCACGTATCTGATCGAACCCTGCCATATCTCCATACGGCCTCTACAGCATTTCGCCCGAAAGCTTGAGTAACTGAAAGTGTGGTGGACTCTAAAAACTCGTCAATACTATGGCTGTGGATTTAACCACTAGCACGTCAGAGGTATAAGCCAATACGTGGCGGGCCACCAGCTATTGACTAAAAGGGACGTCGATGAGCGAACTCATCCTGACGCCCTACTGAGCCTGTCAGTGACAATATCCGTACAGTCCGGTCCGTTCGTCTATGAGCATCGCATGGCGGGCCTAGGGGGTTGGTAAAAGTCAGACCCCCAAAAGCGGTACAAGTCGTGTCGGAGTGTAGCCCAGAACACCCTGAGATACTACTGGAATACCTACCAGTAAATCTCCTTGCCTTGGCCAAGGACTTCGTGTAATGGCTCTCCTAGACACAGCACGACCTCACCCCCAATACCGGAGAGACGAACCCCTGAAGATACGCTCACTGCCTCCATGTGGCTCGGGACTGTACCCAACTAAAACCTGTTTGCACGACTCCTTTGAGCCGTGGTAGGGTAGTAATCAAAGTACAGTGGGAACTCACACGAGACAAATGACGATCCCCAGGTCGATGAACTAACCTGCACACATGTCACCAGGGAACTGCCATCTGACGTCTGGTATATGACCAACTAGCATGTTCCCGGCGAGTCCTGTCCGGTGTACTCATAACCCAATGAGCACCTGTATACATCTTAGGTGATCCAACTGACACCAGTGGCTTGTGAGACCGGCCACCGCCCCTCGTCGGGGTCTCGACTGTATACACTAGTCTACTAATGGAGTATCGATGCCCAGTCTCGAAACTCCCACGACTAGGGACCTTTTAAGGATAAGCTTATAGACCCCCAGCTCCCACTTATATGATCGCCCTCATACTGCTGGTGGTCAAGCAAGAATCCTAGGGGCTCTATCAACGTGTAATAGCGACGTGTCAGGTCACCTAAAACAGTACACGATGACAAAGGTAAACCAGATAGCATACTATCATCTCGAGTAAGACTGTCCTACCGGGATAGGTCCTCCCTCAATCATTACAATCACGTACCTGTGACCTAATAATTGACTCTGAGGGAACTATCTCCAACAGCATCAGCATGCACTCTCTTCGTTTGGGCCGCACGGGAAATCTGGTATTCCCCAATTTCCTACTCTGTCTTATAACAATTATAAGTTGGAGCGGGACCAACGTTCTCCAGCTCAGTATAACAAGCGGGTTCGGTCAATATTCCGTATTATTATCTTGATTAAGGCGTGATATGGTTGCTACCTGGAGAGAGAGAGAAGAAAACACTCAGCGTGCGCTCTTGCAAGAATAGATTGGTTATTATTTTATCTAATCAGGATGGCTCCCACTGTTTTAATCAAATCTTCCTTCAAACCCTAAAAGGAAAGACTAGCCGGGATTAATTACATACTACAAGTTCGCCAATCTTTCAGCCAGGCTCGTGTCGGTACTTTGAGGGAGGTCCCCCGTGCTTTCGCACGAACCTAATTAATGTAAACCTCGTTTTCCCAGAGGCGTAACCTCGTTGACACCTTTCTAGACACCTACTTGATCGGCTAATTGTAATGTATAAAAGTCTCCCAGGAGTAACTTTTACTCACAGCGGGTATCGGGATCCAACTATCTCATAGAAGGTATGCAATCTCATTGCAAATTTCAACACTTGAAATTCCCGATAATATTTTGCCCATAGCACCTTATGACCTTGACGGAGGTCAACAAACCATAGGCTACTAGTCAAGTTCAACCCGTCATTTTTTGATCGAATTAAACCCACCCGCACGACCCTTGACGGAGGTCAACAAGGCCGCACGACTACCCTAATCCAATCTGCATCATATGCATAAGCAGATAAATACTAGTTAGCTACCGCACACTACGCCTTGACGGAGGTCAACAAACGTAGCACGAATACTAAATAGGACTTATCTGAAATGACGGAGGGCTACGACAGGTTTTTCTGAAAACCTATTGCGTAATGAACTTGATATCGTTGTAGGATCGAATGAATTTTAAAATGGAGTGTCTTTGAGGCTTTTCTAGTTTTGCTAAAGGAGTCACTCCCGGTGAAGGGATCGTCGGTCCTTTCCTCGTCGAATGAGGTGCGGGATATATCATATATATCACTGTGCAAAGCAAAAACTCTTAAAAGCAATCAAAAGAAAAACCGAGTGTGCAGCATCTGCCAGTTATTGCTAAAGGAGTCACACCCGGTGAAGGGATCTCGGTCCTTTCCTCATCGAATAAGGTGCAGGATATATCATATATACCGCTGTGCAAAGCAAGAACTGTAGCTACCTGTTTTATTTTGAAATTCGATTCTACAACATCTTAGGTTTCTTTTACATTCATTAATCACATTAATGAAGTCCCATCATTTAAGTACCTAAACATCACAGATAAATACGACGTACACTTATGCCATCCGCATTCGCCTCGATGTCCCCTCGTGCACCGTTAGGTTAGGTAACTAACGACAGAGCGGGGCAGGGCTAGCGCGGGTGTAAAACATAAGTAACGCCTATATAATATATCATATATACTGTATACTGTATCTATCACAGAACATCACATGATCACATCACAGATATCGCAGCAGAAGAATCATATGAAATATTGGATATACTAGGACGTCCGTGTTTTCAATACGAGCCAGTATAAAATACGGATTCCACGGTCGTGATGAATAGCCAAACCCACACCTCTAGACCCCTACGAGAGCGGCAAGCAACCCTACCAATTCTAGAGTTAGGAGACCCGGACTCGACTCCTCGAGTTGGTCTCCCACTGGACCCTAGAACCCGGTTACTTGTGCCCTCCTCCTTGGGTCTATCCTAGTGCGGAAAAGAAAATAATATACAAAAGGTGACATCTTCCGCAACCTGGAAGTGCCCCAATAAAAGAATATTACATACAAGTTTTTACATGAATGAAAATGAAAAAACACTCATCTCACATAAAAAACCCCGGCTATTCAAACACGACAATCCAATATAACATATCCAGCAACACATAACATCACATGTCATCAACGTAAGTAAATATGCGCATCCCAATTGTCGTTGACATATAGCAACGAAACCGGCGATATCACATATTACACTTACGGTCACAGAAAAGAAAGTGTAAAAACTACAACAGTTGGAATCCGCAATCTCTTTAGACATCACATGCCTAATCAAATGAATTCCTTAGACATCGCATGCCTAACAATTATAAACCCCGCATTTTAGTCTCATTATCGAAAACACTTTTCAATATCAAGTCGGGCAATTCAACAAGATTCCCGACATCCTGATCGAATGCTCGTCGCAAACTTTAGTAGGCGGCCAACGCCTCATATGTGGCACGCCGTACTGCCCCAAACCCTAAGGTTCAAAGGGCAGTTCAAGACGGTCACATAATCGAGTTAAGGTTTGTTGTCTTCTAGAGGGTCCATCGCGTTACTTGCACTACTTAGAACGTCTTTAAACCACGGAAAAATCCAACACTTGGAAATTTTCCGGCAGGGGAAAGATTGGGTATTTATATCCGGTCGAACTTTTTAACATATTCTAAAATATCTGGAAAACCACATAGACAAAATCTGATAATCCGATCGAACAATCGAATCCCCAAAACAACCCCAGAAAATTCAACTCTTGAATAAATATTAAAAATACCCATAAAACTCAGCACTGTTAAATAGGAGTTACTGTGCAAAGGTGGAGGGGTGACGTCACCAGAGCGCCGCGGAACCGCCGCATAAGCTAGGCTTATGCCGCGGTTCCGCCGCCATCTTGAAGCAACTTTTGTCAAATTTTACACCGTAATTCTTATAATTCCCTGCTGAATTTTTTAAGCATTTTTAATCTGGAAAAAACCCAGTTTTTGAAAAAAGTCCAGAGAGCGGGTCGGATTAGGGTTTCGGGGTTTGTTCGGACTTCAAACGTCGTCTAGGCATCGCCTAAGGCTCTAGCTAGGCTCTGATACCACTGTAGGGTTCCTAGGCACTCTAATGAGGTCTCACAAGGCATCAACCATGCCAATTTCAAATTTTACAAGTGCCTACAAACCCTAAACTAGATCGTTAACTAGAATTTTAGGCGAACACATGCAACTAGTTAACAAATTAACTAAAAGAACGGAAATACAACCTTTGTAGATCCGGTCCTCCACCTCCATAGCTCCGCAATGAAGTCTCTTCGCTATCCAAATGGAAACCCGGGCTCTAGCGTCGGCTTCATCGGAGAAATAGGCGGGCAAGGTCGTCGGCTTCGTGCCGAAGATGATCTACGTCGAGGCATCACAAGATCAAGCTCCCACTTCACCAAGTCATGAAACTTGTGAAGAAAACATCCTATACTACTTGGCAAGAGGTAGAGGATGAAGAAATAGGAAGTGGGTTCACTTTAGAATTGGATTTCTCACTTGATTTCTTCACAAGCCATTGATGAGGCAAGCTTTCTTCATGTGAAGAAGAAGAAGAAGATGAAGATAATGATATGATAAGAATAATAAAATAGAAAAGAAAAATCAATTCTTATCATATCCAAACCATGGTTTAGTGTAGAGATTTAACTAAGGTTAGATGGAGTGGTTAGGGTTAAGCATGAGACAAAATGGTCACTTAGTCAAAGATGCTTTGAAGCTTCAAGAAGCTTCAAGCAAAGAACAAAGAAAGCCACCATTTTCTCTTTATCATTTCAAAATAAAATTAAATAAATAAAATAAATGAATAAGAAAATGAAAACCCTAACCAACATACAACCATGGTTCAATCTTTACACAAACCCTAGTGAGCATGTATCATCAAACATGATACAAACTTGTGTACAAAAGTATATCACATATACAATGTGCACAATCAAGTGAGAAAAACCATTTAAAGTGAACCAATACTAGTTATTGCAAAGTAATATATCAAATATATAATTATGCATTAAATCATTAAATCAACACTTGATTTAACGATCCGGTCATATCGCATATAACCGACTAATATACAATGTATCGATTTATCGAATCAATCCTTGATTCGATAACTAGGTTATATCGCATACAACCATATCGATACATTCATCGCGAGAATGAAATACGGTATCACATACACGCATTATTCTCGGTCCTGCACATATCTCATATGCGCTCCTATTTCGTTTCGCTTGAGCCAGGAAACCTCTGTGTAGGACTCTAAAGACTCGTCAATACGCCGGCAGCAGGTGATGATCATATCAAACACTCACAAGCCGCAAGCGGTCTGCTAAACGTAACGGCCACCCGGGTATTGAGCGATGAGAAGATCGACGAGCAAGCCCGCTCATACTCCTGTGAATCCAACCAGTAACACTTACCGTACAGTCCGGTCTGATCGTCTGATATGTCGCATATCTCGCCTAGGGGTGGTAAACGTCAGACCCCAATAGCTCGATAAGTCGTGTCGATATGAGGTCTATAACAATTCGAGAAACTACTGGTAACACTTACCAGTAAACCTCAGCAACCCTGGCCAGGGATTTCCTGTTATAGCCAATCGAACACAGCGCAACATCAACTCCCTATACCGGGAGAGACGAATCCCCTCCTATCGCTCATTGCCTCCATGTGATTCGGGACTGTACCCAAAAACCACCGTTTTGCACGCCCTCTTGGACGTGGTAAGGTGGAAATCAAAGCACAGTGGGAACCACACAAGACTCTATGACGATCTCGGGTCAACAGACTACTCTGTACCAGTGTCACCAGAGAACTGCCATCTGACGTAAGGTATAATACCATCTGGGAGTTCTCGGCGAGTCCGTCCAGTGTACCCAGTCTCCACTGAGCACCCGTATATCATCTCTGATGTCAAACACCAATGGATATGGGATCATCCATCGCCCATCTATATGGGTCGAGAAGGTATACGCTAGTCTACTCTGGTATATCGATGCCCCGTCTCGATATACCCACGACTAGGGACTTTGAAGGATGTACTTATAGACTATCATGTCCCCACTAGTATGATCTGCATCATAGTCCAGGTAGTCAAGTACACATCCTAAGGGCTTTACCAACATGTAACAGAGAGACAAACAGTATACACGTTAAGGTAAAGAGCAACCAGATAGCATACTATCATGTCGAGCAAGAAAGTCCTCCCTATATATGTCCAAGCATCCACTACAATATACATCCTATGTATAGTAATGGCCTCTAGGGCATACATATAACTAACAGCTACCACCCTCGGAAGAAAACACGCTCAATGGGGCGGAGAGGCACCCTAATTACTGCCCGTATCATCGGAAGATTTCACACCCTATTGAGGAGTGCAACGCCTTTAAGATATGGTGGCAGGGGTATGTTGCCCACCGACAACATTTTAAGCGAATGAAACGCAAAACTCGTCGGGAGCAGAGAGATACAACCAACAGGCACAAAAGAACTACCGGAAACTGTTACACGGTCAACGCCGGAGGACCACAGGTTCTCACCTTTGGGAGCGACTCTGATGAGGAAATGGCTCTGGGCCCTTTCTTTAAAGAATCCGTTTTAGGGAAAGAGGAAGAACCAGAGGCCTGCGAAAACATTCAGCTGCGCAATCGCACGCTCCCGGAAAAGAATCTCGGACCCGCAACTAGAAAAGATAAGGGAAAGGAAAAGGTCGCTGAGGATATCGCTTTAGATGACCAAGTCATGGAAGACCTAACTGCCAAGAACCCACCTAGGAAGAGTAAAGTGGACTATAACATCCTAGCACACTTGAGGAACCTACCCTCGCAGCTCAGCATTCTTGACGCCCTCTTATTATCAAAAGAAGCGAGAGATTCATTAATCAAGGCGCTACAAGAGCCCGAGCAATTCCAAGCCTTACTCGCCGAAGAAAGGATGAAGGATGAACTGGAAGAAGTGCACACAGCCGATGTCACGTTTGGTGATGAAGACCTTCTCCTTGGTACGTGCGACCACAACCGTCCCCTGTACGTCTCTGGATATTGCCATGATATCAAGATAGGCAAAATCCTGGTTGATAATGGATCCTCCGTCAATCTCCTTAATGTTCGGATGTTGAAGGAAATCTGCATGAGCGTTCAGCACCTCGCTCGTGATAAAATTACCATCTCCGGCTTTGACTCCCAGTCGTCACGGACTCTCGGATCTGTAATACTAACATTACGCTTCGGACTACTCGTCACGGATATTAAGTTTCACGTCATTGACGCCAAGACCTGCTACAATGCCTTGCTTGGTCGTCCTTGGTTACACGAGTACAACATCATCCCTTCTACGCAACATCAGTGCATGAAGTATTTCAAGTATGGTCTCGAGTATACCGTAACAGGGGAGCTGAACCCATTCTCTGTAAACGAAGTCCGCAAATACAAAGATGCAAAATACTTTTTGCCAGAATTCGAGGACACAGAGAGGTGTCGCAAACCGGAGAACAAAGTCGCCGCCACCATTCCTGTTTTCGGGAGTGATACCGAAGAAGAAGAAGAGATAGTTTACGCTGGGCCATCTCGACGCAACAACCCGGGACCGTCCGGCCCTATATTGATCTTCGGAAGCGACTCGGAAGATGAGGTGAATACTGTGTTCTCCAGTCGGCCGTCAGTACAAGCATTCTCTGGTGATGATCAGAGTTTGCAAATTACCATAATTCCCCGGGGGCACTACAAAGATCTTGACGCACTTGAAGCTCACAATGTGCAAGATCTGCAGACATTTTACGTCCCTCCCAGGCGAAAAGGTGAAAAGGCGATCCTGTTCTACCGGTCCACGGAAACAAGAGTGGAGAAAGAAATCTGGCACGGCGTGGATTCTACACTTGACAGGCTCCAACCCATCCGTTTGCTCAGATATTACACGAATGGACTAAAAAGGCTATTGAAGCGCCAAGGGGTACCCTTAAAACAGATTATTCGACAAGCTCGATTCTATAACAGGATTTAGGACGTCCCTGGGACTCAGCGCAAGCTGCCCAATGGGAGAATGGAGACGCTCGGGCTTGGATACGTGAGATCCGGAAAACGAGAGCGAATCCACCGTAGCTACGCCATATATAACTTCGACGAAGAAGAGGACGCCCTGTCAGAAAGCGCCGACCCCGTGTCAAAACGAGATCTCGCAATCAGAATACCGAGTCCGTCATTTGAGGAAAGAATGAACAACCTTATCAAGAGAGCGGGTCAAAAGGCCCGGGACGACCACAATCGTGAAATGGCCATTTACGAGAAAGCCAGAACGCAACGTCTTCTTCAACAGCCTGCAAAAGACGAAGATGCTCCTCCCTGTCAACCTACTGTGCAAAAAGCCCGACGCAGAGGCAGAGATAAGTCAAAGAGCAGAAAAGGCATTCGACGACGACAAAGCGGGACTGGGAAGTCACGTAATCGGGAATTAGGCAGTCGGGATTTGTCCCTCATAAAAAAGATGAGTCTATCATACTCCTTTGCTCGGGACAAGACGAAGAAGATACTTGATCTTGCTTTAAAACATCGAATGATCACATTGCCGGAGTCCAAACACCCTGAGCAAGCTAACGAGGTCTCTCATCCGGGCTACTGCTCTTATCATCGAGCCATAGGACACCCTATCGAAGACTGCTTTACCTTCAAGAATTGGGTCGAAGACTAATATCGCCTCGGTAAGTTCGCTTTGTCTGACAACTGGAGGGTAACGCCGCCACAGAAGCACGAACCCAAAGTCACGGAAGCAGAACCAGTTCCACGTTGGGCTGGGAAGCGGATGCGCACTTGTCACATGATAACAATATCGAAAGAAGAGCCCAAGAACATGAATGACCTTCCCTGGTGCTTCGAAAACAGCAACGATGAGGTGATCTCAGAATTTCCACCAGTACCGAAAGAGCTGGAAGATGGCATACATACTACCGCAGACAACCTCAAGAAGATTGAATTAGGGACAGCGAACGACCCGCGGCCAACATTTGTCAGCGAATTGCTATCTGAAGAAAGGGTAGCCGCGCTAAAAAACGTGCTTATGCAGTATAAAGATTGCTTCGCGTGGAACTATTCCGAAATGCCAGGTTTAGATCCAGAAATAGCTGTCCATAAATTGGCAATATCCCAGGACATCAAGCCAGTCAAATAGGCGCTAAGAAGAATGCGGCTTGAGCTTGAGATGAGCATCAACGCCGAAGTCAAGAAGCTAATCGACTCTGGGTTCATCCAGGAGGTTCAGTATCCCGATTGGATAGCCAACATCGTCCCGGTGATGAAGAAAAATGGGACAGTGCGCATATGCGTGGACTTCCAAGATCTCAATAAAGCTTGCCCGAAGGACGACTTCCCGGTGCCAGTCACCGAGCTGATGATAGATAATACATTCACTCATGAGGTTTTCTCCTTCATGGACGGCTCATCAGGGTATAATCAAATAAAGATGCATCCCGAAGACCAGAAGCACACCGCTTTCCGGACTCCTTTGGGTATATTCTGCTACAAAGTTATGCCCTTCGATTTGAAGAACGCCGGTGCCACCTATCAGCGGGCCATGACAAAGATCTTCGATGACCTCATACATGAAATCGTCGAATGCTATATCGACGACCTCGTAGTGAAAAGAAAATCATATGAGGAACATTTGGAGCATTTGAAGACCGTATTCCAACGCCTCCTGCAATACAACTTGAAAATGAACCCTCTCAAGTGCGCATTCGGAGTTTCCTCGGGCAAATTCCTAGGATTCCTTGTCCGTCACCGGGGCATCGAGATAGATCCGTCGAAGATCAAGCCGATCATGGAAATGCCACCGCCAAGGACTCTCAAACAATTGCGGTCTCTCCAAGGGAAGCTCGCATACATCCGGCGATTTATAGCCAACCTTTTAGGCAAGTGCCGCCCTTACAGCCACCTGATGAAGAAGGGAACCCCGTTCGTCTGGGATCAAAAATGCCAAAGCGCGCTAGACGAGATCAAGCAATACCTGCAAAACCCGCCGGTGCTGGCTGCTCCGGTCAAGGGAAAGCCCCTCATTCTTTATACGACCGCCCTCGAAGGTTCCTTAGGAGCATTATGGGTGCAAGAGAACGATCAAGGGAAAGAAAGAGCACTCTACTATTTAAGTCGAGTTCTCCTGGGGGCAGAAAGCAATTACTCCCCCATCGAAAAACACTGCCTGGCATTAATCTTCGCGATAACAAAGCTCAGGTACTATGCGTTGGCGCATGAAGTCCGTCTCATTTCGAAGGTGGACCCCCTTAAATATTTAATGTCAAAGGCCATATTAACAGGGAGACTCGCTAAATGGGCCCTGCTCTTGATGGAGTTCTCGATAACCTATCAACCTCTCAAGGCAGTAAAAGGCCAGGCCATCGCCGACTTCCTCGCTGAACATCCGATACATGCCGATTCTCCTCTGAATTGCGATTTGCCAGACAAACATGCGTTTGACACGATCGACGGCAGTGATACTCGATGGGAGCTTTATTTCGATGGAGCATCTTCCATGAAGAAGCGCAAACAAAGTACCCCTGTAATCAAATCGGGGGTAGGACTCATCTTCGTAACTCCACAAAGAGGGATAATACGCTTTGCTTTCTCCTTGACAGAACCAAGGACGAACAATGAAGATGAATATGAAGCTTTGATAGCAGGCCTTGAGATCGCCATCGACATGGGAATTGAAAACCTCCTCATATTCGGAGACTCCCAGCTAGTCGTCAGTCAAGTAAACGGCGACTACCAAACATGCAAACCAGAGTTGGTAAAGTACGGCGAAAAGGTGCAACAATTGTTGACCCAAATTCCCTCCTACACTTTGGAGAGCATACCACGAGCAGAAAACAGCAAAGCGGACGCGTTAGCCAAGCTCGCTAAAGAACTGGCTGACGAGAATCTCGATGACGTCAGAATCGTGGTACAGAGCCGTCAGGTGCTTGCCCCAGCAGAAATATCTCCGAAAACATCCAAGGAAAAGGGAGCAAACGAGCAGATGACCCTGCAAATAAATGACCAAGAAAAAGCCGAGGATTGGAGAGAAGTTTTCATAGACTACTTCAAATCCCGCCGAGCGCCTAAGGACGCGTCCTCAAGACACCAGCTCATGAAGCGAGCCCTATCTTTTGCCTTCGTCAATAATACTCTGTACAAGAGGTCATTTGACTCTCTGTGGTTAAGATTCCTAGGACCTGACGAAGCGAAAAGAGTCGTTCAGGAAGTTCATGACGAACTTTGCGGTTCTCACCAAGCGGGCCCGAAGATGAAGCTGAAGATTAAACGAATGGGCTACTACTGGCCCACGATGATTCAGGACTGCCTCGAATATGCGAAGCAATGTCATTCGTGCCAGATTCATGGGGACTTCATCCATCAGCATCCAAATCCACTACATCCGACGGTGGCTAGCTGGCCATTCGAGATGTAGGGAACCGACATAGTCGGCCCTATCGAACCAGCATCGTCCAGGGGACATCGTTTCATTCTAGCGACCACTGATTACTTCTCCAAATGGGCCGAAGCAGTACCATTGAGGGAAGTGAAGACGGAGAATATCCTCCACTTCTTCAAGACGCACGTCATATATCGGTTTGGAACTCCGTGACGGATCATCTCCGATAACGGGCCAGCTTACAGAAGCCACAAGATCAGTCGCTTCGCGCAACAGCACAATATAGATTGGAGATATTCCTCGGTTTATAATCCGCGAGCTAACGGTCTAGCTGAGGCCTTCAACAAGACCTTGACGAAGATCATGAAGAAAACAGTGTCGCGAAATAAGAAGGACTGGCACGAAAGGCTGCAAGAAGCTCTTTAGGCTTATCGAACCACGTTCAAGATGGCCACGAACACGACGCCATATGCGTTGGTATTCGGTACCGAAGCAGTACTCCCCCTCGAGATAGAGTTACCCTCTCTGCGAGTGGCAGTCCACTACGAGCTGACGAACGAAGAAAATGCTCACCTTCGGCTTGAGGAGCTTGACGCCCTTGATGAAACCCGGCTCATAGCGCAACAAAATCTAGAAGCTTATAAAGCGAAGATGACGCGCTCATATGAAAGATTGACCCGACCGAGGACATTCTGCCAAGGCGAACTCGTGCTAATGGTCAAAAGGCCTATGATCCCCAACCGTGCCAAGTGGGGAAAATTCGAGCCGAACTATGAAGGTCCGTACATCATAGACAAGGTCTACCAGGGTGGAGCCTATCTGCTCATGGATATGCACGGTGAAAGGCCTTTCCGGCCAATAAATGGCCGCTTCCTGAAGAAATACTATGCTTAATGAGCCATAGCCTAGGTCAATGATAGATGACGACGACTATGTCCGCTTGCTATCTTCCTAAGCTCGAACTCTATAAGCAGTGTTTGGCCTTTTCCTGAACGGACCGGAACGTCCTTAAACTAATGACGGACCGAAACGTCTTTAAACTACTGACGGACCGAAACGTCCTTAAACTACTACCGCATCATCCTTTGGCTGACGAGATAAAAAAAAATAATAAAAAAATAATAATAAAAAAACGGTATGTCCATAAGCAAAATGGGCACGGATGAAAACCCGAAAGGGCTCCGTGAGTAAAAACAGCAGGGCTACCAGCGAGTGTTCGTGAAAACCCGAAAGGGCGCGACCTCGTAGAAAAAAAAGAAAGAACAAAAGGGGAATAAAAAAAACGGTATGTCCACAAGCAAAATGGGCACGGATTAAAACCCGAAAGGGCTCCGTGAGTAAAAACAGCAGGGCTACCGGCAAGTGTTTATGAAAACCCGAAAGGACGCAACCTCGTTAAAAGACACTTACGAGGTCCTCTCGACCTTGTAAGGAGAAACCACCTGCGTGAGATCCTTACGACTCACAAGGGAGCAACACACTTAGGAATCCTCACGATTCCTAAGGAGAAATTACACTTGCGAGATCCTCACGACTCGTAAGGAGAACTCTCTTATGGGACCCTCACGGCTCATAAGATTTGAAAGACTTAAGTTGCAGAAACCTGAACCTGTGCTTAAGCAACTCCCCCACAAACTTCGATAATGCCCTACAAGTGGTTCAATACTGACCCTTGTATACAATCCACGGGCGCGAATAAACATTTCCCTAACCAAGTCCCACCCGTGGCTAGGGATATGTCCATATGGTGAGCAGCCCTTGTAAGTCCTCTCGACTTATGAGGAGAAAACCATCTTGTAGGATCCTTACGACTTATAGAGGAACATACACTTAGGAATCCTCACGATTCTTAAGGAGAAAATACACCGACGAGATCCTAACGACTTGTAGGGAGAAATACCTTTGTGAGACCCTTACGGCTCATGAAGTCAAAAGCCTTAGCCGACAGGACCCTTAACCCTGTTTACTAAGCCACCTTTGTTCAACTTCGACAGAGGCAAATGATGATTCGCTCCTAGCAGTATCCCAGTTGTAGCGGTACTGATGCCGAAATCGGTGTCTAGATCCAAGCTTGCAGCGAAAAGGGCTAGCAAGTCACACAAGCAAACGAAATAGCCGAAATGGTGGGGCAACTTGCAATATAACAATAGCAAGTAAAAATGTATGCATGAAAAATAGCCGAAATGATGGGGCAGCTCGCAATAAAAAGTAGCGAGTAAAAATAAAATAAATAGCCAAAATGGTTGGGTACCGCGAAAAATAGCCGAAATGATGGGGCAATCGCGACCTTCGCGATATAAAAGCTGAAATGATAGAGCATCGCGGAAAAAGAAATAAAATGAAAATGAAAATTCTTGCCCTACAGGTGATGTTACATCAACCCCTGTATACAATCCAAGGGCACAAACAAAAAGGAATCACACTTCTCCTCCCTAGGTTTCATCAAAAGAAGAAGCCAAGTCTCGACGGGCTGCAAGTGACCTAGAGATCATCTCAACAACATCAAGCGAAGCGGAACAGCGGCAACCCCCGGTTCCATGGCGCGGCGATATACATATCACCAAGAGTCAAACCTCCATTCCGTGAAGTGCGGATATAATCAGCAAAATTCCTGGTCATGTGGAACGCGGATATGTCACTCTTTGACCCGTGGAAAACGTCCAGAGCAGATCCTGGTCCTCGCAGACCATGGCAGTCAACCCGTGTGAAGCATCCAGAGCGGAGCCTAGTCCTCGCCGAACACGGCAGTGAACCCGTGTGAAGCATCTAGTGCAAAATTCCTGGTCACGTGGAACACGGATAATGTCACTCTTTGACCCCGTGGAAAGCGTCCAGAGCGGATCCTGGTCCTCGCAGAGCACGGCAGTGAACCCGTGTGAAGCATCCAGAGCGGAGCCTAGTCCTCGCCGAGCACGGCAGTGAACCCGTGTGAAGCATTTAGTGCAAAATTCCTGGTCACGTGGAACGCGGATAATGTCACTCTTTGACCCCGTGGAAAACATCCAGAGCGGATCCTGGTCATCGCAGAGCACGGCAGTGAACCCGTATGAAGCATCCAGAGCGGAGCCTAGTCCTCGCCGAACACGGCAGTGAACCCGTATGAAGCATCTAGTGCAAAATTCCTGGTCACGTGGAACGCGGATAATGTCACTCTTTGACCCCGTGGAAAACGTCCAGAGCGGATCCTGGTCCTCGCAGAGCACGGCAGTGAACCCGTGTGAAGCATCCAGAGCAGAGCCTAGTCCTCGCCGAACATGGCAGTGAACCCGTGTGAAGCATCTAGTGCAAAATTCCTGGTCACGTGGAACACGGATAATGTCACTCTTTGACCCCGTGGATAACGTCCAGAACGGATCCTGGTCCTCGCAGAGCATGGCAGTGAACCCGTGTGAAGCATCCAGAGCGGAGCCTAGTCCTCGCCGAGCACGGCAGTGAACCCGTGTGAAGCATCTAGTGCAAAATTCCTGGTCACGTGGAACGCGGATAATGTCATTCTTTGACCCCACGGAAAACGCCCAGAGCGGAGCCTGGTCCTCATCAAGCACGGCAGTGAACCCGTGTGAAGCATCCAGAGCAAACACCGGACTGTGGAGTCCTTAAAATCCACGGACTATGATGTCCTTAACCTCGACTGCAATGTCTTAATACTCACGATCAACCATGATGATTCTAGACTGATTTTACCTTGGTTCAAGGGTACATCTCTTCACTCCTTTGATATTTGTCGTTGTAATTCCTTAACGTCTTCAAAGAGGTGAAGGGTCCCAGTAACCAAACATTGGACTGTGGAGTCCTTAAATCCACGGACTATGAGGTCCTTAACCTTGACCGAGATGTCTTAAAACTAACACCGGACAGTGGGGTCCTTAAACCCACGGACTATGAGGTCCTTAACCTTGACCGTGATGTCTTAAAACTAACATCGGACGGTGGAGTCCTTAAACCCACGGACTATGAGGTCCTTAACCTTGACCGTGATGTCTTAAAACTAACATTGGACGGTGGAGTCCTTAAACCCACGGACTATGAGGTCCTTAACCTTGACCGTGATGTCTTAAAACTAACATTGGACGGTGGAGTCCTTAAACCCACGGACTATGAGGTCCTTAACCTTGACCGTGATGTCTTAAAACTAACATCGGACGGTGGAGTCCTTAAACCCACGGACTATGAGGTCCTTAACCTTGACCGTGATGTCTTAAAACTAACATTGGACGGTGGAGTCCTTAAACCCACGGACTATGAGGTCCTTAACCTTGACCGTGATGTCTTAAAACTAACATCGGACTGTGGAGTCCTTAAATCCACGGACTATAAGGTCCTTAACCTTGACCGTAATGTCTTAAAACTAACATTGGACTGTGGGGTCCTTAAACCCACGGACTATGAGGTCCTTAACCTTGACCGCGGTGTCTTTAAACTACGGTACCTTGAAAAACATCCCAAAGCAACCCCTGACCCTGTGAACTACGGATAAGGGCGACCTCACCCAACACTTGCGGGTCCTTACGACCCGTAAGGAAGAAAACTCCCTTATGAGATCCTTACGACTCCTAAGGGAAAACCCGCTTAAGAATCCCCACGATTCTTAAGAAGAACTTACACCTACGGGATCCCTTCGACCTGTAGGGAGAAAAACTCTTTATGAGACCCTCACGGCTCATAAAGCTCAAAAGTCTTAGGAGGCAGATCTTAACCCTGAATCCTAAGCCATCGCTACCCTGCAAGGAGGCCAAGATAAATTGCCCACAGAACAAGTTCAACCGAGAGAAATACGCCATTGAGAAAAAATATATGTCTTTATTCATAGGCCAAAGTGGATACAAGATACAATTCAAGAAAGAACAAAAAGAAAATACTCCCATTTAAGAGTATGTACAAGAAGAAAGGAAAAGATACAAGTTTTCAAGACGGCGGGCGATTTAGTAATTTCGCTAGCTCATCCTGCTTTTGCTGGGTCACGGCTTCATTATTCAGGATCGCCAGGAGACGGGCCTCTGCCTGAGCCTGCTGGGCCTGATACGGGGCGATCCGGCCTTCAAGCTCTTTCTCAGTGGCCTTGTGAGCCTCGACCCTCTCGTGAGTAAACACGACAGCCTTATCAAGAGCTACCACCTCTCTGATAGACTCTTGAAGCACTCGCCATAGTTCATACGCTTTATTGGCTTTGGCTGTGAGGCTGGTCTGAAGCTCGCTCAGTGCTTTAGAGGCCAGTTCCCTTTCCGAGAGTTTGCGGTCGAGCCTCTTCTCGCACGACACCATCGCTCTATCAGATCACGCAAGTCCGCTGTCATGACCGCAGCCTCTGAAACAGGAGAGGTACGCTCGGGACTGTTGGTAGCAATAGTCGATCTAAAGCACGCGCACATCATCGGGTATGGAAAGTAACAAGAAAATTTCTGATGTATATCCTATCAAGCATGCATCTGCAACTATATGAATATCCGAGAAGAAATAATACTCGAAGCTCTGATGTGCATGCAACATGGTGATAGTGTTCGTAATTAAAGAAAGTTCTCACGGGAAGAATACAAAGTTCATTTGTGCAAGCAGAAACACACATGCGAGTGCCCAGCGTACATGAGAGTTCAACGTAAAGCATGCGAAAACTAATTTGAATATACTACGCTAGCGGAAAAAGGTCACCAAACAAAGGATCAGTGGCACAGGGGTTAACAAAACAAAGAGCGAAATTCTCCATCTCTCTCTCTGCTCTCTCCAACACGTTAAAGCGACGGTTCTCGCGAGAAGTCGCTCCCCACTGATTGGCGCCATGTTCGTCCGCAAAAGCAGACATAACAGCCCACCGGGCTCTTATTTCGCTCAAAAGGTGAACCGAGCGATCTTTCAAGGCCTGAGTAATCAGGCACGCCTCGTGAAAACCCTCGAGCTTTTCTTCAGCCGCGTCGAGCATCGCCAGGGTCATCTCCGCCGGGTGAGGAGGGATATCGGCAAGCACGGCAGCAAGAGTCATCCGGAGCCAGAGGGAGCCCATTGGGAGGGGAGACCCCCTGCGGATCGAGAATTCATATGCCGCTGAGTCGCACTCGTCGTCGGTAAGGAAGGGATCCACCAATCGTGCGGCAAAGCGAGGGATCATTTCCTCGATAGGAACTTCCCATGGCTCTCGACGAGCATGGGGGCGGTTGCAAGCCATGGCACTCAGTTATTTCCTCAAGATAAATAGCACTAAAGTGAGAATAAATTTCTCTGTGAAGAGAAAAAGAAGGCCATGGCCTCAGGTTATAAAGAGGGGCATTAAATGCCGCGCACGGGGAATATTGCATGATGGGACTATTTCCGAGGCCTAAAAAGGGAAAGCATTGGAAATCAAGGAAAGGGAACTATTTCCAAGGCTCCTTTTCTACATCTAATGCCATGTAGAAAAGATAGGGTAGGGAAAGTTGAACAGCCCCATCGAAGGGACCCCACGTGCAGAGCACGTGAGCACCATGCTTGGTGTGTATTAGAAAGTGAAACAATGCCTTGCACAACTAAACAC
This sequence comes from Agapanthus africanus, assembly GCA_030015575.1. NCBI lineage: Eukaryota > Viridiplantae > Streptophyta > Magnoliopsida > Asparagales > Amaryllidaceae > Agapanthus > Agapanthus africanus. Next base: position 788,124,516 of record CM057338.1, read on the forward strand.
ATCAGCAGCAACAATTAAATATATATATATATATATATATATATATATATAAGGGGGCATGCAAACACAGAAAGACACGATAAGATTTATCATTCATATTTTAAAAGGTTCATACAAAACAAAAAAAGAAACGATTACAACGGTAAGACCTCGGACGCAGGGCATGGATTGAGAAACTCGAATGTAACTTTGTCCAAGATCTTCCAGGCATTTTGAACCATCCTGGTATGCTTTCTCTCGCGGTCACAAGCATCGGGGTCCTCATGAATGTCCTCCACCCTCCGATAGGCAGCAAGTATGGCTGACTGCTGAAAAGCCTGGTGCAAGAGATCAATGAGGTCGTCTCGCCTCCTCTTTGAAATCAGGCTCATCAGGTACACCGAATGTACCTTATCCTCAGCGGCGTCCAATTCCCTGAGCGGCACGCCGGTACAAAAAAGAGGGAGAGCCTCCCAGATCGCCCGCACGATGAGTCTCAGAAGAGAAGAGCGACGAGGGAGTAGCCAATGGTTGTACTCGTCGAAGCGGCTCATGATCTCAGCGCACTGAGCATTGGTGAACTCCTGGTTCTGACTGCGGCCCAGTGCACGAATATTCCCATAGGAAATGATTTCGTCAAGATCATACATATGGGCATCCATAATACCTGAAATAAAGGTCATGAGAATTGTTACAAAGCTTCTTCTTCATTGATTACAGAAGGACAACCTAGGGCAAGAAAACCTTAAGAAGCTTTCAAGGGAAGAACTGAGTTCTTCACAGGAATTAAATTCCTTACCGAGAAAAGGGAATTAAATTCCTAGGGACATTTTCTCTAAAATGGAATTAAATTCCTCGGAAAAGACAACCGCCATCATCACCTCCCTAAAAGATCAGATGAACCCTAAAAGGTTTACAGTTTGAAAATTAGATGGGTCTCTGTTCTTGCGGATGAACTTGAAAAAAATGGGTTCGTGTTAAAAAGGGTAAAACCCCTAATGTGGATTTAAAATCCAGAGAGTTCTTTTAAAATGAGGGTGCTTCGTTCGTTCAAGAGCATTACCTGAAGAAAAGAGTCTTTTTTGAACAGAGTTAAACTCTGAAAATGTTTCAAGGCAGAGAACTAAGCTCTGGAAGAGGAGAATTAAATTCTCAGAAAAAAGTATGCAAAGAAGAAGATGAGCAAAAGTGGAGGCTCTTCTGAAAGAACATGGGCATTTATAGGATGGGATGGAAAACGTTTCATCTACCCTACCCCCAAGGCAGATCTGACGGTCACAAAGGTGACAGCGTTGCACTCACGTGCAGACACGTGAGAACAACGCTGTGGGGGCATTTGTTTCCTGATTTAAAATCAGGAAAATCTACGGAGGAGGCATCACGTGCTAGCACGTGACCATTGGTCACGTGTTGGCACGTGACATCTAAAAGCAGCGGCACAAAGCACTTCCATTCCCTGATTAAAAGTCAAGAAGAAGCTCCGGAGGAAGCATCACGTGCTAGCACGTGACCAGTGGTCACGTGTTGACACGTGATGGCTAAGCAGCGGCAAAGAACAGAGCGCAGAAGGAAGGGAAGCCCATTTCAGGGGGGTCACGTGCCTATACGTGACCAGTGGTCACGTGCGCACACGTGACCAACGGTCACGTGGCCGCACGTGACCGGCCTCAAGAGCCTTATTTCTATGACAGAATTAAATTCTGAGAAAAGATCTCTCAAGTCTTTCCGAAATGGAGAAAGATTATTTGAAACCGTTGGATTAAAAAATCTAAAGGTAATTAAATATCACCAATTTATGGAAAAATCTTGGACTTGGAAAGATTTTCCCCCTAAATCTAACCGAAATAACAAAGAGATATCTTTGGATTAAAAATCCAATGGTGAATAAAATTCACCTAACAATCTAAAGACCCAGATTAATGATAAATATAAATCAAATCTCTCAATGAGAGATTTACTTAGCAGATTGATTCTTTTCCTTATCCTATAAATAGGAGCCAAGAAAAGAAGAGAGGGACTTTTTTTTTGGGAGACCTTTGGACCTTTTCTTTTGATACATAGAGAGAGAGACATACAGAGAGAGAGAAATAGAGCCTTGAGATTTTGGAAGATTTTGATCCTCTGCAAAAGAAAACCCTAGGTAAGAAGGGAGAGGCTTCAAAAGAGAATTTAATTCTCAAAAGAGTTTAACTCTTATATATAAGAAAAAAAAGAACTTAGTTCTTCCTCTGGTAGAGGATCTGCAAAGTGCACATCTCCCCATGAATTGAGAATTTAATTCTCATTGGGTAGAGATCCTGCTACGCAGATCTAAAACATAGAGGAGGAATTAAATTTTGAGAATTTAATTCTCACAAAGTTATAGGAATTTAATTCCTCCAAGATAAAATTAGGGTTTAACCCTATATGAGAATTCAATTCTCCAAAACTACAGGAATTTAATTCCTTCGAAATGGACAGAACTAGGGTTTAACCCTAATTGAGAACTTAATTCTCTCAAACTCACAGGAATTTAATTCCCTTAAAAGGAAATTAGGGTTTCACCCTATGCCAGAACTTAATTCTTCACATATATGGGAATTTAATTCCTATATAATGTAAATCAGGGTTTAACCCTATCTGAGAATATAATTCTTCAAAAAAAGAAAGCGGGAATTTAATCCCTCTAAAGTTATGACTAGGGTTTAACCCTATGAAGAATTTAATTCTTAAAAGATGAACAGATCTTTAAAAACATGCAAAGAATCAGAGTCATGTGCCCCATGTGACCCCTGCAAAGATCCACAGAAAAAGAGCTTTGAGGCAACGCCCCACGTGCCCCACGTGACCTTTGAACCATACAGAGAAAAAGCAAAATAAACAAAAGCTCTAGGGCACTCTCACGTGCTACCACGTGACCCCTTGGCTGAAGCTCTAACAAAGAAAACACCTAAATTCCCATCACGTGACAGCATGTGATGCTGTTTTTGACAGAACTAAATATAGAGAAGCAGGGCGCACTCACATGCTACCACGTGACCCCTTTTTCCTTAGTGTTAAACACTAATCTGGAACCTCCGTTTCCAGTGTTTAACACTGATTTGCTTTAGTGTTTAACACTAATTTGAAAGATCTGTTTCTAGTGTTTAACACTGATTATCTCTTAGTGTTAAAAACTAACTTTAGCCCAATTGGCTAAGTTTCTAAAGGCAAAGCCTCCCCTTCAACGAGCCAACAGAGGGCCAATATTCTAAACATGATGGGACTTAGCCCAAGGTGGCCATAAGTCCTCAATGCAGACTTAATTGAGCTAATGGGCTAATAATATAATTAACCGGTCTTGGTTCCAAATTGGGCCAAAGATTATTTAATCTACCTTGGTTTAAGGGTACATCTCTTCACTCCTTTGATACTTGGCGTTGTAATTCCTCAACATCTTTAAAGAGGTGACGGGTCTCGATAACCACATATTGATACAGACTGTGGGGTCCTTAAACTCACGGACTATGAGGTCCTTAACCTTGACCGAGATGTCATAAAACTAACACCGGACTGTGGAGTTCTTAAAATCCACGGACTATGAGGTCCTTAACCTTGACCGGAATGTCTTAAAACTAACAACGGACTATGACTTCCTTAACCTTGACCGTGATGTCTTAAAACTAACACCGGACTGTGGAGTCCTTAAAATCCACGGACTATGATGTCCTTAACCTTGACCGCAACGTCTTAAAACTAACATTGGACCGCAATGTCCTTAAACTACCTATGGACCACTATATCCCTAAACTGGAACAGTAGAGCCCCCAAATGCTCTTTTGTCGGATCTAAACGATCCCGTTAAGTCGATCTTAGTCTCAAACTAGACTAACGTATCCTTAACTAACGTTTAAGTTGATCTTGGTCTCAAACGAGGCTAACGTATCCTTAAACCCAAACCCCCAAACCCAAATTCAAGATAATACGGATTTGGACTAGTCCACGCCCTACGGGCGACGACATAACTCAGTCTCCGTATACAATCCACGGGCAACCAAACATGAAACAAACACACACGACACGAAGTGACCATCTAGAGAAGGAGAAAGTTGTTACCGCAATACGGTAGCGTAATTAACTGCAGGGGCTTGCGCCTGCAAAAAAGAGCGTCCCCACAATCAAAAACCCCTCTAACGAGGGGGAATCTGACGAAGTCTGCTACATCTGACGCATCCGTTTAAACCTTCGATATACGGTGCCATAAATCAACTTGGCATCTTCAGAGAGGTGGACGGATAGCACCAATTAGCATCTGCCCCGAATCTCAGGCAAGACGTCCGCGTCGCGCCGTCATCCGGAGGGGAACATCACTCCCATCAATTGATCACACCAATAAAGAATGAAAATAATGATGTACGTATATGCCATCCGCATTCCCCACTGCGTCCCGTCATCACCCGTTAGGTTACTTAACTAACGACAGAGCGGGGACTGGACTAGCGCGGGTGCAAAACATATACAACATCTACTAGTATATATATATATATATCAATATATAATAATCGCTCAAGGTGTGATAAAATGCAACATCATAGAAATGTAATAAGCATCACAGAACAATACAGATAACTAGGATCCCCGGGTTTCATAGAGCCGCTACTGAAACCCGACGTTCCTCTGGTCGCGTGGATAGCTTATGCAATGAAATCCTAGACCCTACGGGCACGGCAAGTTACCCGCCAAAACCTGAAGCGAGGCAGCCCCCTTCAACAACGTGAATGGACCACCCAGTACTTCTCGGAATCCGGTAACTTGAGCACCCCTCCTTGGGTCAACCTATACCCCGTACGAGTGCGGCGAATAGCCCGCTAATCCTAGAGTGAAGCCCCCTCCGTCTCAAAGCCATGAGATGCGGGCCCGTTTTCCTCTAGAACCCGGCTATCCGTGCACCCCTCCACGGGGTAATCCTAGTACAGAAAGTAAAATACAACGGGTACATCAACCTCAGCCCGGTCGTGCCCCAAAAGAATAATATACAAACAGGCAATAACGACAGTCCACATGTCGGACGCTCGCCCCGCAATCTCAAATGCACATATACAACCAAACTGTACTAACATTGAATCCAGGCTATCCACCACGAAAAATCCGCAACATCACAGCACAACACAGAACATCAACGTGAATGTCACGTTCGTAAATCCGTCTAAAAGGGCTATAGCAGTTAGACAAGATTTACCGATCAAATGACATTCACGGTCGCAGATATAATGTAAATACTGTGAACTAACATGTTTAAAATTTTCGATCGACTAAATTTCCAGAAGTGGGCCCCAAGCACAATACCCAGTACTCAAAAAAAAACTGGGCCCAAACAGAATATACCAGAAACCCCAATTCCAACACAGAGACCTACTGAAGAAATTTGGTGCACTGTGGCTACAGTACGGCCGCGGTCCGCAGCCAAAACGTGGTTTTGGCCGTGGATCCGCCGCGCTACAGTAAAATCAGCCAACCAAATTTCTTCAGTTCTCTTAGAAAAGCCTGCACAGTTTTCTGCAATACACCAAATAATTTTTCGAGCATAAATGAAAATCAACAGAAAGTGCATATTTGAAACTGTGGTTTTTGGAAATTTTGTTCGATCGAGTTCTAAACACATTAGAGCAAGCTAGTAAAGGTTAATAGCGTGGCTCTGATACCATGTAAGTGTACGTAGCGCCCCGGCCGTCATTCCGAGGCCAAAATGCGGAATCGAAAACTTTTCTTTAACTAGTAAACCGGCGTTACCGCATACTATAAACCCGGATCGGGCCATTAACCTACTACTAGCTAATTGGAGAAAGGGTAGAGAGTTATACCGAGCGATCCGTGTCCTTCGGTCTTCGGCCACCATCCCAAGTTCCCCGCGGCAACTCCGGTCTTCATCTCCTCGTCGGAAAAGGCACCACATCGAGAAGTCTTTTTATGGGCTCCCACCTCTGAACCGAGGCAACTCGGACACAAAGTTGGTAAGACGACGTGTCCAAGATTGCTGTAGACTGAGTGTAGAACGGTTTGTCTCAAGGGGTTAATCAAGTTGCCATTTGTAGTGAGGAGAAGAAGATGTGGAGATGAGCTTTGGAATTTTTTATGCAAGCATATGAGAATGAATCTTTTTCCCCACACACAAAAGAATCCCCCCTCTCCAAAGTGGCCGGCCATGGATCAAGAATGAGGAGGAGAGAGAGAGAAAATGGCATATACAAATGTGTGATAATAATGAGAAAAAATATCACATCAATATCTAATCCAAATCCATTCTCATAAATGCAAAGGAAAAGATGCAAAAAGAATCTAATGATGCTAGAACCATCATGAACCCTCCATTTACAAAAAACACCCTCCACTTTGCTAATTTGCACATTTGCAAATAAGCCCCCTCCAGGGAAAATCCAGCCAAGGAAAGAAAGAAAGGAAAATGGCCAAAATGGAATGCAAACTGGCAACTTCAAAATAGTGATCCCGTAATAAATTACAGGAAAACCCCGCGACTGTATATATATACCCGCATTTGTATTCCGATCGAATACAAATGCAATGAGACAAAATCTACACTGTACAATACTAGGATCCGGCTTAAACCAAAACCCGCTAGTATTATTCGTCCGATCATGATCCATGTAATACCGCACGTATATGATCGAACCCTGCCATATATCCATACGGCCTCTACAGCATTTCGCCCGAAACTTGAGAAACTGTCTGTGGGGGACTCTAAAGACTCGTCAATACTTTGGCTATGGATTTAACCACTAGCACGTCAGAGGTAATAGCCATACGTAACGGGCTACCAGGTATTGACCAAAAGGGACGTCGATGAGCGAACTCATCCTGACACCCTACTGAGCCTGTCAGTGACAATATTCGTACAGTTCGGTCCGTTCGTCTATGAGCATCGTATGGCAGGCCTAGGGGGTTGGTAAAAGTCAGACCCCCAAAAGCGGTACAAGTCGTGTCGGAGTGTAGCCCAGAACACCCTGAGATACTACTGAAATACCTACCAGTAAATCTCCTGCCTTGGCCAAGGACTTCGTGTAATGGCTCTCCTAGACACAGCGCTACCTCACCCCCAATACCGGGAGAGACGAACCCCTGCAGATCTGCTCACTGCCTCCATGTGGCTCGGGACTGTACCCAACTAAAACCTGTTTGCACGACTCCTTTGAGCCGTGGTAGGGTAGTAATCAAAGCACAGTGGGAACTCACACGAGACAAATGACGATCTCAGGTCGATGAACTAACCTGTACACATGTCACCAGGGAACTGCTATCTGACGTCAGGTATAATACCAACTAGCATATTCCCGGCGAGTCCTGTCCGGTGTACTCATAACCCAATGAGCACCTGTATACATCTTAGGTGATCCAACTGACACCAATGGCTTGTGAGACCGGCCACCGCCCCTCGTCGGGGTCTCGACTATATACACTAGTCTACTCTGGAGTATCGATGCCCTGTCTCGAAAACTCCTACGACTAGGGACCTTTTCAAGGATGTGCTTATAGACCCCAGCTCCCACGTATATGATCGCCATCATACTGCTGGCAGTCAAGCAAGAATCCTAAGGGCTCTATCAACGTGTAATAGCGACCTGTAAGGTCACCTAAAGCAGTACACGATGATAAAGATAAACCAGATAGCATACTATCATCTTGAGTAAGAATGTCCTACCGGTATAGGTCCTCCCTCAATCATTGCAATCACGTGCCTGTGATCCAATAATTGACTCTGAGGGCACTATATCCAACAGAAAGCTGTGGCCGATTATAAGGCGTCAGAGGAGTTTTACGCCGAGCTCGGGAAGTATTCTGCCGTCGCGTGGAACAAGGCCCTGGACGCCGTGAAGGAGTAGCTTCCCGAGCTCACCGATGGCGAGCTCCACGCTCGGGTTCCGCTCCCGGTGGCGAGGCCTCCGGTGGAAGATTGCGAGGGGAGATGGGCATGCCCCTGGTGGCAAAATCTTTGGTGGTAAAGCCCCCGGCAGTCCATGATGCCAGCGATGAGGGGACCGAAGTAAGCCTCCGGGCAGTTTGCAGGGCTGGGGAGCCCCAGAATACCCTTTGTAAAAACTTTGCCTTTGGTAAAAAAAGAAAATTCTTGTTTCATCGGTTTTCATTTCATCTTCTGTGTGTGAAGAATGTTTATAAAATATCTCTGCTTGCACTGTTGGGTCAGCTATCTGTCTAGCGATCGTTCGTCGAGTTAATTTCGATCACTTGCCAAGCGCTGCCGACCTCATATCTCCATCACTTGCCAAGCGCTGCCGAGGAGGCATGTCCATGGCCCTGGAGTCAAGGGGGGATCACTTAGACTTCGATAGACTTGTTGCCCCTTTTTGGGGCCTCGGATCCTCTGCGTTGGTGGGGCTGTAAGAAGCCCGCTAAGGATAACTGGGCAGTGAAACTGCGCGGTCGCCTCTTTGCAAGGGCTTTGATCTCTGGTGGCGCGGGTAGGCAACTACCACCCTGGGATGACCGAGCGGAGCAGCCGCTCGGATGCCTCTTGCGAGGGCTTCGATCCCTGGCGTCATGGGTGGGGAGCTACCAGCCGGAGATGACCGAGCAGGGTAGCTGCTCGGTTCCCTCTTGCGAGGGCTTTGATCCTTAGTGTTGGAGGGGCTGTAGGAAGCCCACTAAGGATGACCGAGCAGTGAAGCTGCGCGGTTGCCTCTTGGCGAGGGCTTGGGTATCTGGCGTCGTGGGTAGGCAACTACCAGCCTGGGATGAAGGAGCGGGGTAGCCGCTTGGGTGCCTCTTGCGAGGGCCTCGATCCCTGGCGTCTTAGGTAGGGAGCTGCCAGCCGGAGATGACCGAGCAGGGTAGCTGCTCGGTTGCCTCTTGCGAGGGCTTTGATCCTTCAGGACGGGGACCGAGCAGGGTTACTGCCCAGTGCATCTTGGCGAGGACTTTGATCCCTGTCGGTTGTGGTAGGAAGCTACCAGCCGGGGATAGCCGAGAAAGGACTCGACTTCCTCTGGGAGGACTTTGGTCCTTAGCGCGGGAGGGGCTGTAAGAAGCCTACCAAGGACCCTTGGCCGGGCAGGGTTTCTACCCGGTGCCTCTTGGCGAGGGCTTTTGTCCTGAAGGATAGCCGAGCGAGGGATCCTCAGGCTCGACTTCCTCTGGGAGGGCTTTATGATCCCTGTCGGTCGTGGTAGGAAACTGCCAACCGGGGATAGCCGAGCAGGGTAGCTGCCGAGCTTCCTCTAAGGAGGGCTTTGGATCGCAAAGACAAACTTCACTTGCAATGTTTCGACGTTTCTTTATTTGAATGGAAAGGATTTTCGGAAAGCGTTTACATCGTCTTTGTGAAAGGAGGGGTACGCACTTGTTGGCCTTGGCCTCATTGGTATAGCTTGAGCTTCTCGGCGTTGTAAGGCCGCGGGAGTTTACGCCCGTCCGCATCTTGCAGGCGATAGGCCCCACCGGGGAGGACCTCAAAGACGAGGAAGGGACCGTCCCACCTCGGGGAGAACTTTTCTAGCTTGCCTTGATCGACGAACTCGTTTCGTCGTGGGACCAGATCCCCGTTCTGGAAGGAGCGGTGCTTGATCTGAGCGTTGTAGTATCGGGGCCGTTTGCTGCTGATAAGCGGCAGCTCTGATCTGCGCCCGGTCTCTCTTCTCCAACAAGATGTCCAGGTTGGTTTGTAGCGCCGAGGTATTCGCATCGTCGTCGAAGTGCTCGACCCGATGGCTGGGTAGCCCGATCTCCGCTGGGACCATCGCCTCGGTCCCGTAGCAGAGACTGAAGGGAGTTTCCCCGGTGGGGGTCTTCTTTGACGTGCGCAGGGCCCATAAGACCCGAGGTAATTCTTAGACCAAACTGCCTTGTCGCCCTTCCAGGCGGGTTCGGAGGCCCCGGAGGACGTCTCGGTTAACGACTTCGGCCTGCCCATTGCATTGAGGATGCGCGACCGCGGCGAACTTCATGAGGATATGGTATTCTTTGCAGAAGTCTTTCACTTTCTCATTCTCGAAGTTTGTCCCGTGGTCGGTGATGATACATCTCGGGATGCCGAACCGGAGCATCAGATTGTTTTGCAGGAACTTGATGGTAGTGGCGGCGTCCGGTTTTCTGATGGGGATGGCCTCGATCCACTTGGTGAAGTAGTCTACTGCGATGAGGACGTATTTGTGCCCTCCCGTACCGGTTGGGAACTGGCCGATCATGTCCAATCCCCACTGGGCGAACGGCCATAGGGATGTTAGGGCGGTCACTCGGTGGCGGGGAGGCGAGGGATGCTGCCGTGGAGCTGGAAACTCTTGCATCTTCTGACTAGCTTCTGGGCATCCTCGTGAATAGTGGGCCAGTAGTACCCCTGAAGCAACGCCTTTTGGATCAAGGTTCGGGCCCCTTGGTGCGCACCGCCAACCCCTCTATGGATTTCTCGGAAGACGTAGTCGGCTTCGTGGGGATCAAAGCATCGGAGCAGGGGTTGAGTGAAGGACTTTTTGTAAAGATTTCTATTGCTCCAGACGAAGTGGTGGGCATTGGCCCGGAGGCGGCGGGCGCCCCCCCGGTCATTCGGGAGCACACCGTCCTTTAGGAATTCCACGAGGGGCTTCCTCCAATCTTGGTTGCCTTCTTGCGCCGCATACACGTGGAGCGTGGCTGCTCCGTCTTCCACACTGGGCTGAGGCAAGGATTCGAAGAGGATGGGCCGCTTATTGTTGGCTGAGTATGATGAAGCCAGCTTGCTCAAGGCGTCGGCTTAGGCATTCAGCTGCCTGGGTATTTGTTCTACTTGGACTTCTTTGAAGTTTCTCCGGAGTTTCCTCACCTCGTCCAGTATTTCACCATCAGAGGCTTCCGAGCTTCAAAGCGGCCAGTCACTTGTCCAACAACAAGGGTCGAGTTGCTGCGGATTCGAATTATCTTCAGCCCCAGCCTGGCGGCCATGCGCAGTCCGGCCAGGAGGGCCTCGTACTCTGCCGCATTGTTCGAGGCCTTGAAACCGAGCTTCAGAGAGTGCTCCATTTCTGCTTCGTTCGGGCCTCGGATAATGAGGCCGGCACCATACCCTTCTTCAGTTGCAGATCCGTCGACGTAGATGATCCACTCAGGAACAGAGCCAGGCCTCCCCGCGATGGGACACTGAGTCGCGGGGGGGCGGCATGGATTCCGGTCCCTTGAAGGGGATGGTGCACTCAACAATGAAGTCGGCCAGGGCCTGTGCCTTGATGGCCTGCCTCGGGCGATATTTCACATCAAACTGGGATAGCTCCCACCTCCACTTTTCTAAGCGGCCCGAGGATTCTGGTGACGCAAGAATGGCCCCCAACGGGCGCTCGGTAAGGACGATGATGGTGTGTGCTTGGAAGTAGTACCACAGGTTCCTTGAGCCCACCAGGAGGGCTAAGACAATCTTCTCTATGTCCGGGTACCTCGTTTCCACGTCCTTAAATACGTGGCACACATAGTATACCGGCTTCTGCGCTCCCTCGACCTCCCGGACGAGCACCGAGCCTGCTGCTTGATCGGATACCGCCAGATACAGTGATAGCTCGTCTCCTTCGATGGGTCAGGTGAGCAGTGGTGGCGTCGTGAGGTGCTTCTTCAATTGGTCGAAGGCGGCTTGGTGCTCCTCCGACCATTCGAACCTCGGGATCTTTCTCAGGGCCTTAAAGAACGGGAGGCATTTCTCTCCTGACTTGGACATGAAGCGGCTCAGAGCGGCGACTCGTCCTGTGAGCCGCATGATCTCGACGTTGGTTTTGGGCGCGGCCATGTTGAGGATAGCATCGATTTTCTCTGGGTTGGCTTCGATTCCACGGTGAGTAACCATGAACCCGAGGAACTTTCTCCCGGTGACTCCGAAAGCGCACTTGGAGGGGTTCAGCTTCATCTTGAACTTGCGGAGCACTTCGAAGGCCTCGCCCAGATCCCTGGCATGGTCTGCCGTCGAGACGGATTTGATGAGCATATCGTCAACGTAGACCTCCATATTCCTGTCGATCTGTGGCTTGAACATGCGATTGACCAACCGCTGGTACGTGGCCCCAGCGTTCTTAAGGCCGAAGGGCATCACCTTATAGCAATATACCCCCCGGTCCGTTGTGAATGCGGTGAGATCTTCATCTTCCGGATTCATGCAGATCTGGTTGTAGCCAGAGAAAGCATCCATGAAGCTCAACAGCTCGTGGCTGGCTGAGCTGTCGACGAGATAATCTATCCGAGGGAGCGGATAGTTGTCCTTAAAGCAGGCCTTGTTGAGATCGGTGAAGTCGACACACATGCGCCACTTCCCGCTTGACTTCTTGACTAGAACTACGTTTGCCAGCCATTCCGAGTATGGTACGTTCCGGATGAAGTTGGCGGCGAGAAGTCGATCAATTTCATCTTCGATAGCCTTCTGTTTGACGCGGGCGAAGCTCCGCTTTTTCTGTCTGACGGGTCGGGCCGTAGGATCAACTCCGAGCCTGTGAGAAATGATTTTGGGGTCGATCCCGGGCATGTCGGCGGGCGCCCAGGCGAACACGTCGGAGTTATTTTTGAGGAAGCTGACCAGGTTGTCTCGCCAAGCCCCTGTCAGGAGTGATCCGATCTGGACGGTTTTTTTATTGTCTCCTTCGGTGAGGGGCACCTCGATCAGTAGTTCGACCGGCGTTACCCGAACCTCCTTCTGCTCGTCTCGGGTGTCCAAAGAACCCTTGATATCATCTTTTCCTTCAGCGTTGTCATTCGGTTGCTCGGATGAAGATGTTTCGGTAAGGCATATCTTCGCGATCCGCTGGTTTCCGTAGACTAGACCTGTTCCGCCCTGATCGAGAGGGAACTTCATCGCCAGGTGGTAGGTCGATATCTGGGCCTGGAGTGAGTTGAGCGTCGGGCGGCCGAGGAGGACGTTGTAGGCAGATGGGACCTTTGCTACGATGAAGTCCACAGGCAACGTACGGGTGCAGCCGGGCTCACCGATATTGAACTGCAGGGTGACCACCCCTTGCGCGGGAATGGAGTGGTTGGTGAACCCTGACAGGACGTGTGAGGTTGTCCTCAGGTCCGCTAGGGTAAGTCCCATGCATAGGAAGCAGTCGTGGAAGAGGATGTCTGCCGAGCTGCTCGAGTCGACAAGTATCCGGTGGACCTCGTACCGGTGGATCCGGGCTGTGATCACCACAGGATCGTTGTGAGGCATGGAGATGCCATGGAGGCCTTCGTCGCTAAAGGTGATAGGCTCGTAGCCCCTGGCCCTTTTGTTCGGGCGGTCGCCGGAGCCTGTGAAACGGCAGCCAGTGGGGGAGCCGACGACATTCGGTGAGGGCTCGCCTGAGCCTCCGTTGAGAGGGAGGCGACAATGGGTGTTTGGATCTTCAGGGGGATCGGTTTCCATGTGGGCAGAGATCGGAAGGCTAACTTTGTGTTTTGTGGAGTTATTTCCCACAGACGGCGCCAACTGATAGAGGTCCTTTTCGGGTCTCCGTCAGATGTTGTCTTTCGTTGATCTCCTGGTGGATTTTGGCGGTGATCTTCTGTTGCGTGTGGGTCTTAATGGGTTTTGAGGAGATTAGTGATCTGAGGAGTTTAGCGCCGAGTACCTGCAAAGTAGTTCCAGGGTGGTTTGGTACCACCGAGGACCCTCCGACGATTAAGTTAGTACTAGATTCGAGCAGAATAACGGCTAAGTGGAATCAAGAATGGCTTACTTGACCCCTCTATGATGGGGGTTTATATAGCGGCGGCAACACGCAGCAGCAGGCGCGAGAATTTCGCCGGCAGTTACGCTCCCGACGTCATGCCCGCGTAAAGAGCGGATTGCCCATTAATGGAGATCGTGATGGCGTGGAACGTGGGACGTTGCTGGTGGAGAATCTGCGCGTGGCGAGATTTGCGGAGCGGCGGTTACGCCTGTGAGTAGTGGAGTTAGTCGGTCGGAGGGACCCAGGAAGACGGCCTCGGCTGGGGAGCTCAGAACCGAGCAAGATGGCTGAGGAGTCTTGGTCCTGTGGCAGCTCGGGGCGAGCTGAAGGGCCGAGGAGGCAAATTTGCAGGGGGTCCCGAGGAGGGCCAGCTTGTGCTTGCAGGTCGGGTACAAAGGTGGCCCGGTCGGCCTCTTTGGGCCCTTTATTCTGGGTCTTGGGACATGTCATCCGCCACGTGTCCTGATCTCGCATCGCCAATATTGAGCATCATCAAAATGTATATTCAAATTGCATATGACGCTTCATCCGATGGAGCGAATATGAGAATTACCATATCCGTATTTGTTTTCTAGTAATAGATACAGATGCAAATACAAATATAGTTCGGTGATAAAAAGTCATATCTATATTTGAGAAAATCGGAATTCAAAAAAATATTTTGACAAAATCTGATACTGATATGAAGTAGATATTAAAGATACAGATACAGATACGAATCGGATATAGTTATAATGAAATTTAAAGATAAACATACATGAATGCAGTGCGGTAACGAGTATATAATCAATGTATTTCATTGAAAACTTATTTAATTTGATTTAAAATATTTGATAAAAACAAATATGCACGCACATATGAATACTATATGAATCAACAAATATGTTTATAAATACATTATATATATTACTAGCCTATTTTGCTCATTTAAAAAAATGATGAAATAATATATTATGGAATAATATATCAAAATATTCTTCTAAATGCATAGCAAAAAATAATGAGAAAAAATATATGGTTAAAATTATCACTGTTAACTAAAAAATAAATTTAAAATGGTATATTTTCCTGTAGTTGTCTGCAGATATCCGTATTCGAATTCATCTATTCGAAAACCTGTATCTGGATAATTTTGTCATAACCTTATTCATATCCGTATCTAGATTAATATTTTAATATATATTCATATTGTATCTGACCATATGTGAAAATCCGTATTCGTATCTGAAAAATATTCGAATCTAAATCTGGATGCATCTTTAACTAGCACAAATCATCCATCAACTGATTTGTTACCATATTTCTTAAATTAATCAACTTAAAACAGAGCAAATTTGATATGAAACTCGCTTATATTATCGGCATTTTTCTATTTTGTAAGGCAGAAAGGAAGAATATGTTAAATATGTATGCTTTAGAGGCCATTATTGTATATTATAGTGGATACTTGGACATATTTATATATAGAACAGTCTTGCTCAATATGATAGTATGCTATCTGGTTTGTCTTTATCTTAACATGTGTGCGTGTATGAGAAAGATTTACTTGCTATTACATATTATTGATGCATGTTGATAAAACCCATAGAATCTTTGCTCGACTACCAGGATTATGATAGAGATCATACTAGTGAGACCTGGATAGTTTATAAGCGCATCCTTAAACGTTCCTAGTCATGGAAGTATCGAGACTGAGCATCGATACTCCAGAGTAGACTAGTGCATACATTTCTTGACCCGGACTGGGGCGATGCCTGTTCCCACAGATATTGGTGTTAGACACCAAAAATTGTATACAAGTGCTCATTAGAGAATGAGTACACCGAACGGACTCGTCAAGAACTCCAATATGGTATTATATCTACTGTCAGATAGCAGTTCTCTGGTGATATGAGTACAGGATATTTTATAGACCTGAGATCGTCATAGATTCTTGTGTGTTTCCCACTGTGCTTTGATTGTTACCCTATCACGGCTTTAAAGAGCTGTGCAAACAAGTTTTAGTTTAGTATAGTCCCGAAACACATGGAGGTAATGAGCGATCGGAAGGGTTTCGTCTCTCCCGATATTGGGAGTTGATGTCGTGTGTGTCTGATCGACTGTAACCATAAGTCCCTAGTCAGGACGGATGAGATAAACCGATAAGAGTTATCGGTTGTATATATTGTGGTTACAGGTCTATTGGCATGACTTATCAATTATTGGAGGTCTAACGGATACCTCCATCTAGACTTGATATGTGACACTCTCAGACGAAAAGACTGGACTGTACGGAGACTGTCATTATAAGTGTAACATTTCAGAAAATATAAAATATTATTTTTGGAATTTAATATTAAAATAATATATTTCGCGAAAACTACCCGATTTGCGAATTTGGAGTTTTCGTAAAATGGTATAAATATATACCAATATTTATGAAATAATTGGAGATTAAAATGATTTATTCATTTAAAAATATATTTATAGGATTTGGCATATTTATAATTAATTATATGCAGTTTGAATAAAAGTTGATTAGCACACTACTAATCGCGATTAAGCCAAATCCGTATTTCTACATTTTTCCATGGCTAGTGCACCATGTCATGTTGTATTTGGTTGCATGTTATTTCATTGTGTTGTTTTATTGATATTTGGCTTTAAAGGAAAAAGAGAAAAGAAAAAAACAATTATTGGAGAGAGAGTGTGAGAAATGAGTTGTGAGAGGGTGAGAATAAGAAGAGAGAGAGGGGGGAAGCCACCATTTCCTCACCCTATTATTTTCTTTACCTCCTTCATCCTCAAGCTTCCCTCTACCTCCACCTCCATATATCATCTCAAAATTTTCATCAAAATCCTAAACTCCTTTCATTAAAATTGATCCCCACCTCATCCTCAACACTTTGGACCAATCAAAGTTAGATTTCGAAGACTTTGGGAAGCTAGGGATTTTCTTGAGTTACTAAAATGAAGTATATCTTCTTTCATTTTAGTTTTAGTTTCTTGCACCCTAGTTTAGTTTAGAAGGTGATTTGGTTAGGGTATGTGATGTTTGGAAAATTCAAGAGAAGGGTTTGGGTGTTTGTGTGGAATCATGAGGTGTAGTGAGTGTTTTAAGACCTTAGGGATTGATTTCAAGACCTGGTGTAACATTTCAGAAAATATAAAATATTATTTTTGGAATTTAATATTAAAATAATATTTTTTCCCGAAAACTCCCCGATTTGCGAAATTGGGGTTTTCGAAAAAGGGTATAAATATATACCAATAATTGTGATATAAATGAAAATTAAAATGATTTATTCATTTAATAATATAATTAAATGATTTGGCATTTTTAAAATTTATTATACGCAGTTTCGATAAAAACCCGATTAGTGCACTGCTAATCGCGATTAAGCCAAATCCATGTTTCTACAGTTTTCCATGGTTAGTGCACCATGTTATGTTCCATCTGGTTACATGTTGTTGTATTTGTGTTGTTATATGGGTATTATGTGATTTGGTTTTGAATTTTGAAAGAGAAAAGATAAAGGAATGGCAAAAGGGTAATATAGTGAAAAAAGTTATGATTGGAGAGAGAGAGTGTGTGTGAATATGTGAGAAAGAGAGGGGGGCTGCCACTTTATTTCCCCCATCATTTTCATCTCCCTCTTCATCTTCCTCAACTCCACTTCCCTCCACCTTCAAACCCTAGATCCATCTCCAAATAATCCCCAAAACCCTACACTCCCTTCACAAAAATTAATCTCCATCTCTTCCTCTACACTTTGAACCGAGCAAAGTGGGATTTTGATGACATTAGGAAGTTAGTGCTGTCTAGAATGGCCTAATTGAGGTATAACTTCTTCCTTATAGTTTAGTTTGGTGCGATATCGTGTTTTAGTTTCGTTTTCAGATATCGATAACCCGCTGTGACCCCGAGTGTTCACTGTAAAAACAAACAGTGTATTAATGTTGTAATTTTTAACCTGAGTGTACACTTGTGACCCTGACCCTACCTGATCGGATTTGACCAGCGACAATGAGGAGATTTCCGGCGACCTCGGGTGTGAAGGGGAGTTAGGGCTTGGATTTTTGGAGGGTAGTTACCTGAAGATGTTTAGAGGTGTTTGGTCCTACTAGATTTTTCTGTAATGAATTTAGGTGAAATCTGTGTAGGGTTCCTAGGCACACTCAAGTGGTTCCACAAGGCATCAACCATGCCAAACTAAAATTTTCCGGTGCCGAGAAACCCTAAACTAGATCGTTAACTAGAGATTAGGCGAAAACTATAGAAGTAAACAACTTTACTAGAAAGAGAAAGTGACTACAACCTTTGTAGATCCGGTCCACCACTTCTTTAGCTCCGTGTTGACGTCCCTCCGCTGCGATCATCGGATCCCGGACCCTGGCGATGGTTTCGTCGGAGAAATGATCGGGCTAGGTCGTCGACTTCGATGCCGAAGATGATCTACGTCGAGGCAACTCAAGATCAAGCTCCAACTTCACCAAGTCATGAAACTTGTGAAGAAAACACCCTATACTACATGGCAAGTGGTAGAGGATGAAGAAATAGAAAGTGGGTTCACTTTGGATTTGAATTTCTCACTCTTTTGATCATGGCACCATTGGAGGTAGCAAGGTTTCTTCTTCTTGAAGAAGAAGAAGAAGAAAAAGAATATCATGAGAATAATAAAATCAATTGATCTTATCATAATGCAATCTTGGGTTAGTTTAACAAGTGTAGAGAATAAACTAGGGTTTAGGTTTAAAGGTTAGGTCAAGGCAAAAGACAAAATGGTAGATAATGCAAAGAAGCTTCATGAAGCTTAAGCAAAGAAACAAAATTTGCCACCATTTCATTTTGCCAAAAATGAATTAAAGAAAATAAGTAAAGATAACAAAACCCTAAGAATTAACCTAAACAAGGTTTAGAGCAAACATACACCCAAGTTTGCATGTATCATCAAACATGATATAAACTTGTGCACAAGCATATATCATATATACAATATGCACAATCAAGTGAGAAAATCCATCTTAACTGAACAAATACTAGTTAATGTAAAGTAATATATCAAATATATAATTATACATCAAATCATTAAATCAACACTTGATTTAATGATCCGGTCATATCGCATATAACCGACTAATATCAAGTGTATCAATGTATCGAATCAACACTTGATTCGGTAACCCGGCTATATCATATATAACCGTCCAATGATACAAATCGCGAGAATAGAATACAGTATCACATACTGGTATTATTCTCGGTCCCGCACATATCTCATATGCGCTCCTATTTCGTTTTGCTTGAGCCAGGAAACCTCTGTGTAGGACTCTAAAGACTCGTCAATACGCCGGCAGCAGGTGATGATCATATCAAACACCCACAAGCCGTAAGCGGTCTGCTAAACGTAACGGCCACCCGGGTATTGAGCGATCAGAAGATCAACGAGCAAGCCCGCTCACACTCCTGTGAATCCAACCAGCAACACTTACCGTACAGTCCGGTCTCGTCGTCTGATATGTCGCATACCTTGCCTAGGGGTGGTAAACGTCAGACCCCAATAGCTCAATAAGTCGTGTCGATATGAGGTCTATAACAGTTTGAGAAACTACTGGTAACACTTACCAGTAAATCTCAGCAACCCTGGCCAGGGATTTCCGGTTATAGCCAATCGAACACAGCGCAACATCAACTCCCTATACCGGGAGAGACGAATCCCCTCCTATCGCTCATTGCCTCCATGTGATTCGGGACTGTACCCAAAAACCACCGTTTTGCACGCCCTCTTGGACATGGTAAGGTGGAAATCAAAGCACAGTGGGAATCACACAAGAATCTATGACGATCTCGGGTCTACAGACTAACCTGTACCAGTGTCACCAGAGAACTGCCATCTGACGTAAGGTATAATACCATCTGGGAGTTTTCGGTGAGTCCGTCCAGTGTACCCAGTCTCTACTGAGCACCCGTATTTCATCTCTGATGTCAAACACCAATGGATATGGGATCTTCCTATTAGTTATATGTATGCCCTAGAGGCCATTACTGTACATTGGATGTATATTGTAGTGGATGCTGGGACATATATAGGTAGGACTTTCTTGCTCGACATGATAGTACGCTATCTGGTTACTCTTTATCTTAACATGTATACTTTCTGTCTCTCTGTTACATGTTGATAAAGCTCTTAGGATGTGTACTCGACTTCCAGGACTATGATGCAGATCATACTAGTGGGGTCTGGGTAGTCAATGAGTACATCCTTCAATGTTCCTAGTCGTGGGAATATCGAGACGGGGCATCGATATTCCAGAGTAGACTAGCGTATATCTTCTCGACCCATGTGATGGGCGATGGATGATCCCATATCCATTAGTGTTTGACATCGGAGATGGTATGCGGGTGCTCAGTGGAGACTGGGTACACTGAACGGACTCGCCGAGAACTCCCAGATGGTATGATACCTCACGTCAGATGGCAATTCTCTGGTGACACTGGTACAGCTTAGTCTGTTGACCCGAGATCGTCATAGAGTCTTGTGTGTCTCCCACTGTGCTTTGATTTCCACCCTACCACGGCTCTACTGAGTCGTGCAAACAGGTGGTTTTTGGGTACAGTCCCGATTCACATGGTGGCAATGAGCGATAGGAGGGGATTCGTCTCTCCCGGTATTGGGGGTTGATGTTGCGCTATGCTCGACTGGCCATAACAGGAAATCCCTGGCCAGGGTTGCAGTGACCTACTGGTAAGTGTTATCAGTAGTTTCACACATGTCATGGACTTCATGTCAGCATGACTTATCAAGCTATTGGGATCTGATGTTTACCACCCCTAAGCGAGATATGCGACATATCAGACGAACAGACCGGACTGTACGGTAAGTGTTACTGGTTGACAGGAGTGTGAGCGGGCTTGCTCGTCAATCTTCTGATCGCTCAATACCCGGGTGGCCGTTACGTTTAGCAGACCGCTTGCGGCTTGTGGGTGCTTGATATGATCATCATCTGCTGCCGGCGTATTGACGAGTCTTTAGAGTCCTACACAGAGATTTCCTGGCTCAAGCGAAACGAAATAGGAGTGCATATGAGATATGTGCAGGACCGAGAATAATGCGTGTATGTGATACCGTATTTCATTCTCGCGATGAATGTGTCGAATGGTTGTATGCGATATAACCTAAATATCGAATCAAGGATTGATTCGATAAGCCGATACATAGGATACTAGTCGGTTATATGCGATATGACCGGATCGTTAAATCAAGTGTTGATTTAATGATTTAATGTGTAATTATATATTTGATATATTACTTTGCATTAACTAGTATTGGTTCACTTTAAATAGATTTTCTCACTTGATGTGCAAGTTGTATATGTGATATACTTTTATGCACATGATTGTATCATGTTTGATGATACATGTTTACTTGGTTAAGTGTAAAGAATTAAACCATGGTTAAGTTAATGATTAGGGTTTTGTTTAGTTATTCATTTATCTTATTTATTTATTCATTTTGGAAAAATTGAAAGATAAATGAATGGTGACTATGTTTGTTTTTAGTTGAAGCTTCATGAAGCTTTGACTTTGTTACCTCTTTTGTTTTCATGCTTAACCCTAACCATTTGAACTTGTTAGTGTATATGCCCTAGAGGCCATTACTGTATCATACTAGTTTGTATATTACTTAATGGAAGCTTGGGATATTCACCTTGTATAAACAATCTTGCTCAATATAGTAGTATGCTACTTGGTTTGTTTCTACTTCAATGTGTACATGTGTTTATTTTGCGATATCACCTATACACATTAGTGGAGCCCTTAGGATCTTTGCTTGATTACCAGCGTTGTGATGGCAGTCACACTAGTGGGGGCTGGGTAATCTATAAGCACATCCTTATACAGGTCCCTAGTCGCAGGACTATCGAGACAGGGCATCGATACTCCGGAGTAGACTAGCGTATGCGCTTCTCATCCCAGTATAGGAGATGGTCTGTCCCACAGCCATCAGTACGTCGTACTGGAGATACTATACGGGTGCTCGTTGGGTTACGAGTACACTAGACAGGACTCGTCGGGAACTGACAGGTTGGTATTATACCTATCGTCAGTTATCAGTTCCCAGGTGACATGAGTACAGCTTAGTCCGCTGACTTGACACTGGCACTTCGCCTCGAGTGTGTTCCCACTGTACTTTGACTACTACCCTACCACGGCTCAAAGGAGTCGTGCAAACAGGTGGTAGTTGGGTTCAGTCCCGAAGCACTTGGAGGCAGTGCCGGTTAGACAGGATTCGTCTCTCCCGGTATTGGGGGTTGACATCGCGCTGTGTCTAGGAAAGCCATTACACGAGTAGTCCCTGGCCAGGGCAAGCGAGATATACTGGTAGGCTTCCAGTGTTATCTCAGGGTGTTTTGGGCTTCACTCCGACACGACTTGTACCGCTATTGGGGGATTGACGTTTACCGTCCCCTAGGCCCGACATGCGATGTATCAGACGAACAGACCGGACTGTACGGAGAATGTCACATTCAGACTCAGTAGGAGTTCAGATGGGGTTCACCTCGTCAGCCTTCTTGTCGGCATCTACCTGGGGACCGTTACGCACAGCTAGTGCCGCTTGCGGTCTGTGGTTAAACCCATTGCCAGCGTAGTGTCGAGTCTTTAGAGTCCCACACAGAGGGTATTCGCCTCTGGGCAAAACAGAGTAGAGGTCGCATGGTTTTTGCGGCAGGGTTCGTTCTCTTCCATGCACTTGTGCACTTTTGGAGTCCGGATGGATTATACTAGCAGGCTCTGGTTTGAGCCAGATACTGGTATATGTTTTGGGGTTGCTTTTATCTCTCAGTATTCTTGTTCCTCGGAACGAGAATGCAGGTGTGTATGCACAGTTGTTTGAGGCGGAGGAAGAGGTTTTTCATTAGGGTTTCGGAACCGGTGCATATGCACAGTTGACAGTCGTCTTTTTCCAAACCCTAATGGAATTATGAAATATCAATTAATAATAGTAATTAAATGAAATTGTGTCATGGTTGATTTTGTTGACTTGTTGACCATGGTTGACTTGTTGACCATGGTTGAATGTTTGACCATCATCATTGCTTTGCAAGGATACTCCTTGATTCTAGCTTACATTCATTTAATGAAGTGATGATAATGGTCATTCCAAATACAACCATCAACTATTTCATTTGAATTATTATTATTAATTAGATAATTCTTTTTCTTTTGTTATGGTTGCAAGAAGAAAAAGAGCTCATTCTATCATAACCATTCTCTCTCCTCACTTGTTCTTCTTCCTCCTCTAGTTCAAGGAGAATCCTTCTCATGAGTTGAGAATCCCTCTCCTTGAGATAAAAACACCCCTTAGACACTCTCTACTCACTCTAGGATCAAAGGTTTAGCAAGCCGAAGATTCTAGTTCTCTCAAAGTTCGAGAAAGAGCCCGAAGGTTGAACCCTCAGGTGGATCCATCTTTGACGGAAGAAGGCAACGAGGAAAGCACCATCAACCTCTACAAAAGTTTGAAGAAGAAGGAGTTCAAGTTTAGGTATAACCATCTTTCCGAGTAGCTAACTCTCTTTAGCTTGTTTGCTGGTTTTAGTATAGGAAAAGATCCCGACTTTGTTAGTCCATGTTGCCCCATGCGCTAAAAATTGATTTTTATACCGTTTCCGCCTCCCCGTAAGAACCGGGGGTCGCAACGTGGACTTACATTGGTATCAGAGCCTAACTAAACTTAAACTAGCTTGGTAGCGAAGTGTATGGAAGTTCGAAACCGAAAAATCGCAAAACCGGAAATTCTAAAACCCTAAGTTTCTGTTGAAATTTTTTGTGCTCTAAAAGTAAAAAGTTTTACCCCTAAAATTGGCTCAGGGTTTTGTGAGAACACCCACGAAAAACGATCCCATGAATCCTTCAAACCGCCGTGGATCCGCGGCCTCGGCTATTATCTTCGCCGCGGATCCGCCGCCGTTTGGGCTCTTCATGTGATCGTGTTTTGTGCAGTGTTCTTCTGGTAAGGTTTTGGGATTTTTCAAATATGTTATATATGCCCAGATTTTCCAGAAAAGATATTTACTTTTGGGGTCCTATAAATCCGTATTTTTTTCGAACTTCGCTACACTTTGCCTATATTGGTTATATCTGTGATGTTTGTATGTATTGAACGTCGGCTAATCGCTATAAGTCGATTAGTCGGGGTTATACATCTCTGTGATCTGTGTTTGATATTGGAATGTGTATATGAATGTGTTGGACTGTCGCGGGTGAATTGCCGGGGTGGATGTGAGATGAGCTTTTGTTTTTCTTTCATTCATTTGTAAATGTAAATTGATGTAATAATATTATTTGTATGGCCGCACAACCGGGTCGGGGTTGCAGCCGTCATTGTATAATTCTTTTTACTGTTTTTGCTCCTAGGATAGACCCATGGAGGGGTGCACAAACTACCGAGTACTTGGCGGGTAGTTTGCCGCACACGTAGGGGTCTTGGGTGGGGTTTTGGCTATTCACCGCGACCGTGTAATCCGTTTTTCGTTGCAGGCTCGAACGGATTGCGGATTCCTAGTATATCCAATGTATTCATCTGTGATCTGTAATGTCTATCATTGCTTTATATTTAGGCGTTGCTTATGTTTTACAGCCGCGCTAGCCCAGCCCCCGCTCTGTCGTTAGTTAAGTAACCTAACGGGTGATGACGGGACCCCGTGGCGAATGCGAATGGCATAAGCGTACGCCATATTTTGGTTGTTTTCTGCAATGGTAGGATTAAATGATGGGACGCATTAAAAGAACTAATGTAAGAATATCACGCATTAAAAGAACTAATGCAAGATAATAAACCAAGTTAAAGTCGTTGGAACACTTTCGAAAAACCACTCGGTTCTTTTCAAAACTAACTTTTAAATGCGGAGCTTAAGCCACTCCTTCTAAAAGCTATCTCGTTCCATCGATTATATCAAGTTCACTACGTTCACGGTTTTACCAAAACCATTCGTAGCCCTCCGTCGTTTCACATGAATAGTCAATAGTATTCAAGCTATGTTTGTTGGCCAAAGTCAAGGCATAGTGATTGGTAGCTATTGGGTATTCATGTGCAGCATAGATAGATGCGTTGATTTGGAACAGCCAAACTACCTTGTTGGCCAAAGTCAAGGGTAGGTACGAATGGATTCAAATTAACCTGGAGAATGACGGGCAGAACTTGACATGTGACTTATGATTTGTTGGCCAAAGTCAAGGTCATAAGAGCATGGGGCAAAAATCCACATCGGGAGTTTCATAAGTATTGAAACTTGCTAGATTTGCATACCATTTGGAGTGTGATGATTATGGTAGCATTCCTTCATTTTCGTCACGCGATGATATTTGGATCCCGATCCTACTGTGAGTATATGCTACTCCTCGGGAAATTTCTCACTAAACGATCAATGCTATAAACCTAGTAGGTGCCTAGAAAGGTGTTAGCGGGGCTACGCCCCCAGGGAAAAGAGGTTCTTAAATTAAGGAACTTCGCGAAAGCGTTGGAAAACCTCCCTCGAAGTACCGACACTGGCCTGGCTGAACGGTTAAGCAAGTATTGTGCGGTGGGATTGATCCCGGCTAATTCTTCCTTTGTGGTTTGAGGAGGGATTCGGGAGACAGTGGGAGCCATCCTGTTTAGACAAATTAAAAACCATTCTAAACTTGCAAGAGCATCATGCTAAAGTGTTTCTTCTCTCCCCCCTGCAGCGACCAAATCGAAATGACTGGACTTAAGTTACTTCTAGATAAAAACATACTGACAGGGCCAAACTACAAAGATTGGCTCAGGAATGTCAAAATGGCAATCACTTACGACAAGCTGGGGTATCTTCTTACCACCAAAGCTCCCCCCGTCCCAGGTCCCACCTCCAGCGTCGCGGATAAGGAAATCCGTAAGACTTGGGAGATTGATTGCGCGAAGGCCAAGTGCCTCGTGCTTGCCTCTATGGACAACGAACATTAGAGGAGGCATGAGAATATGGACTTGGAATCCATATTTCTTTATACAAAAGAACTGTATGGAGAGCAGTCTCGTATCGCAAGATACGAAGTGTCGAAGAAGTTATTTTCGGCAAAGTTGGCCGTCGGATCATCGGTAGCGGACCACGTGCTTAAGATGATTGGCTACATTGAGGAGCTCGCGGAACTTGGGACCACGTTGGAAAGTGAACTCTATACGGATTTAGTTCTCCAGTCCCTTCCTTCCACTTACGCCCAGTTCATACTGAATTTCAACTTGCAAGAAAAGGAAGTTGAACTTTCAGAACTCCTCAACATGCTGAGGAGCGCAGAGGGCACCCTACAGAAAGGTAGGGAAACACCCGCTTTGTTTGTAGGAGGATCTTCTTCTTCTAGGTCCAAGGCGAAAGCCAAGGGAAAGAGGAAGAAAGCCCCCGCCAAACCAAGGGACGGTGTTAGTAAAGTGGGTATGAAGGGAAAGGAAAAGGCAACAAAGATTGCGGGGAAACTGGTGGGTAAAGAGGAATGCTTCTATTGTCACAAGAGTGGACACTGGAAGAAAGATTGCAGGGCTTGGAAAGCCAGGACACAGGAACTGAAGCAGGTTGCGGCTTCAGCTTCAGGTGTGTATGTTATTGAAAACTGTCTTTCTATAAACTCTACTTCCTGGGTATTGGATACCGGATCAGGATCTCATATCTGTAATTCTTTGCAGGCGTTGAGAAACCGTAGGGTTTTGAAGGCAGGTGACATGACCCTCAGAGTTGCGAACGGAGCTAGCATGGATGCTAAAGCCGTGGGGGACTATCACCTGGGAATGTCAGATGGGCATGTTTTGGTTTTGCGTAATTGCTTTTTTGTACCCAACGCAACTTGTAATATCATTTCTGTATCTTTGGTTTCTAAAGAAGGTTATGAATTTGCGTTTGTAAGTAATGTTGTAAACATTCACCTTAATCAAGTTCTGATTGGGTCAGGTACACTGAGCAATGGTATATACGTATTAAACCAACCACAGATTTTCAATGTCCAGAATACACACAAAAGAAAGTCTCCGGAAATCAATCAGACTTTCTTATGGCATTGTAGACTGGGTCACATCAATGAGAGAAGGTTGACTAAGTTACATACAGAAGGATATTTGGATCCGTTCGAATATCAATCATATGCCACTTGTCAATCCTGTCTCAAAGGAAAGATGACAAAGACTCCGTTCACTGGACACGGAGTAAGAGCGAGCGAGCTCTTGGGACTCGTACACAGCGACGTGTGCGGTCCAATGTCTACACATGCGCGAAGCGGTTACTCTTACTTCATTACTTTTACGGATGATTTTTCAAGGTACGGTTATGTCTTCTTAATGAAACATAAGTCCGAAGCCTTTGAAAAGTTCCAGGAATATAAGAATGAAGTAGAAAAACAAACCGGCAAAAGTATCAAGATTCTAAGATCGGATCGAGGTGGAGAATACTTAAGTGCCGAGTTCCTGAATTACTTAAAAGAAAATGGAATTCTCTCTCAACTTACTCCTCCATACACTCCGCAACACAACGGTGTATCGGAGAGACGGAACCGAACCCTATTGGATATGGTACGGTCCATGATGAGTAACGCTGAGTTACCGCGATCTTTCAGGGGCTATGCACTAGAATCAGCTGCATACCTTTTGAACCGAGTTCCTACTAAAACTGTGCCCACCACACCATATGAGATGTGGTGTGGAAAGAGGCCCCATCTTAATCACATTAAGACATGGGGATGTCCAGCTTTTGTCAAGAAGCAGCATGCGGACAAGCTCGAGGCACGCTCAGTACAGTGCAAGTTTGTGGGATATCCAAAGAACTCCAAGGGATATTTCTTCTACTATGAAGAGGAACAAAAAGTTCTTGTTTCTCGTCATGCCTACTTCTTGGAAACTGAGTTTTTGGAAAACCAGATAAGTGGGAGCACAGTAGAACTGGAAGAAATTCCAGAACCACAGGCTATTACTGAAAGTTGGGTGGAACCAGAGGGTTCAAATGAACAGGACATTCCTACGCCGCTCCGCAGGAGTAGTAGGCAGTCTCATCCGCTCGAGAGATACTATGGTTTTCTCATAGACGGGGATAGAGAGGATTGCATCATAGATTATGATGAGCCTACTAGCTTCCAGCAGGCCGTTCAGAGCGTTGACTCGGTAAAATGGCTGGATGCAATGCGGTCCGAAATGGAGTCCATGTACACCAACAAAGTATGGACGTTGGACATTGCTCCAGACGGGGTAAAACCCGTAGGATGCAAGTGGATCTTCAAAAGGAAGATTGGTGTAGATGGACAGGTTGAGACCTATAAAGCTAGACTTGTAGCAAAAGGTTTCCGTCAAAGACCTGGCTTGGACTATGACGAAACCTTTTCTCCAGTGGCTATGCTAAAATCCATTCGGATCCTTCTTGCCATTGCTGCCTTCCACGATTATGAGATTTGGCAGATGGACGTAAAAACAGCTTTTCTAAATGGAAATTTAGAGGAGTGTGTCTATATGGATCAGCCAGAGGGTTTCATTCAGAGTGGGAGCAACGGAAAGGTGTGCAAGTTGCTTAAGTCCATCTATGGACTAAAGCAGGCATCGCGGAGTTGGAACATCTGTTTTGATGAGACGGTCAAGGAATTTGGCTTTATCAAAAATCCAGATGAACCATGCATCTATAGTAGATTTGTAGCGAGAACTGTAGTATTCCTCGTTTTATACGTGGATGACATTCTCTTAATAGGAAATGACATTCCTATGCTACAATCTGTCAAAGGTTTCTTGTCACACAGGTTCTCCATGAAAGACCTGGGTGATGCCTCTTACATCCTGGGGATCCGGATCCATCGTGATAGATCCAAGAGGATATTAGGACTTTCACAGTCCAGGTACATCGACACTATACTGAAGAGATTCAGTATGGAAGATTCCAAGCACGGTAACCTGCCGGCTTGTCACGGGATCACCCTCTCTAAAGAGATGTCTCCCAAGACTGATTTGGAGAGGGATCGCATGTCTATTATACCCTACGCTTCTGCGGTAGGCTCTATAATGTATGCGATGTTGTGTACCAGACCGGATGTAGCTTATGCACTGAGTGTAGTAAGCCGGTATCAGTCAAATCCTGGGGAGAAACACTGGATAGCGGTAAAGAACATTCTCAAGTACCTGAGAAGGACTAAGGAGATGTTCTTGGTGTATGGCGGAAAAGACCTCCAGATCGAGGCCTTTGCTGACTCCAGCTTCCAGAGTGACAAGGATGATTCCAAGTCCATGTCGGGTTTTGTCTTTACCCTCAATGGAGGGGCGGTGTGTTGGAAGAGTTCCAAACAGGAAACCGTTGCAGACTCGACGATGGAAGCGGAATACATCGCTGCATCTGATGCCGCAAAAGAAGCTGTCTGGATGAGGAAGTTCTTGAAAGAACTTCAGGTGGTTCCGTCCATTGTTGACCCAATACCTCTGTATTGCGACAACAACGGGGCTATAGCTTTAGCGAAGGAACCCAGGTCCCATTAGAAATCCAGGCACATCTTGAGGCGGTATCACCTGATCAGGGAGATCGTGGATCGCAAGGAGATCGAGATTCGGAGGGTTGCTTCAGAAGAAAACACTGCAGATCCATTCACCAAGGCCCTACCCCAGACTCAGTTCGAGCGGCTGATCGAGATGATAGGTCTTCGATACGCCAGTACATGGCCTTAGTGCAAGTGGGAGATTGTTAGTGTATATGCCCTAGAGGCCATTACTGTATCATACTAGTTTGTATATTACTTAATGGAAGCTTGGGATATTCACCTTGTATAAACAATCTTGCTCAATATAGTAGTATGCTACTTGGTTTGTTTCTACTTCAATGTGTACATGTGTTTATTTTGCGATATCACCTATACACATTAGTGGAGCCCTTAGGATCTTTGCTTGATTACCAGCGTTGTGATGGCAGTCACACTAGTAGGGGCTGGGTAATCTATAAGCACATCCTTATACAGGTCCCTAGTCGCAGGACTATCGAGACAGGGCATCGATACTCCGGAGTAGACTAGCGTATGCGCTTCTCATCCCAGTATGGGAGATGGTCTGTCCCACAGCCATCAGTACGTCGTACTGGAGATACTATACGGGTGCTCGTTGGGTTACGAGTACACTGGACAGGACTCGTCGGGAACTGACAGGTTGGTATTATACCTATCGTCAGTTATCAGTTCCCAGGTGACATGAGTACAGCTTAGTCCGCTGACTTGACACTGGCACTTCGCCTCGAGTGTGTTCCCACTGTACTTTGACTACTACCCTACCACGGCTCAAAGGAGTCGTGCAAACAGGTGGTAGTTGGGTTCAGTCCCGAAGCACTTGGAGGCAGTGCCGGTTAGACAGGATTCGTCTCTCCCAGTATTGGGGGTTGACATCGCGCTGTGTCTAGGAGAGCCATTCCACGAGTAGTTCCTGGCCAGGGCAAGCGAGATATACTGGTAGGCTTCCAGTGTTATCTCAGGGTGTTTTGGGCTTCACTCCGACACGACTTGTACCGCTATTGGGGGACTGACGTTTACCGCCCCCTAGGCCCGACATGCGATGTATCAGACGAACAGACCGGACTGTACGGAGAATGCCACATTCAGACTCAGTAGGAGTTCAGATGGGGTTCACCTCGTCAGCCTTCTTGTCGGCATCTACCTGGGAACCGTTACGCACAGCTAGTGCCGCTTGCGGTCTGTGGTTAAACCCACTGCCAGCGTAGTGTCGAGTCTTTAGAGTCCCACACAGAGGGTATTCGCCTCTGGGCAAAACAGAGTAGAGGTCGCATGGTTTTTGCGGCAGGGTTCGTTCTCTTCCGTGCACTTGTGCACTTTTGGAGTCCGGACGGATTATACTAGCAGGCTCTGGTTTGAGCCAGATACTGGTATATGTTTTGGGGTTGCTTTTATCTCTCAGTATTCTTGTTCCTCGGAACGAGAATGCAGGTGTGTATGCACAGTTGTTTGAGGCGGAGGAAGAGGTTTTTCATTAGGGTTTCGGAACGGGTGCGTATGCACAGTTGACAGTCGTCTTTTTCCAAACCCTAATGGAATTATGAAATATCAATTAATAATAGTAATTAAATGAAATTGTGTCATGGTTGATTTTGTTGACTTGTTGACCATGGTTGACTTGTTGACCATGGTTGAATGTTTGACCATCATCATTGCTTTGCAAGGATACTCCTTGATTCTAGCTTACATTCATTTAACGAAGTGATGATAATGGTCATTCCAAATACAACCATCAACTATTTCATTTGAATTATTATTATTAATTAGATAATTCTTTTTCTTTTGTTATGGTTGCAAGAAGAAAAAGAGCTCATTCTATCATAACCATTCTCTCTCCTCACTTGTTCTTCTTCCTCCTCTAGTTCAAGGAGAATCCTTCTCATGAGTTGAGAATCCTTCTCCTTGAGATAAAAACACACCTTAGACACTCTCTACTCACTCTAGGATCAAAGGTTTAGCAAGCCGAAGATTCTAGTTCTCTCAAAGTTCGAGAAAGAGCCCGAAGGTTGAACCCTCAGGTGGATCCATCTTTGACGGAAGAAGGCAACGAGGAAAGCACCATCAACCTCTACAAAAGTTTGAAGAAGAAGGAGTTCAAGTTTAGGTATAACCATCTTTCCGAGTAGCTAACTCTCTTTAGCTTGTTTGCTAGTTTTAGTTTAGGAAAAGATCCCGACTTTGTTAGTCCATGTTGTCCCATGCGCTAAAAATTTGATTTTTATACCGTTTCCGCCTCCCCGTAAGAACCGGGGGTCGCAACGTGGACTTACAGAACTCACCCAAGTTAATTCTCTACACTTAACTATAGTTGAAAATATGATAAGAATGAATTCTTTTTCAATTATTAAAAAAGAGACTTATCATTCTTTCTTCTTCATCTTCATCTTCAACATAAAGAAAGCTTGCCTCATCAATGGCAAGTGATGAAATCGAGTGAGAAATCCAATTCTAAAGTGTACCCACCTCCTATTTCTTCATCTTCTACCTCTTGCCAAGTAGTATAGGGTGTTTCCTTCACAAGTTTTTATGGCTTAGTGAAGTTGGAGCTTGATCTTGTGATGCCTCGACGTAGATCATCTTCGGCATCGAACCGACGACCAAGTCCGCCCTTTTCTCCGATGAAGCCGATGCTAGAGTCATGGATTCAATTTGGACAGCGGAGGGACGTCATCACGGAGCCTAGGAGGTGGAGGACCGGATCTACAAAGGTTGTAGCTTCTTTCCTTTATGTTAAAGTTGTTTACTTGCTTCGCATCACCTATATATCTAGTTAACGATCTGTATTAGGGTTTCTCGGCACTTGTAAAATTTCAATTGGGCATGTTTGGTGCCTTGTGAGACTTCATTAGTGTGCCTAGGATCCCTACAGTGGTATCAGAGCCTAGCTAGAGCCTTAGGCGATGCGTAGACGGAATTAGAAGTCCGATCGAACCGAAACCCAAACCCTAAAATGCTCTTTGTACATTTTTGAAATTCGTGGATTTTTCAGAATTAAAAATATGCAGAAAAATCAGCAGGAATATCTAAGAGTTACTGTGCAACACGAGTGTCCAATTCGACTAAGTCACGGCGGAACCGCGGCAGAAGCCTGGCTTCTGCGGCGGTTCCGCGGCCAAGTTGTCACATCAGGCTTTAAAAATTGCACAGTAATTCCTATTTTGTAGTGCTGGTTTTCCTGGGAATTTTTAATATTTATTCAAGAGTTGAATTTTCTGGGTTGTATTGGGGACTCGGTGTTTCGATCGGATTGTCTAATTTTGTCTGTGCGTTTTTCCAGATAATTTTTGAATATGTTAAAAGGTTCGACCGGATATAGATACCCACTTTTTTCCCTGCCGGAAAAT